>CM067488.1:21367189-21387385 GCA_034552555.1 Semaprochilodus insignis
TGATCTACTGTATTATACTATACTATATTTTACTATTCTGTGCTATTATACTGTACTGTATTGTATTGTGTTATACTTTACTGTGTAGTACTGTGCTGTCTTTTACTTGTACTGTTCTGTGCTGTTCTAGTGCACTGTAATGTACTATATTCTACTGTACTGTATTGTGTTGTACTTTACTGTACTGTGCCACATTGCTGTACTCTACTGCACTATACTATGCTGTGTTGTGCTATATTGTAGTGCATTGTTGTGTAATTATTGCTGACAGTTCTTTGTCATGCAGTATTGAATATTTAATCTGTCTGATAAAGTCTGAACCTTTTTTATGTGTATTTGAAATTATGGACCTAAATGAAGAATTTAATGTGTGTGTGTGTGTGTGCGTGTGTGCACGTGCGTGCGTGTGTTCCCACAGCCAATCAAATCTAACCTGCAGATTATGACCTACAAGGGTTGCCGTGGAAACGCCTGCTGTCTGGAGTGCAAGTCATACATGTAAAACACTTGAGATCTCACACAGACACCAGGCTCTTACTGTACTAGTGGAAATATCAGGTAATAAAGCGTGAAATGTGTTTTATTTCTGTTTCTGTGTGATCGCCGTATTACAGTGTCAGTGCTGCACGGCTTTAAAGGACACATCTGAGCTGGTCTGAAAGTTTAAAGGAACACTGCACCCAAAATGAACATTGTAACCATCGCTACATCTGAACATCTTTACTCTCCTCCTCCAGCGGTGCTGCAGTCCCTGTAGAGTGGGGTTTTCCGCTTGGTGACGTATCTTAAAGGTGGATAGCTGGGGAGACATTATTTTTGTTAACTGGTTAACGCATATGGGGATATGCCCTGACTGTCGTTCATGACGTCATGCGCATTACAATCTTTCTAACTCCTTGGTAGTTACCAAAATGTTGAATTTTAAAGATACAGGCTCAGCATTTACTTGAGCTAATACATTTCGATCTTGTAGATTGTATTTTCATTTACAGTAACAAAAATAATTTTCAAATCATTTTGATGGTACGCTGACTTTGAATCTGCTGGTGGTTGTCTGGCATCCTCCAGATTGCCAGGCGGAAAAGAGGACACCAGGAAACCTAAACTGACGACAGTGGTGCCCTGGAGCAGCTGTCCGTGTCGTCAGTGCTGCACAATGCAGGACTACATGCACGCAGGCCGTTACGACGACTGGCCTTAACGCCACATCAACAATGCCAAAGACTGAATGGTGTCGTGCCGGACTGTCATGGAGTGACTCAGAATCTTCAGTGACGAGTCCCGCTTTTGAATCTGTGTGTGGAGGCACCGTGGTCGGCACCGAGATGAACTGTTTGTTGTCACGTGTCACACGTCCAGAAGGCCTGGTGTCACTCCACCTCCACCCTTACCGCAGGAACTGTGTGAGAATATTTAAGATGGGATGGGATGGATTATCACAGGACACCATTAGGAACCTCAACAGCTCCATGCCGAGACGTCTGGCATGTTGAGTTAGTAAACAAGGCAGCCTGACGCCATACCGAAAAGTTCAAAAACATGATGATTAAGTGTTGGGTGTAAAAGAAGCATCCACAAAAGGCAGAGTCTTTTATGAGTGAGGATGGGTCAAGTTAAGCCACTCTGCCACAAATGCATCAACAAACATTCCAACAGTTTAAGAACAACGTTCCTAAATGAACATTTGCAAGATTTTGTGCATTTTACTTATATAACAGAGAAATGGCAAAAAATACATTTGTGTCTTCAGTCATTTAATGATTATTAAGCGCTATTGAAAGCAACAGTGATGCAACACAATGGTAAACATGTTTCTGTCCCAACTTGCAGGTATCAAATTTGAAATACAGTAACCCCAGTGCCTGGGGTTAGGTGCATGAGCACTAGAGTCACCAGAGCATCGTCTCCAATGTGGGTCTCCTGTCCTGTTTTCCCCTGCTCATCAGCAGGCATGACTACAATGACCACAATAGAGCTGACAGCATCTGGCTCTGATCATGAACTCTATCTCTCACTTAAACAGAGAACCTATGGGTCGGCTCTACTCTTGCAATCACTGCCTCCTGAATTAATCAGAACGTATCTCATAGACGTTCTAAGCTCCTTTTCCTTTTCTCTTCAATTGGGATCGACCTGAGGAGGATGGGTTCCCCCCTTGAGCCTGGTTCCTCTCAAGGTTTCTTCCTTACTCTAAGGGAGTTTTTCCCTGCCACTGTTTCCTCTGGCTTGCTCACCGGGGGCTTGGACCCGGATTACCCTTCCCTATGTCTATACCCGGACTCAGTGTTGTTTTATATAAACTGCTTTTCTGTGAAGCTGCTTTGAGACAACATTAGTTGTAAGAAGCGCTATACAAATAAATATTGATTGACTGATTGATGAAGTGAATGGGATAGAGAGAACTGAGACATGAATAAGTATGCATGCACGGTGGTTGGCTCTGGGTTGTAGCCTATTATGTGCTACCCGCTGCGGCTATCCTGGATTGTGAGGAGTGGAGTGTGGGTGCTCCCATGCCCAATAAATTGTCTCCTGTGTGACTCTCTGAGGACAGGGCATATAGCTATTCACCATTTGCATCTCTCTCCTCGGGAGCATTCGCCCATCGCCCCCATTTGATACAACATTCGTATTTACAAAAACCAATGCAGTCTATAAGGTAAAACACATTGTGTGTACCATTTTTAATGCAATACAGGACATACATTTCCTAACCTCTGCTTTTTGTTTATACTGGTCTGTTCAAACTGTGGAGTTCAATTTGAAAAAGGCTCCCATGGGCCGAGACCACCATCTCTGAAACATCCACATGGTTCCGGTCAGAGATTGAGAGTTAAGTTGAGAGTTAAGACTCATTCTGAATCTGATGAACTGCACACACTTGTGATTTGCGTGGTAGTTATATCAGCTGATGAGATCCAATCACAACCAAACTGCAGCATGGAGAATATTACACTGAACTAAAGGGACTCTCTGGCTCTCTGTAGTTCCAGCCAGGAGTAGAAACATCTTTAGCACAGAATTAATGGAGTGTGAAACAGTGCTGATCTCTGCTATTACTGAGCATGAAGTACGACAAAGGACACGTACAAGAGGACCAAGATAACATCTGTCTTTCGGAGAAACCTCAAAGTCATAGCTCACCCACAGGGTTTAAATGTTTAGAATCATGTTTGCTGTTATATGACACGGGTACAATCATGTTCCAGTTAACCTGCAAAGGTTAATAACAACAACAATAATAATAATAATAATAATAATAATAATAATAATCTCTCATAGAGATCCTGGTGATTAGCTCTGGAGGTTCTGGGCATGAACCTGGCTGATGATTGGCAGGGTGGGAGATATGCAGTATTGAACACGAAAGCCATAAATGTCAAATCTTTGTGAAAGCATGAGGAAAAAGGCAGATCTAAGCTAATGCTCATTTCTGCTATCACCCCTATGGGACTCTAGTGGTTGGTTAGTACCTGGCACTTGTACCTGTTTTACGGTAGTTCACTAAGTCCTGGCATAGAGCTTCCACCACCATACTCCATTCTTAACAACAAACCAATACCTGCTTTGACTATGCCTATCTATTCAGTCAATGACACATCTAGGATGTTCAGAAGGACTAGAATCACAAATTTCATGAAAAATGTCTGATTCCTTCGCAAAGTTCTAATTATGTGTAATGAATAACAAACTTGATTTGACGCTCGCTGAGCTAAAAGCAAAGCCAGGTTTATTAGGCAGGTCGACAGTCAAGCTCAACAACAGGATCAGGGCGAACATAACCAAAGGGCAAGGACAGAGTCTGAAACCAAGTAACAGGCAGAAGTCAAAACCAGAGTTGAAATCAGATAAACAAACGAAATAAACAACAGCGAGAACGCTCGGTATGCTACAGAGTGGCAATACTTCACGGTGTGTGTGTGTGTGTGTGTGTGTGTGTATACAAAGGGGTATATAAGCAAACAGACTGATTACAAACAGGTGTGTGTGATTAGAACTCCGGATATGATGATTGGGAAAACAGTACGCGATTGGGTTGACGGACATGTGACGCTGAAGTCAGAGGGTGGTGGGTTATGGGAAATGGAGTCTTGGAGATCGGAGGTGGAAGGAGAACCCGGAAGCATGACATTATGTTGGCAGTTAATCTAATCTCTAAGGCCTTCAGTTCAGTTCTCTCTGTGTTTGAAGAAAATCCAAAAATCAGGGGGCCTTCTTTAGAAGGCTTGATCTTGGAGGCTCCAAGGGTTCCCATCTAGTATTTTATCATTATGGAGGTAAATTCCATCTGAGTACTCTTCGCTGAGTATATGTCATAGATGTCCGGTTTAATTATAGAACACTGGGCAACTGCATAGAGGTCAGCTCAAAAAGAAGAAAACAAAGGTTATGACACAATTTTTGGTGCACAGCTTGTTCCTACTTGGAATAAATATTACCAACAAAACATCCACCACTCAAGAAATCACACTTGGAAGAACAAGGATAAGGAAGCTGGAAAGGATCTTCAAATGTACTGATGTGTCTCTACGAACAAAGATCAGAACTGTCCGTGATCTTCTCTGTGGTTCTTTATGGATGTGAAAGCTGGACAATAAACAAGCAGAAGAGGAAAAACAGTGATGCCTTTGAACACATGGATCCTGGGCCAAATCAAGCCTCACCTCTCAAATGAAGCTGAGATGACCAAACTTTGAACTCTTAATTTGGAGAAGAACCAAAAGACAGTCATGCTAAAAACAGCTGAAGGTAAAAGAGAACAACTAGCTACAAGGCTGACAGACACAATCAGAGGAGTCATAAACCAGCCATTCAGAAGCTAGAAGATCCAAACATAAGACATGGCCATCAGCAGAAACACTGCCTTTATGGACAGCAGCAGTCCAAACCAACTTGGAAAGGTACCAGGAAACCAGGAAGGTAGAAGAATGTAGATCCTTCTCCCTGAACAGAGACACCTCAGGAGGGTTTTAATCTCTCTTTACACATGGCAGAAGAGGTCAGTTTGTCACCCATAACATTCAGATCCATTCCCACCTCTCTCACTAGACAAGCGAGTTCTAGGTATATGTCGTCAGCCTGTGCTTTAGTCGGACTGCTAAGAAAACCTTCCATAACTTGCTGTCCTCTCTTTCTCCGTAACTACAGGAGCTTCCACTTCTGCCTCGTTTAGAGTTGACCTACTGAATTTAATCTTAAGTTTGGTCCATTTTGACATGTGTGAACTAGTGATGCACGAATCCAGGTTTTTCAGAATCATCTCAGACTTTTGACTTCCACTGCTAGAATCGATGGAACCGACTCCCCAGACAGCCTCAGAGCCGATGATAATGAAGCATGTTTTTTATTTTTCCTGTCCACCTTTTCCTGACGCAGCAAAGTGTGTGTCCACTCCAGAATATAACTGCAGTTCTATTTAAGGTGGAACTAAAATTCCAAAATATTCTTTTCTGTTCAACATTCTGTTTCGTTCTTTGTTTATTGCATCTTAAATCATGAAGATAATGAAGATCTGCTCTGCAGGACGCATAGAAACAATTTCTGTGAACAGAGTTTGTGCTCCAGCTGTTGGCGAGCAGTGCTGGTGTACTTTAAAGCTGGTAATTAAACTCTCTCTGCTCAAGCTCAGACGCTCTACTGCTTTACACTCACCTCTGTCAGAACGTCCCTCCAGCCAATTACGCTGAAAAAACACAGAGATGACAAAATTGAAGCACTGACTCCCAAAATTTCGACTTTGAGACTCCCAGACATGCTGGACTCGAAGAATCCACACTTTGGAATCGACTCCCCATCATTACTGTGAACACTCAACCCGAACTAGAGTTTGCACCAAACAACTGAACCTTAAATACAGTCAGATGATCAATAATGGGCAGAATAGTGTTATTTCACCCATTACTGATCATCGTTATCGTAAGACTCCACGATGTGTTTCGATTAATGTGTTTCTTCTACTATTTGTTAACTACTGCCTCATTATACCAGGTACCTCTATACCCACAGCAGTACTGCACTGCTTACTGCACTGTACCAAAAAGTGAAGACATCTGGTCCAATTGGTGACAGTGGGGAGACTTGTGTACAGATGTAGTTAGCCAAAGAGCTAACACTGCAGTTAGCAAGCTGGCTATCTAACCTCCCATAAACAGTGAAAACACAAAATTAAGTATAATCATATTAGATAATGACACACCTGCCACAACATAGTGCTGCACAGTGATATGTAGTAGGAAAGTGCAGATAACACTGCAGTTACCAACTCACAAATGTAAATATAACAGTCTCCTGATTAACTGTGTATTATACAGTCTCTCATTCACCTACTACTCTATGTTACATGCTATATACCAACACGGTCAAAGCAGCAGCTTGATCAACAATGCAAATCTGTCAAATCAGTCATTCAGTCAGTCACTCACTGAGTTGATCGTATTGTGAGTCAGTCTATCAGTCTGTCAGCCAGTCAGTGAATCAGTCTGTGATTCTATATCTTTTATATATGCCATTTATATCACAATACCTACATTTAGAGCCAGTTATACACTCAACCTAATGAGAAACTGTAGAACAGACTCAGTGTATACCACAATACCTACATTTAGAGCCAGTTATACATTCAACCTAATGAGAAACTGTAGAACAGACTCAGTGTATACCACAATACCTACATTTAGAGCCAGTTATACATTCAACCTAATGAGAAACTGTAGAACAGACTCAGTGTACACCACAATACCTACATTTAGAGCCAGTTATACATTCAACCTAATGAGAAACTGTAGAACAGACTCAGTTTATACCACAATACCTACATTTAGAGCCAGTTATACATTCAACCTAATGAGAAACTGTAGAACAGACTCAGTGTATACCACAATACCTACATGTTGGTTATTTCTGTATTTCAGTAATTATACTTATCCCTTATGTTTTTACTTTATTACCATGTTTTTTCATATTTCAGTGTTTGTATAGTAAAGTTTCTGAGCCTTGATGTGACTTATTTCAATACTAATTACATTCTGTGCGTATTATATTCTGTGTAAATTTTACATTCTGAGGTTTAACAGAGAGCTTAAGTGGACGAGGTCTGGCACATAAAACTCTGCTCTCTCACAGCTGACCTGCCTTAACAGAGCAGATTCAGAGCAGATGACAATGCATACCTGCTTTTGTGTTTGGTGTACTGAAACTGATTCTAGAGCATTAAAGTTCCAGAAAACATGGGTTACACACCTAAGAGTGTTAAAAGGTCATTTCTAAGCTCATTTATTGTCATTTTCATTTTCACCCTCAATCGTTTAACAATGAATAATGTTTTTAAAATAATGATGTTCAAGTAATCTGGTGAAAATTCCTGAATATTTTTCATGTCGCAATAAATAATGCAGGGAAAAATAAATATTGCAATGTCAGGTTTTTTTTTCCAATATCGTGCAGCCCTAGTGCTATTACCATGAAATGGAGCAACAACAGTAGACCACACAAACTTACAGAGCAGGACCACCTAGTGCTAAACCGCACACTGTTGGTTCACTTGCTACAGAGCTCTGTAACTGCCTCTGGAAGCCCATCAGCACAAGAATATTATGTCGGATGGAAGCATCATGAAATGAGTTTCTATGGCTGAGCAGCTGCATACAATCCTAAAATGACTAGGCACAATTTTCAAGCATCAGCTTAAAGAGTGTAAAGCACACCGCCACTGGACTCCACTGCAGTAGAAAGTGTTCTCTGTGATGAACAACCCTTCACTTTAAGGCGGTCTGATGGATGAATCTCAGCTTGGTGGATGCCAGGACAACATTGCCTACCGGAATGAACTGTGCCAGCAGTAAAGACTGGTGTAGGAGGGATCACGATTTGGGGCTGCTTGTCAGGGTTTGGGCTCCTTAAGGCCGCCGTAGTGTCCAAAAATTCAAAACCATTGCTCTTAAAAGAAGTACACACACCACCGCCAAATACGCACCCTGACGTGCGACAGCACTAAGCGACTCCGTGCCCTGTTCAATGACTCAGCACATCACTGTGCACCATAGTATATTTGGCCATTACTATGTCAAATTAATGCCATATCGAGTCCACAAACAGTAGATCACACGTGGGTTGAAATGGACCCAGAGATATCCTTCAGCTGGTAAACAGTAATCGGTCTGTGAAGAGTAGTAAATTGATATCAAGTGTGATGAGTTATTCTGAAAACTTTATTTCATTCATTTAATACTGGTAGAGTGTAAAAAAGAGATTTAACTTGGCATTTATCAGCTCTCTCTGCCTGCGTTCTATGGTACCACTCCACCGTTAAGCGAAGCTACAACAGACACCTGGTGTGTGGCGGAATTTAGTTCCAGTGAAGGGTGATGTTAAGGTTGTCCTGATCAGGGTTTTTTCCCCAAATTCCAATCCGGGTCATTTAATATATATAATATATATATGTATAATAACGTATCTCCCGATGCCGAGTCTTGATCCGATACTTGTGTTCTTCCTAGATAACACTGTTGCAGAGTACATTATAGTTGAAATCAATCCAACGTGTATACTTGACAACCAGATGGCTTTGCTAAATAGCCATGCTGTTGCTTAATGCGGTTTTATTTTTATACAGCTTGTTACAGAGCAACAAGTTACTTATACCTGTTATGTTATACAATCATGTTAGAAACATATATAATGAATGATGGTCATAAACGTTCTTGTAAATCCACATTTTGTGGTTCCAAACTCACTGTAGTCCATGGAGTGGTATTTTTCAGGTGCTGTATCAAACTGGTAGTATTGAACTCGGCCCTGTTACTACCGCCTTACAAAACGCTTGCATTGCCGACAAAACACGTGGCTGTTGAACTGGTTTTGGGCTCCAGATCAAAATATTTCTACACTGCAGACATTTTAGCCGTGTCCTTCCACTAACTGTCCTTTCTTTTATGACATCCGTGTGAAAGCTGACATAAAAACAAAGGACTGGGCTTCAGTTCATGCTCAATGAAGCCAATACCAATCAGTTAAAAAATGGCTTGATCTGCCCCGATACTGTTCTTTGAGATCGGATCGGGACATCCCTGATGTTAATGCTACAGCATACAAAGACATTTTACACAGTTATATACAAAGGGCCAACTGTTAATAGTATTTTGGCATAATGTTGTCAGAAATGCCCCAATGCTCCAGCAACCCCTCCCATCCATTGGCGCAGATTTCACAAAGTACGTTATGTCGTTATTTTGAGATATAGATAGAGATAAAAAAGGATGATTTCTTCCCCTCTGTCAGGTGGAAATGGGCTTCAATACAACACTTCTTGTAATGGAACAACAAAAAGCCCTCAAAGCGAGGTGTACCCTAGTTTTAACCCTGTTTCGGACTTTTCAGACCTGACCAATTTCCCAATCTGGCGGTGTCTTCCGAGATGGGAGCTTGATCCGTAGTTTGGTGGTGTGAGAGAAGAAACAAGTTCATCTTTATCCTACAGATCTACTGCAATGCCAGAGTCATCAAAGACTCCCAATATTTTTAAACATGTTCAAACCAATGTCCACCTGCACACTGAATGTGTAAATATGTGAGTGGTTTTACACAGACATGTTATCATGTTTATGGAACTGGTGTTTGTAGTGTGCGGTAAAACCCTTCTCCAGTTCTCACTGCAGAATAGAATTGTGTTTGTGTTTGTGTCATGTGAAGGATTTGGATAGACATGTGACAACTGATCAGCTAGGTATTGGGAATTTCAGCCCAAATATGCCATCAGTATATTCCTCTAATTTAGCATCAGAACTGACCCGTGATGTATAACATATGAGCCATATTTTGCAAGTTAGGGACTGCTAAGGACCCTGCTGTTCCTCATTCACATTAGATGAAAATATACTTCTATTGGATTTTGACTATGAGACTAAAACTGTTGGCCTTACTCATGGAGTAAGTACGTACTCTTAGTTGATCATGCTGAAAGGCAATCAGAGATCAGTACTGGGTCTAAAAACACTGATCGGTCCAAATGCTGAAGAACCATCTGAGAGCCTGTTGAGAGCCACCTGAAAACTATTCAAGAACCACCTGAGAAACAACCTGAAAACTATTCAAGAACCACCAGAGAGCCTATTGAGAACCACCTAAAACTGCTCAAGAACCACCTGAAAGCCTCCTGAGAGCCAGTAGTACAGTGCGGTGAATGTCTCGTTCCATGTGTGGAAAATGGCTCCAAAGCAGATGTTAATGATTGGCTAAAAGGAGTGACTGCATTCGGACGTGCCAAAGACCATAGTGTGAAGGAAGTAGCTGAATCTGCAGGTGTATGGAAGCATACGGTCATATGTGTCTACCAGCAGTGGCTAAAATCCCAGTCTACAGGGAATTAAGCTCAGAACTGTGCCAGGAAAGGCATCCACCAGATCTGGCCCAACTACGCAATTCTATGATGTAAGAGTGGCTGAACATTGATGTGGCCTACATCCAGAAACTTGTCCAGTCCATGTCAAATCCAATCACAGCTGTTATTCATGCTTGTGGGGATATTACACGCTATTGGATACGTCATTTTCTGTCCAGTGCTAATAATTTGTAATGAAAATATCTGCACTGATTTAGAAAAGCATTTTCACAGGCACACTCAGATAAACCCTACTGTGTATCATGATAAACTAATATAATCAGCTGCCCAAAATGTTGTTAATTAATTAATTATTCACTGTGACAGTGATATATAAATGTATTTAAAGGTATGATTTTGTGTTTATTTTGAACTGAAGAATGTGACTAAAGTATTTTTTGTGGTGTTTTTAGAATTATGGGCATTTTTATGCAATACAACTGCAAATGCAAAGAAAACTCATCATCAAAAAAATAACTGCACAAATAGTTGCACACACAAGGACTGACAGTAATGAAAGTTGGTGGGTAGGTTTGACATTGTGAGACATGGGTATCATTCAAGTTTCATGCTTGGCTGCGCATGTAACCTAAGCGAGGATGAGCCTTATTGCTGCACCTGACTAACCCAACAGCCACTACTGCGGACAGTCAGCGAGCAGTGATGCCCTCCACGAGTCATCCTGTTAGTGCCAGCAGTGTTGGCAGACGACATCTGTCCTTAACACCACGTCAGCGTCGCCCAAGACTGCAATGGTGTCGTGCCAGACTGTCATGGAGTGACTCAGAATGACAGCGGGTCATCTTCAATGACGAGTCCCGCTTTTGTCTTGGTGGAGACGACCAACAAATCTGTGTGTGGAGGCACCGTGGTCAGCGCCAAGATGAGCGGCTTGTTGTCACATGTCACACGTCCAGAAGGCCTGGTGTCACTCCACCTCCACCCCTACTGCACAATCTGCAGGAACTGTGTAAGAATATTGAAGCTGTATGGGATGGATTATCACAGGACACCATTAGGAACCTCTACAACTCCATGTTGAGACGTCTGGCATGTTGCATTAGCAAACATGGGGGCCCGACGCCATACTGAGAGACATTACTTCTGTATGTGTAGCTCAATAAATATTGTTCATATCAGTATAAATGTATCATAATTTATTTTATATATTTTATATATATATTATATATATTTATTTATTTCGTTCCTGGTAACCTTTATCCTCCTTCCCAATAGCACTGCCATCCTTCTGGGTGCAACTGTTCTTTAGATGATGAGTGTATATACATAAAAAAGTTAACCCTAAAAAAGTTGACAGAGTTGAATTTCTGCTACACTGTGTTATAGAATATTTGGACCATGCAGTACCATTTGGGCAGTGTATATAAAGAACCCTTGGAGAACCTCCACCTCCACCTGTGTAGATACAGTGATGAGACACTGATCTAATAACACTTCAAGACATTCAATAGTCACCCACAAGCATGTCCCTCTGTGCACGCCTCTAGCTTCACACGCCAACTGTCCGTTCCACCTTAAATGTTGCAGGAGTTCCACTCTGGCTGCAGCATTTAAGGCGGACCGTAGCGTTTCTGCCTTGTGCTTCATTACTACAGCTCCACTAAGACACGATGTCAGAAACAGTGCAGTGGTGCTCTGCGGTGCAGTGGTGATGGAGGTCAGGCTGCTCTGAGATCTTCATCTCTGGTCCAGCTCAGTCTCGCGCTCTCTCTCTCTCCCCCCTCTCTCTTTCACTCTCTCTCTCTCTCTCTCCCTTCCCCCCACCGCCTTTCTCTCCTCCATCTTTAAACCCCAACCCCGCGCGCCTTCACCGCCGCTCCAGACTCAGAAACACCACCGCCACTCACCTCTCACATCCACCATCTCTCCAGCGGCCCAGAACTCCATCAAACTTTACATTTCTACACATTATTGCATTGAAATTTAGACCTCGGGAGTCGCGCGCGCTCTCTGCGGCGCAGCTGCAGTCCTAAACCGCCATCTGGTGGCGTTTACCTGCAAGCGCACCTGTGGATAGCGCGCCCTCTGGCGGACACGGGGAAGCACAGCAGGGGAAAACAAAGAACGACGTTACAATCAAATCACAGTGACATCATTTGAAAGCGCTTGTTGATCTTTCCATTGTCTGTACATTTGATGATGAATTGGACCAAAAGAAATAGGCCAAAATGACTTTTGGTTATATTGACTCAAGTTTTAAAGTAAAGCATGTTTTTTCCTTCTGCTGTAAAGTTATTACACTCATCGTCAAAATAGTAGCTGCACAAATAGCTGCACTCACAAGGAATCAACGACAGGAATGAAACTTGGTGGGTAGGTGGACATAATGAGACATTCCAATGTTTCAAGTTTCACATTCAGCCGCGCATGTGGTGCAAGCAAGGATGGGCCTAATCGCTGCACCTGACTGACCCAACTGACACGACTGCGGACATTCAGTTAGAGGTGACGCTCTATATGAGTCATCCTGTTAGTGCCAGAATTACATGCTTGCAGTCCGTTACGACGACTGCTCTTAACACCACGTCAACGTCGCCAAAGACTGCAATGGTGCCAGACTGTCATGGAGTGGCTTAGAATGGCAGCAGTTCATCTTCAGTGACGAGTCCAACTTTTGTCTTGGTGGAGACGACCAACGAATCCGTGTGTGGAGGCACCGTGGTCAGGTTGTTGTAGTGTGTCACATGTGCAGAAGAGATGGTGTCACTCCACCCCTCCACCTCCAGTCACATTTATTGCTCCCGGTAACCTTTATCTTCCTTCCCAATAGCACTGCAATCCCACACTTCCTTCTGGGTGCAGCTAGTCTATTGATGATGAGCGTATTTTGGTCCAACAGCAGCGATAACAAGATATTCAGTGTAGCCGGTCAGTTTTGCTTGATTGCATAACACAATGCACTACAACGGAACATTTTCTCAGTTACCTAATAAGTCAGCTAATGTTATTAGGTAGCTACCAAGTGCTGGATGGCTTAAGAAGATAAGGATCAAGAAATAAGGAAAAGATGAGTTTAGAAAGGATGTCTGGCTCCGTTTGAGTTTAGATTAATATTTGTTTAGCTTCCAAACAGCAGGGTTATTTTTTGTGGCTCGGACAAATGAAGCCTAAAGCCCTTTACCGTATGTCATTTATTTCAGCAGTATTTTCAGACAGTGAAGTAACCTGATCAGGTGTATAACTGATAAAATCCTGATCATCAAACCAGCGACAACGTGAAAATGTGATGCTCTGTATGATTTTTTGTGACCTTTTCGATTTTTTTGGACTTTGCAGGATTCCTTCTGCTTCCTCGCGGATGGTCCTAGTATCCAAAATCAACTCAAAGTTACAGCCATCCAAGCTGAATCCCAAAGCTCTCTACAGTTTCAACTCCTGAATGAGATGGTGGCAACTCTTTGCACTCTTCGCCCACTCAGCGTCATTATTGTCTTGTTTTGTGTTGTCTACATCCAAAAACTTGTCCAGTCAATTCCAAATCGAATCACAGCTATCTTCCATGTTTGTTGAGGTATTACAGGCTATAAGGTGTGTTTCAGTCACAGGTGGCCAATTTTTTGTCCGATAAGCTTACAATCACATATAACGACTAACTGTTCAAGTGTAATAATGGTATAACGTTCTTAGAGCAGCTGGAAATGAGAACCGTTAGATGTAACAAGCAGAATTAAGATGATTTAACTCAGTATGATACTATTTTTGCAGTCGCATCACTAATTTATTAATGTGTTTTCCGGGAAGCCTCATTACTGTCTTTTGCCTAGAGCCCCGGAAATACTGAACCCACCTCTGGCTGTGTGGTTCATACGATGTGAAATGGCCTTAATGAATGACCAGTCCTAGATTCCAGCTTTATAATACAGATAGAACCTGTTCTATTGACTCTCTACTGTATCATACTAGGCCCAAAACCAATGATAGAGTTAGTGTGGTATTAAATCTGTCCTTCATGCCTCGTCTCTCTCTGCAGGCACTGTTCCAGCAGCTCTCTCGGCTGGTTGTGAGCCTGTTTTAGAGCCTTTAATAACTACAGCACTGAGAACATGCAACACACACTGTCCAACAGCAGCAGCTTTTAGGTTAAAAAGTGTGTAGGCTGTCAGAACATCGAGTTACAGCAGTGCAGTAACCATTATGACTGTACCAACACTGTCTTACAGTGATCCGCATTACGAATGAGAATTGACTAAATAAACTACAACAGTGCATTTCCTGAAGAAAGCATGTAATGTTGTGCAACTTGAATGGTTCCCATTTCTCTGCTAGGCTGTGGTTGCTATGGGAAGAACGAGGGATGAGTAAACGGCACATGTGTGGGTCAGTATGGTTGTGGATTAGAGTTTGGGCATCTGCCCTGACTGAGTACATGCAGTTTGGTGGCTGTAGGTTAATGAAAACAATAGGGTTTGGGTGGGGCTGGAAATGAATGGGGATAAAAGAGGGGGAAAAAAGACAAACAGACGAGTGGGGGTTGAACCAACATTGAATTCAGGCTTGGGGGTCTTTCCTGAGATGGTGTATCAGAAATGGTGGAAATGGTTTGAGCACGAAGTACAGTAGATGGGCTTGTACTTTTCCAACCCATTCATTCTTAATGGGGGAAAAATCCTTTGTTCCACGAAAACTGTGCATCCAACTTCCGACTTCAAGCTTTAATAGATCAGGAAGATCTGCTGGATCTCAGAGATAGGACCCAGAGAAACCTAAGAGGCCCAAATTCTTCTATTCTTTTTTCACAGAGGGCCACTCACAGTGTCAGATGGCTGTATGTACTAAAAACAAGTCATTTGTACTTTATTTTGTCTTAGTCTTGACATCATTTGGACTTGTCTTGGTCTTGGTCTTGTCTTATCTCAGTCTCGTCTCATTCTCAGCAATTTATAGACTTGGTCTTGTCTCTATCTTACCATCATTTGGACTTGATCTGTTTCAGTCTTGACATCATTTAGACTTGGTCTTGACGTCTATATAATTTGACTAGTTCTGGTCTTGGACTCCACATCATTTGGTCTCTGCCTTGTTTCAGCCTTGACATTATTTGTATTCAATCTTTTCAGTCTAATGTCAGGTCTTGTGTGGGTTTGGACATCATGTGGACTCGTTCTTGACATCACATGGACTTGGTCTTGCCTCAGCCTCAACATCGTTTGGACGCGGTCTTGTCATGATCTTCACGTCATTTGCACTTGGTCTTGTGTTGGCATCAATGTCATTTGGACTCTGTCTTGTCTTGGTCTCAGTATTATTTAGACTCTGCCTAGTCTTGGTCTCAACATCATTTGGGCTCGGTCTTGTCTTGGTCTCAACATCATCTGAACTCGGTCTTGCCTTGGTCTCAACATCATTTAGACTCTGACTCCTCTGTGGCTCTGCATCATAAGGACTTGGTCTTGATTTGGCCTCCACAACATTTGGACTATGTCTTGTCCAAGTCTCTGCATCACTTTAACTTGGCCTTGTTTCAATCTTGACATCATTTGGTCCCATCCCAGCAGTCAGTAGCCTCTGCTGAGAGAAGAGATCTGGAAGACACTTCAAAAGATCAGAAAGATCTGCTGGATCTCAAACAGTAAAAGCTTTAAATTAAAAAAAAAAAAAAAACTTCAAGCCAATATGAATCTTGTTATATAATATTATATAAAAAGTCTCAACCATCATTTGCTTCCAAAAGTTACAACGCAAAGAGTATAATATAATCATAATCAATCATGTTTAGGCTATATATTGTTTAATAGTAAAATGCATTACAAAACGCATTATAAAATATCATATTATTCATTAATATATGGTATTGCGTGTGATGAAAGACAAAGAATGTACAACAAACTACATCCAAATTTCAGTATTTTTACCCTGTCATCTTTTTAGTTTTGTATTGTCAAAACCTACTACTCTGGGCTCGGTCTCAACTTGGACTCTTATTCTAGTGGTCTTTAATCTCAGAGTGTTTCCCTGGAGGAGAGTGACGCAGTGGAGAGAAACACATTCACGCTCAGATCAGATAATGACCTCAGACAGTCTGAGAGAGTCTGTGTGCTTTATAGCTTCTGGCTGCTGTATTTCAGTCCTAATGCTGTGCGAGTGTGAAGGTGACTTTATCCACTGTGTGTGTGTGTGCAAGCGTGTGTATGACTCATCCTCTAAGCAGACGTGGCCACAAGTGGGTCATAAAGCACAATTTGGTGGTCCTTGGGCCAGCACTGAGGGGGAGCAAGTGGTCCATAGGCACTGTTGTTGGCACTCTGTCATAAAATCAGTGAAAAAATGACTGAACTGGAGAAATGACATACACAGGCTGAGCCCCCATCCCTCTAGAAACAGAAAACACTGCTCCAGGGATTTCCCTTGAATACTTGTGAGTGACTTATAAATAAGCCCCCTGGACAAATAATTAGTCACCTTGTGTTTTTAAGGTGGTAGTAACTTCAGGCTTCTGTAGATGGCATTGCCTGAGGATGATGGGGCTATAAATACCTGCGGGGTGTGAGTGACGGGATCCATAGATTGAGAAGAGGTGCTACAGTGCAGTCAATGTCTCGCTCCGTGTGTGGAAAACGAGAGCAGATGTTAATGATTAGCTAAAAGGAGTGACTGCATTTGGGCATGCCAAAGACCATAGTGTGAAGGAAGTAGCTGAATCTGCAGGTGTATGGAAGTGTATGGTCATACAGGTCTACCAGCAGTGGCTAAAATCCCAGTCTGCAGGGAATTCTCCTCGGAGTTGTACCAGGGAAGGCATCCACCAAATCTGGCCTTGCAATTCTTTGATGCAAGAGTGTCTGAACATTGATGTGGCCTACATCCAGAAACTTGTCCAGTCCATGCCAAATCCAGTCACAGCTGTTGTTGGTGCTCGTGGAGGTATTACGTGCTACTAGGGAAGTTTCCGTCACAAGTGACTCATTTTTGTTGGGTGAGCTTAAGTTGTAAATAATGTAGTAGAAACATTTCACTCAGTTTGTCACCTTTCCGGCTGATTCTGGGTTTAAAATAAGCTTATAGTAGCCTAATCTGTTTATATTTTATGTTCACTGACACACGTCATGTGCTGTGCAGGGTAATCACCCACAATATAGCTGGGTTAAAAACTTCACCCATATTATTAAGCATAAATGTGTTCTTATCTTGTGGACCGTCATGCTTTGTAGTACCAAGGAGGCAGGCTTTAAGGTGGAAATGGGAAAAGCTGTCAGAACATTGGGCTACAGAGGTGCACTCATCATTATAACTGTACCAACACGCTGTCTTAAGGTGATCAGCTTTACAACTGACAAAATCAATTAAATAAGTTAAGAAATGTTATCTGCGCTCACAACGAAGATAGGATGTTCTGCATGGTGTGTTATGACTCAGTTTCTGTTAGAAGAAGAACAAAAAAAGCACAACACTGCACAAACTCTTATAAAGTAGACACAAATGTATTAATCCTTGATGTTCATTTACTTCATTTTAACCATACTCAGCAAGTCTTCATTATTAAAGTTAATTTATTTAATATGGGTTTATTTTTAGAGTTCAGAGGGCCTTCAAAGATGGCGGTGCCCGAAGGCTTCGCAAAACCTTGATCCATCCAAGATTATCCTGGGTGTGTCTACTGGGGGGTATAGAAGAAGCAGTTCCAGCAGCAAACTTCATGAACATCATGAACACACAACATGTTTTAATATTTTGACACAGTCCATTTCTGCTTTGGTAGTTGGACAAGACTGGAACACAGTTTTAATAATAACTTTGTGTGTATTTGCTCTAAAGGAATACCCTAGCATTTTTCACCCTGTCTGCCACATCTGTTACCGCAGACAATGAGTTCAATGCATGTCCTCTTGCTTGTACAACAAAGCTGTAGGTCCCACTGACGATTACAAAGCAGCTGCTTTTCTTAGAAGGTTCTGATGTTTCGCAAATGGGTATAAAATGTCTTGCGCTACTCTCTCTCAGTCTTCACAGCATGTTGACTGTAAGGAGGACTCTGAAATTTTGTTTTCCATGAGAGCGCAAAGTGAAGGGCACAACGGACCAGAAGCAGAAGTGGCTGCCGTGGGCCAGAACAGACANTCTTCACGGCATGTTGACTGTAAGGAGGACTCTGAAATTTTGTTTTCCATGAGAGCGCAGCTGCGTAAAGTGAAGGGCACAACGGACCAGAAGCAGAAGTGGCTGCCGTGGGCCAGAACAGACATGCAAGAAGCAGTGTCAGTGTTTTGTGCCACTTTCTTCTAAAAGCATCTACAAAATACACACTCTCCGTGTTTCACTCACAAAATTAAGTTAACAAGTAAAGCAGACACGTCTTACCTTGCCATTGTGCTGCATGAGTTTTGCTTTTGTCTTAGATGCTGTTAATGTGGGACTGTGGGTAATCTGCCATGTCAGTCACCACTGAACACACAGCATCAGGAAAGATTCCATCACCGTTTACCCTCCGTGCAACAAATTGTAGTAATAACCAAGATTATATTCACGACAAATGAGCAGAAAAATAACCAGATTATACTGATCCCCTGCTCTAAAACACACAGCAGAATAACTCCAGATTATGCTAACCCAGTGCTATAAAACAAGCCATAGAAACAACCTCAGATTATATTTATCCCGTACTATACAACAACATGTAAATGTAACCTCAGATTATATATAGGTTATTTATAATCTATATCTATAATCTCTATATAATCTGAAATTATACTAATCCTGTGCTATGAAACAAGGTGTAAATATAACCACAGATTATATTATTTCTATGCAATAAAATAAACTGTAGAAATAACCGTAGATTATATTCATCCTGTGCTATGAGGCAAGATGTAAATATAACCTCAGATTTTGTTATTTCCATGCTAAAAAAGAACAGATTATAAGACCACTGAGTGAAGAATGAGTCCCCTGTGACTAAAACACACCTAATAGCGTGTAATACATCCATGAGCATGAATAACAGCTGAGATTGAATTTGGCACGGACTGGACAATTTGCTGGATGTAGGTGACATCAAAGAATTGCACAGTTGGTCCAGATTTGGTGGATGCCTTCCATGGCACAATTCTGAGGAGACTTTCCTGTAGACTGAGATTTGTGCCACTGCTTGTAGACCCGTATGACCGTACGCTTCCATACACCTGCAAATTCAGCTACTTCCTTCACACTATGGTCTTTGCCACGTCCAACGTAGTCGCTCCTTTTAGCCAATCATTAACATCTGCTTTGGAGCCATTTTCCACACATGGAGCGAGACATTCACTGCACTGTAGCTCCTCTTCTCCATCTATGGATCCCATTACTCACACCCCGCAGGTATTTGTAGCCCCATCATCCTCGTGCAGCGCCATCTGCAGGAGCCTGAACACAGTGTCCAGGTCTTGGCCCTGACTTGCTCTCTCTGATGGTCTGGACTTCATCACTGCATCAGTGTGTTCCTCTCTGCATATCTACAGAAACACACACTTAAAGTGTGAGAGTGTGTCTCCATAGCAACCAGCCTCAGCAGCTACTATTACCCAAAACACTGTAATTACCCACAATGCTATTATTACCTATAATGTCCTTCAGGCTCATTTCCGCTCTGCTTCTGGAGACCATCCAGAGAGAAACACCTACACCCCTTTATTTACATCTGTATCACTGGTTTCCAACCCTCGTGTTGAAAGACCTCCTGCCCTGCACATTTCAGTGAACTGCACTCAGCACACCTGATCCAACCAGTCCAACAGACCCTCCCTGGGTTGAAGTTGGTCCAACATAAATGTGCAGGGGGTCCTCTAGTCTGGAGGCTGTCCCTGACTGGTCTTGTTTCTGATTGGTCA
>CM067488.1:21401653-21431556 GCA_034552555.1 Semaprochilodus insignis
CTGGAGTGATTATCACTCTTCACTATCTGGCAGTCTGATGTATGAATCAGGATTTGGCAGATGCCAGGAGAATGCTACCTACTGGAACACACTGTGCCAACAGTAAAGTTTGGTCTGGGGCTGTTTTTTAGGGTTGGGGTTCCTTAGTTGCAGTGAAGGGTGATATTACGGCTACACCATACAGAGACATTTTACACAATCAAATATACTTCCAACTTGGTGGCAACAGTTTAGGGAAGATTCTTTCTTGTCCCTGGCCTTGTGCCCCTGTGCGGTGTGGAGGAACTGCCCTGACCTGAACCCCACTGAGCATCTTTGGGATTAATTGGAACACAGATTGTGTGCCAGACCTTCCTGTCCAGCATCAGTGCTTTTTTGACTGCATGGGCACCAATTCCCCTGGACACACTCCAAACTCTTGTGGAAAGTCTTCCGAGAAGAGTGGAGGCTTTTATAGCCACAAAGGTGGTGGGGGGGGGTGGGGGGCACTCCATATTGATGCCCAGATCCAACAAGCTTGTATAGGTCAGGTATTCCTATTCTTGTGGCTGAATGCAATCAAACCCTCACAGCAATGTTCCCATTTGCGCCACTGAGCTTTAATGATCAACAATCATCAGTAGGAGACTGCGCGTATTCCGCATTGAGCATGCGCTGAGCAGCCCCTCCCCTCCTGCTGCTCTCTCAGTGCGCAGCGCTCTCTCTCTCGCGCGCGCGCTCATTTATTCATTTATTCACTCACTCATCGTCTTGTTCTCTCCCTCTCTCACTCGTCTATTCGTGCACTCCGGGGTTTGGGATCGTGTTTTCTCTGTGCGATGGGAGACTTAAACCAGCACAGCGCCGAGGAGAAGGAGTGAAAGACTGAAAAGATGAAATAAGGCAGAGAGAGAGACAGAGAGAGAGAGAGAGAGAGAGAGATTCAGCACGAGCGTGGAGGAGAGAACGGAGGGCAGGTGAGAGATGAGTCAACATCTGCTTGTTTTGGTTGTTGGTTTTTATCTTCACCGTTTCAGCTTCTTATTGAAATGCCCAATTCCACCTTAAATGGAGCAGCAGCCACATTTTGGCGCAGGCATTGTAATGTAACTGCTGCACCATTTAAGGTGGAACTGATCATTCGAATAAGAGGTCGATTTCAGTGTTTTCCTTTTTGGCTTATGTGTTTGTGTGCTTGTTCATTTATGTGTTTACAGAGGTTGTCATAATCTCGTGACTCCGTTCTTGTCCAGTTGAAGGACAAACGGTCACTAATTGATACACAATAGAGAGCTAATTTCTAATAGACCCCACAGCTGGGCTCTGGATTACCATTAAAGAGCCAATCACCGTCAGACTTGTCCAGCCAGTGGACAGTGTCCGCGTGTTCCATCTTCTCCAGCCTGCAGTTTCTCACCTGTTCACGCGGTCACGTGTTCTTACGATCGCAGTGACGTCACAGGCGCGCCTGAATCACCCAGGGTGAATCACTGAGGATGAATGAAGTGGGTTTACTATAGGCTGCTACACTGAACACTAACGAGCTGGCTGACTGGGAGACTGGAATTTTTTTCCCCCCAGATATTCTTAAAATAGAGCTGATTCCAAATCGCTCATCCAGATCGAAGAACGTATGGATTCAGTTAGATTTTGGATGTGGTTCTGTAGAGTTCTACATTTGCAGTATATGTTGGTTTGAATACAAATGCTATTTTCGCACAATTGAAAATGGGCCATGTTTTTGTGCAACCCACTTTACCCTAAAAGGATGCATGCAGGTAAGCCCCGCCCCCTCCCCCTCTCACTTTTCTCTGAAAGGATTTATATGGATGAATAAGCCTTGCCCTCTCACTGCCAACTTTAGTCAAACAGGGTGCACCCAGATGGATAAGCCCATCACCATCCACTTTACTCTAAAAGGACGCACCCAGATACATAAGCCTTGCCCCTAACCACCAACTGTAGTCTAACACGATGTGCTCAGTTAGATAAGCCTTGTCTCCACCACCCACTTTACTCTTACAGAATACGCTCATAAGCCACTCCCCCATCAGCTAGTTTACTCTGATAGGATGCACATAGATTAATAAGCCATGTTCCTTTGCCTTCCACTTTACTCTGACAGAAGCACCCAGATAGATAAGCCCCACCCACTGTACTCTGAAAGGAAGCACCAAGATGAATAAGCACCACACACCTTACTCTGATAGAAGGACCCAAGATGGATAAACCCCAAACATTTTACTCTAAAACGATGCACTCAAATGAATAAGCCCTGTCCCCTCACCACCCACTTTACCCTAAAAGAACGCACCCAGATGTATGCGATGCCCACCCACCCACCGACGCTCTGGAATCACCTAAATGCATAAGCCCCAGACATTTAACTCTAAAAGGATGCACTCAGATAAGCCAAGCCCCTCACCTCCCACTTTAACCTAAAAGGAGGCATCACGGATAGATAAGCCCCACCCACTTTACTCTGATAGGACGCAGTCAGACGTATGAGCCCCACCCACTTTACTCTGATGGTATACTTTGAGTTCTGCTGTTCATGCAGCAGTGCATCAGTGCTATTTATGCGTCAATGTTAAATTTATTGGACAGATTGAACGATTGTGATCCTGATGTCTGGCTCTTTCTGTTTTTCTTACAGGTTTTACAGCTGGAGGAATAAAAATGGACGATTCTCCAACTAAACACCTGCTGGGGCCCAAGAAGAAAGTGAAAATCCACCCAAACACAGTGACCGTGAAATATGCCACCCATTTCCCTCAGCCTGGAGACGAGGGCTATGACGACGCGCCAAGCTTTGAGGACTTCAGCTCCTTCGTGGAGGAAACGTCTGATCGCAAGAGACTGACTTCTAGTGGACCCACCAGGTACGTACACTTTTACAGTAATTCTCACTTTACTGCGTTTTGTACTGTCTCTAACTGTTCCACTCTGAGTTCACTGTTCATTTGTACCCAAAAGTTTGAGCTCCTCTAGTTAAATTCCATTATCTGTTAAAACACTTAAATATGACATTTTTCTGCTAATTTTAATGCACAATTCACATTTATTTTAACATACATTTAAAAATCACAAGGATCACAAACTAAAAGTACAGTGTACAATATGTTTTAATTCAGTGTTTCTCATATGGCACAAGGTTTCATCCAAATAAACAGTCAGTTTACAGTCTGCTGGTATCTCTGCATCAGTAATCTCCCCCCAGCAGGACGGCACATGTAAATCTACTTCATCATTAAAGAACACATCTTACCTCCTCCAGAGCTCCACCGCTCTTACATAACTCTTATACACAATAAAGAATAAAGGGCAGCAAAAGAAGACCGGAATACTGTCTCAAATATCTGTTTTTAAGTCTGTACTCTTTAAGATTCTTTAGTTAAAAGTGAAATGAGTATAATTTGGAGTAAGGAGAGTAAAATCAGGCTAAAATATGGTGAAGGCTCCAAGTTGCCCTGTAAAGCCTGAAACAATAATTTCAAATCAGAGGCATGAAGCACAACCCATACTATAAGATTCTGCTGTACACAAATACACATTTTCACCAGAGAGGTCTCCAAATCTTACATAGGACATTTTTCAATATTGGCAGTTACGTCTGACCAAACAGTTGTTCCAGCTGTGCTGAGAATCGAAATTTTGGTGAGTGAAAGATATACACATATAACAACAATCAGACAATATACGGATAACAACAGGGGCAGTTGTGGGCTGCAGGTTAGGGAACCAGCCTTGTGACTGGAGGGTCGCTGGTTCAATTCCTGAACTGAAGGATATGAAAGAAAGTGCCCTTGAGCAAGGCACCTAACACCAAACTGCTCCCCGGTCGTCGCGGGTAGGGCTGCCCACCACTCCGGGCAGGTGTGCTGACTGCCCCCTAGTGTGTGTGTGTGTGTGTGTGTGTGGGTGTTTCACTTCACAGATGGGTTAAATGCTGAAGACAAATTCCTCTGTGTGTAACTCGAATGGCACAAAATGGCTCAAAAACTCTCTACTCAGAGAATGATTGGCCTCACCTAAAAAGAGTATGTGGGCGGAGCCAGTGGCATAATTTATAGCGATATTGTCTGTTATATGTGCACATTTATTTATTACTATTGCACTGTCATTTCTACAGGTCTTCAGTTATATTTGTATTTCTTGTATATATTTCTTGCCTCCTTGCGAAGTGAGATATATTTATATATTTATCCATAGTGACCTGTACTATGTACAGGGGTTGGACAATGAAACTGAAACACCTGTCATTTTAGTGTGGGAGGTTTCATGGCTAAATTGGACCAGCCTGGTGGCCAATCTTCATTAATTGCACATTGCACCAGTAAGAGCAGAGTGTGAAGGTTCAGTTAGCAGGTAAGAGCACAGTTTTACAGTTTTGCTCAAAATATTGCAATGCACACAACATTATGGGCGACATACCAGAGTTCAAAAGAGGACAAATTGTTGGTGCACGTCTTGCTGGCGCATCTGTGACCAAGACAGCAAGTCTTTGTGATGTATCAAGAGCCACGGTATCCAGGGTAATGTCAGCATACCACCAAGAAGGTCGTTTTCCTCCACCAGCATCACGTAGTGACCTGGCCACTATCCTGCAAGAAGAATGGCTTAAAATCCCTCTGACCACTGTGCAGGACTTGTATATGTCATTCCCAAGACGAACTGACGCTGTATTGGCCGCAAAAGGAGGAGGAGGCCCTACACCATACTAATAAATGATTGTGGTCTAAAACCAGGTGTTTCAGTTTCATTGTCCAACCCCTGTATAGTTTATAGTTAATAGCTAATAATACTGCTGAGCCGGTACCTACCCTTTTAGGTTTTCATACTGCACAACCCTATTTTTTATTTTGTATTAGTTTTACTGTTTTACTGTGCTGTTTTTGTGAAACTGCTACTGGCTGATAAATTTAGCAGCCAGTAGCAGTTTCACAAAAACAGCACAGTAAAACAGTAAAACTAATACAAAATAAAAAATAGGGTTGTGCAGTATATATCTATCTATATCATATTTTTACCTTTGTCTCTGACATTTTAAATGTGGTAATTCTGATTAGTTTACATCCTATTTCTCTGTTCTAATGCTTTGCTACATTGTAAATTAGGGTCCCCCTCAGTGTACTCTGAGTTTAGGCTTAATTAGACTTGGAATTGTATCTTGTTATGTGGCTACAAAAAAGTGTTATGTAAATTAAAGGTCTTCATACCAAGGTGATTGTTTTATAATATTCTTCAATATTGTTAAAATTTATTTATTTATTATTGTCTTGACCCACAGTAAACCCTCCAGGACGTTTTTCAGCTCTCTGGATGGCCAGTCCAAACCTGGTGCGGATCAGAAGGTCAGCGGAGGAGTCGGAGGTCAGCTGCAGAGTTTCGGCGAAGCATGTGTGTTCTCCTCACGGCTAACGTGGGGTGCCCTGTTTTTCGCCGCGTTAGCACACGGCTGTGTGGCACTGCTGACCCGTCTGGCCGCTGACCGTTCCAGAGTTCCCTCACTGGAACTGCTCTTCATCCGCTCTGTCATACAGGTGCTGTCAGTGGGTGTCGTTTACTACCATCAGGAGGCGCCGTTCGGGCCCAGCGGCTACCGGCTGCGGCTCTTCTTCTATGGCGTGTGCAACGTCATCTCTATCACCTGCGCTTACACGTCCTTCGCTATCGTCCCGCCGAGCAATGGCACCATCATGTGGCGGGCAACAACAACAGTGTTCAGTGGTGTTTTAGCATTCCTGCTAATAGAGGAGCGACTGGGCCTGATCGACATGGTCACTGTGGTTAGCAGTGTTTTCGGACTTTGCTTGGTCATGGTGCCCAACATTGTTAGTGAGAACAGATCACTCGGATTCTGGAAGGAGGCTTTCGGCTACACCATGACGGTCATGGCCGGTTTGACCGCCGCTCTTTCGATGATTATCTACAGGTCAATTAAAGAAAAAGTTAGCATGTGGACGGCTCTTTTCACGTTTGGCTGGACAGGGACCCTGTGGGGCGCATGCACCATGTTCGTCCTGCAGGAACCCATAATCCCTCTGGACGGAGAGACCTGGGCTTACCTCCTCAGCATCTGCCTGTGCTCCACCGTGGCGTTTCTCGGAGTTTATTATGCTCTGAACCGCCTGCACCCTGCGCTGGTCAGCACCGTCCAGCACCTGGAGATTGTAGTGGCTGCTCTGCTGCAGCTGCTTGTTCTGCACATGGCACCGTCCGTCTATGATGTCATCGGAGGCTTCATCATCATCGTTAGTGTCATTGCACTTGCTGCAGTAAAGCTGTTCTGGGTGGGGAAGAGCCGGAGGCAGGAATACGAGGAAATCCTCGACTCTCCTATAAAGTGATTTTTGTTTGTTTATTTTTATGCCACTGTCAAAATGCCAAGCTGTAAACTAAAGACTGAAGCCCTGCTGGAGCTGAATTAATTTTACCTGGGCAGGTAGTAAAGAACATATGATTCATACTGGATAAAAATCACACAGCAATTTTTACTGTCACACTGTACAATCTGCACACACAGCAGATTCATACTGGTTTAAATTCACACCATTATTATTACTGTCAGAATGTAAAATCTACACACACTGCAGATTCATACTGGATTATAATAATTTTATTATTATCACTGACAGAAGGTAAAAACTACACACACTGTAGATTCATACTGGATTAAAATTATTTTACAGTTATTACTATCAGACTGTAAAAACTATACACACTGCAGATTCATACTGGATTAAAATAACCCCACAGTTATTACTGTCAGACTGTAAACACTACACACACTGCAGATTCATACTGGATTAAAATAACCCCACAGTTATTACTGTCACACTGTAAACACCACACACTGCAGATTCATACTGGATTAAAATAACCCCACAGTTATTACTGTCAGACTGTAAACACTGCACACACTGCAGATTCATACTGGATTAAAATAACCCCACAGTTATTACTGTCAGACTGTAAACACCACACACTGCAGATTCATACTGGATTAAAGTAACTCCACAGTTGCGACTATTAAACTGTAAACACTACACACACTGCAGATACATACTGGATTAAAATCACTCCACAATTATTACTATCAAACTGTGAAAACTATACACAGTGCAGATTCATACTGGATTAAAGTAACTCCACAGTTGCGACTATTAAACTGTAAAAACTATACATAGATTCATACTATTCTAAAATAGCGCCATGGTTAACACTGTCAAACTGTAAAAATTATATACACTGCAGATTCATACTGGATAGAAATCACAATAAACACTTATGATGGAACCTCTGCAGGTAAAACTAATCCAGCTCCAGTAGAGTTTACATTTGAATGTCAGAGAAAGGGAAATTAATTGAATTTCATTTGCATTGTGTTAAAAGTGATAAAGTGATGTTTGTGTAGCTTCTTGTTTATCGAGTGTTGTGCTCTGTGAAATTAAAAGAAGAGATTAGCTTTATTTACGGACATTGTTTTTCAGCTCTTGAGTTGGGCATAAGTGGACAGATCAGTTTGATAATTAAGTTTTAATTTGAATCTGAAAGAGAAAGACAGTCTATGTGTCTCATTTACATATCAGTGAAATAGACCTACATTAAAGAAAGACTACACAAAGACAACTCATTCATTATTAACAAGCATCATAAATAATGTTGGAATTTACTCTAAAAATACAAACTGATGACGTCTTCTGCACAGCGAGCTTTCGGCAGTTTTACCAGGCCTAAAAAACAGGCTTTAACGTGCCCAGTGTGCAGAGAGATTGTTTGAACTGTACAGATGACCTTTGAGCTGGAAATGACCTTCTGATTGGAACGTCCGCTGCATGTCTCTGCAGTAAGGTGAGGGCGCCCCCTGCAGGTGGGTTTTAAGAGCTGCATTAGTGTTTGTTTAAAATGTTTACAATTTTCCACTTTAGTTTATAGAATGATTTTTGTTTTATTTTTAGTGAGATATAAATTATTATTGTTATTATTATTATTATTATTATTATTATTGTAGATTAAATAATTATTTGCTCATTTTTGGTGAGATATAACTTATTATTATTAATTTAAGGAGTTTGTATCTGAGATTACACTGATTTTACAGTGTTGCAGAATCACAGGCCCAGTCCAGTTTAA
The DNA here is from genome assembly GCA_034552555.1 of Semaprochilodus insignis. Classification (NCBI taxonomy): domain Eukaryota; kingdom Metazoa; phylum Chordata; class Actinopteri; order Characiformes; family Prochilodontidae; genus Semaprochilodus; species Semaprochilodus insignis. The sequence continues at coordinate 21,409,769 of CM067488.1, forward strand.
GACCTCTTTCCACTGTTTGCTGAAGTGCTCAGCGTCTGCAGGGCTGCAAACGTATCAGAAGCACTAATGGGCTGATGTTAAGGTCACTCAGTCAGTGGCAGAAAGAAAATGCACATTACTGTTACTTGCACGGAGGACTTAATTCATTTATTCATCCAACTTTTTCATTAGGAGTTTACAAGTGAAGTCTGATGAGTCTGCAGTCTGAATTAGACTCTCTGGAAGAGAGTAATCAATCAATAATATCAATCAATGATATCAATAATATAATTTTATGGTCTAGATAAACAAAATACATTGAATTAAATGGAGCAACTCCACAGCCCTGTGGACCTTATCAGTAAAGCACCCTGGAAGTCTGCAAGTCTGTCAGGCTGAAAGTCTGTAAAGCTGCAAATCCGTAAAGCTGTAAGGCTGCAGGTCTGCAAGTGTGTAAGGTTGTATTACTGCAAGTCTGTAGGGCTGTAAGGCTGCAGGTCTACAAGTGTGGAAGGTTGTAAAGCTGTAAGCCTGTGTTCACACTAGCAAGCGACAGAGCAACAAGAGACCAGTCATTTCCTATAGGAGTGCGCAATTAGTAGCCATGATTTACCGACGCAGTGACAGAGTGACAAGTGTCAAATCAAGATGAGATTTTCTCAACTTCATGAATTAGGACCAGTCTTAGACACGGGCGTCTGAGGTCCCCAGCTTCTGCTCTCTGAATGTTTTGTTCCTGTTCTCAACAGTGTGGTGATAAACNCAAGTCTGTAGGGCTGCAGGTCTGCAAGTGTGTAAGGTTGTATTACTACAAGTCTGTAGGGCTGCAGGTCTGCAAGTGTGTAAGGTTGTATTACTACAAGTCTGTAGGGCTGCAGGTCTGTAAGTGTGTAAGGTTGTAGGACTGCAAGGCTGTAAGGCTGTAAGGCTGCAAGTCTACAAGTGTGGAAGGTTGTAAAGCTGTAAGCCTGTGTTCACACTAGCAAGCGACAGAGCAACAAGAGACCAGTCATTTCCTATAGGAGTGCGCAATTAGTAGCCATGATTTACCAACGCAGTGACAGAGTGACAAGTGTCAAATCAAGATGAGATTTTCTCAACTTCATGAATTAGGACCAGTCTTAGACACGGGCGTCTGAGGTCCCCAGCTTCTGCTCTCTGAATGTTTTGTTCCTGTTCTCAACAGTGTGGTGATAAACATGGAAGAGAAGCTCATAACCACTGTTTCTTCTTGCATAGAGGAAAGTAGTGCATATGTCACTTGATAGCTAGCTAGGTTAGCTTGCATGCTAACTGTCCAATAAAGCTAGCCACAAATGCAAGCTGTTAGGTTTCCATACAAACTCCATATGAATACGTGCTTTTAAAACTAGCAGGCGACAACATGAGCAGCCTGGAACACAAACACAAAAGACAAACTTGGGGCGACGTAAGTGACTTATCGCCTGCTAGTGTGAATGTAGTGTTAGACTGCACATCTGCAAGTCTGTATGCCGGGCTCTGATGGTAACAGATGATTGTTTGATATAATATATTTCAGCTGTTGGTGAATGAACGAGGTCATTCTGCTTTAGTTTTAATAAAATGAAGGTTTTTAAATGTTTTATCTGGTTTAATGTGAAAAACTGATTTTGTAGAAAGGTTTAGTAAACGTGTGTGTTGATGTTTATCAGAATAAAACACTCCAGCATGTGTCTGTTTGTGTCTGTGTTTGTGCGTGTGATATTAATCTGCGTCTGATCTGAGTGCAGTAAGCGACTCACAGAGATATTCAGCAGAAGCTCATCAGGGGCATCCAGAACTTTCACAAAGCGGTGGCCAGGTTAGACTGATCTGATCTCATTGTGTAAATATTACTCGGATTATTACTAACTTGTTCTGTCTTGTTCCTCAGCTACTGCAGCTCACATCAGGAGATAATATCAGTGCTTTGTTAGTAATGAGGCTCACTGCATCAATATTCTAACTAAACTGATGCATTATAATCACTCATGATAGTTCTATCAGTGTTACGTGTAGCTCCACCGGCAGACAGTGTCGTTACACATCAGTTAAATATACTCTTATGATACTTATATATTAAAACAGGAAGTTCAAGTGAGAAACTAAACTCATCTTCATATCTTACATGTGTATGTACGGTATATCTTTATATCTCATATAATATCTCCACCCATTAAGCTTACAGCAGTTAAGCTCCTCCCATTTAGCCTACATTGTTTTAGCCAAACCATTTAGCCTATGGCAGTTTAGCCCCACCCATTCACCGCACAACAGTTTATCTTCTCCCATTTAGCCTGCGGCAGTGTAGCCCTGCCTACTCTGCCTACAGAAGTTTAGCTCCTCCCATTCAACCTACAGCAGTTTAGCTCCTCCTATTTAGCCTACAGCAGTTTAGCTTCATCCCTTCAGCAAACAGGAGTTTAGCTCCTCCCATTCAGCCTACAGCAGTTTAGCTCCTCCCATTCAACCTACAGCAGTTTAGCTCCTCCCATTTAACCTACAGCAGTTAGGTCCTCCCATTCAATTTACAGCAGATTAGCCCCATCCATTCTGGCTACAGGAGTTTAGCTCCTCCCATTCTTTATACAGCAGTTTAGCTCCTCCCCTTCCACCGGCGGCCGTTTAGCTGGTCCCATTTGGAGTACAGCAGTTTAGGGACTAAGGATGATGCTGGTCATTTGTTGTGTTTTGAGTTTGTGGTTCTTTCCATGAGATGGGCCCCTTCGATAAATATACAGACATCTGTAATCTGGTTACAGTATGGACCCTTTAAAGAGCTACAGACTCTATCACAGACCCAGTGGGGTTAAAGGGCCATGTTTACGTTTGCGTGTAGCTCCGAACAGCAGGGGGCGCTGCAGGCACTCCTACAGAAAGTAACCCCAAACGGAGGAAGCAGCTGGATGAGACCTGCTAAGCTGTGTAGCTGCAGCGGCAAAATACCAGGCATTCAAATAGTCTGATAATAAGTGAGTCTGATTTATCTGCTTCGGGATGATGGAAGATCGGGCGCCAGGCTCTCTTATGTAACTGCTGCACGATTTAAGGGGGAAGGGGAAATTCGAGCGAGAAGATTGTGAATTAGAAGGTGGTTTCAGTTTCGTGTAAGTTATTGTTTTGGTTATTTGTTAGTTTCTGTGTAAGGTGCTTATCAGCGCTGAATTAGGTCTAAAACATGCATGTTTTGCTATATTTACATACATCGTTGTGTTGTTGTGTTGTAATGATGCACCACAGTGAAAGCTTATGTTTGCGTGTTTTCAGCTCCACCATGCAGTCTCCAGCTGTGAGGAGATTTGGTGGAGTGTCTTTCTTTGACTTCATGGATGTGGATCAGTCTGAGTCCCTCTCTCAGAGCACCAGCTCCGCTGGAGGACCTTCAGACCAGGATCAGGAGGAGAACCTTCTGATTGGATCCATTCAGGGTACTATCGTGGGTCTGCGCTACTACACTGGAGTGGTATGATGTACTGTTCTCTATAAACATGGGCATATAATAATAATAATAATAATAATAATAATAATAATAATATATTATATATAATAATAGTAATAAGAAGGAGACCTACAGCAATGTTAATAATAATAACAATAATAATAATAATAATAATAAGAAGAAGAAGGAGAACAACAACAACAATGATAATGACAATGTTAATAATAACAATAACAATAATGATACAACAATAACAACAACAACAACAACAACAACAATAATAATAGAAGAATATTAATTACTTTCTTTTTACCTTTTCTAAGAGCTTGAAGTTCCATCCACAAAATGCATGCAATGTGGAGATCTATGCTAGAACATTCACAGACTGAAATAACAATATAGGTGCATGGAAAAGTCTGGAGCTGAAGTTGAGCAGCATATTAATGAAATACTAACATTTGAAAAATAAAGTGCATTGAACAGTATAAACGTTTGAAAACGGTGATGAGAAAATTATAAAGTTACATAAAGTGCAGGTGACCGTTGAGCTGGAATTGTCATTCAGCGCTCAAAGTTATAATGTCATAAAAATGCCATAAAATATGAAGCTTCTCAAGCTTGTAAACACCATTTAAGATCAAACGATAGCCTATTGAACTAGTAATAACATAGATGGTAGCTCAGGTCATGCTGACACACTGTGAGCATGTAGATAACAAATAAATATGGCCTAAATACTGAACCCTGAGGGACGCCACACATAACATCCCATTAACCCACAGAAAACTGGTTCCTCAGATAAGCCTGCAGACATTGGGAAGGCCATTAAATTTAGCTGGGAGTTTCAGCAGAATAATAATAGCAATCGAAAACCCTGTCAGTAGTGAGAAGGAGATCACTGATGATCCTGATCGCTGCTGTTTCTCCTTTGGGATTAATCCTGGGAAAGGCCTAGACATTTCCACACAGTTTGAGAGGTCTGTATTGATTTGGGAATGTTACTGAGGTTCTGCTGCTCTCCTGTGTCTGTGTTCTCCAGGTGAACAAAGGTGAGATGGTGTCTCTGGTGAGGGAGCCGCAGAACCCGTACGACCGGAACGCGGTAAAGGTGACGAACGTGTACGGGAGTCAGGTGGGGCACATTAAAAAGGAGCTGGCCGCTGCGATGGCCTACATAATGGACAACAAACTGGCAAAGGTGGAAGGGTAGGAGATCCCACAGTTCAGTATTACTGTGATTTAAACTAAGTTAGTCTGTTTTGATCCACTTACAAGGAAAACTGGTGATTTTGTTGCCTAATAGCCTTTACACATACAATGTGTTGACTGCGTATTCCTTTAAAAACAGGAAGTCTAAACGTCCAGAAGGTTTATTAACATACAGTTTATTGACTGTGTGCATGGCAAAATATACTTTTTCCCTAAAACCTTGTATGTCTATCGAGGTAACTTTACATAAGATCCACCTCTAATGGAAAAAAAGATGTAATTGTGGGTCATTTTAGACTATTTCTGTTAGTCTGTTCATCATGAAAGAGAGCTGGATTTTACCCCAGTAATGGGGTTTCTCAGACCATGTACACCCTGACTCTTTAATTTTGTCTCAGCATACGAGATAACAGCACTGTCACTATACTGTACGCTTAACAAATTTAAGAATTGAAGTATTCTTCATCTTCATGATGATGTAAATATGATTGTGACCATTTTTCTCAGTTTAGCACTTTTTGCTCTGTGGTCAGAGAGCGGCTTAGAAAAGCGAAGTGCTCTGTTTTTTCGGTGCGGTGAGGGGCGTAAATGTGTAGACCTGAACCGCAATGATTGTCGCGGGTTGTTTATGCTTCCTGGGAGACACCACTGTCAATCAATTTGCACTCCGTTTTGAGCAGCAACTGAAATGTTTTGTAGCATTTATCTACAATTACACTAAATCCATTTTTATATTGTCGTCAGTATAACACTGGTGTAAACATTTGAGTCGAACATAAATATTAAGTAGAACATACATATAATTCCAAAAATTCTATGAGCTTAGATTGTTAGCTATATTTTTAGCCACCTAAAATTGGTAATGTATTGGCCACAAAAATGTTCCTATCAGTCAGGCCTATGTAATTAAATAAACAGCATACATGCTACTGGTTAACATGGTTGGCATGGTAATGGATGAATGCTCTGACTGGTTAGCTGTAGTATGTACCAGTAGAAACTCTTAAATTAAATAAAAAATAAATTCTTTATTAGTGTTTTTCTGATGTGATGCTGTTTCCCTGTAGGGTTGTGCCTTTTGGACTGAATAATAAATTCTCGATGCCCGTAAGCCTGACCTTCTGGGGGAAAGAGGAGAACCGAGAAACTGTTCATTCACAGATGAAACGTCATGGCTTCAGACTCAACAGCTCTGCTCAAGGTAAACTTTTTCCCTAAACGCAGACCAGATGTAAGAGTTCGGTGATATGACACAGTGTGTATGGTTTTTACAGGAAGCGCATCAATAGTGTCTTGGGAACGGCGTGGATTTGCTGGGTCCTCCTCTGAGATTTCTCCCATCCCCCTAACACAAGAGCAGGTAACACTCAGATGCACTGGCAAAGTATTAAACTACAACAAGTCATTTTAAAACCTTGTAACTTTTTTTTTTTGGGAAGTTTTTTTGTAATGTCCTCTTTTTGCACATGTTATAAATATTTCATGATGAATGGACCAATAGACTGGACAGTGGCCTATAGCTTGGAATAAATCCCAATTGCATAAGCATTTTGTTGCTTACAGGCAAAAAAACTATCCTTTTTAACTCCAAAAATGGTGGTAACTTTATGGGAGATGGAGAAAACGATACTTTCTATTGGTCCATTTAACATGAACTTTTAACACAGCATAAAGGGCTGCTTCTGTTTTCAAATTATGTTAAAAATAAATAAAAAAATAAGACAAAAAATGAAGATGGGAGATTTAGCTGCTGACAGCAACAATGTATTGCATTAAGGAATGTTTTCCTGTTTCAGTGAAGTCTGTTTACAGATACAGTTATGACACTGACAGTGGAATAACATGTAGTCAGTCCACAGCTTTACTGTGTTGTCTGAAAGTGTTTCTGTCCATTTCTCCCATTTTCCCAGCTGAAGAATGCTTTTGATAAGCTGTTTGACGACCTGTTGGTGGATAGAACTCGAGAGATGGAGGCTGCAGAGGTCCGTGTGCTTTTTCAGTCTGTTTAAAAGTATCCGGTCTTCTTAGTGAGTGCATGCAACTACTTAAAGGTCACCTTGGCTTTATAACATCACCACAACATCTGCAGTTGGCTGAATGGGTGGGTCTAATATGCCGTAGGATAAGTGGGTTGGGCTAAACTGCTGTAGAGTGAATGGGCGGGGGCTACACTGTTGTAGTCTGAGTGGCAGGTGCTAATGAACTTTAGGCCGAATGGGTGGGTATAATCTGCTGTAGGCTAAATGGGTGGGGCTAAACTGTTTTAGGGTGAATGGGTGGCGCTAAATCGCAGTTGACTGAATGGTTGGGGCTAAACTGTTTGAGGCTGAACGCACAGAGCTAATTTGCTGGAGGCTGAACAGATGCGGCTAATGGCTTGTAGGCTGACTGGCTGGAGCTAATCTGCTGTAGTCAGAATGGGCAAGGCTAAATTGCTGTAGCTTGACATGTTAATCACTGTGCTTACGCAGGCAGTTGGGACCCCTCTTCTCCTCCACCAGAAGCAGGCACTGTACTGGATGACCTCCAGAGAAAACAATACTGATCTTCCTCCGTTCTGGGAGCAGAAGAGTGGACTATACTTTAATGTTCTGACCAACTTCGCTGTGAAAGAGAAACCAGCAAGCGTCCTCGGGGGAGTTCTGGCTGACGATATGGGCCTGGTGGGCAACACACTGAGCTAATACATGTCTTTAAAGCAGTAGATTGACCAAGAATTAGATTCTATCAAAATATCTTTTTAATCCTGAATTGTTCTGTGTCTGAATTGATATGATCTTGTTTTTTGGAATTGTTTCTTATTTCAGGGTAAAACTCTGACTACCATCGCACTGATACTCTCCAACTTCCATAATGGAAAACCTCTATACCTGGGAAAATGTGTAAGGAGAAGAAATGATATCTAGTACTGTTCTGTGTTTATTGTTTTAAGGAACCATGTCAGTTTGTAACTAAGCTACAGTGTTTTACAGTGTCAGTCTTTAAACTGAGGGAAGCTCTGTAGAAGTTGACAGTGGTGGTTATTAGTGTGTTGAATGTTGTTTTAGGGAGGAGAGCGTCCTGATGCCCGGCCATCCACATCCAAAGCAAACTCAAAAGGTTCTCTAAAAGGTTCCATCGATTTTCTTCTCTTAGATGCTGTAATAGTTACACCTGTAATCATGATGTTAGCTAATTTGATAGCATTGAGGTGAGACTATACAGGTAAATAGGGTCATTTAGGGTCAAAAGTGTTTTTCATATTGAATGCAAATGAGGCCTCATTTACTGAAATGTGCATACATTTGCATTTTTATAGACCAAAATCTGGGTGACATAATTAAAACATTTGTTTTTACTGTGAAGGCACATTCTAGACAAATAGTTTTACAGTTAAGTAAGATTAAATTAAATTATAAATCATAGCATAAATCAAGCAGTTACAAAGATATTAAGAAGTCCTTTGTTCTTCAAAATGTTGTTAGGAAGGAACATGGTATATATGATCAAATTACATGTTTTTTAATACACAATTATTGTTTACTCACTGAATTTAACAGATTGAGGGGGACAGTCTGTGTTTTAAAATTGATTTTTTTTCCCCCCAAATATGTTAAATTTACTAACAGTTAGCAGAAAATGCCATATTTCAGTGTGCTCTCTGTAAGTGGTTGCTTAAACTTATTTTCACTTTTCAAAACAACATGGAATTTAACCAGGAGCATACAGACTTTTGCATATGACTGTGTATACATCTCAAACCGCATAAACTGCATCCCACATTATCAACATTGTTTAAGTAGCTTGTGTAGCTTGCGAACTGCTTGTGGATGAGTTACAATAGTATACATATTATAATAATTTAAAATTAGATATATTCCCCAGATCGCTCAGCTGTGTATATATATATCTACATATACATACACATATACATACGTACATATGTATACACACACATTATATTATTGTTATATGGTTGTTATTATACATTTATTTATTTGTGTGTTTTCTTATGACAAAGTGTGATCTCTTGTAAATTCTGAGAACTACACTGTGAATCTGTGTGTGCTGTATCTATAAAGGCTTGTCTGGACTCTTTGGAGATCCAGAGAGACGAGCCAAGACGTCCAGTTTAAAAAGGTCGGTCTGACAATGAGATGTTAATAAATTCACTCAGGTCTAGAATTAACAAAGGAATACTAAATGAATTCATTATTATTTTTTCAGACCTCATGAGAAGTCCAGCTGTGCTGCTGCTGCTGATGATGATAGTGGTGAAGATGATGTTGTGTTTGTTTCTCAGTTGGCTCCTCCCATTAAAACAGGTTCAGTTTTATTCACATAGTTTATTCGAACTGATCTACGTTTCTCTGGTCTCACTGGTTCTGTTGTGTTTTTCAGAGAGCGGCGTGACAGAGACAAAGAAACCCTCAGACAGCAAACACAAACGTGAGAACCTGAGAGATAAAATCAACTAGGACAATGTTACTGAGTGCTGATATTTTGAATTTTAGTGCTGTGAATCTCCAACACTATAACAATTCACTTTATTATTGTCATTATTATTAATTATAAAATGATTCAATTCAAACTTGAAGGTTTATATCCATACCACATGGCACATGTTTGGAATCATTTGCTGTCTTAATAAGTTATTTGATAAAGACTTATAGTAGATTATACAGTGTAGATTGAAATGGTATCAGTACTGTAATTATCTATTTAGAGTCATTTCTAGTCGTGAAATTCCTATGAAAAGCTGTTTGGATCCGTGAGATGTCCTGAGATTATATCCTGTCTGTCCTGTAGGTGGCACTGTAATTCTGCATGATGTGGGTTTTGGTTCTGCACTGGAGTCTGGCTGCGTTTCTTCTTCTAAGAAGAGCTTAAAGAAGATTTCCAGTAAGAGCACTGGTAAGACCCCCCGGGCGTTAAAGAGCCCATAGCCACATTTGTCTTCTGGTTTGTTATTGAGCTCCACTTCTAGCATCTCATAACTCATCATAACTAATATATTCATGATTATTTTCCACTTTAATTAGCCTGATTAATTGTAAGGGCTAAAGAGAGGTTGGAAAATGATCAAACTTATATTTTTGTTTCATACAACCACGTAAAATCCATAAGTAGACAGTGGGAAACATTATTGTGTATTTTACCAGGCAGGTGAGTACTAGCCACAAGAAGGCAGCACACAACAAGAATATACATGTACACGCCGATCATCAAAAAACAATTGTACCCAGAAGAAATCAGCCGTCAGGAATGACATGCAAATAATTTAATGCGAATGTTTTAGCAAACATAGCTCCAAAAATATTGCCCATATCAGTCTAAATCACTTATCGTTCCAGGTAAGCTTTAGCTTCCTTCTGAAAAACCTTCCAATCCGACACTTCCTTCTCTGTGCTTTTGATGATGAGTGTAAATATATACACTGATCATCTTTCGTACTGTAATATTCTCCGTGTTTATTGCAGATGCAGATAAAACTTTCATCAGACCGACGCTGATCGTGTGTCCTCTCTCTGTAATTAGCAACTGGATGGTATGTACGAACATGTTAAAGCTCCCATAGTGTACATTTTTAGTATTTATTCCTGAAGTCTGCCGTACTCGGTTAACCATTTGAGGTCTCCGTATTTGAATACTGAAATGCCTGTTTGCGAATGCTTTGCATACGAGGCAACGTAAAAGCTGCAGCAATTTACGATCCAAGAAAAACATTAGTTTTCTGTGATATGACCTTTTCGTTGATACAGACTCTTGAACCAGGTTAGACATCTTTTATAGAGGATCTTTAACCAGGTTAGTTTTCTGTGATATGGGCTCTTTAACTCAGGTCATTTATCGTTGATACGGGCTCTTAAACAAGGTTAGGTATCTTTCATAGGGGCTCTTTAACCAGGTTAGTTTTCTGTGATATGGGCTCTTTAACCGGGTTAGTTTTCTGTGATATGGGCTCTTTAACTCAGGTCAGTTATCGTTAATACAGGCTCTTTAACCAGGTTAGTTTTCTGTGATATGGGCTCTTTAACTCAGGTCAGTTATCGTTGATACGGGCTCTTAAACAAGGTTAGGTATCTTTTATAGGGGCTCTTTAACCGGGTTAGTTTTCTGTGATATGGGCTCTTTAACCAGGTCAGTTATCGTTGATACGGGCTCTTAAACAAGGTTAGTTATCTTTCATAGGGGCTCTTTAACCAGGTTAGTTTTCTGTGATATGGGCTCTTTAACTCAGGTCAGTTATCGTTGATACGGGCTCTTAAACAAGGTTAGGTATCTTTAATAGGGGCTCTTTAACCAGGTTAGTTTTCTGTGATATGGGCTCTTTAACTCAGGTCAGTTATCGTTGATACGGGCTCTTAAACAAGGATAGTTATCTTTCATAGGGGCTCTTTAACCAGGTTAGTTTTCTGTGATATGGGCTCTTTAACTCAGGTCAGTTATCGTTAATACAGGCTCTTTAACCAGGTTAGTTTTCTGTGATATGGGCTCTTTAACTCAGGTCAGTTATCGTTGATACGGGCTCTTAAACAAGGTTAGGTATCTTTCATAGGGGCTCTTTAACCAGGTTAGTTTTCTGTGATATGGGCTCTTTAACCAGGTCAGTTATCGTTGATACGGGCTCTTAAACAAGGTTAGGTATCTTTTATAGGGGCTCTTTAACCGGGTTAGTTTTCTGTGATATGGGCTCTTTAACGGGGTTAGTTTTCTGTGATATGGGCTCTTTAACCAGGTCAGTTATCGTTGATACGGGCTCTTAAACAAGGTTAGGTATCTTTTATAGGGGCTCTTTAACCGGGTTAGTTTTCTGTGTCGCTGCAGGATCAGTTTGAGATGCACGTACGTGAGGATGTAAAGCTGAAAGTTTATTTGTATTATGGTCCTGATCGTCGCCGTGAGACCAGCTTCCTGTCTAAACAGGATGTTGTTCTCACCACCTACAATGTTCTGTCCTCAGATTACGGGGTGAGTTCACTCTCTGCCCCTCATTATTCATCTACATTATTATGTAATATTGTGGGTATCTGTTCTCAGTCTGCATTTATTTTGTAATTGTATTTTTGTGTCTGTAGTTTAGCCTGATTTTAATATTACAGATTAAAAAGATTTAATATTTTCTGTTTTATATGTAGCTTTTTTATTTTTCTCTAAAGTTTGCTGTAAACTTGTTTTAAAAACAGTGTGGGTTCATATATACATTAAATTAACTCTAATCATCAAGTATATTTATTTCCTCCATTATTAACCCATATGCATGTCTGACCGCTCTTCCATGCAGAGCAAGGACAGCAGCGCTCTACACAGAGTGAGGTGGTTGCGGGTGGTGCTGGACGAAGGTCATGTGATTAGGAACCCGAACGCTCAGCAGAGTAAAGCAGTTCTGGAACTGCAAGCCGAGCGGCGGTGGATCCTGACCGGTGAGAGATAAACTCCATTCACTACACGAACTCTGAGTCTGTATATACTGTGTATAACTGTATATAACTGTAATATATCTAATATACAATATATGTCATGTTACATAGACCCGTTTATTTATGGTTGATGTTATAAGCCGTGGTGTAAATCATGTATTGACATCACAGCAAATGTAACAATCGGTGAGGCCAGTCATTCTCTGAGTAGAGAGTTTTTGAGCCATTTTGTGCCATTTGTGATTTTTCACACAGAGGAATTTGTGTTCCGCATTTAACCCATCCGTGAAGTGAAACACCCACATACACACACTAGTGAATACACACAAACTAGGGGGCAGTGAGCACACTTGCCCGGAGCGGTGGGCAGCCCTATCCACGGCGCCCGGGGAGCAGTTGGGGGTTAGGTGCCTTGCTCAAGGGAACCTCAGTCGTTACTGTCGGTTCAGGGAATCGAACCGGCAACCCTCCGGTCACAAGGCTGTTTCCCTAACCTCCAGCCCACGACTGCCCCATCCAGAAGGTTATTTAACTTTGTAACTGTTAAAAATATATAACGGCTTATTATTATTAACTCGTTATCGTATCAGATGTTGGTCATAAATCTGTTTGTGATTGAGATTCTGAGATTACGAGCTGATTCTGGATGTCTGTTCTGTTCTCTCTGTGTTCCTCAGGAACTCCCATCCAGAATTCTCTGAAGGACCTGTGGATGCTGATCAGCTTTCTAAAGCTGAAGCCGTTTGACGTTCGGGAGTGGTGGACGCGGATCATCCAGAGGCCAGTGATGACGGGGGACAAAGACGGACTGAAGTAAGATGCAGATAATGTCTACACATCATTTTATTTGATACTGTTTTAATCATGATTCATTGTATTGTATTGTTTATTGCGGTTGTGTTCGGACTGTGAGGAACCTACAGGCTCTCGTGAAGGCCATCACGCTGCGCCGCACAAAGAACAGCAAAGTGAATGGACAAGCCCTGTTAAAGTTGCCAGAGAAGACGGTGTTTGTCCAGCATGTGGAGCTGTCTCAGGAGGAAAGAGAGGAGTACGAGCGGGAGAAGGCTGAGGGCAGGAAGATCATCAGCAGGTTCACAAAGCTCGTCTTTCATACTGATAAACACCAACAAACGTTCACTGTCTAAAACCACCAGTGAGTTTTTATATGGAATGTTAATCAGGCTATTATGCAGATTATCAGTTTTTGGGGACTGTTTTGCTTCACAAAGCCCTACATGTATCCCTCCGCCATGAATGGATTTTAAAACCAGAATCTTTTCTTCATAAAAGAACCTTTTTAAAACAATCTCAGACGTCAGGCAGGCTATTCATAGCCATTTCATGTAGTAACTTTCTTTGAGGGAGCTTTTAGAGGTGAACGTCTGGTTCCCATTACCACCACTGTGAACAATTCTGACTCATTTCACACCAAACCGCTGTGAGCGACTTAGTTTCCATAACATCTGTTTTCACGTCATGTCATTATTGACCAATATTTGCTGCTGCACCTTATTACCTGTACATCACCTGTTCACATCTTGTTTACATCCACATCTTGGTGGTTGGTGCGGCTCAGCGGTTAACACCACTACCCACCAGAGAGCTACCACCCCATGTGGGAGACGAGGGGTTCGAATCCCAGTCTAGGTAGTAAATGCTGAGCTACACCAATAAGAGTCCTTGGGGAGGACTCCTAACACTGCACTGGCCTACCTGTAATACGAATAACCTTGTAAGTCGCTCTGGATAAGAGCGTCAGCTAAATGCTTAAATGTAAATGTACTGACTGCCAACATCACTGTAACTCATGCACTCCGACTCCCTATACCCTCAGTATTTAGGTGACTGCCAGATTGTCAGTATCTGTGTAGCTGGTATAAAAGAACGTAACTGTGAAATATCTTCAAAATATCTAGGCAATATCTTTCAGTAACCGTGCAATATATATCTGTGCAATTACAATGTAAATTTGTGGAGTTTCTTATTGTATTTTAATGTATTTTAACCTAACAATAGAGATTTATTTATTTATTTTCTGTAATTTCTTATTTTGCACTCTGTAAACCTGCACTTTAGTCTACCTCTTGTTCTTTATCTGTTCTGCTGCTATTCTTCTGCTGTAACAATGCAAATCTCCCCATGTGGGGAAATAAAAGCCTGTCTCATCTTAATTATGCAGCAACTCTAGGAAAACCTTTAACTTGATGATAAATTGAAGAACATTAGCGTAACATCTGTTAATGCAACTTAAAATAACTTAAAAAATTAACTGGTGTACAGAAGAAAAGCAATACCCACACTAGTATCTCTGACAAGACAATTAAATAATTAAAATAATGAATTATGGTTAATTATTTTTAGTTTGTGCAGCCATAACTATGATTGATCACATTAGTCTTATTTGTATCTAAATAAGGATTTATTTACCTTTATAAAGCACTTCTTTTTGTTATGAGTGGAGAAAACAAGCTTCATCAGAATATTTATTTATTAAACGCAGAACCTGAACATAAAGATCATGTGATCTACACAGAGTGAACGTAGTTTCCAGTTTTTGTCACCAGCATCCAGTGAGAGCATGTCCAACCGTACATATACTGTATATCACATACATAATCAGTGAGTGTGTACATCAGAGGCATCATATGTACATACAGTCGCTGGTTCAGTTCCTCCATGATCATAGCCTCTCGCTCTCATTCATACAGCTGGTGGATACTTGTTACAGTGGAGGTTCTCAAGGGGAACCGGGGCTCCACTAAGCTGCTGCTTTTCTTAGTTTGCTGCTTGTTGATAATAAGTAATTGAATAGACTCATTTCATTGTTATGTTCTGGATGGAAACATAAGGGTTAAAATCGTCAGTGGGAAGTTGTCCAGTCAGGATTGTTCTCTCTCTGGTATCTTGGTAAAGGAAGATCTTCTAGTGGTTATGACTGCAGGGACTGAACTGAAGGAGTTGCTTTTTAATGATCTGAGAATTCTTACTTCTCCTCACAATTGATCACATTTGATTCTGACATTTATATGGTGACCACCGCACACAGGTCTGTTTTTACCTCTAAAGTCTGTGCTGTTATTGTTACAGGTATGTGAAAGAAGACACTGTGATGAGGAACTACGCCGATGTCCTGGCTATTCTGGTGCGTCTGAGGCTGCACTGCTGTCACTGTGGTCTGGTGGGGAAGCAAACAGCAGTTGTAACGGGTGAGCAAACTCCACACACTCTACAGCAGGCCATCAGTTTGTGCAGTATTCGAGACCACCTCTAGTCGGCTCTGGTTAGCTCTCTTGTCAGCTCAATAGAGCTCTGTAGTCAACTCTAGGTGGTTCTGGTTAGCTCTTGTCTGGGCAGCCTTTGTCAGCTGGAATCAGATCTGGTTGGCTCTGGTTAGCTCTAGATGGCTCAAAGCCGTTCTAGTTGTCTCTTGCCGATTCTAGTTGGATCTGCTTGTCTCTGGTCAGCTGTAGCGGCTCTGGTCGGGTCTGGTTGGCTAACTTGAGCTATCTCTGGTCAACTCTGGCCACCTCTAGCCAGTTCTTGTCAGCTCTGTTCGGCTCTAGTCAGAGACAACCGAGACTGTGTTAGGTAGCATTAAAAGCCCCCATTCATTAACCCATTCATTAAGCTGGATAGTGGTTCTGTGTTGAGGTTCTGATGTTCTGATTTTGTCCACCAGACTCCGTCTCTCCTGATGAGCTGCGTGAACGTCTACTCAGTAAGATCCGGCTGGTGCTGAGCTCAGGGTCAGATGAGGAGTGTGCAGTGTGTTTGGATTCTCTGCGGCAGCCGGTCATCACACACTGCGCTCACGTCTTCTGCAAACCCTGCATCTGTGAGGTCATCCAGTCCCGACAGGTCAGCATTCCCGAAGAACACCTTCCTCAGCTTTCTCTCTGTTCATTCTGATTCATAGCTCAGCAAAAAATCTCCTTTACAAATAAGCCCCCTTCCCACCCAAAACGTAGTCTGTCGTGTTCGGTGTGTGAAGTTTGCTTTTTTAGTCATCAGTTTTGCGTCTGTGTGCTAACTGCTGAAGCTAATGAGGGAATGTTAAGAAGAACAAATGATGAAACGCTGCTGTGTGTGTATGTTAGGGTGGAGCGAAGTGTCCTCTCTGCCGTGCTGATATTAAATCCTCAGAGCTGGTGGAGTATCCTGGAGAAGACAACGACACTGGAACTGCAGATGGAAAGGAAACATGGCGCTCCAGCTCTAAAGTATGAGTCATATCACTCATAATATCACCCGCCTCCCAACACTCCCAATGTGCTTTGTTGATCAACCACCAGGGCAGCATCCTGCTGCAAGTTCTACCCCCACACCGCTGTGGCTGTTCTTACAAGGGCATCATTTCTACAGTCTGATCCTGAAAGTCAGGTACAACAAACCGGTAGATCCACCTTTGCAAGCTAGACTGGATGTAGACTGGACTACACTTTATTTTCTTAACTGTGTGTTGTGTGAGGGTGTGCCAAGCTTGCTGGTGGGTGTGCAGTTAGAACTGCGTTACGAGATGACATCACCTTGTAACAGAGAAAAGGGTGGGAATTCTAAAGAGGCGCTTCAGGCAGCTGAGAAAAGTGGTTTCTGTAGAAGAGAGTTTCTTCCTCTAGTATGTACTTCTGGCTTGCTAACTTTGCAGGTCCTTTACATGCACAAAAAGCTACATAACTGAAGGGAATAGGAAAAAATGGAAAAGCATAACAGAACCCCTTTAATAACGGATTTTTAAAAAATCACCTAAAACTCAAATGTTTTAGGTGAAATGTTATCATTTATAATGTTCTGTTGTCTTCAGTCATGTTATTAGTGATAATGTTCTGTTATACACTATAAATGATAACATTATTACATTACATAACATCATCACTAACATCACAGCACCGCTGATAATGTAACATTACATAGCATGAGCGCCTCCTGCTGTTTGTGTTCTAGATGTAGTGTAATAATGAATTAAAGGTGCTGCACAGTGCGCCATGTTGCCCCCAGATTATTATATTTGACAATGATCACAAAAATGACAGTTTTAGGTGATTTGTTTTTTATCCGTTATTAAAGGGGTTCTGTTATGCTTTTCCATTTTTTTCTATTCCCTTCAGTTATGTAGCTTTTTGTGCATGTAAAGGACCTGCAAAGTTAGCAAGCCAGAAGTACATACTAGAGGAAGAAACTCTCTTCTACAGAAACCACTTTTCTCAGCTGCCTGAAACGCCTCTTTAGAATTCCCACCCTTTTCTCTGTTACAAGGTGATGTCATCTCGTAACACAGTTCCAATTGCACACCCACCAGCAAGCTTGGCACACCCTCACACAACACACAGTTAAGAAAGTCTAGTCCAGTCTACATCCAGTTTAGCTTGCAAAGGTGGATCTACCGGTTTGTTGTACCTGACTTTCAGGATCAGACTGTAGAAATGATGCCCTTGTAAGAACAGCCACAGCGGTGTGGGGGTAGAACTTGCAGCAGGATGCTGCCCTGGTGGTTGATCAGTAAAGCACATTGGGACTGTTGGGAGGCGGGGCTTAAAGACACAGGAGCTTTGACAGTGCGTATCAGATAGAAATATAGAAAAATGATGTGTTTTGGGAAAATTGAATCCTGTAAATACATTCTAGTACACCCTAAAACTCAAATTCTGCACACTGAATGTTAGCATAATGGGTCGTACTTTAAATATATCTCAATGAAGAAATGAATAGATTCAGAATGTTTAGAACATGACCAGCAGATGGTGTAGCTCTGCACGTTCCCCTCACATACAGGCACTCTAATGTGTAAATGATTAATGAAGATCATTCATTGAAATGTAAACCTGATTATTGTTCATAAAGCTCCTTTATAAGGCGTATTCTTGTTTTCCTGCTGTATGAATGAAACTTTTCGTTTAGGTGGACGCACTGATGAGAAGCCTGCTGAAACTCCGCAGTGAAGATCCCACCGTCAAGAGCCTGGTGGTCTCTCAGTTCACCAAGTTTCTGAACCTTTTAGAAGTGCCTTTACGGTAGGATTCCTCTACAGCCCTGATATCCCAGCATAAAGAGAGAATCGTGTAAAATGCTGAATACAATTTTTGTTGGTGTTTTAATACTACATACAATCACACACACACACACACACACACACACACACACACACACACACACATATATATATATATATATATATATATGACTGTGTGTTTGTGTTTGGTATTGTGAGTTTAGCTCCTCTTGTTGGGTTTTTGTGCAGGGATTCTGGGTTTTCCTTCACGAGGCTGGATGGCACTATGGGTCAGAAAGCCAGAGCAAAAGCTGTGAGCGAGCTACAGGACACTTCTCCAGGAAGCCCTACTGTTATGCTGCTGTCACTCAAAGCTGGCGGAGTGGGGCTTAACCTAACTGCCGCCTCCAGAGTTTTCCTCATGGAGCCGGTGAGTGATCTGTAGGAGCATTTTTTTTTTTTTTTTTTTAGCTCGAGGTGTAACTCACAGCTCCAACACCAGGTGGCAGAATATGGACTACTGGACATCCACAAAAATTAATTCCGTATCCAACCCCACATACCAGCATTCCAAAACTGTATACAAGCAATAGCAGCACACTTGTTAGTATTTGCACCTTTATGATTAATAACACTTCCTGAAAACATGCGACTGTACTCACACTGTTTCACATTGCTAGAAAGTTGATTTCTCTGTATTCGCAGGCTTGGAACCCTGCTGCAGAAGACCAGTGTGTGGACCGCTGTCACAGACTCGGACAGAACAGAGATGTGGTCATCACCAAGGTGAGACATCTCGGAGAGGGCGAGAGAGAGATTGTTGGTTTCGCCTCCACCTGTTACATTTAATATAGAGGAGAAAAACACCACAGGGCGTGTTCTGATTGGTCTACACAAATAACACTGTGCTTAGTGTCACAGTACATCAGTGCCTTTCAACCTGTGGGTGCAGTACCTCCAGTGGGCCAGTTTATTTAATATGGCGACATTTAACCAAACATTATTGTAAATGTACAAACATTTTTATTGTATGACTAATTAATAGTAAAGCGTTTCTCTTTTCATCGTATGGAATTCACCAGTCATCAATTAATGGTTACAAATAGGGATTGAACAGGCTAGTTGACTAGTCGACTTTCCAGTTGTGCGATGATGCTTTAAACTTGATGTCGACTAGTCACTGATCATGTGATTATGACATTAACAGCATGGATGTCTCAAAGAAGACAACGGGTGAGGATCCTGATGATTTCAGGGTCCATATTTTTGGTTTCTTGAAGGCTGGCAATGCAAACCAGATTGGCTTCGTTCTAACATTTGCACAAATCTACAGTGCTTTAAAGATCAGATATTGAATGTTGTCCCCTCTGGTTGTTGTTGGAAAACACAAATAAAAAAAAAAACATAATCCTGTAAAAGTTTGAAGTCAGTTGCTCTTATTTTCACCGAACACTGTCAATTTCTTTGGGTCTCTGGATCCTCACAGCACAGTCACCTAGGGTATGCCAGAGTCTGATACTGAGTTTGTGGAGTCCATGTCTCGGAAGGATAATTATGCAGTCCAAAGAGAAACAAGTAACTCCCAAATAGAAGCTTTACATGAGAGGCCAAAAACCTAGTTTAACTTTAATGTAAGTCAATGGAACCAGACTCCCCCCCCCCAAGCAATTTTGGGCCATTTCTGTTGGTCCATTCATCGCAAAATTTTCACAGTGTAAACAGCAGCTGAGATACATGGAGATACATGTTTGTCTTCAGACAGCGACGGTATCAGTCAAATCTGAACGTCTATCTGCTACTATCACATACCCATATAATTGTAATACAGTCATGTGTTTGCAGTGTTTTTTTTTTTTTTTTTTTTTTTTTTTTTTTTTTTTTTTTTTTTTTTGGACTCAGTGGAGGAGAACATGGTGAAGATCCAGAAGAAGAAGCAGGAGCTGGTGGAGAAGGTTTTTGGAGCGAAGAGCGCCGAGGAGAGAAAGCGGGCGAGAATAGAGGAGATCCGCTCTCTCATGGAGCTGTAACTGTGCTGTTGTTTGGGGGTTTGTGCTGAGAGCGGACCACTGCTTTAGCGTTCCTGTTTGTTTTAATGTGTTATAGTTTGTTTCAGTGGTTTTCTGTTTATTTTGTTTACCCGTTTCTCACAGTCTAAAATACACAATGTGGACCATAAATCAGGCTAGGGTTAAAGGGGAAGTCCGTCCATTTTCCAGAACATTCCCCCATAAATGTATGTTTTTGAGATGTAAACAGTGACTCATTTCTGCGCAGTGGTGGTGATGGGAACCAGGGGTCACCATGTCTAGTTTTTAAAACTACCAGGGAACTTGCATGTGTCTTCTGAGTTTTTATATGGAATGTTGGTGATGGTAAAATAGTAGAAAATTGGGGACCGTTTTGCCTCACAACGCCCTGCATGTAACTCGCCACAGTGAATGAATTTTAAGGCCAAAATCTTCTAAAAAACGATGAAACAACATTTCAGACATTAGGGAACGTATTCATAACCATTTCTGTGAGGGAGCTTTTAGAGGTGGATAGCTTATTCCTGTTGCCACCACTGTGAACAGTTCTGACTGTGCATTCTTCTCTAGAGTGAAGCATTTCACACACACCCCCGGAGATGACGTTGTTTACACCTTAATCACTTAATTATGCAGAAACTTTGGAAAATGGATTGCGTTTTCCTGTAACAGATTTCTGTTTTTGTACATAAGCAAGACTCTTGATTGTTTGAGTAAAGTTTTCACACAGTGAGAGTAACAGATGTGGTATTGCTTTTCTTTATTCCAGATGTTGCAGGTGTTGGGGCAGACAGACACAAGTCATAACAGTTCTGAGAAATTATCCACATATTCAGTTAAAGGCCTACAAATGAATCAAGTTTGTTCTACATGAGAGCTAGCAGGTCCATTAGCTCTGTATGGAGGAGAAGATGCTAACTGGTCCCCACTTGCTTAACCGTGATTTCTGCCCTTTTCCATGAATTGTGTTACAGGGAGTGACCAGCTGTGTTACAGGGAGTGACCATCAGTGTTCCCAGCTTACTAACAGAACCGTTTTGCTGTTTACTTGCTCCCACTCACCTGACTGTCAGTCATCAGCTCACCAACGGCAACTTCACATGGAGGAGTTAAAACGAATGTTGATGTAGAAAGGAGAAACACAGTGACTTATCAGATATAAATAATAAAAGAAAATGGGTTGTGGTTCTTAAGGGACCGATATCCTCCACATTTGTGTGGTTTTAGGTCTTATTATCCCCTAGAATTAAACAGGCTGTTTAATGAGCACTGTTCTGACTGGCTCCTTCAGAAAACTTCAGCATGAAAGAGTGAAGCTAAACTGCTGTAGTATGAATGAGTGGGACTAAACTGCTGTAGTATGAATGAGTGGGACTAAACTGCTGTAGTATGAATGAGTGGGACTAAACTGCTGTAGGCTGCATGAACAGGCTAACTAATGTGGGTTAAATGGATGGGGCTAAAATCCTGTAGGTTGGCTGGTCGGGGCGTAGGCTAGATGTAGGTTGACTGGGTTGGGCTAAACTGAATTACAAAGGTGGAGCTAATATTCCGCAGGGTTAAACTGCTTTTAGTCAGAATGGGCAGAGCTAAAGTGCTATGGGCTGGATGGACGGGGCTTAACTATTAAGTTGAATGGGTGTAGATAAATTGGGCTTGGGCTTGACTGAGTGGGACAAACATGCCATGGACAGGGTGGATGTGTGGGGCAAACATGGCGTGGATGGATGGGTGGGTGGGTGGAG
>CM067488.1:21441325-21461736 GCA_034552555.1 Semaprochilodus insignis
TACTCTTCAACGTTGCTAAAGAAGGTCCATAGAGATCATGTGTAACCTGATTCCAAGAGTGAAGAGCGCCAGAGACGAGGGTCTCTATAGTTATCTGACATGTCAGAAGAAAAAGCCTGACTTGTATTTTTAACAGCACTCTCTCTAGAACCACATAGCTGCGTCCATTCTATTCATACACACCATCAGCCTGCAGTTTCGCTTGCTTCAAAAACTTCTGTTAACGATACTCTAAACCACTGCAGGGATTTCTTATTATATCATGAAACCGCTACATGCTAATGCTTGTACTTTTAGCTTCCAGCACTCAGCTTCATCAAAGTCCATTAAAGTGTCTTCTTGGCATGAAGAGCAGCTTTATGAATAATGAACCCAACGCCTGATTTAAAGACACTACAGGGAACATAAAACACCATCAGGTCTGTAATAAGACATGTTACAACATGTAACAAAGAACTGTAAGTAATATTGTAGTATTAAAGAACAAACAAACTAACTAACTAAAAATAATGCTACAAGTATCCAGTTTATTCAGTCATGTAAAACATGCCAACTGGTGTAAACTACTGTAAACTCTTTATTTCTCTATACTGGATACTTTTCCTATGGAATCATAAGTGCGTTTAGTTTTCTATTGCATGGCCGAGTGTTATTTACTCGTATTTTACTCTATAATGGTAATCAATAATGTTATCAAGACATTTCCTATCTGGGTGTCTTTAGAGTTTCTGTTTAAGGCTGGAGGTAACAGCAGTAAATGAGAATTGTGTAAATGGTGTAGTACACCAAGAACAATTGGTCCCATGCAGACGGCCTCATGACAAACATCTTTTAAAACTTCCACAAGGACCTGACTTCAACCAAGGGTGATCTGAAGGGTCAAGCATTACACCAAACAACTCCAACTGGTTGAGGACTGGAAGTCCTGGGTTTATCTGGAAGTCCAGGAACAGAGAGAGATAAGAGCGTTTTAGGGCAGAGAAGGCTGGGAGAGTTTCGAGATGCCATTTTTTCAGGAAGGCCTATAGCCTAGGCCTGATCAGAGGAGCAAAGTCTCCACACCTTGCACATGAAGACCAATTGTTAGTTTAATGATTTAGAAGTCGCTGTGTTATTCTGACTTTCAATTCCTTTTCTCAAGTACTCAATTGTTTTTTTTGGCATCAAAAATCAGCTTTGTTTTCATATTTATTTTTTAATCTCCTTTTGTTCACCTTTTACCCTTTTTGAACACTTACAAATATAACAACCTGTTTTCAGCCTGGCGAATTCTTGAATACACTCTAAAACAGCACTTTTGGACTCTTGAACTTAAAAACAAACAATAAAACAAAATAAAACAAACCCAAACTAAATCACTTCAAAATGGTTCCATGGCAGCAGGTTCTGAACTCATCAGCGTGTTAAAGAGAAGCCTTTCAGTGCCTGATGCTGTGTACAGATTAATTGTTACTAATTAAGATATGACTAACAGATTGGTGGTTAGCGTTGCGCTGATACTGACGGAAACTGACGGATACCATATCAATATCAGTAATGACATTGGCATGCAGTATGAGCGATGGGGATACTAATACCCATGACTGTGACCATGGCCATGAAGCAATTTCAGAGGTGTTCATGTGGGCCAGTAGGCTGCACTTTGTCGGTGTGGGTCAAAAAACAGCAGTAATAACACTCATGACAGGATCTGTCAACTTTTACTGTCAACTGCAGCGGTGAAATAAACCAGGTGCTGAGTGGTTCTGGACATCAGGGATGCCACCTCTCATTGTTGAATTCCATCTGAACACAAATAAAAGAGTAAAGACTGTCCATCTGCCTGTTTCCACCTTAAATAATCTCCACTCTTAAAACTTTTCTCTGATGATTATCCATTTACACCAGTAACACTTCGGCTCAATAATGTACCGCTATGAGGCATGGAATCTCAGTTTTTTCCAAAGCAAACACGTGAGCGGAGGCTTTATGCATTGGTTACACTAATATACCACAAATAAGCACAGAGAACACGGTCCAGGTCGTTACATGTGGAAAGAACCAGCAGTCTCTTGCGGTTAACGACAGCCTTTAGCCTCATTTTAGCCTTTAGCATAACAGTCTGCTAACTGGGCCTGTGTGTCCACCTGCTTTACCTACAGTGCACCTCCATCAGTCAGCTGCATCAAGCATACAGTGGGGTCTTGCAGCCTGGAACTTCAACCAACTCAGAAACCAGCAGCTCAGTCACCTCAAGTCTCCTCAAAGTCTTGGCCATTAATAGAACGTTTGTCCTCCCTTTGCTGCAGTAACAGCCTTGACTCTCCTGCAAGGCTTTACACTAACACTGCTGTGAGGACTGGATTGCATTCAGCCACAAGAGCATTAGTGAGTTCAGGTACTGATGTTGGATGATTGGTTCTGGATCACTCCAACTCATCCCAAAGGAATTGGATAGCACTCCATCACCAACAGGGTGACTGTCTCAGTCAAAAGCTGCAGAAATGTGGAGGTCCACCAAAGCAAATATGGTCTCACAGCTCTGCTGGTTCTCAGCAGATAGTCACAAGAGCTGGAGAGTGTTGTAACTCAGACCTTGACATCTGACCCTGTACAGACCTCTACATCACCCTACACATAGGGAGATAACAGGAGGAAAGCAGCAATGACCTTTCAGACTTAGCTTTAGACATATAGTTGCAACATAATCTCCCTAAATCCACACAGAAGCCCCCCAACACCGCACAGCAACATTCTAAATCTACTCAAACCCCTCCATCAGGCTGAAAACCTCAGTACAGCTTGTTTGAGGGCCAAAAACAGAAGAATGCACATTAAATCTGTGCATGTGGATCTGCACCGGGATAGCAAATATGAAACCGTGTCTTTCAGTCAAGTAGATGTACGGTAGATGGGTCTGCTGTAAAAAAAAAATAAAAATTACGGGACCTGATTTATGATGACAACAACTACAGTTGTAAAACAATGAATCAACTGTAGGAGTGAACATTTACAAAAGCTTTTGGCTTGGAGTCAGTATCCCAAAAACTGCAGGGAAAAAGGCCTGACAACAAAAAGTGAGAGGAGAAACGTTTCACACCTGAATAACACGCTAGCAGAAATCCTAGGCAGCTAGCGCAGTGCTCACAGAAATCCTAGGCAGCTAGCGCAGTGCTCACAGAAACCCTAGGGAGCTAGCGCAGTGCTCACAGAAATCCTAGGGAGCTAGCGCAGTGCTCACAGAAATCCTAGGAAGCTTGTACAGTGCTAGCAGAAATCATAGGCCACTAGCGCAGTGCTCACAGAAATCCTAGGAAGCTTGTACAGTGCTCACAGAAATCCTAGGGAGCTAGTACAGTGCTAGCAGAAATCTTAGGGAGCTAGCGCAATGCTCACAGAAATCCTAGGGAGCTAGTACAGTGCTAGCAGAAATCTTAGGCAGCTAGTGGAATGTTAGTAGAAATCATAGGCCACTTGCGCAGTGCTAGCATAGATCCTAGGCAGCAGGTGCAGTGCTTGCAAAAATCCTATGCAGCTAGTGCAGTGCTAGCAAAAAACAACCTAGGCAGTTAATGCTGTGATAACCTAAACGTAGTCAGCTACTGCTGTTCTAGCATAAGAATTAAGCAGCTAGTGCAGTCCTAGCAGAAATCCTAGGCAGGTAGTGCAGTCCTAGCATAGATCTGAGGCAGCTATTCTGGTGCTAGTATAGGTCCGAGGCAGCTAGTTCAGTGCTAACAGAAATCATATGCAGCTAGTGTAGTGCGAGCAGAAATTCTAGGCAGTTAATGCTGTGATAACATAAACTTAGGCAACTACTGCTGCTCTAGAATAAACGTTAGGCCGCTAGTGCTGTGCTAGTAGGGTCTACAGTAAACTGGGCTTCAGAGTTGAAGAATAAATGAAGAGTCAGTAATTAACATCCCATTTGTTTTCTACTGTAGCAGCTGAAACATTACTACATTTAAAGCTTATTGGCTTCCATCATCTTTCCACTACTGTGCGATCTCAGACACGCAGTGAGCGAATGTGATAAAAAGAGGTTTACGATAAAAACCACAAAAAGAAATAACAGGAACTGCAGTGATAAACTCTGCTTGGGAACACAAAGGCTTGCAACAGATTTAACTAGGTTTAATGGTGAAATGCTGCATATGGAAAACTGTAAGGCGTGACAAGCTACTGTAATAAAGCATGTTTAGTATTAAATTTAAAAATCCTGCTGTGGTGCCATAATACTTTCGTCATATTCTTGCCAAATTCTGCTCTACCCTTCCACACTTCCTGTGTTACGCACAAACTCAGTTCCTCTTTAGAGAAAAATACTTCGACATCCTGCTGCCTAAAACCAGCGTTTATCTAAAGGGGACGCAGAGAGTTTTAGGCCGTTCATGTATGCAGATGAAAGTTCCGCACGGTGAAGTCCAGAGGGAGAAGAAGGAGTGACCAGTTAAATCCTGTTTAACATCGACCCCTAAAATAACTCAGAAAGGCAGAGAGGGTCACACAAACACAAACCCATACGCCATATGTTCGCTGAACAGGCTGATAAAGATCAGACTTCTTCAACTCCACCTAGTTTGAGGAACAGAGAAAACATCCACGCAGAACTCTGATCCTTCAGACGATTAGGAAACCTAATGCACTAAAGTCAATGAGATTAAAGTGTAGTGAGGTCGACGCAGAGGTGGGTCTACTGAGCTCTGTACGGCATATTCAAGACAAACCCCACCCGTTTCCCAAAAAACTCGCCATAATTATATGGTTAAGTGGCAAAAAAAGTCATTTAGAGTGGTTTGGCATGAAATGCTCTATTCTAGAGGAACTCGCCAAATCAGAACCAAACACCCACTTCTAAAAGCTCCTTCACAGAGCTACACTATGGGATACACGCAGAGCGCAGTGCTAGCAGAAATCCTAGGCAGCTAGCGCAGTGCTCGCAGAAATCCTAGGCAGCTAGCGCAGTGCTCACAGAAAGCCTAGGCAGCTAGCGCAGTGCTCACAGAAATCCTAGGCAGCTAGCGCAGTGCTCACAGAAATCATAGGAAGCTAGTGGAATGCTAGTAGAAAGAGTGTTATGAGGCTAAATAGTCCTCAGAGAAAGATTATCCATTTCAGATTTCCCACTATTTTACCATCATCAACACTCCATATAAAAAAACTCAGACGACACATGCAGGTTCACTGGTGGTTTCATACAGTAAATAAAATGACTATACTTGTGTTATAAACAGAGATCACCACCACAAATAAATCAGAGGCTCTACAACGAACCATTCTTGTGTTCTTGTTTACCTGTTATCTTCCATCAAAACGTATCAACTATTTCACGCTATTAACTTTTCGGCTGGCTGAAACACCTCACTGGAATTCCAGTTTTTTCTCTGTTACAAGGTGATGTCATCCTGTAACATAATCCTTACTGCCTGCCTACCAACAAGTTTGGCACGCCCTAACAACATGCTGTGACGATGCTTCGTCGAATTCCAGCGGGAACTCAAAGTCACCGGGTAAGTTGGGCTGAGCGATAGAGCCAGTGGGACAGAGAGGATGACGTCAGCGGATAGCTTCCCTTTGATGATGTTTATTTACACGAAGTGGGAGAACATACATACAAACAAATAACCATATACGGAAAACAAAGGGTGTTTAAAAAGATACTCCCTCACTCTGAGCAGTGTAGGTGAGTATAAAGGACTAGACCACAAAGTCATAGGACCCTCTCTCGTTAGCTCTACTCTCTCTGGCTCTCTCCACATGAGAAGAGTACATCAGAGCTAAGACACCATACTACCCCTTGCCCTCCCTCTTATAAGTCAAGCCCCACCCCTCTACACCTGGAACCAACCATTCCCCTTAACAGGGGTGTGCTGACTTACAAGGGTAAGTACGTCTATCTTATAAAAACAAATGATCAACACTGATCTTCACTGAAGCATGTTTACCGGTCTGACCTCACCTTGAGCTAGCCGTGGGCCCTTCGGCATGCTCAAGAGTGAGCTCAGACTGCTTTGCCCCCTTTTTGGACAACAGACTAGATCACCAACACCAACAGGTAAGTATAACATGTAGTGATAACTGTACACCTACATCAACAGTGATGGGCAATGCAGTTGACTTCATCACAAACGCTACTGCTGTCAAACATTCTGACAGCTGGCCAATGAGAACACAGTGGGTGAACTGACCTATCAGACCACACTGAGCTTGCTGGGAGGTAAGACATAGGAGTTTTGACAGAGCATTTCAGACAGAGGGTGAATGGAGACGTACAATATGACAGAAAGATTGTGTTTTGGGAAATTTGAAACATGTACATGTATCGTAGTAGACTCCAAAATAAAATTATGAACGCTAAAATGAGCATAATAGGTCCTTTAACCAATAACAAGAGGTCAGAATGAGAGAGTGGATCATATTAACATTATAGAGTGCCTTTGGTTTTATAAACATGCCAACACATCGTCTTCATCTAATCACGAACGCAGCAATAGATCTGAGCTGCTCACCATCAAAGCTACCGTTCTCTGTGCAGAAGGTCAGAAGTTTCTTGTATGTTTCGTTGGACGGCCGGAACACGAACACTCCAGAGTTAAAGCAGTCGGGCCAACCGGGATCAGGAGCCGCTGACAACTCGTCTCGCTCAAACAGGTCATCTACATTATGCACAACCTGAGGAAAATTAAATAGGTAAACATTAAAACGAAGCCTGGAACAGACATGCCTTTGTTTTACACCATTTCAGCTGTACTGATGTGGAATGAATGAATGAGCGGAGCTGAACTGCTGTAGGCTGTATGAAGGAGGCCAAGCTACTTCAGACTGAGTTGGTGGGGCTAAACTGCTGTATGCTGAATAGGCAGGGCTAAACTGCTGTAGGCTAAACAGGCGGGACTAGACTACAAATGTAAAGTAGGGGTTCTCCTCACCAGCGTGTCCGCATCCATGAACACACATTTGCTGTAGTGTGTTAAGGTCCAGCAGTGTAGTTTGGTGAAAGTGACCCCGAGGTCAGGACGCTTCATCAGAGCCAGGTGAGCTTCATCTCCACTGTCCATCAAATCCACCAAACGGGTCTCATCGTACAGTTTACAGAGCACCGCTCTACAACACAACAATGTTTCACAAAGTAGGATTTCTCCGTTAGTCAAAGACCTTAATGACAAAATCCACCTTTAAACACAAAGCTGAAGAACAACATCTTCACCATCAGGATTCTGGGACACTGGCCTAATGCCATTCATTATGTTTGTGGTAAAGCATAGACTTGCAAAAAAAAAAAAAAAGAAGGTCAAACTCGTGGAAGTGCCTGGACTTCTGAATTGATTACTAACAAAATGTGGTCTTATCCATGTTGGAAATATAGACAGCACATTGAGTAAACCTCCACAGATCAGGTCAGGAAAAAAGTGAACCCTTCAATTCAATAACTGTGGAGCCCCCTTTAGCAGCAATCGCCTTCACCAAATGTTTCCTGTATGTGCATATAAGAATTTCACAACACTAAAGAGAAAATTTAGACCATTCCTCCCTGCAAATGTGTTTCAGCTCATCAGTATTTCTGAAATGCCTTGCCTGCACAGCTGTCTTCCGGTTATACCACAGCATTTTGATAGCGTTAAGGTCAGGACCTTCCAAAACACAAACTTTCACCTGTTCTTTAGTTGATTTACTTGAATCCTTTGGATTATGGTTTTGCAGCATCACCCAATGTCTCTTCAGCTTGAGGTTATGGACTGCTCCCCTTACATTCTCCTGTAAAATGCTTTGATGCGCCATTTAATTCATTGTCCCCTCAATGATTTCAAGGCATCCAGGTCCTGAGGCAAAACACAACGATGCTGCCTCCACCATGCTTCACAGATTGGATGAGATTTTGGCAGTGATGTACAGAGTCATTGTATACACCATACATAGTACTGCAGTGAAAAGTTTCAATCTTGTCTCATCTATACATAAAGCAGGTGGTTTTAGGGGAACTTGAGATGAACCACAATGTTTTTTTGGACAGCAGTGGCTTCCTTTGTGGTGTCCTTTTATGAACACTATGTTTTTTTCTCAGTGTTTTTCTAAAAATGGACACATGAACAGTTTAAGGTGTCATCTCTGGGTGTTCTGCTGTTACATGTAGGTTCTTTCTCAGGAGCAGCAAACCATTAGAGGACAATTTGTCCTAATTTGTCTCACAGTTTATTTAACAATTTGTCTAGCCGTGGATTGATGTACACACAGGTCTCCACCAGCAATAGCGATCCTTACGTAGCCTTTTCCAGCTTCATGTATTTACGTAACATGCTTTCGGAGGTCTTCTGAAAGCTGTTAGCATCAAAGCTTCGTACTAACTCTTTTTTTAAGAACAGAATTGCTTTTTGTGTGGCCTTTGAAACCCATATTCTTACCTGGATGGTTCTGAAACATGTGGTCCAATCAGAGCGACGAGTTTGCGGCTTGTGGCATGGTTCCTCAGAGACTGAGCCAGAACCATGGCTCCTTTAGCGTAGTTGTCATTGGTGGCAAGAGTGACAAAGGCCTGGTCTGAGTGCACACACGTGTGTACACACACACACACACACACACACACACACACACACACACACACACGATAAACATGTACAATAATAATGTCTGAGCTTCTACAATAATACTACAACAATCTCTCCATAAACTTGGGCTATTACTATAGTTTATTACAGAGAACTACACAATTATTATATATTAATATGAAACTGCACTACAAGAAAACAGAACAGACAAATTTACACATTATTATACACAATTACTACAGCTACTAATGCAGTACTCCACTCAAAACTGTGTTACTGTGATGTCTTATTAGACATTTACCACATCTATTCATAATAATAATAATAATAATAACAATAACAACAATAACAATAATAATAACAATAATAATAACAACAACAATAATAATAATAATAATAATAATAATAGCCTCAAATGGTGTATTGCATTTTTAAAACAGCAACACAGAACATGACAGAATACAACATACTGTCAATACACAAGTGACTTAAGTCATACAGTCAATGCTGCCTTTCTCCATGTAACTATCACTAATGCTTCCGATCTAGCTAATTAAGGCCTTCTTCATGATCTGGAGCAGGTGTGGCAGATTGTGTGGTTCAAACAACACTCCACAGGAAGGTAAATCTTTAGGAGACGGTGGTGACCAATGATTTTCAGTAAATATTTCCTTTCAAAGCATAAGACTGAATATTAATGGAGGAGTGGTTCTTTTAGCCTACTGTATTCAGAAAGTCTTAGGCTTGAAGCTATCGCTGAGAATGTTTAGGCTGTTTGGCCCTGCGCTGTGAGACAAAACAAGAAAACATATTGTTTCAATTTTTAATCCATATAAAAAAGCAAAAGATACACGTATTTCAGTAGTGGTTTTAGATAAAATGGCTATTTTTGTGTTCTAGACACGGTGACATGGTGAGCTCTTATCACCACCACTGTAATAAAACCTGAATCACAACAATGAACCATTTAACGGCGTTAACATCTACTTAATAATGCGATACATGCAGACATCAGATTGTCATTCAACATTCAATGTGTTTACATGGGAAACTGATTTCCAACCAGCCAATAAACTCAGAGAAGATTACATGTAAAATACAAAACTCAAGCTTCATGCCACAGTGACAACTTGAGACAAGAAGTCACTTTTTAGTGGAAAATATAAACACACATCATCGCTTTGTTGCTATCTTATGGCTGCCATTCTAAACACCGGTACAGCGGTCTGTTTCCGCATATGCACAGACTGAGTTAAGCGAAAGAAATCAGAGTAATGGCATACATGCACTGAAGCTCTCTTCAGATTTCATAACAGGATTTCTAGTCCTTAAGAAATTTGAGCATGCTGTTTATATGACCATTTGAATAATCAGATAACGGAAGAAATCTAATTACAATCAGATTATTAAGCACATGCAAACACGCTATGATTACATTGTTTTACATTTCTAAGTTTTAGAAAAATAAATCTGTGAAATTCCCCTTAAAGCTGGCACAAGGGAGTCCTTTGAGGAAGTGGCTGTCATGGTCAATATGATCTGGGTTTGTTTTTTTAGTTTAAATGATCTGCTTACTTTCAAGACTGCATACCAAATGCCCCCATTTGCTACATCATGCACTAGGTAAGTTGGCTTCTACACCCAAAAGAAACCCTATATCCAGTACAGAACTGCATACGTGACCTGAATGACCCTTTGCCATACATATAATCCCTTGCTTGGGAAGCAGGTGCCATTATTCTAAACATCTAAACAGTGCATTACTTAGGGTGTAGGGGCCCCATAAGGGACCGGGGTGGGGGCAGGGGGGGGCCTTAGAGTCATGTTAAAGGAAAATTCAAAGGTCAATCAAAAGAATGCATTCAAAAGAATGCAAAGGTCAGTCGCTGGCAGCACTTCCAACTTTTGAAGAACTCATAACGCAACACTGGGGGCTTAATTATTTGTCCAGATTTACTACAGATCATATACACATGATGCAGGCCGTGAGTCTGTTTACAAGGCAGAACCTCCCTGCAGCCTCACGCACAGCATGTCCACTCAGCTGTGAAAGATCTGCCGCTTAGAGGCCGATAAACCCAGTCTCAACTGACATTTCTTTTATGTCTAAATAAAGATAATAATTTACAATAATAGCAATAACAGCTGATGAAGAAGCTATTATTTCAAAGCGGACGACGCAGTAAACTTACATTTTCAGACCTGCTGCTTTTATTTTCATCTAAAATCAGTCCATCCAATTTTAAATAATTTCATTCATTTATTTATTTAGATTAATGTGTGAGTTTTTGTGCTGAAAGAGAAATAAAAGAAGTATACCGATCCTGCTGTAGAGCTGTTATCATAGCGGTCAGTGCCATGAATTTATTTGAAACTTTCTGATTTGTTTATCATTTAGCCCAATATTACATGTTGGCAATTCGAATATACTCATCATCAAAAAAGCTGCACAAATAGCTGCACCCAGAAGGAATCATCGACAGGAATTAAACTACCCACAGGTTTGACATTGTGAGACATGTGAATGATGTGAAAGTTTCACGCTCAGAGACATAAGCACATGTTCTGCAAGCAAGGACGGGCCTTATCGCTGATATGTATATAATGTGATAACATGCAAGCTGCTTCAAGCATGCTGGGATGGATTATTACAGGACACCATTAGGAACCTCTACAACTCCATGCCGAGGCGTCTCGCATGTTGGGTTAACAAACATGGTGGCCCGACACCATACTGAGAGACACTACTTCTGTATGTGTAGCTCAATAAATATTGCCCATATCAGTCTAAATTTATCATAATTCACTGTTCCTGGTAACCTTTATCTTCCTTCCCAATAGCACTGCAATCCAAAACTTCCTTCTGGGTGCAACTATTCTTTTGACGATGAGTGTATTTCCTCATGTGCAGCACTGTTTTATTGCTTTTTAAATGCTCAAAAATATATGTTCTTATGACTACATTGGACCCGACTTCCTTAACGTGGTCAAAATCATCATGGAAACTCACGCCAATGGATTTTCTGATTGCTAGATAATTTGAAAAAGTGGAACAAATGGTTGAATCTTCGTATTGAACAACCAAAGCTGATTCAACTGTCAAAATTCAGAGTCGGGTACAGCCCTCGAAACATTCTCTTGTAGAGTCAAAAACGTTTAGAGTGGTGGTGATAGGAACCAGACATCCACTTCTATAATGGATGATGCCATTGTTACAATCTTACGACAGCTTTGTGTTAAAACACTCATGGCGGAGGGACACATGCAGAGTGTAAACCAAAACAGTCCCGAATAAAACTCATATTCTTTTTTAACTCAGATTTACCTCCACTGTACCTTCATCAACTTTATATATCGTTGCTGTCCGAAGAAAAAAAACATGTCCATTTTTGACATTATTGACTTTTCTACATCATTTGAGCACAGCAGCTGCTGTTTACATTGTGTGACGACATACTAACATACTAAACTAAGAAAAGCACATGTAGGTTCACTGTTGGTTTTGGATAGTAAATAAAATGACTATATTTGTGTTGTAGATATACTGACTTCTGGTTCCCATCACCACCACTGTAAAGAAAATATGTATTAGTAAATGTTTCTATGAAATAATTATTTTTACATCAAAATGATCCTGAACGACTGTTTATATCGTGACCACTAAATAATTTCGAAATTTAAAAAAACGGGTGGAGTTTCCCTTTAACAGTTGTATTCCGCAGACGTGCAACGGTCTACGTCTTCAAAGGCGGCTCAGCCAATCAGAACCGAGTACCGCAACTATACATTTTCTCCATAAACACGGAAAACAAAATAATATGGTGTAATTATACAGAACAACATCTCAGAAATGACTGATACACAAGCCTACGGACGCAAACATCAGTTACACGGAAAACGAAGCTGATGAATATTCCAGTTCTCAATTCCACCTTAAATGGCGCGGCCGTTGCATTCTGACACTTGCAGCAGAGCGCAACTGCCGCGCCAGTTAAGGTGGAACGGCCAATTCGAGTGTGTAGCTGGCGAAAAGGACGCCAACTTGCTAACCATGCTAACCCTGCACCTTAATCCCACTACTCTCTTCTTATTCTCTTCATGTTCTCTTTCTCCTACCTGCCATGAGACACCAACACCAACCACAGCAGCTTCACCACGACAGGAGAAGACGTGTGTTAGAGAGAGAGAGACAGAGAGAGAGAGAGAGTGCGAGTATGTGTTTATAGCCAGTTTATACTGCTGCAGCAATGACTCTTGAGGGTCATGTGATCTCTGACTGTGCTGGACACACCTACAGTCACATACACAGACCCACAACCCCTTCACTACTTTTTGAGTCACAGTTAATGCAGTCCTGTTTACCTGCTTACATTTATACTTCTTGATTTAATTATACTGCTTATTATACTATTCTGGGGCACGCATTGAAAGCAGCATCTGAGTTCAAGTCAGGTGAAATTTCAGATGGAATTAAGGCTCGGTCGCCTCGTATTGCGAGAATGTAAATAAACTAATACAGATAAAGCTTTTATTTTGAAGTGTCAGGGATTATCTCTACGCTCTTGTTTACATGCTGGTCGATGCAGCCGCTGATGAGTTGTGATTTGGAGCCCCCTGGCGGCAGCGCGGAGAGTTACAGCAGACACTGCGTGCTCCTTCTCAAAGAGGAACTCCACCTAGTTTTAATCCCCAAATTATTATTATTATTATGTGTTTGCGTGTTTAGGCGTAGTGGAAAAGCCAAAACCATTTTATTTGGGGTCTATTTAGCCTCACAACGCCTTGCACATATGCCTCCGAAAATGTTTAAATAAGATTTTAGAATTTTAACTAGAATTTAGAATTTTAAAACTTTAAATTTATTTATCTGGCCAAAACAGCTATTTCTTTAGTTTTGGGGCTGTAATGTTTGTGTTTGCTAATGACTGAGATGCTTAAGGAGTCCGTGGGTGTGACGTAATACAAACATTTTATTGTAATACATTTAATAACCAGATTTATTTAATCTGATACAATATTATAACTCTACAGACCCTGACAGATACAAATATATCAGTATGTGTACCATCCGTTGCAAATCATAGTCCTGCTAATCTCAATAATTACACCTAAAAGAGGCCAATATAATAGAAAAATGATTTTTCATCCCTTTAAGAAATAAGTGTTTGATGTAGTTTGTAAACATTGTTCAAAATACACAGTCGAGTCATATTATTATGACCACTTCCTACTTTCGATGGCGGAAGCGTGTAGCTCATGAAGGAAGTCACGTTTTCATGGCATTCACTGGGCCCACTCATACATATGGAAGGCATTCCCAACCAATTTGGGTATGAATCCATCCTTGCAGATCACATACACCCATATATGCTGATTGTCTTCCCTGGGACAGAGGGGATCTTCCAGAAAGACAATGCCACTTGTCATATGGCTAGAAATGTCCCGCACTGATTGGAAGAGCATTACCAAGTACTACCCTGACCCCCTAATTCCCCAGACTTGAGCCTAATTAAGCATCTGTGGGACCACCTCAATTGTCATGTTTGCTCTATGGATCCTCCATGGCTCCAGATACCTGTGACAACCTAACAGGGCCTTATTGAGTCACTCATCTAGCTGCAGTCTGTCCTGCATATGGCAGTTACTCTGGCTATTACTCTGGTCATAACAGTGTGACTCAGCTGTGTATAACATTCATTGACCAGAACATACAGTCCATGTATGGAAACTAAACTGCACAAACAGCTTTGACGCAACCTTCTAAATACTTTGTTTTTATGATGTCATGAAAACTAACCAAATTCAGCCTACATCAGTTTAGCCCTGCCCATTCATTTAACAGTGGCTTAGCCCTGGCCACTTACCCCTCAGCCACTTAATCCCCTCCCATTCAGCAGTTTAGCCATTCAGCCTACAGCAGTTTAGCCCCACCCATTCAGCCTACAGCAGTTTAGCCCCACCCATTCAGCCTACAGCAGTTTAGCCCCGCCCATCCAGCCTACAGCGGTTTAGCCCTGCCCATTCAGCCTACAGCAGTTTAGTCCCGCCCATTCAGCCTACAGCAGTTTAGCCCCGCCCATTCCGCCTACAGGTAGTTTAACCCCGCCCATTCAGCCTACAGCGGTTTAGCCCTGGCCACTTACCCCTCAGCCACTTAACTCCCTCCCATTCAGCAGTTTAGCCACGCCCGTTGTGCATACAGCACTTTAGCTCCACCCATTCAGCCTACAGCAGTTTAGCTCCATCTATTCATCCTACAGCAGTTTAGCTCCACCCATTCAGCCGACAGCAATTAAGCTCCACCCACTCAGCCTGGAGTAAGTGTTGAGGCAAGTGACGCTCTGAAGGAAAAATAAAATAAATAAATAAAGAAAAAATGGGGCTCTTTAACAGACTTAACATCAGTCATTTTTTGTCTCAGATATTATTACATTACATATTACATATTATTACAGGAAGTCATTTTCTTATATACACATTATCCTGAATGGAACTGAATATAGGCTGTATTCGAAATGGCACACTACTATACTGCACACTTCATACTACAGTAGTACTAAATACTGTTTACGCCCCCTGTGTGTAGTATACAGTAAAGTAACAAGTTCTGACCTACAGTGTGGTATACTAATACAATCACATGACCAGTTACCTCACATTTACCTCAGAGCTGTTATTACTGTATCCACTGTTTAGAGCTAGCTGCTGCTAACGCTGCTCATTTCACCTGAAATACGTTTAGCCTAGCTGTTAGCTGCCCTCAGCTATTTCACTCTAAAACTGATCCTCTAAAGCGAGTTCATCTTTTATTAATCTTCAGACCTGTATATTTTAACTTTCTGAGGCTCATTCTGATGAAAACATACTCCACCATAATCACTATACTCACATTTATACTCGGAGTTGGCTGCGTTTTGCTCTGCAGTGTTACCTGCTACCATTTTCTTTGACTGAAGCAGGCTGAGAGCTGGTGAGGCTGCGTTGCATGATGGGATTCAGTACACCACGAAGATAGCTCCCCCTGTATACTAGAAACTCCGACTGGAGTAGAACACCACCCGGGTATCTTCAGTACACTACAGACTTTAGTCGCATACTGCATATTACCATTTTGAATACAGCCACTGTCTTTTTACATCATCATATCCATACAGTGTTTAAGCTGTTTAATGGTGTAATACTGTTTCTGTTCCAGTTGCAAACAAGCCTTCATTAAAAGCATCTCTCAGCTGAGACGATCACAATTTCCCCTTTATCCAAAATATAGTCAGTGTCTGAAGTTTGCTTCCTTAGTTTTGCATTGAAGCTACAAGGCTAATGTAGCTAACCAGTACTGGAAGCTTATACCCCACCAATTAGCATGAACTATCATCAAACCGTGTGGAGAAATCGATACATAGACTTGATATGACACATTTATCTATAAGGACAGGCTATACTAAATGCTAACAGCTACATTAGCCTCGCAGCTGTGGTGAATTTTCACTGCTCTCGCTGCAGAGTTGTGCTCTTTCTGTCCATGCTCTGTGCCGTTTCTGACACTCTGTAGGATAAGGTGCTCATCTTGGTGCTGAGGTTGGGGTGGTTCAGAGTGGAGCTGGAAGAGGAACATCTCAGCAGCTTCAGGAGGCTCCTGCGGAAGTTCTTCCCCACAAAGCCATACAGGATAGGGTTCATGCAGCTGTTGAAGAAGGCAATGCAGATGGCGAAGGGCATGGCCGTGTCGATCACTGCAACTATAGTGCAGTCACTAATTTGTTTCAGCATTAGCAAGGCCTCCATAAAGTTAAAAACCTGGTGAGGACCCCAGCAGAGGAAAAACGAGAGAACCGCGGCTGCCAGCATCCGCAGAACTTCGTCTCCCTGCATCCTTGAGCTTTTCTGGATCTGCCCTGCCTCCAGCAGGGCTCGGCCTATCAGAGAGTAGCACGTCAGGATGATGACAAGGGGCAAAAGGAAGCCAAAAACGGTTTTCATCAGCATCAGAGCGGCTAATAAGCTTTCGTGTTCTTTATCCAGCAGGCCGCAAACAGTCACATCATGGTGTTGAATGAAGTGCGTTTTGCGGATGTACGTCATTGGGAGGCTGAAAGCAAAGGCGAAAAACCAAACCAAAGCGCACACGCACCAAGCGTAAGCCACCGTTCGGCACTGCCGGGACTCCACAGGGTGGACTATGGCTAAGTATCGATCAATGCTAAGAGCTGTGAGGAAAAACACGCTAGCGTAAAGGGTGAAGAAAGCTAAACCAGCCACAGCCTTACAGAGGAAGTCTCCAAATGGCCAGTCGTAGCCCAAAGCCGTGTATGTGGCCCACATGGGCAGAGTGATGAGGAACGTCAAGTCTGACAGTGCTAAATTTAACACAAAAACGTTAGCCACTGTCTTCAGCTTCAGGTGGTAGTAGATGACTGCCACTACCATGCTGTTACCCACAATACCCAGAAGAAAGTTGCAGCTGTAGACAAGTGGGATGAAGGTGAAGATGAAGTTGTGTTCTGTCAAATTACAACTCAGGACGACGCCTTTAGCAGGAATGTCTGTTGCATTCTCCATTGCTCACGTTCACAAAGCTCCCTGCAACGAAACAGAAACCAGTTAACATCACATACAGAATGTTACAGTCGCTATACAAAAATATGCCACCGCACGCCAGACGCATAAGCATACCAATTAAAGAAAGTTCCGAGCTCGGGTGAAGACTGTCTGGAGAAATGTGTGGAAAATTCACTGCCATAACTAGGAGATAGTACCAGCGTATGACCACACGATACAGTGGCAGACTTGTGATCACCATCCCTCCTCCTGGACATCCTGCAGTTTCATTTGAACCTGCATATAAAATTGCACTAATCCATCTGATGCAGACAGTCAAGAACGTCTGAAGTAGTTCATGGAGAAGTTCTGGAGAAGGTGTGGCAGATAACGGTTGAAACTAGGTTTTGCAGGAAGATAGATCTCCAGGACCAGGGATGGTGACCACTGCTCTATGCTATACATTTATATTGTTGCTCACGGGACAAAATCTCATATCTTGAAAAAAAACTTTTTAAGGTTAAATGGAAGATCACTGAAAAAGACAATTTGTCCATCTACAGTTCTGTAGTAGCCTTAAGAGGGTATGCAGCAGCTTTTAGACAGGCGCAGTAGCTTTTAGACAGCTATGGTAGTCTTTAGACAGTGTGCAGTCACCATTAGACAGCTACATTAGTTTTTACACACTGTGCAGTAGCCTTTAGACAGTGTGCAGTAGCTTATAGACAGTGTGCAGTAGCCTTTAGACAGCTGTGGTAGCTTTTAGACAGTGTGCAGTAGTCTTTAGTTGGCTGCAGTACCCTACAGACAGTTTGCAGCAGCCTTTGGTTGGCTGCAGTAGTCTTTAGATGGCATTCAGCAGCCTTTAGTCGGCTGCAGTAACCTTTTTACAGTGTGCAGTAGCCTTTAGACAGCTGCAGTAAGCTTTAGACAGTGTACAATATCCTTTAGACTACTGTAGTAGTCTCTATATAGTGTGAAGTACCCTTTAGACAGCTACAGTAGCCTTTGGTTGGCGGCAGTAGACTGTAGAATTTTCATGTTCCACCTTAAACTGTGTTTTGGCTGGGAAGCTATCGAACAGGAAGCCGAATTCAGCTTTATGTGATTCAGAATATCCAAATATCCTGCCTACAGTTGTATGTAGAGGACCATGTGTAAAAATGCACTAGGACATTTCTCTTTAACAAGACAGGACAATTCATCAGAACAAGCTAAGAGAGAGAGAGCAACAGAGTCAATGCTGACCGAAGGTCACATTGGTTGTTTGGAAGCTAACTACTGAAAATAGGCAGCTAGGTTATGGAACTTAATGTTGTCCTTGAAGGATAACACAATGTACCCTCATAACTGTGAAGTATAACGTTAGCTGCATAGCTAATATTAGTTGGCTTCTTCGCTAATGTTTGTCCAGTACTTGGCTAATGGTGTCTTTTTTGGCTTTGGAGTTTACTTTGGAAATTTGGTGACCACTACATATTTCATTAATATATCAACATTATGTGAACAAAAAGAACTGATAGCATTTTCTATAATATCACTTTTTGAAAATGAGTGTGTCCGATAAATGGAGAAAATCACATTTTGACAGTAGTCCATTCACCGCGTTTACATGTTTTTGAATAATCAGATAACAAAAATCTTTGGGTTTACATGAGTCAGTAATAGGCAGTAATTGGATTTATGTTTTGCAATCAGCCAATAAACTCACAGAATAAGATGTGATGTAAACATAAAACTCCATGCCATGACTTTTTAAAAAAAAAAAAACAACAACAACAATAGGTTTACCAGAAAATATGAACATACATCATCAAAAAGAATATTTAAATCCTTCATTTCATC
Source organism: Semaprochilodus insignis (assembly GCA_034552555.1). Classification (NCBI taxonomy): domain Eukaryota; kingdom Metazoa; phylum Chordata; class Actinopteri; order Characiformes; family Prochilodontidae; genus Semaprochilodus; species Semaprochilodus insignis. The sequence continues at coordinate 21,460,228 of CM067488.1, forward strand.
AAGCATGTTGTTGATCTCTGAACTGTTTTGTTGCCATTTCGCAGTTGCTGTGTTAAACGCTGCATACTTATTTCCGGTACCGTGGTCTGATTTTGCACACGTACAGACTGAGAAAGTATAAAGAAACCAGAGTGAGAGTATATATGCACAAAGGAATCCGAGCTAAAATCTAGCTCTCTTTATCGGGTTTCTTATTCAGATTTCAAGGTCTTAATCTGATCTGGGAAATCTGAGTATCCTGTTTACATGTCCACTTTAACAATCAGATAACTGCAGAAATCAGATTATGATCGGATTATTTAGTGCATGTTGGAAAATTGTGTGAGAAATTGAACTGTTTTATCAGTTATCTATAACCAGCTTGTTTATATCTTGATAAATTCACATCTAGTGTACTGGCCAACCTAATATAAATCTGTCTAGACCCCTCTAGAGCCCCACTAGCCTCCCTGAATTATTTACATGATGCAGTTGGTCTGTTTGAATTGATTGGAATTGGCACAAACTCTGTACACATCCGCTTTTCACTTAATATTTGGGAACTTTCTCATTTCTTCAGTAAACTGATTTGCATAATAATTCTGCATATGGACTGGTATGTGTAGGTCAGAAATGATCCTGTATTTAAGGTTTCATGTAGCTTTGTGTAGCTCTTTACTGGCTGTGTTCTTTCTTTCTCCTTCTTCTCCTTCATCATCATTATTTTTGACATTTTGTGTGTATCTGTTGATAAGCTTATTAGGACATTCCAACAACTAAAGGAATTCTGTATAAAAATCCATGCTCAGTAATGAGTGGCAAAAACTCCTCAGCTAATGGCTTGTTGATGTTCAAACTCTCGTTGTGCAATTGATAGAAATGTTCTCTGCAGTAAAAACATCAGACTTCTCCTCCAGGGCTCGTTTCTGACCTCTCTGAAAGGCCAAAACATAAATTAGTGTTTGCTGTGAGCCGGATAGTGCTGGCCTCTGTCCATTGAAGCTGAGATAGGGAGGCTGTGAGACTTTCTGGGATAAATGACTCACTAAAATAATCCTCTAAACAACTCGGCAACTCCCGCTAAACAGCCCTCATTAAACAATTTTGACTAAATCAATCACACTAAATAATCCTCGCTAAACACCTCCCGCTAAACAACTCTCGCTGGGCAACTCTCACTAAACAATCTACCCTAAAAAGCTCACACTAAACAACCCTAAATAACTCCTGCAAAACAACGTCACTAAACAACCCTCACTAAACAGGTCCCACAAACAAACCCTTGCTAAACAAATCTCACTAAACAAAACTCACTAAACAACTCTCGCTAAACAACCCTCACCAAACAGGTCCCACAAACAAACCCTTGCTAAACAGATCTCACTAAACAAAACTCATTAAACAACTCTCGCTAAACAACCCTCACTAAACAGGTCCCACAAACAAACCCTTGCTAAACAGATCTCACTAAACAACTCTCGCTAAACAACCCTCACTAAACAGGTCCCACAAACAAACCCTTGCTAAACA
>CM067488.1:21466484-21503508 GCA_034552555.1 Semaprochilodus insignis
CTAAACAACTCTCACTAAACAACTCTCACAAACCAACTCTTGCTAAACAACACCCGCTATAAAACCCTTGTTAAAATCTTCGCTGAATCACGATCGCTACATAACCAAACCCCTAAGGAAAACCTTTATTATGGATTTGCTGTAATATTCCCATTTTTAAGGTTGGAGTCCTATTTTAAAGGTCTTATCTGAAATTATTGTGTTGTTCCGGAAGTGATGACCCACGAGGACTTTTTCTCGTTTATAAGTCTGATTGCAGATGTTTTTGTTGATCTTCTAACTTTCCTTCCTCCCTGAGGGTTATTAATGATGGAGAGCGTCCGCTCCTCCTTAGCAGATTCTATGAAGATATAAAACTTTCACGTCATAACATCTGTATGTATGCAGCATCACTGCAGCACTCACAGTTAAAACACACTGAAGATTCTGTTTAACAAGCACTGTTACACATGGAAATCATTTCAGTGCTGATAATGAGCTTTGGGTTTTATATCCCATCCACAACTGGAGAAAGAGAATATACTGAAGAGGAAATGAGCTGAGATTAGAAAAGATCAGGAACACCAACAACCTTTAAACGTACATAAGACAAGAAATGTTAACACTGAATATTAAATATATTGACACCGCCCAAGAAAACATGCATCACTATTTTTTACTTCTACTTTTCTACATCATTTGAGCTTAGTGGCTGCCATTCACATTGTGTACAATTCTGCCTGTAAAATTTAAGTATATTTTAATGTAATAGAATTTTTTTTGTGTGCTAAATACAAGTACACTATGTATATGCACATTTACCTCAGTTGTACTTTAGTGTACTTAATAGACGTATACTAAGTAAGTATGTCATGTACTAGAAATATACTTTAATATTCTTGAGCATCTCTAAATGAATCTTAGAGGTGTCTCAAAATAGTACAGTGAGGTACATTTAGTTCTATTTAAATATCTATTTAATATCACTATTGATTATATTTAGAGCAAGTACATAGTTAACACTCTCAGTACAGTAATCATAACTTCAAGGAGGTATACTAAGTACACTAAAATTAAGTATACGTCAGTGTACTTTTTTCTCCTGGGTAATGATGAATGGATCAGTAGATTTGAAATTCTTTTGGAATGAAAACTCTTTACATTCATGTGCATTAGAAGTTGAGATACTTTTCACCCTCTCCTGTTTCCTAGGCGAGTATTAGCAGCTCTCTGTTAGCAGCAGTGAAAATATAGTAAAACAGTGAAAAGCCTGTTAAGTGCTCAGTCTACAGTTCAGTTCAATATAAGAGCAGTACAGTAGGAACTAATAGAAAACTGAAAATTTACCTTCAGATGAACTCCAGAGCTGTTGTTTAACTCTCCGTCCCCATCGCAGAGTGGCCACTGACCACTCGGATCACGCTTATAGAAAGAGAGGGAGGGAGGGGGAGAGAGAGAGAGAGAGCAAGCCCGAGGGAAGCTGACGGATTTTCCCATCATGCACTTAGTCACCTCTTCTTTTCAGAACATGACATTTAATGAGGATCATGTTCTGATGTTCTGATGTTTTGTTCTCCTCAAACACATCAGTGACCTTCAACAGTGAGTCAGTGACAGCAACATCCAAATATTTATGACACATTCATATTTATAAATAACTATTTTTTTCAAACTAGCCACTAAAATTTATTTTAGATGTTTTAATCAAAATTTCAAGCATTTTAGGAACAACACGAAGTTGTTAATTGGGTCATTACCATGATGTGCATTTTTTGTCCATTATTTTGTCCATTATTTAAAAAACAAAAAATTGGTTAAAAAATTATTCAACAATAGCTCTTTTATGTGACTTAATTTTCAGTGCGTCCATATAAAATGAATTTAAGTCTGTCTCATGGAGTTTCTTTTTGGCTCCAAAATCAAAAAATTTAATTTGGTTATAGAAAAGTTAAAATTAAACAGTTTGGTAGTAACTGATGTCAGAAACTTTAGAATAATGTTCTTTAGAACCATGTTGCAAAATAAGGCAACTTTAAAAGTTCTCAACTAACTGGAAAACATTTCTCTGCAAGTTCTTACTTCCTCAAATGTTAGGACTTTTATTTTGAATTGCTTTTATGAATGAGAGGTTGGATGATAAAGAAGCGCCCCAGTGGAAAAATGTAATGTTTTAGTTATTTTTGTTTAAATGGCTTGTTTAAATCATATTATGTGACACAAACACAGAAGAACCATGAAAATGTGTGATTATTATAAATGTTTATTTATTTAAAAAAATGGACACTTAAACTCAAGTTCAAAGACCGAAGTTTCTACAGATGTCTAAGCAGATGCCTGTTTAATTTGAAATGAGTTTGAGAAGTCAGGTGGAAAAAATCAGTAAGTAAAATGTTGCAACCAGATCAGCAAAGTTTCAATACCTGAAATAGGCAGTTAAAAGATTTAATAACGATAACTATATGTCTAAGATGTTAAAATATGCATTTCTGATCTGCTGATGCTCACTCACAAAATTATTTTAGGCATAATCAGGCACAACCTTTTGATTTGAATTTAGCTTAGCTTAGCCTTACGGAACTATGTTAGCTGCTTTATGAATTTGTCACCTAGATGATGTAGTTACATGTGAGGAGAGCTACTAATATATGGTGCTCTGCATGTCCTTATATTAGCTGATGAATCTATCTTACAAGATAGCCAGAGTACTTTCTGATGCTTTTTCACATATGCTGTTAACACCTCTGCTACATAAACACAGCAGGTTCTTTTATTTTTAGTATTTGATATCTGAGCGCTAGCTAGCTATAATTTTGCTTATGGAAGAAAATGAAAAACATGCATGGCTATGCTGCCATAGAAGAACCACTTTTCTAGCTAGTTAACTAGCAGACATTTACTGTGCAGCTAACTCTTGATTTTAATCTTTCATAACTCTTGATGTGATCTTCTCTTTTGTTCTTTTTGTGTGTCAACAAATCCGTTTTTGTCTGTGACTGATAAGAAACAGCACCATAAGGCCAGAAATGTGACATCAGGTTAGCTCCTCCTATTTAGCCTACAGTAGTTTTGCCCCTTCCATTCAACATACAGTAGTTTAACCCTTTTCCGATTCAGCCAACAGTAGTTTAACCCCTCCCATTCAGCCAACAGTAGTTTAACCCCTCCCATTCAGCCTACAGTAGTTTAACCCCTCCCCTCCCTTGTTCTACCTTCAATGTTGTGGCACTTATTAGAATTCTTCAAACTCCAGAATGTAACTGCTGCACCATTTAAGGTAGAACTGGAAAATCTACACAAGAAGGTGGCAAATGAGAAGCCAAGTTCAAGTTATTATTACATTACTCAGATGCTGATTTGAGTAAGACTGTTATTACATGGGCACCCTTGTGTTTAGTAGATTACAGGAGGTAATTCACTTTGTAATTATCACATAATTCATACTGGATTAAAAAGCCATCAGTAATCACTCAAATTACAGCACGTCCCCAAGTAAAACTGATTTTAATTTAAAAAAAAAAAAAATTATTTATTATTTATTATTCTTAGTAATAAAAACATTAATGCAATGATGTTCATGAATTATGATGTTATACATGGAACCCAGTCAGTCTGCTCTGGTGTGATTACTTTACTCAACTGGTTTTATTCTCTCAGTTTTTCCTCCCATTGAAACTTGTTGAGAGTGTTTTTTGGTTGTGGCGCTTTCCCCTCTGAGAGAAACTGAGTGTTTACAAACATTTCAGCAGGAGATGTTAAATCATAGAGCCGAAGAACTCAGAAACAGCTGAATCCAGACGGAAGCCTCTTACAGGGACCTCATATTCAAAAACAAAATACACTACTGTCCGGTTTACAAGTGTCTGCGTATGCACTATATACACTCATCATCAAAAACATAGCTGCACCCAGAAGGAATCAACTGACAGGAATGAAACTTGGTGGGTAGGTTTGACATCATGTGACATGCCAACGATTCAAATTTCACACAAGCCTTATCGCTGTACCTAATTGACTATATAAGGTCGTCCTGTTCCGCGTGCTTTGTATTCTGACTCATGCTGTTGTGTTGGTAGCATCCTTTGCAAGTGACATATTCCTCGGAGAGGAGTTCGAAAGGCAATTTGAGTGGTTGGAAGAGTTGGAGAGTGGTCGCATCGTAGGGCTTCGGAAAGCAGGACGGTTTTATCGATGTATCATGCAAATATTAGTCTACCATTGCACACTGTTGGCGGCAGGGGACAGAAGGAGACACACGATGACATGAAGGACCAGGGAGACCAACACGGTCCACAGAGACAGAGGGCCGACGGATTGTCTGACATATGCGGAGTGACCCAACAGCCACGATTGTGGACAGCAGTGGTGCCCTCCATGAGTCACCCTGTTAGTGTCAGCACCATTGGTAGACATCTGCACAGTGCAGGACTACATGCACACAGACTGGCACAATGGCTACCAGACTGTCATGGAGTTACTCAGAATGGCAGCGGGTCATCTTCAGTGATGAGTCCCGACGAATCAGTATGTGGAGGCCGTATGTGGTCAGCATCGTCGCCAGACGTATCACCAATTGAAAATGTGTGGGATGCTATTGGACGAGCTATCAACACTCTGCACTCTATCCCTACTGCAAAATTAGCAGGAACTGCATGAGAATATTGAAGCTGCATGGGATGGATTATCACAGGACACCACTAGGAACCTCTACAACTCCATGCTGAGACGTCTGGCATGTCGCATTAGTAAACATGACAGCCTGATGCCATGCTGAGAGACACTACTTCTGTATGTTTAGCTCAATAGATATTGTCCATATCAGTCTAAATTTATCATCATTTATTGTTCCTGTTAACCTTTATCTTCCTGCCCAATAGCACTCCAATCCCACTCTTCCTCCTGGATGTATAATATAGCAACTTTACAACAGTAATTAACAACAGTACTTTATCATTGTAGCAGCATTAACGTGGTAAGGGCTTTAAGGTGTTTGTTAGATTGTGTACTATGTCTCAAACAGCGGTTAATCCAATAAGCCTTTAAGGTGGAAATGTTAATGTTCATTATTGCAATCAGATGTTATTAGAACAATCTGTCACGTCACAAACTACTCAGACAGAAAACACAAGTGCGGGATGAACTAATAGACATTAACCTATAAGTGATGAGTCAGTGTGGTTAACTGCTAGGGGGTCCTCACAGACAATAACTTAGTCCACGCTATGTTATATGTACATCCTGAATATAAAGCTTTAGGATGGAGGAAGTAATGATAATAATAATCCCGAGAATGTAAAGGGTTAAAGAACAGGCGAGTTTGATCACATCAGTGAGCCTTTTCAGAGCCCCAGGATGGGACTAAATGTGTTTTTAATGTGCAGCTTTATTACTGTGTCTGTGTGGATGTGCTGTTCATTTATCCTGTAAACTCTCCTGAGGGACGTCTCAGTTTAGACTGGACTGGACTGTGAGAATGAGAGTGATTTCCAAATCCATCACGCTGAGAGTTTGCTTTTATTATACATAGAGGTCCAAATCCCAGAGCTGTCATTTGTGCGGAGTTTTACTTTATAGAACACTCTAAAATCGGCACCACAATCCAAAATTGGCACCACCGCACAGTAATCCAAAACCCCAAACTGACCGGAATGTCCACAGAGACCAAGGATGCGGGAATGCGTTTTTTAGTTTAGGGTGCTGACAATTTTTAGAAACATGTACATGACAAAATGATGGTGATGTGTCACTAAATCGGTGTCTGTTCTTTTTTTTTTATTTCAATTATTGTGACAGAGAGAGAGAGAGAGAGAGAGAGAGAGAGATCTGGTCTCTGTCACTGGGTGAAAAATGACCTGAGTGATGGAAGCAATGCAGTGTTACAATTGGCTTGACTGATGATCGGCTTTCTAAATGTCTGATAGGAAACTAACCTGTTTGTCAAGCTAAATGCTGGTTAGCCGTTTCCCCAGGGTGACAATAATAAAAAGTTCATGACATCAAGTCTTTAAAAGTACATCATGTTATCTGAAGCGTTAAGAAGGTATCACTCCAAATGTGTAAAGAATAGTAGATTCAAAATCATTCTGATGATGGACTGGCTTGTAAAAGCGAGAAAGGCATCTCTGTCATTGCCGCTCCGGCCTGGAATGCCTGCTATAGCGCTATGTAACTTTGTAGGAGCGGTATGAGACCTTTTGCGAGAACTGCGTAACACTTTACGCCACCACGTCCCGCACCAATGGTGGGTCTTTGGCTAGCTATAGGAAGAATCTAGCTTGGAATTCCCACAAAAAGACATCATGGACATCATGGCAGAAGTGAGATGAGAGATGAGACCGAAAAAGCCGTTGTCGAAGGAAGTAAGGAAGAGAAAAAGAGAGAATTCCCAAGCCAGAGAGCGGACAAGGGTAGTCATTAAAGTTTGCAACCTCCTGTAATAAAATTCTGTAATATGACAAAATATGAACCTTGTAAGCTGACATGTTTGTTTCTCTTCTGACACCCCAGCAGAATCTGAGTCCTCTTTCCTTGCACATGTATCATTTACAGATTAGACTTAAAATTTCATTTACAATTTTAGAAACAACCAAAATCATGTGTATAACCTGTAGGGTTCATATGCCTGAATGCAGAGAAAGGGGAGTTGGAATATGTATTTTTCAGTTCATCAGCAAATACACATGTACAGCTGTCCATAAGGGGCGCTAAAAAGTGAATTATGCTGCACAACTGTAGGAGAACCCCAAGAGGAAAAAACACCAAATCTTAACGCTGCTTGAAATCTTCATTAGTTAACTAATATTTTCTTCAAATTGTCTTTTTGTGACCATGCAAGTACAGCAGCTACAATATGAAGGCAGAATATTTTACTGAATTTTTACTTATTTTAGAGATGAAGAGATTGTTGAAATGCAGTTGAACTACAAAGCCTAAAACTCTCGTGCTGCTTTGTAGCTTCGTCAGTGTGACAGTTGTTTAAGTTTGTAGTCCATTTTTGGGAAATAAAAATGGTATTTTTGCCTTTAACTCTCTAGTAATTAATATGATCATTGATATAGTGTCAAATATTTAACGACTGAATGTGGGGGAAACGGGGTACTCAGATTTTTCCTATCTGCCTTTTGAATTACCTGCCTCTATTCATCATGCTAAATAAACAGAGTGGTAAGATCTGATATTGGTAAGATTGGTATTGCATGTTAGTTAGACGGCCCCTTCCTGTCAAAGTAGGTCGTCCGTGGTCACACTAAGAAAAGAACAGTGCCACTCTGACTTTTGCTAGTCAGAATATAACCAAGAAGAACATATTACACACCAGTTAGCAAAATTACCTAATGTGGAAAATGTTATGATTTCTGAGACATGACTGCGAGTGATTAACCACTACTGCTATTAACTGATTATCTGAAAGACCAACTGGTTTGTCCCTTCATGTTGTTGTTTCAGAACTTGACTTGTTGTTTCATGATGCTCTTTTCATTTTCCTCCTTTTCACTTCCCTCCTCCAGAAATGACTTTAAGCAGGTTTAATATCCTCAAAGTTTATAGCATGAGTAAGACTTAAGTCTAACCTGGTTACTGATATGAGTCATAAACTAAAGGAGGAAAACATCCTGGAGAACATCTGATCTCTCCCACAGACTCACAGATCTCTCCTACTGATCACTCCCACAGGCTCTTAGGGGTGCAGATGTTCCTCTATAATAAGGTCATCAATACATGTAACCTGAGGCTGTTGGGTGAACGTGGTAGCCTGTAAAGAATGTTAATGATGGTAAGTGTGCAGTACAGTCAGTGTTGGGTAAGCGTGGTATCCTGTAAAGTATATTAATGATGGTTAGTGTGCAGTACAGTCAGTGTTGGGTAAGTGTGTCATGCTGCGAAGTATGTTAACGATGGTTAGTGTGCAGTACAGTCAGTGTTGGGTAAGTGTGGTATCCTGTAAAGTATATTAATGATGGTTAGTGTGCAGTACAGTCAGTTTTGGGTAAGTGTGTCTTGCTGCGAAGTATGTTAACGATGGTTAGTGTGCAGTACAGTCAGTGTTGGGTAAGTGTGTCATGCTGCGAAGTATATTAATGATGGTTAGTGTGCAGTGCAGTCAGTGTTGGGTGAGTCCGATATCTTGTGAAGTATGTCAGCAATGGTTATTGTGCAGTACAGCCAGTGTTGGGCAAGTCCGGTATCTTGTGAAGTATGTTAACAATGGTTATTGTGCAGCACAGTCAGTGTTGGGCAAGCGTGTCATGTTCTAAAGTATGTTTACGATGGTTATTGTGCAGCACAGTCAGTGATGGGTGAGTGTGGTATCATGTAAAGTATGTTAACAGTGGTTAGTTTGTGTTACAGTCAATGTTGGGTGAGTGTGGTATCATGTGAAATATGTTAACAATGGTTAGTGTGCGGTACAGTCAATGTTGGGTGAGTGTGGTATCCTGTAAAGTATGTTAATGATGGTTATTGTACAGTACCATCAGTGTTGGTTGAGCGTGTCATGCTGTGAAGTATGTTAACGATGGTTATTGTGTGGTACAGTCAGTGCTGGGTGAGTGTGGTATCATGTGAAATATGTTAACAATGGTTAGTGTGCGGTACAGTCCATGTTGGTTGAGCGTGTCATGCTGTGAAGTATGTTAACGATGGTTATTGCAAAGATGAGCGTGGTAGCCCGTAAAGTATACTGATGATGGTTAGTGTGTGCTGTGGCTGAATGTTCCTCTTTATCAGATATGGACTCATCACTCAGAGCAGAGCTGGATGGAGAACAAACTCTCACCTCACTGTCACTAATTTGGTCCTTCTCAAAATAACACAGCAGACCCTCGGAAAGTCTGCCCTTCTGCCCTCCACAGGGAGATAAGCTCCTCTGCCTGTTGACTCTGAGTGGTGGGAACACATCATAAGACCCTGAGGAGAGGAGGGTCTCAGTTTGGATCTGTGTTCTCCAGTCGTGAGAATAACATGGGTTTAATGTAAATAACCACTTCAGTTGTTTGTTGTTTTATCGAGTTCTTCCCTGAATTAGTTATCTTTGTGGTGTTTCACTTATCTTAGTGTTTATTTTCTCATGGTTGATATTTTGAGTGCACCTGCACCTCGAGTGAGTGTGTGAAATTTGAATGTGAGGAAACTCCAAATATGCCCTTGTCCCAAACAGCCTATTCAAGAAAGTAGGTTCACATAGATCACATAACTTTTAACTGCAGCCTCATAGTGAAAAAAAAATATTATTTAAAAAACAATGAATTCGTCAGACAAGCAAGGGTTATGTTCTGATCTTTTTTAACCCAGTGCATTAATAGAGATAGTAATAAACTAAATATACACCATATCATCACTTACAGGGCACTTTCTATTGGGATGCGTCTGTCCCCACCCCCTAAATTGACACTACTGAAAATAACTACTAATGTATTATTTTTTAGTATCAGTGCTTTTTAAAGATATTTATCTTTATTATTTATTAATAATATTATCATTCATATTAATATTTTTTATCTTTATGATCTTTATTATTATGTTCATGTCACTACTAGGAAGTGAGACTGTATCCCTGTCCCTTATGGCCACATAGTAAGCAAATGTATCCTGAAGTGAATAAATCAGTGTGGAAACATGAAGACCTGTCACTACCGCTATTTTCTGCAGTTAATGTGTTTTAATTAAAAATCTGTTACTTTTATGTGTATCACCATGCATCATCACTTATCACTGCATCACCATTCATCACTGTGTCAACACTGCATCACCATTCATCACTATATCATCACCACATCACCACTGTGTCAACACTGCATCACCATTCATCACTGTATCAACACTGCATCACCATTCATCACTATATCATCACCACATCACCACTGTGTCAACACTGCATCACCATTCATCACTGTATCAACACTGCATCACCATTCATCACTATATCATCACCACATCACCACTGTGTCAACACTGCATCACCATTCATCACTGTATCAACACTGCATCACCATTCATCACTGTATCATCACTGCATCACCATTCATCACTGTATCAACACTGCATCACCGTTCTTCACTGTATCATCACTGCGTCACCATTCATCACTGTATCATCACTGCATCACTATTCATCACTGTATCATTACTGCATCACCATTCATCACTGCATCAACACTGCATCTAAATTCATCACTGTATCAACACTGCATCACCATTCATCACTATATCAACACTGCATCACCATTCATCACTACATCACCATTCATCACTGTGTCAACACTGCATCACCATTCATCACTGTATCATCACTGCATCACCATTCATCACTGCATCACTATTCATCACTGTGTCAACACTGCATCACCATTCATCACTGTATCATTACTGCATCACCATTCATCACTGTATCACCATTCATCACTGTATCATTACTGCATCACCATTCATCACCATTCATCACTGCATCACCATCCATCACTGTATCAACACTGCATCACCATTCATCACTGTATCAACACTGCATCTCCATTCATCACTGTATCATCACTGCATCACCATTCATCACTGTATCAACACTGCATCACCGTTCTTCACTGTATCATCACTGCGTCACCATTCATTACTGTATCAATACTGCATCACCATTCATCACTGCATCACCACTCATCACTGCAGCGCCAAAACTAGGAAGCTGACAGGTTTTTACAGTCAGAATCATCTTCTAAAAAAGCTTTTGAGAAATAACAGATGTGCATCACAAAAACAAACCATGAAATCTCCTAAAAGGAATTGAAGTAGAAAGCCCCAAACTCTGGAGATTCACACCATTATTATAGGGATAAATATAGACTTTCCCACAGATTAGTACTGTAACTGTACAGCGTGCACAATCGCCCCATCACTGTGCACTGTAGGTTCACTGTACATTTAAAACCAGTGAAAGTGTTTTATGGTGTTTTTATATTGTATTTTACAGTATTTAAAATAATGTAGAGCAAAGAAAGAAAGAGTATTGTTTAATAAAAGTAAAAATTTTACAGTATTAGAGCAGAAAGAATAGAAATCTAGGAGTCTGATATTTAGATGCTTCATTCATTTAATAAACAGAACCTAATGATCCTGATTTGGAACCCAGTTGGTCAGACTAAAAATTATTTAATTTAAATTAAATGTAATTATTCACTTTTTACAACAGACGTCATCACAAATCAGCTTTACAGACATCCAGACTCAAATGAACAAACGGGGGAAAAACTCCCTAAGAGGAAGAACCACTGAAAGGAACCCAGACTGAGGCAGTGCATGTATGACAGACTCATTAAGACCTTCAATGACAGTAAATACATTTGAAATTCAGCTGTAAATGAAGCAGCAGTGATCCTGAAACAGTGTCACATGCACATGCTGTAAACACGTTAAACACACATTTACTCCACACGCTCTTCAAAGGCTGGTTCTGTAACAGCACTCATTTAAATCACAACATGTTCTAGATGACTGAGAGGAGCTCTGATGGCTTCGACTTCTAAAGCTTAACCACAGAGAGGCAGATGGCTCCGTTTTACTGAAGTCTGTTTTATCACGTAGACGCATCAGTCACTGTGGAGGAAAGAGCACCTGCACTGAATAAGAGCAGAACAATAACCCAATCAGAGCCACTAATGGACGAGTAAACGCTGTTTACATACGCAGCACACAGCAGCCTGAGGGATCTCAACCAGCTTCAGCTCCTCTGTGGAAAACTCCTGCTTTCAGATCCATATCACAAAGCTGAGTGTCTTCAGCTGAGCAATAAACATCTGTTTTTACATCTTCACTTTATTTGATAACTGGTCACATTACGTAATTCGTTGTTTAATTGGTGAAGAAATGTGTAATAATTCTATCAATTAATCAATATTCTGTCACATTGTGATCTGAATTTGCGCCTTTTAAACAGTGTACATCAAAGAAAACTGAATGTTCCTCACTTTAAATAAACATAAAGAACATATAGTCCATATGTGGAAACGCAGCTTCACCCATTCAGCCTACAGAGCTTTAGTCCTGTCCATTAAGCCTGCAGCAGTTTAGCCACACCCATTGACCCTACAGCAGTTTAGCCCCACCCATTCAGCCTACCGGAGTTTAGCTCCTCCCAGTCATCCAACATCAGTAAAACCCTGCCCATTCAGCCTATAGCAATTTTGCTCCATCCATTTAGTTTACAGCAGTTTAGCTCCACCCATTCAGCATACAGCAGTTTAGCTTCACCCTTATAGTCTACTGCAGTTCAGCCCTGTCTATCCAACCTACAGCTGTTTAGCTCCACTTGTTTAGTCTACAGCAATTTAGCTCCATCCATTCAGCCTACAGCAGTTTAGCTCCACCCGTTTAGCATACAGGAGTTTAGCTTCACCCATACGGCTTACTGAAGTTTAACCCTGTCCCTTCAGCTTACAGCAGTTTAGCCCTACCCTATCATCCTACAGCAGTTCAACGCTGTCTATTCAGCCTACAGCAGTTTAGCTCCATCCATTCAGTCTACAGCAGTTTAGCTCCAGTGAACATGCATCTGTCTTCTGAGTTTTTATGAGTAATATTTATGATGGTAAAATAGTGGAAAATCTGAAACACCCATTAAGTTTCCTTTGGGGACTGTTTGGCCTTAGAACGGCCTTCATGTATCCCTCCACCATTTCTAATGAAGATTAAAGACGAGACAAAGACTTTAAAACTAACCTTTTATTAACTCAATGTGCGGAATGTAAATGGTCACTTGATTTAAAGTAAGACAGAGGAGCCGCTCTGTGAAGGAAAACATTTCCAGCAAGACTCTGAACATTAAATCAGATCTTCAGTTTACACTCATACCATCACAACAGGACAGCACTGATTACTCAGTCAGTAAACAGCAAATATCTTGCAGCAGATTGAGAACCTACAGCTTCTTGAAGATGATAAAAGTTATCTGAAGCTGAACATTCTCCTGGACAGCAAATAAGTAAATAAATAAGTAAACAAATAAATAAATAAATAAATAAATACATAAATAAATAAATACTCATGCTGTCCCTCCAGTCAGCTCGGTTGATGTGAAACATAAAATGCTTTTTACAGTTTATGGTTTGTTGTATACAGTAATAAAGATTCTCTCTGCAGGGAACAATCTGGAATAAACCGGTTTCACAATAAAGGTTCAGAAAAAAAAAAAAAGAATTCAATTCACATCTGGATTAAAAACACAGGACTGAGGGGCGTGGTAAATCAAAGAAAGACATTAGATAATATTCCAGTGAATCGATTAATGACATTCAGGCCTGCAATCTTACATTTCTAAAAAATACACATCACTTTAACAAACAAATACACATATGATTTAAAAGAAACGAACATGTAGTGCATAGTGTAAACAATACTGCTGATTACACATTCGACTGATGATGTTTATAAAGCTTTATAGCAGCTTCTGTGCAGTAATGGTCCAGAGTATAGAGAGTAACAACTCACAATATTAGAGGTAATCACCAAACACATCAGATTAGATCTTATTCAGAGTCTGACTGTATCTGATTGTACGTGCAAGTGTATCCGACTGTTCTGATTGTTATCTAGGTCTTTCCTCTGTGCATACAGATCACACTTAGACTAATAAATGTTTACTAACCTGCATGTATGTATGTGTGTGTATGTGTGTGGTTTTATAATTTTATAAATGTTTAATTCAACATTTAATGAATCTGAACTTCAGTTTTAAAGCAAAGCTGCAGCCCATAAACACATTAAAACACCCATAAATATCAAACCATCAATCAACTATCAATAAAATCAGTCGACTTAACATAACCTTCTTTTTAAACCTTTCCTGCGTATGTTAAACGTAATGTGATTATACTTCCCTTACAAATACACATGCTCCATTTCCCCAGTTTTCTCCCTCTCTCACACACACAGACATACACACAAAATCTTGTTTTAGTCCCCACAATATGGCATAAACCTGGTCCACACACATCTTGCTTCTGTGACTTACTGTGACTTACCCAAACCTTCACCAGAACTACTACCCTAAACCTAACCGTAACCTGTAATGATTTATATTGTGGGGACCAGCTTGTTGTCCACACGTTGTGACTATATGAACAGGTTTTGGTCCCCACCATGTGGCATAAACTTAGTGCATGTGCAAACACACACATGAAAAAACTCAATCTAGAAAGGGGAAAAAAAAAAGGCTTTCTCCAGGAAAAGGAAAACTCTGCCCTGCTGTGGCCCTGTCTGCTCTTAGTCATCACACTCAGCTCACCACTGCATATATCACAAACAATAAATAAATACAATTTAAAAACAACCAAGAAGTCTACATCTATTCATTTCACTGGTCCATATTTCTGTCACTGTCAGTACTGTTGGTTTTGAGGGTTGTGATGCCATATTGTGCGCTTAACCCCTATAAAAATGAACAGCACTATTCCAGACAAAAACGCTTCACAACATAATAAAATACAGATTTTGGGTGTGAGGTACTGGATGTTGGGGTATTGAGGACGGTTTGAAATACTAAAGTACTTTGTGGTTTTCGACAGGTGCAGTCCTGAAGGGAACCCTGGATTTGGGGTACTGAGGTCGGTTTGAGGGTACTGTGGCTGTGTTGTGTGTGTATTTTTAGTTTTTAACTGGAATAGTCCTGAAGATAACCCTGTTTTTGGGGTGTTGAGGTCAGTTTGAGGGTACAGTGGCTGTATTATGAGTGTATTTATGTTTTTTTAACAGTTGCAGTCCTGAAGTGAACCCCGTATTTGCGGTGTTGAGGTCAGTTTGAGGGTACTGTGGCTGTGTTTAGAGTGTATTTGTGGTTTTTATCAGATGCAGTCCTGTAGTGAACACTGTATTTGGGGAACTGAGGTGAGTTTGAGGGTACTATGGGTGTATTATGAGTGTATTTGTGGTTTTTAACAGGCGCAGTCCTGGTGTGATCGCTGCGGCTGTTCAGTGAGCTGAGGACCCTGTTTGGTTCCAGTAAGTGAGGGGTCTCCAGCCTCCAAACTCTCCGACATTCGCTCACAGATAACGTCCACCAGCCGCTCAAATGTCTGCTTTACGTTGATGTTGTCTTTAGCGCTGGTCTCAAAAAACTCAAAACCTATAATGCGAAAGGTCAAAAGTTACATTCTGTAAGACGTTAAGTTCTTTGTTAATGAACTTTTTTTTGTTTGTTTTCTATTAACTGTTTCTGTGTTTAAACAAAAAGACGTCAGTAAATCACCAAGCTGATCTGCGAGCTGTTTCCCTCTCTGAGATGCCACCAGCCGCTCGTCCTCCATATCACACTTATTTCCCACCAGCAGCACCTGAGCGTTGTCCCACGAGTATGTTTTAATCTGAGTGGACCTGCAGCACATCCACGCAAAATGCAGTCAGATGGTCAAAAAGGGAAAAACAAGTCAATTAAAATTAATTCAAAGATGAATCAGATCAGAACAGAGCTCCAACAACTGATCTAAATGTTACCAGCGTTTAATTACTTAACAGTGAAAAAATAAAAACTGCAGTTCCACAGTGTTTAAGCCATTTGCAGGGCTAACACTTCTAATTAGCTGCATGTAAAATGTGAGTGCACTGCTATTACATGAGTTAAGATCTAGTTAAACTGAATCATACCAGAAAAATGAACGTTTTGAAAACAAACACATTACATGGTCATTTTTCAGTTTATAAGAGTGCATCCTGTTCTGTTTATACCCATGAAGAACTGCAAAGTATTAGCTTCCCTCAACAATGAACACTTGTGTCTTCGTGTTTGTTTTGTTCTTGGCAAAACCTGTGACGCATTTATTAGAAACAGAAGAGGGTCGATGGCCTTGCTGTAGTTTGTTTACTCCTTTTTTAAAGAGAGATGCAACACAGAGATGAAGAGCCTTAAATCCCCACCCCTGCGGTATATGGAAGTAGCTACACTGAGAATCACCGGTTACACAGCTTTAGTACCTGTATGAGGCAATGTAACTCAACATCAGCTTATTTTGAAATGAGGTGTGATGGGTTATACAGAAGATCATACCAGTCCTGAACTGCGTTAAAGGAATCTTCGTTAGTGATGTCGTACATCAGGATGAAGCCCATAGCACCACGGTAATAAGCTGTGGTGATTGTCCGGTATCTCTCTTGACCTGCAGTGTCCTTTAAACGTAAACACAGACTCTCATCAGCTCTCAGCAAACAAAACAAAACAAAATAAACAATTATTAAATAATTATTAAAGATTTATCAGCAGTTATTAAACAATGGTTGGTGTCGCTCCTAACACTACAATGGCCTACGTGTAATATGATTAAGCTTGTAAGTCGCTCTGGATAAGAGTGTGAGCTAAATGCTGTGAAAAATTATTATACTAATTATACAGAAATATAAAACACTGTCCAAAAAGAAAACAAACAAACAAGTGTCTCCAAAAAGGCAACTTTACAGGACAGGACAAAAACCTATTTTAACTTCAAAAGTCAGTGGAACCAGACTTCTTTCCAAGCGATTTTGGGCCATTTCTGTTGGTCTATTCATCATGAAGTTTTCACAGAGTTAACAGCAGCCATTGTATTCCAATGCACAAAAGTGGAAAACAACAAAAATGGAGATTTTTATTTTATATTTTATTATTAAGCAATTAATAATATAATGTCTAACTTATTTAGTAACCACAGCTTCCATCAGATTTGTAACATTAGTTTGAGAGAAAGGAGAGAAACTGACGTTATATGACATCACACCAAAGCAGAAGAGATAAACTAACTTTGGGAGCGCTAAAAAGTTCTCAGCTTTATGTAAATGAGACTTTCACAGGGAGCCAATTCAGTCAGACTGCTGAAATAAGTCACACCTTCAGACTGTACAGGTTGACTCAAGTACGTCATCAGAGTGAAAGTTTACTGTAGTTACAGCGACAGCATTAGGAAGTTAGTGCAACTTATTAAAGTATGATTAATACAGTCGCGTCACATTATTATGACCACTTTCTACTTTCGACAGCAGCAGCGTGTAGCTCATGATGGAGATTTTGTGGCATTCTCTGGGCTCATCCATGTGGAAGGCACTCTCAACCGATTTGGGTATGAATCCATCCTTACAGATCACGTACAACCATACATGCTGACTGTCTTCCCTGGGGTGAATGTGATCTTCCAGCAAGACAGTGCAACATTTCTCATGGCTTGAAATCTCCAACACTGGTTGGAAGACCAAGACTACCCTGACCCCCTAATTCCCCAGAATTCCCACAGAACCCAACCGAGCATCTGTGGGACCACCTTGTCGTGTTCACTCTATGGGTCCTCCCCCACACACCCTCCAGCAGCTGTGGGATGCACTGCAGTCAGCATGGCTCCAGATACCTGTGACGGCCTACCAGGACCTTACTGAGCCACTACCAGCCCGTCTAGCTGCTGTCCGTGCTACACGTGGCGGTTACTCCGGATATTCAACAACGCCTGTGTGTATATTATAGTCACTGGCAGTCATAATAATGTGAAGCGACTGTGAATTAAAAGTAATCAAGTGTACCCAGATCTGCAGTTTGATCCTCTTGTCGTTCCTATAGATGGTCTTCACTTTGAAGTCGATGCCAACAGTGCTGACGAACGCCGGAGTGAACGAGTCATCAGCGTACCGGAACAGAAAGCTGGTTTTCCCTACACTGCTGTTCCCGATGATCAGGATCTTGAACATGTAATCAAAGTTCTGGTCAGCTGATTCCTTCTGACCATAACGAGCATGATCTGCTGAAGCCATCTGTAAACAACAACAACAAACAAACACTTCTGATTATGACTACGGTGACTGATCACCCGTGGAGCTGACGTCCCAGACTGAGCTGGGTGATCATAAGCTCGGGCACTAGGGGGCAGCCAGTCCTCTTATACACTCCTGAGACTTTAAACCATCCGGCTAATGAGCTGAGAGAGAGAGATTATTCCAGAATCACAGACAACACTCAGCACACAGCGTCTACACAAGCACTGTACAAAGGGCCGGTCCACCCAAAACTACAGTTTAACAATTGAAGAATTTTTTTTTTTTGAGGTGTTATTTGTATTCTGTTGCTCAGCGCCATCAGTTTAACTGAAATCAAAAGGTTTATACTCATCAGTGTTTTCCCACTTAGTGATGGGAGAAACAAGCCTTTATGAAGCTTTAAAGCAAAGCTGTATTTCACTCTACACAGGGTCCCCAAGCAATACTGCTGTATACACACTTGAGTACGGCATGCCAGTTAACGGAACTGCACCTGATAAATACCTTCGTTTGGAACTTCCTCCAGCATCATCATGAGAGACACATATTCAGGACACATGCAACGACTGATGGACTTGATGTTGTAATTTGATTTTCTCCTCCAAAGGTACGTTTTGATCACCAGCTATGTTTTGGAAACATCTTTAAAATGTCTGAATACTCTGTTCAGAACACAGCAGGGAACTAGCAGGGCGATTACAATGCACCATTAACTGAGCTAATCAATTAAAAAAAATGATCCATTGTTTCAAAGTGTTTGACGACACAACGCAATAGCGCCACCTGCTGGCCTAAATAATCCGTATGTACTGCAAAACCCGAATTTACAAAATTATTAATCCCATATCAGGAATCTCTGGGGTGTCACCCAATCCTGACTGCTAGCCTAGCCACCGAGCATTTCTTTAACAGATAATGTTTATAAATTAAATTAAATTCAAGAATTTGTCTGTAAGTTTTTTTTTTTAAGATTCATTCCTGTGGATTTTTAAAATTGTTTTTCATGGCTTATTTCAATGTATTTTGTATGGCAATAATATGGTCCTGGCTGTTTTTCTAAAATACCATACTGGCCATATGGGACGTTATACCATTCCAACGCCACTTGCCATGCAGGAGAACTACCTGTAAATCAGGTCTGATAAACAGAGAGGTGATAATGACTTTCCTAAAAAAAAAACATCATAGACAAATATCAAAAACACTTTCCAAAAGCTCCTCCCACCTTCAAGATACATCATCAGGTGGGATTTTAAGTCTTTACACCAGAAAATCTGCCCCTTCAGATAAGCAGTATTGTTGTAGAAGCAATGTAGGCATGTTTACAACAGATGGTAACGATGGCTACGTTTTATATTTTGGTTGGAGTGTCCCTTTAAAGGAATAGTTCACCAAAACCCCAAATTTCAAAGTTTTTCCCCTGCGCTTACCCCAAATAGCTGAAGCTACGAGGCTAATCTAGCTAACAAGTAAAGGAAGCCAATATCCACCAATTAGCTTGGTGCTAACAGCATGCCTGAATAAATAACTGACTGACAAAATATGATTGTTTCAGTGAATGTTTATGGATAACAGTGAGCCATACAGCGTCAGAAACCACATATTCAAGTCTATGACAGATTACTGAGCAGCTTCACAAGCTTTGAGGCAGGCAGTTAGTACCAGGCTAATTGGTGGGGTATAAGCTTCCATTACTTGTTAGCTACATTAGCTTCATGGCTCCAGTGCTAAAAGTAAAGGCGCAACCAAGACAGCAAACATGTCTCGGCTGACCGATTACATATTTAAATGAAATTTGATTCTCTAAAAACAGTAGGTTGGCTACTTATTCGAACGGTCCGTTCCACCTTAAATGCTGCACCATTTAAGGTGGAACGGACAGTTCGACTAAAAAGTCTAGTTTTAGCTGGGTAGCTGCAGCCCGGCTCTATTTTACTCTAGGTGTCGAAATATCCCACTAAACAGATTCAAACGCTATCCCAAAACATCAACGCATAACCTTAGATTATCTCTACGAAGCGGATCAGCTAGCTAAAGCTAAAGCTAACTAGCTAAACCAGCCAAAACAGACACACAGGCGTTGTTGAATAGGGACGTCGCTGCTAATAACGTGTACAAACAAGTTCATAGTTATTGCTGTTATTACCATTTCAGATATACATCATTAAAATAAACGTATTTTTGTTTTCTTACTTTATCATTCGCGCTGTTTCGCCTCTTTGCTTCAGTCAATGGAACTAAAGCAGCTAAACACAGCTTATTAGCGCCCACCCGTATTCAGGAAAAACCCCGCCCCTCCTGTGCTGTGATTGGCTAAATTAGTCCAGCCTCCTGAAGTGTGATTGGTTGGTAGCGAACGCTCCTACTTTGCCCTCATTCAATCAGCTTCCCAACTTTGCGGATTGTAGGTGGTGCAAGCGCCTGATTGTGAGTTTTTACAGCGTCCCCTGCTGACCACTCTTATTTGTAGCCTTTAAAGGCTTTTTTGAGTTTTTGGCTTTGTTTATGTTGTGAAAGTTAAATAAATACAACTGAACATTTACAATACAACCACAACACATCAGATTATATTTCATCACCAACTTAAGCACTTAAAGCTGTTAATATTCAGTCAGTAAATGAGCTGGAGTCTGTGGTTTATTGGCGTGTATAAGAGGAGAACAGTTACAGTAACTGATTTCAGGTGAACAGTACAGATGGAATCTAAAAACAGGTTTTATACAGGTTCTCTCTGTTATTGCTGAATGCTTCTGTCTCCAAAAGCAGTGGGTTTTAACCTGAAAACAGAAAGAATTACATGGAATTACGGCTTCATTTACTCTTTCAGGAGAACAGATGAGCGGAGAGTTTTTGAAAGAAAAGGATATCGGTAATGTACAGTGAGCATGATGTTAAAGCTTTAAGGTGAGGTTCATTACTCTGCATAGTGAAGCTCTCACGCATCTTAAAATCACAGCTTCAGCAGAGTTACAGTAGAGTTACATTAGAGTTTCAGTGGAGTTACAGTAAAAAGTAGTCAACTTTCAGTCGTTACAACAGACTCACAGTACAGCTTAAGTAGAGTTCAGCAGAGTTACAGCAGAGCACAGTACAGCTGCATTAGAATTACATTATAGTTTCAATGGAGGTACACCAGAGTTACAGAAGAGTTCGGGAGAGCTAGAGTTTCAGTAGAGTACAATCGACTATTAGCCATTACAACACTTACAGTAGAGCTTACAGTAGAGTTTCAGTGAAGTTACAGTAGAGTTCAGCAGAGTTTCAATAGAGCACAGCAGTTGCAGTAGAGTTACATGAGAGTTTCAGCTGAGTTACAGCAGAATACAGTACAGTTTCAGTAGAGGTTTAATTTAGTTTCAGCAGAGTTAGAGTAGACTTAAGAAGAGTTACAATAGAGTTGCATTAGAGTTTCAGCAGAGTTACAATAGAGTGCCATAGAGTTATATTAGTGTTTCAGGAGACTTACTGTAGAGTTCAGGAGAGTTACAGTAGAGTTTCAGCAGTGTCAATGGAGTACAGTCAAGTTTCAGTCGAGTTACAGAAGAATTTCTGTAGAACTTCAGTAGAGTCACTGTAGAGTTTCAGTTGAGCACACTAAGGTTTCAGTCAGAGTGTGGTGCTTTCCCATAAATGGGGCCAAAAAGTAGGAATGCACCGATATGGAAATTCTGGGCTTACATTTTACATGTATTAATGAATCTTGAAATTGCCTTATACAATAAACATGTAATCAAATATTAATAACTGGTTTACAATATTGACCAAATGTAAGCACTGGCCCAAAGCTGATGATTAGTAAAAATAACCATTACTGGTTTATATGATAGGATCTCAATATCATCCTGCATAACTACAGAAAAGGTAATTGTTTTGAGTTTTGAATTATTTTTAACTTAGAGTATTTATTATAATTTATTGTATTTGAAGGTACCTACGCATAACATTCCAGTGATTATTTAGGTTGAATTGTGCTGAACTACAGAAACAAGATACAGAAGACAAGAGATACAGGTTTCCAACTGAAAGGTTTGCTGGATTTTTTTTGTGCATTGGAACAAGTGTGTGCTATTAGATCTTCAAAATGTTGGTATTTATTACCCCATTACAGTACTCCGGTATCAGCTGACTGGTATCAGCTAGTAAAGGTTTCAGAATGATAAAGTTTGTGCCTCTTAAACTAAAATTCTACACACTGTCTGTTGGGCACAGTGACATCACTTACTGAGAATATACAGTAAGTCAGAGTCCGGTGATGTGAGGCAGAATTACCTGGAAACTTTTCAGTGCCAAAACTTTCAAACGGCAGGACAAAGGCAATTAGACTTTAAGAGAAAGAACAAAAGAACAAAAACAGAACAAAAAATATTAAAAAAGAGGAAAGTATGGACAAAAAGGAGCCAAACTGAAGCGCTGCCCTGTAATGTAACCAATACTGTCATCACTAATGGAAATTAGCCAGAGGCAACATGGAAACGCGAGTGGAGGGGGTGCTATAAGAGGGGGGGGGTATGCGGTGGGCTGTATAGTCATCCGTCACTGAGAGTGAAGTGAAAAAAAGGTACATGAAAGTGCGTTTGGTATTACACAATTAAAACGGCAAATGGAAAAACTGGACAACAAAATCATTAGCAACAGCAACAAAATGCAACTGAATATTTAAAATAAGTGAATTATAGACACACACACACACACACACACACACACACACACACTCACACACACACACTCACACACTCACACAGTCTCCATTTAGTGAGTATTTTCTGGATCTACAGTGGCATGCAGAAATCTGGGCACCTCTTATCCAAAGTTCTATTGTGGTGAAAAGTCAAGCAAGTAAAAGTTGACCTGATTACCAAAGGATATAAAGAGGACACATTTCTTTAATTCACACTTCTTTAAGCATGATGCATTTTTATTCTTATTTCTAACAGTTTCAAAACAAAACAGGAGAAGGGCCTAATGCAAAAAGGTTTGAGCACCCTACATGGTCAGTTCTTCAGTCACCCCTCTGGCAAGTTTCCTCCTTACCAAAGGCTTCTAGTTCTGTGAGATTATTGGGCTGTCTTACATACACTGCTCTTTACAGGTCTAGCCACAGATTTTTGAAGATGCCATGGCGAAACTTCTTGAGGTGTTCCATTGTGGATTTTGAAGTGTGTTAAGGATCATTGTCCTGTTTTAGAAACCATCCTCAACCTCTTCCTCATCTCAGCTTTTTTAACAGATTGTGTGATGATTGCTTCCAGGATGTGATGGCTGGCATTTAATTGAATCTAATCTTCCCTTGGACTAGATTGCCCCCTTGGTTTCATCCTCCACTGGCTGCAACACAAGACCAAAGCATGAATGACCACCCTCGTGATTAACCGTAGTAAATCTGCACCCTTTATTCTCCAAACATATTTTTCGCTCAATGGAGCTAGTTCTATTTTAACTTCATCAGCCCACAGGACTTCCTTGTAAAATATATCAGGCATCATTTCGATCCTTCTCTGCAAACTTCTAATGCTGGATGTCGTGGTGAGGACGCAGGAAAGGTCTTCCTCTGAAGACTCTTCCATACTGGTCATATTTGTACATGTGTTACTGCACAGTAGAACACAGCACCACTTTAGAAATGTAGAAATCTGCTTCACTTGGCCTTTACTAATTATGACCAAACAAGCCATAGCCATAACAAACTAATTTAATAATAAAGGTCTGGCACCTTGAAGTTATCTGACAGGTCAAACCTCTTGGGGTGCTCAAACTTTTGCAAAGCGCTCCTTATTTTATCCTCTCAAAAACATCCTATAAAACAATATCCTAAAATTGCTTCAATAAGTTCATCTTTTACTTGCTTAACTCGTCACAGTAACACAATTCTTGAGCAGAGGGGTGTCTAAACGTTTGCATGCCACTTGGTCTGATCAAACAGAGTGCATTTTAACAAGACTTCATTGTTTTTGTGCGATACAGTCTGACTGCAGCCCTTACAGAAACAAAATCAGATTTAAATAAAGTGCTACATACGCTACTGTACTGGTAGAAGATCGGATCGTTTCGGCAAAAATATTATACATACACAAAACTTGTAGCAGAAAGAAAAACAAGTAATAAACATCAAAACCGCACAAAGCAATAAGCTACAGAAGCATGTAGGGTCAGTTAAAGTGAGTCTAGAACAACCAACTCTTTCAGAGCTGTCAATCTTTAGACACCGTCAAGAATAGTCTTTAAGAAAAAACCACTGACGGTGTAACTTAGTCCAAAACCAGGCGCACTGAGGATCTGTCTGTGAAACACCTCAGGCACCTTTTGCCTTTTGTTAACAGCAAATACTGTGCACTAGATGGCACTAAAAACAAATACAAAAGATCCCACTAACAACCCAACACAAACCGCACGGCAGCAATACTGAGGAAGCTGGTGTTCACTGTAAAAGTTCCATAGGGCTTTTTGGTGAAGGTAGCCGTTTAGCATGCATTTTGAGGTTTTCGTGTTCAAGTTGATTTTCTTTGCTTTTGTTCAGGTGCAAAAAACACCATTACTGTCTGCAGTGTATTTTCTCTTCTGGAACAAATTTCTAGTGCACATAAATACAATACAAATATGAGTGTTTCCTGTGCCATAATAATAGTACACCCTGGTATAAAACCACTGTATTTACACTCGTCCTTTTCTGCAAAGACCGTCCACTTCGTTGTTCTCTGCAATGTGAACCAAGCCGTCCAGAAAACATTCAAATATATCAGAATAAAAACTGCTCTCATAAGTCTTTAGGTCTCCAGAGCTGTACAGAAAGACACGTTTCTCCAGTGCAAGGTCTACAGAATTTAAGAGTCTCCAAGTCTCCAGAGTCTCATGGCAGTCTAAGAGATTCACGTACATAGTCTTGCAGGGCCTGACATCAACACATAACGAGAATACCCATCTGGAGGACACTGCGGGGGAAGCGTAGATTTATAAGACCGGGAAAGTCCAACACCTCATAAAAACATGTTGCACTTAGCAACACTGTACACCCAACAACAAGCCTGTTGTTAGTGTTGTGGTAGTTAACAAGCACAACTGAAGTGTCCCCAAATAACTCCAGCATCGTTTAGTTGAGTGATGTCTTCTTCGGCTGAAGACTGAAATACTGAATACTTTAGATTTACTAGAAAGGTGGTAAAAGTTCTACTTCTGTCACTTACCAAGTAAAACTGATTTGGAAAGAATTGGCTGCTACAGTCCTGTGTTATTGATTCTAATACAGATTTAAGAGGTGCATGCAAACATAAAAGCTTGGGGGTGGAGCCTCGTCAGCTGTGAATTTTGCCTCCAAACGTGTATTCTCATTACGAGATCACACCAAGAACACATTTCTTTTACATCAAGGCCGTGGTGTAAGAGCTACAGTACTCTGACTATGACCTTTAAAAAATGAAAACTTCTAAAAATCTCAAGGACAGAATTTTTATAGTTCCAGGAGGAATCGGTCAGTCCTTGAGGGATAGGGATCCCAGTGTCAGTTCGTTGTGAAGGAGCTCGGAAGGAGAGGAAGAGGACTAGAAGAAAATGTCAACAAAAAGAATAAAGTTTTTGGTGTTACGTTTCCGGCTTCACACATTCCTCTTCTTGGTCTAGTTCTCCGTCCTCATTGTCGCTATCTGAGGTATTGACACGCTGGCTGTGAGGAGCTTTCTGGTTGGGGTCAGTCTCAGTCCAGTCATGTCCAGTTTCTGTTTCTTCCTCTGGACTATCTGGGCTCTCCGCGTCTGTCTCTCCTTCCTCCTCCAGTGTCAGAACAAACTGGAACTTTTCCCCGAGACCTCCAGTACCACTGACCCCTCCAGACCCCCCACCAGCCCCCCGGCCTAGGCTCTTCTCTTCCGGAGAAGCACTGGGGCTATGAGGGATCAGACTCTGGTAAAACTCCCGGTTATCCTCCAGAGTGTCCAGTATGTCCTGAGCATCAGGATGGACCAAATCTGCCCATGTCTCCCATAGAGGATGCACGATGTAATCAATAAACCCCACCTGGAAAAAAACGACATCACTGTAATCAATACAGACGCTGTCATCAAGGCAGAACTGTAAACAGATCAGAATGTAACACAATAACCCAAAAATACGAAAATATACAACTCCAAGGAACAAACCCAATGTGTTCAATTGGATCACCAGTAAAATGCTTTTTCAGTCTATGCTTAAGTTTAAACTGGGCCTGAAAAATCAGCCCACATAAATGACTAACTGCATAAAGTATACATCTTATGCCTGAAGCCACTGTGTACACTGACTGGATACCGACCTGTGATTTCTCAATGGAGGCATTGTGTTTGTCACACATGGGGCTGATCTCCATCCCCCTGTCCCTCTCTCTGTCTCCTTGGGTAAAGAACTCCACCATAATGCGGTCAGTCCACTGCCGGTAAAGCTCCAGAGGTTTGGTGGGGTTACTGAGGTCAGCACAGTGCACCATGTTTTGAAGGACCTTAAACAAATGAGTGCTGTATTTAAACTAAACAACCATATTAGAGATTACTGAACAAGTCCACACAGTTCTGGGATGAGGGTGTGATGATTTAGGCATGCAGTTAGCACCATGCTAATGAACATGTCTTGGCAGCTCAACTACATTCAGGTTAAGGAAAAACGGACACCCCTGACGTACAAACAAGTAAGCAATACCTGGATACGATCTGAGTAATTATCCAGTAGAAGAACCCCGAGACTTGTCACTTTTTTGGTTTCTACCATGGTCTTCAGATCTGCTAGCAGGTTCATGTGTTTGGACATATCTGTAGCCAGGACCTTTGATGGACCAAAGAAAACATACCGTAAATAACATGGGTTGCCTCTGTTATCTATGTATAAGCATGCCTGCACAAGTCCCTCACCATGTCAATGACAATTTTACGCAGTGACTGTCTCTGTTTTTTGCTCAGGTTCTGGAATATGTCACAGTTCTCTTCCTGCAGGAGTTTGAAGCCAACAGCCAGGTGGTGGTTCTCCAGCACAGATGCATCATTGTACATCAGAGCCAACTCGGAATCTAAGGGATAATGAAAGAAACATTTTAAAACAACAAGCATAACCCCAGTATAAAGTATTTGTATGATTAATTAGTTAGTGCCTGCTTACTTGTGTTGATTAGAAACTGATTAGATACTCCAGGATGATCCACATCATGGATTGCGCTAGCAAACAGTGCAGCCAAGATCTCAAGGTCAGTGAACACAGCCTAGAAACAGATTTATAACTTTTAGGCTTGTAGTATACAGCAGGAGAGATTTTCCCTGCACAAAAGTTAGTTTGACGTTAACAACAGCAAATACTGAAACTGAAAAAGTGCTCTACAACAATTCTATAATGTTTTAAATAATCCATACAAATACTTAAATATACTCTTCCAAAATCTTTCATGTTGTGTCTTTACAGAAGCATTTAAAGGCAGCATAATTAATTTGCACCTCAAGTGCTGGTGTTGACAGTAGGACGTTTGTAGACTGAACCACGTCGGCCGCATGGATGCTGTTGTGATACGCAACATCAGCACGGTAGTTCTCCTCCAGAGCCATCATAAACGTAATGAAGGTGTCAGCTGGGATTTTAAATGTCTTCAGCAGGTCTCTTTCCTACAGAGGTTGATTTAAGTCAGAGAAACAATAAAAAACTTGATACGGCTGCGATACAAGACACTGCAGTTACGTTATCATATTTAATATTATCCACTTACCTGGAAAACAGTGTACATTGTGACCGTTAGTGGGCGGCTCCCAGAGTACTCCGATATTTTGAAAATATCTACACCCCATTTATTAACGTCCTCCAATTCCTAGGAATGAGAGACATGCAGTTTCTTTCACTTAAACCTTCAGCTGCTCTTGGAAAATTAGCATCTATGTAGTTCTAACAGGCTCAAGAGAGCCAAGGATGAAGAGAGAGAGACTTACCTTAGCCAGTAGTTCCTCCTGGTCAGTGCTGACCCCGTAGCGTGGGATGGACACACTGCGATTATGTGTGGATTTAGGTTTCTTTACTCCACTGATCTGGGACATTGGCCTCTTCTTCTTCTCCTTCTCTTTGAGAGACGGGGACATGAGCTCCAGGTCATGCTGCTTTTCTGCAGAACAGAACAAGAGTACTTCTAAGCTGATACAAATTTTATGTAACAATTTCAATAGGAAATTACAGCATGGTCCCCTATTACTCCTTTATTTCCAATAGGTGGCCGACCTTTCACTAAGGTTGATGGATGAGTGAAAGGTTGGCTAAAGGCTTTCACACCACATTTCTCAAGACTTCCTGGAAATCTGTTCCAAGAACTAACAGGTTATTAATGTAAATAATAACAGGTAATTAATGTAAAATACTTTCTCCAGAAGCCTTTTGAATGTGGATGGTCTACTACAGAGACCGTATGGCATGCTGTTAAATTCTCATACGCCAAGCTTTAGAGTGGACAGACTATTTGGATGTGTGTTGGAACTAAGGAAACCTGCTAATAGCTGCTACGCAATTCTAGTGGTCTGAAGAACAGTGCATGGTTCAATGTGGGGTGTTCATTGACTGCTTTGATTCAGCTCTCTCCCACCATCATCATCTTTGGGCTTCCTGCCTGAACTCCATTGTTCCTACTGCTGGCAGAAATGTCACGTGGATACCCTTATTAAACGGCCACTTTGAATCCATTAAAGAAGCAATATGTGAGAATGCTTAGAATTGCGTCCTTAGAATTGTGGAGTGTGTTACCTGTGTGTTTACACCACTGTCGTAAATACAAGCTGTACATTTGTTGCCGAGCTGAAGGATTCAGAATTGGACTCCCCTTTGAGTGCACATGCGTTCTAGGCGTAAACAACTGAAGTCACAAGAGTAATCTGCAGCATTCATATGACTGCATTATAAGTGTGCATGTGAAGGGAGTCTGCACAATTCTGCACAACTAGACTACAACATTTTATTACAGGTGGTTGTAAACTTTCATGGCTTAAAAGTCTGCACTGATGTGAAACGGAGTGACCAAACTTTTAGGCATGAAGTGAATTTATGACACAGATAAGGTTGATAAGGTTGCAGTCTACATTGCAGTTTTTCATAAATAATATTAGCAGAGATTTTTGTTGTTTTCAAATTAGCCATGAGGCATCCTTTTATCTCTTTTAGCTCTCACCAACGAGTAGAAGCCAGTCTGAGATATATTTTGTTCTCTTGCTCAGTCACTCGTTTCCTCTGACAAAGCCTTCTTCTGTTTTCTTGCAGCCTCTGCTATGATGTCCATGCTGGGAATACTGAGCCAACTTCTTGCAATTAGCTGAAGCCCGCTTGTTGCTGGTGCATGATGTGGTGTCGTAAAGCGAGGGGCCGCTCTGGCGAGAGGCCTTGTGTCTGCTCCACCAAACTTACACAGTACCATAGCAGGCAATCCCATAGATGGAGTGACAATGACAACAGTGCTATTCTCCCTATTGTAAGTCAGTCTACCAACTTCAATATGAAAGGAACTGAACTGAACTCCTACACAGGCTGGGAGGTGCACAGCATCCTCCAACAACATGACCCCAAAAATAAGATGGCCAATGATGAGAAAACGACAACTCACTAATTAACCAGTTCATACATTACATTATTTACCTGTATGGTGTTTTTAAGGAAACTCTGCTGTAAATAAGACCTCAGTGTATAAATTTGTGTAAATCAGTGTTGAGGGAATCGTACCAAGGAATGTGCTGGAGATGTACTCGGACACCTGGTTTCCTGACCGGCTTGTTTCAGACAGCTGGGTGAGCTCACGGCTCAGCATCCTTTTAAACTGTGGGACGAACAAAGACAAAAACTCTATCATAAACTTCTGTTTAAACTGAAACAAACAATATTACACTCAAAAAAAGATGCATCTATCTCTCAGGGGATCAACTTCATGCCTGGTCAAGAAAACAACAATATGCCAGTAAAAGTCACCTCAGTTGTCAACTACCTGTGTAACATGATTAACCCCTTAAATGACCAGAACTCCCTGGTGGGTCCAAGGTTTTACTACAAACTTCTGTAACATATGAATAACTCAATAAGCCAGCTTCCTTTGTAGTCCAGGTAATTACTGAACCTGGGCTTTTAAGGTTTTGAACTGGAAGTCGCAACATGTAAATGTTGTAGGGGTGGGCAATCTGGCGATAATATAATGCCACAATACCTGACGACATTTTCACAATTTATTATACATAGATCATGACATGTATTTTTCTGTACAGTGTTTTGTTATTCAACCATTTAACACGGGATAAATCCAGTTGAATCCAGCTGAACAACAGAAAACATGCAGTTATTGTTAAGTATTGACAAAATCCACAATAAGCTCAAAAAAGCATGTGATGTAATTTATCATGACAACTATAAAACATATAATCATATTGCCAAAATAAATGCAAACGTGACTCCTGATCAGGGGCTGTATTTCCACTACTTATATAAGTGTGTTATACAAATGTGTATCACTGTAGTGTAGATACAAGAGAGTAGTACATTTACACTCAACATCAAAAAAATAGTTGCATCCAGAAGGAATCAGCCGACAGGAATAAAACTTGGTGGGTAGGTTTGACATTGTGAGACATAAGCCTTTCCATTCTGACTCATGCTGTTGTGTTGGTAGCACCCTTCGAGAGTGAGGTATGCCACAGAGAGGAGTTTGAAAGCCATTCAAGTTCGAGAGGGGTCAAATAGTAGGGCTCCAGGAAGTGGGATGGTCTTATCGTGTGCCATACCAGTCATGCAGATTTTGCCATAGCGCGTTGTTGGTGGCAGTGGATAAAAGAAAGAAGCCATTATAATGACTGCCCTTAACACCACGTCAACGTCACCAAAGACTGCAGTGGTGTCGTGCCAGACTGTCATGAAGTGACTCAAAATGGCAGCATGTCACCTTCAGTGACGAGTCCCGCTTTTGTCTTGGTGGAGACGATCAATGAATCTGTGTGTGGAGGCACCGTGGGCAGCACCATGATGAACGGTTTGCTGTCACGCATCACACCTCCAGAAGGCCTGGTGTCATCAACACTCCACCCCTACCGCACCATCTGCAGGAACTGTCTGAGAGTATTCAAGCTGCACTGGATGGATGGGATCACTGGACACCATTAGGAACCTCTACAGCTCCATGCAGAGACATCTGGCATGTTGCGTTAGCAAGCATGGCGGCCCGACACCATACTGAGAGACACTACTTCTGTATGTGTAGCTCAATAAATATTGATCATATCAGTCTAAATTTATCATCATTTAACCCTAATCCGCCTTTCAAATAGCACTGGAATCCGACACTTCCATCTGGGTGCAACTATATTTTTGATGATGAGTGTATTTAAAAACTAACCGAATACATACTGGTGAAATATTCTGCTCTGAAAGGGAAATGTTTTATACACAGTGAAAACAGTCTGAGCTCCTCTTACCATCGTGACGAGTTAGTGCTCCGTAGTGGAGTTACATAATCACACCCAAGGACTTTCAATCGAACACACATAGACCACACATAAACACATTCTTACAGGGAAACAAACATTTTTCCATTTTTCCGATACAGATACTGAAACCGTCACTATCAACAGTACTTGATAGTGATATTTCTTAAAAATATGTAACATGCATTTTCAATGTACTTTTGAAGCATCTCACACTGAGCATACAAAAGTGTATGATGCTGAAACTACTCAGTCACTCTATTACCTCAAAGCCAAGCAAATTCCACTGCTAACAGCATCACATCACTCATCACAGTGTGAGTTACAGGACTGGATCACAGTGGTTCTGCTTTATTTCTGCTGATATCAAGCTAAAACCTATCCATACTGAAATACCATTTCTAACACAGATGAGCATCATGAGCATTCATTCAGCCATTCCCTTCGGTGTCTGTGTGTGCGTGTTTCTTACCTCCACAGTCCTCCTTGTTCTGCTGTCCGGCATCGTGAAACAGACACAAACTCAGCTACCATACACAGTTACACTACATGTGCTCTACACTAGATGATATACACACATTTACAGACTTAACCTTGCACTACAATTTATACACACTGCAGCCTCACTGTTCTGTTCTTCCTTCTCTCTGCAGCTGTTTCCCTGCACGCTGCTCTCTTCCCTGTATTGCTCTCTCGCTCTCTCGCTCTTCTCATGTGTAAACACACACATGCGCTCCTCCTCACAGCCAGTCAGAAGCACACTGAGAAAAAAGAGGTGGGGCCAAACCCCAGCCATCCGATTGGCTTTGGGGACCCAGCAGCATCACAAGACACCAGAATGAAATCAAAATAATGAATCCATATAATGAATCCATATTATAGATAAATTAATTAATGTAACAGAGAAGTGAATCAGTATAACAGAGGATGGATAAGTAGGGTGCTGATCAACACACTACAAGACCAGCGTGCTCTTCTTTTGATGTAACAACCAGATGAAGTTGTGATCAGGACCAATCACAGTCAGGGGGAGGTCTCAGAACAAACGAGGCAATGATTAGGACCCATCACAGTTAGGGAAAGGTCTCTTATTGTCTTTTATTGGCAGAACAGAATCAGTCATTGACTCTGATTTTACATATCACCTGATTCTACAGAAGCAAACTGATCTGGAAGTACCCTGCACAGAACATGAAATGCAACCAGAGCTGTTTCTTACATTCTGTTGAGCGAATTTCTGTACCTTGTTTGATGCCATCTGACTGACGGAGTGTCGAGTTTTTAGGGTCTCCAGCTGCTCCAGACACCAGTCCAGCTCCTCCAGTGTGTCCACCGCCAGCTGCTGCACTGGCTCCTCTACACAACACAAACCCTTCATAAAACACTCTCTATCATATAACTCGGATCAGCGACACTCAACATTTCAATCGTATTACACTTTTGAAATCATCCATATTTGTTTTAAAGAGCTCAGTGTCTGTGGTATTCTGTTGCATTAACTGACCTGGTAGACTCGTTTTGCACATGGGTGGGTTTCCAGAGGACCTCCTGTATGGGACGGATGA
Organism: Semaprochilodus insignis; assembly: GCA_034552555.1. Taxonomy (NCBI): domain Eukaryota; kingdom Metazoa; phylum Chordata; class Actinopteri; order Characiformes; family Prochilodontidae; genus Semaprochilodus; species Semaprochilodus insignis. Next base: position 21,499,200 of record CM067488.1, read on the forward strand.
TCACGTGTCATAAATTTCTCACAGTAGCAAACACTTGTACACTCAGTCAACATAGTGATTCTGATCCTGATCTGGTGATACATTTGTGGATTGTAGGCTGCTTACTTGCCAGGCACGCGATCCTGCTGGTAGGTCAGATTGGCAAAGTTATTTCGGACCGTCCTCAAACTGGCCAGGACCTGAAGGAGTGTAAGCAGAAGTCTGACATCACTATAAACAAAACACCTAGTGTATCCTGAATCTAACCCCAAACCGCATGTAATGCAGCTCTTGTGATTAATTATAGCAATTGCAGCAATATGCTGAAATCAAATTTGATGGTTCATACACAGATACATACCTTATGAAGGCGCATCAGTATTAAGAAAGCACAATGTTCTGAAAAATGTTACTGACCTGTGCGAATGGGGTCACTATCATGTCTTCTCCATGTCTGTAGAAAAAAAAAACATTATTTAATACAAATTAGCAGATAAAATATACCAGGCTCAGTGAAAGTGAAAGACTGCAGCTGATTACAGGAGCTGAGGAAGGAATTGTCAGGGAACAGTGTTTGTGGATTTAATTCTCAATAGGCAATTTTTACGAAACGTATCTCAAAGCCTTAGTATGGAATTCAGATTAAAATGCTTATTTTTACTTCACTTATCTGTTTTTAGATTATGTTTATACAAATCTTAGATTTTTAATTATGTTTAATTAATTATTATTTTTTCATTTATTTATGAAGAATGACTGAGTTTGGACCTAAGGGGTAAGGGGTACTGTGAAAAGACAGCTCAGAACAGAGCTGAAGGTAAAAGAAGTACGACCAGCAACAAGGTAGATGGTGGACTCATGAGCCAGCCATTTAGAAGCCAGATGACCCAAAGAGAAGACAGGGCATTCTTGAGAACCACCATCCACATGGCCACCAGAAGTCAGAATTGACCTGACAATAGTAATAATAAGAATAATACAGTATGAATTAAAATGCAAATTATAAGACTTTACTAAGGACCACAGCACTCTGCAGTACACCCAGTATGCTGACTGAGCGTGTGTGTGTGTGTGTGTTTGAGGGGTCAGCAGGAACACACACAGTCCGTACCAGGAACGCACAACTCACTCCCACTCATCTAGCCCACTTTCCGTTACATCAATCCCCAAATCTCAGAAAAAATAGATATAGTGATCTTGAAGTATCATTTTAATTAGGCTCTATCACCCACAGTCTGGTCCATATGGAGTCTTTGAAGAAGGTGCTATATAATTAAAATGATTGTTTAGTACATCCTGGTTCAGTGTTGTGCACTCCTGATAAAGCTCCAGTAAGCAGTTTTGAATCACTCGTAGCAGTGGTTCCCAACACTTCCTTAGAGCCTCTGACGTGTTCCATATTTTTGCTCCAACCCAACTCACAACACAGAGGGATCAAGGAAAAATGTGGACTGTCTGGTGGGCACTGGGTGCTGGGCTGGGAACCTCTAGTCTCAACTGTCGTACTGGGCTCTGGGCTTCAAACAGGTGCGTATAGGAATGGGAACTAGTTAGTAGGTGGATTTAGGGAGGTGGATGAGAGGGCAGGCTGGGTCAATATTCAATGCTCATTTAGAACCTCCTCACCGGCTCAGCCAGTTCACCTCCCAGTGCTTCAGACTCTCTTCCCTTTAAAAAAACAAGAACAGCTGATTCATCACCAACTAAGGCATGTCAGTTTGGAGCAACAGTTTCAGGTTAAAAAAGGAAAGCATTAATAAAGGAAATTGGATTCATTTGCAAAAAATCATCACTAGAATATTTTTGTAGCATTAGAAGTGCATATATATAAACACAATTCTAAAAAGGTAGCATAGTGTGTAGAATGCTAATACAACAGAAACCAGTTATTAGTAAACTGAATTTAAAAAAGTACAAAAATACAATATTTGATGTTATATATTATGAAGTTCATTCATTTTTTTGTAAATATATATACTAACTCCAAATATGATTCTTGTTATTGCCATATTTTGAGCTTCATAATGTTCTAGTGCATAGGCAGGGCAGTCTAGCACCTGCAGTCTCTTATTATGCAGTCGATAGATAGATAGATAGATAGATAGATAGATAGATAGATAGATAGATACTTTATTGATCCCGAACGAAATTTAGCAATCATGCTAAAATCAAATTTAGCAATTAGCAGTCATGCTGTTGCAATATGTACAGAATATCATGTCATTAAATAAGCATGAATGTCCCCGAAAAAGACACCGTCCAGAAGGCAGCATATGTTGTTTCAAAATGTGTTTAATGTGTACAGGTGTGCAGGTTATCCAGTAACCATACCATGACAGACACTTGACTCAGCTTGCAACAATCTGTCTTAACTGATATTTTTGGATGCAGCAGTGCCGTGTGAGGGGCCGAAAGATTACAGGCATTCAGTTGTAGTTTTTGGCCTTTTCCTTTAGACACAAAGTGTTTTTCTGGATGATGTTATGTACAGCAGAAGATGAAATGTAAATATAATAATACTCCAAATCCTCTATTTTATTTATGTTTCAGAGCTGGGTGTGTGAGAGAAAAAAACATGAAAAATAGTAAATACACTATATAACCAAAAGTATTCACTTATCCAGCTAAATCATTGAATTCAGGTGTTTCAATCACTTCCATGGCCACAGGTGTATACAACCAAGCACCTATGCAGACTGCTTCTACAGTCATTAGTGAATTCCGGTGTGGTACTGTGATAGGATGTCACCTGTGCAACTGTCAGTGGGATTATAACAAAGTGGAAGCGATTGGGAACGACAGTAACAGCCACATGAAAAGACAGAGCAGGGTTAGCGGATGTTGAGGCACATACTGCGCAGAGGTCGCCAACTTTCTGCAGAGTCAATTGCTACAGACCTCCAAACTTCATGTGGCCTTCAGATTAGCTCAAGACCAGTGCATCGAATGCAGTGGTGTAAAGCACGCCGGCACCGGGCTCTAGAGCAGTAGAGATGTGTTCTCTGGAGTGATGAATCATGCTTCTCCATCTGGCAATCCAATGGACGAGTCTGGGTTTGGCAGTTGCCAGGAGAACGGTACTTGTCTGACTGCATTGTGCCAAGTGTAAGGTTTGGTGGAGGGGGGATGATGGCGTGGGGTTGTGGGCTCAACCCCTTAGTTCCAGTGAAAGGGACTCTTAATGCTTCAGCATACCAAGAGATTTTAGACAATTTCATGCTCCCAACTTTGTGGGAACAGTTTGAGGATGGCCTCTTCCTGTTCCAACATGACTGCGCACCAGTGCACAAAGCAAGCTCTATAAAGACATGGATGAGCGAGTTTGGTGTGGAAGAACTTGACTGGCCTGCGCAGAGTCCTGACCTCAACTTGATAGAACACCTTTGGGATGAATTTGTGAGTCTTGACCTCACAAATGCACTTCTGGAAGAATGGTCAAAAATTCCATAATCACATTCCTAAACTTTGTGGAAAGAAGCTTTTTTAAAAGCCTTGTGGAAAGAAGAGTTGAAGCTGTTATAGCTGCAAAGAGTGGGTCATATTAAACCCTATGGATTAAGAATGGGATGTCACTCAAGTTCATATGCATGTGAAGGCAGATGAGCGAATACTTTTGGCAATATAATGTATGTCCAGACTCTCATCTCACTACTTCAGGTTTCTGCAGATGGAGCTGGATGTTCTTAGTTTCCTTCAGGACTGACCATCACTGTGCTTAACAAAACTCTCTACTGTTTTGTAGCTGAAGGGAGCTGAAGGGAAATGGGAGGTCAGAGGAGGGAGCAGTACTTACAGCTCGCTGGCCGCAGAGGAGTTGCGGGACGTGGCTTTTGGGGAAAGGTCAAAATCGGAGTCGGAACGGTAGAGGAAGGATTCTCGGCGCTGGCTGTGAGAGACGCTAGCCTGCAGAACCACCCCTGAGCCCGGACCACCCTGAGGGTCCAGAGAACTGCGACCCAAACACAAGCCATTCTCTGCATCGAAACTGAGGAATAGAAGAACACTGAGCAGTTAGAACACCTGACCCAGAACTCCACAGAAAAGCCTCCTTTACATTTACAGTGTGCAGATAGTCTGTCTTTCTATACAACTGCTTAGGTCAAAACAAAGTGCAACAGACTGCTAGCTAACAATTACTCACTGTTAACTGGACATCGGCACTTGGATCCTATTCATGTCAAGTTAATTTGGTAAAACAAATATTTCTGAGAAACTATAACATACTCAAAAATAAAGTTAGTTATTAGCAAATTAACATCAAGAACTGTATAATATATATTAAGAACTGTATACTAAACAGTATATATATGCAATTTCACCCTGTATTCTC
>CM067488.1:21507376-21536376 GCA_034552555.1 Semaprochilodus insignis
TATACCACAATACCTACATTTAGAGCCAGTTATACATTCAACCTAATGAGAAACTGTAGAACAGACTCAGTGTATACCACAATACCTACATTAAGAGCCAGTTATACATTCAACCTAATGAGAAACTGTGTCCAACATAAAAGTTTATTTACCACTTGTGTTTGAAGATGATTTCGATGGGTGGAGAACTGCTAAAATTATGCAGATTTATAGCTCAATCCACCAGAACAGAGAATCCACCATTTACAGGAACACACATATTCATTTACTCACGTTTATCACTGATGCACAATTTTATTCTGTTGACTTTTTACCTGCAAAGCAAAACATCACAACTTTTCTCTGAGTGGCAGGAGAAAAAGGTATAATATCCAACAAACATCCACTGTGCTATCTCCTGTAGAACATCTGCATTTTTCCTCTGCTTTATCAGACTTTGTTAGACTGTGTGTGCAATCACATTAAAATGTACACACAGTTAAACAATGATGCTCGTTTTGTTCCAGCTCCTCCTTTTTAATGCAGAGACCCTGAACATAAAGAGGGTGCAGTGAAAAAAAGTCTTCATTCTCGTCTCCTGCACAATGTTTAACCCTTTAGCTCTGGTCTCTGCGATGAGTGGAATAAAAAAATGGAACTTGGGATTACAACAGAAATTAAATGTGGATGGGAAAGAGACCTCAGGTGTGACACTGAGATTAAAATGTAGGCAAAACATGCATTCAGGAAGATGTATTAGAGAAGCTCAGGGAAGTTACACAGACATTACTGGACAGCTTCCTGATTACACAGAATAGGTCTTAAAGACGATTTATGCTGGAGATGCTAAAAGGAACAGGATCGTGTTTTTTACCTTTAATATAGGATGTGTGTGCTGTAGCATCTTTTCTGGAGGGGGGACTGAATATGCAGGTTACTGGGGGGTGCACTTTAGCAGTCTGCCCACAGCTGTGCATGTTACACAACAGAGACACTGAAGAGACTAACCAAGAATGAAAGAAATATACCGGCCACAACACATAAAGGGCCCATATCATTAAAAACTGTACTTTTCTCACTTTTTGAAATAAGAGTTGGTCATACTTGCACATTTAGCTGAAGTGTCAGGCTGCCCCAATCATGACATTTTAACTCATATAAATAATCACAATTAATAATTTAATTATACTGTCTTTATATATAATAAAAACTGATAGCAGACATACTAAAACATTAGAATTAGAACTAAGGTATAAGCTGTTTATGGTTACGTTCTTAAAGCTTTTTTTGTGTTCATGAGTCAGACAGGGGCAGCAGTACTGTCCTTAGCATTGCTGTGTCCTCAGAAACTGTAGTTTAAAGGGGACCTCTGGTTTAAGCTCAACACAGTCACACAGCTGCCACTAGATGGTGCGGTCTCTCAGGTTTATCTGAGGGTTATCACAAACCTGCATCAGACATGGTTTTACTGAGGTTTAAGGGAAGATTATTGTAACTAAAGCACATCTTCAGCTCACGTTTTAATAGTCCATCCCTAATCCCGCACTTTCTAAAAAAGACTTCACGGCATGTTTAAATGCTACAGTTTAATGCTTTATTATGTAATTAAACACTCACTGAGGTACCATGCACAAAAGCAACATGTTACTCACTGCAGTCTTGATTAAGCTTTTTCGGAATGTATTGTTCAGAGAAGCTAAACATGGACTGTGTTCTACATAATTGTCTCCAGATTTCACCACAGAAATCATTTAGTCTCCATTTTCTCAGATTTTCTCAAACGGCCAGTTGATTGGCAAATTGTGGAGTACTGCACAAGCAACAATTATTCTGCCTGCCGTCTGTGATCTGCTTCGCAGTCAGATGTTGAGGCAAGGCAGCTCTTTAAAGCAGTCAGTCCAACCATGTGAGTCTTGAAGTTTACTTTGGATATGTGTATTTGTGAGCTACAATGCTAAGTGAAACAACCACATCAAAAATACAACTTAGACATGCAGATCTTAGCATTTGGAGTTCTAATTCTCTCCCAATTATCAACTTTTACATTTAGAATTAATGAAGATAATATTTGAATTAAAATGTTACCATAACATAAAATAACACGTTCATTATATGAACGTTCAATAACTTCGTTCACTATATGCCTTCTGCCCAGTGACCACTGGGATAGACTCCAGGGCCCACTCACAACCCAGAAGGAAAAGGCGGTTAAGAAGATGAGTGTGAAGTGAGTGACTCTATTATAGCACTAGCACTAATATGTAAATAATGTCCTTGTCTCGTTAAAAAAACATCAGATAGCTCTAAATGAAATAGAACTGAATAAACTAATGAAGTGAATTAATTAATAGAAATTTTTGTAGAAAGTTGCAGCTAAAGACCAACAATAAGGCTGTTCAAGCTACAGTAACTAAGATAACTACAGCAGATATAGTACCTACAATAACTACAGCAGCTACAGTACCTACAATAACTACAGCAGCTGCAGTAACTACAGTAACTACAGCAGCAAAAGTAACTACAATAACTACAGTAGCTACAGTAACTACAATAACTTCAGCAGCTACAGTAACTATGATAACTACAGCAGTGACAGTAACTGCAATAACTACAGTAGCTACAGTAACTACAATAACTACAGCAGCTATAGTAACTCAATAACTACAGTAGCTATAGTAACTACAATAACTACAGTAACTACAGCAGCAACAGTAGACACAATAACTATAGCAGCTACAACTATAACTATAGAAATATCAGCAGGTACAGCAACTACAGTGGATACAGTAACTACAATAACTACAGCAGCTACAGCAACTACAGTGGATACAGTAACTACAATAACTACAGCAGCTACAGAAATTCAAATTCTTGGGTCTGGAATCGGTGATCCCTAAATCTAAAAATTGGTGCTCTTCCTTTCTTAACTCCACTTCTGTCTTCCATAAACTATGAAATTGTTTGATTGGAAATTTCTATTAGAATTGTTTGTAGCTGGTGTCTAGCAATTTTAAAGCAGGTTTGTAAGTCATAAAGCTTTGTCAGTTAACTGACTGCTGAAGAAAATTTAAGTCAATATTAACTGATTTAATAATAAATTCCCTGAACAGATATACACCTGCTTAATTGTTTGTAAGTGACATTTCTGTGGTTGTCACAGACAGAAGTACACAAATCTACCACGCACTGTAGTTACAGTAACTCCAGAAGCTATAGTAATGAGCAGCTACAGTAACTACAGCAATTAAAGCAGCTACAGTAACTATGGCAGCTACAGTAACAAGCAGCTACAGCAACTACAGCAGCTACAGTAAGTACAGAACCTACAGTAAGTACAGCAGCTACAGTAACTACAGTAATTAAACCAGCTACAGTAACTACAGCAGCTACAGTAACAAGCAGCTACAGTAACTACAGCAACTACAGTAACTATAGCAGCTACAGTAACTATAGCAGCTACAATAACTACAGCAGCTACAGTAACTATAGAACCTACAGTAACTACAGCAGCTACAGTAACTATAGAACCTACAGTAACAAGCAGCTACAGTAACTATAGAACCTACAGTAACTACACCAACTACAGTAACTACAGCAGCTACAGTAACTATAGAACCTACAGTAACTACAGCAGCTACAGTAACTATAGAGCCTACAGTAACAAGCAGCTACAGTAACTATAGAGCCTACAGTAACAAGCAGCTACAGTAACTACAGCAACTACAGTAACTATAGCAGCTACAGTAACTATAGAACCTACAGTAACTACAGCAGCTACAATAACTATAGAACCTACAGTAACTACAGCAATTATAACAGCTACATTAACTACAGCAATTAAAGCAGCTACAGTAACTACAGCAGCTACAGTAACTATAGAACCTACATTAACAAGCAGCTACAGTAACTACAGCAACTACAGTAACTATAGCAGCTACAGTAACTACACCAACTGCAGTAACTACAACAGCTACAGTAACTACAGAACATACAGTAACTACAGCAATTATAACAGCTACATTAACTACAGCAATTAAAGCAACTACAGTAACTACAGAACCTACAGTAACTACAGCAGCTACAGTAACTATAGAACCTACAGTAACAAGCAGCTACAGTAACTACACCAACTACANTACAGTAACTATAGCAGCTACAGTAACTACACCAACTACAGTAACTATAGCCGCTACAGTAACTACACCAACAACAGGAACGACAACAGCTACAGTAATGAGCAACTACATGCAGGAACATGTTAAATGGGGATGTTCCTAAATCTTAATTTATGTTAACCTCATGTTAATTCTAATTCTACTGATTTTATTAATACTGAATGAGACATAGTTTCCTGGCTTAAGTATGAAGCAAAAAAGAAAACGTCCAACGGCAGAACGGAACCATAGAAGCCCTTTTTAGGCTTTAAGATTGAGAACAACTCAGCTCCACATTAGCAATATTAAAGCAGCAAGGGTCTCCAAACTACCCAGTAGAAAGGGGGACTCTTTTACAAACCACCAAAACAAGAAATACCTGATCACTCATCCTGCAAAAACAGGTTTAGCCAGGTATCATCAAAGAAGGAAAGAGAGAGAGAGCGGGAAAGAGAGAGAGAAAAAGAGAGAGAGCAAAAGAGAGAGACTTGGTCGATCGATGGGCAGTGGTAGGATAGATTGGTTAAAGCAGTCATGCTGAAAATTTGGAGCAGCACACACTGACGTCAGCAGCGCATCCAGCCGCACATCGACCACTGCGGGTCCGGGGCTTTATTTTTGGTTCTGGACACTGACACTGTTATCCTGTGATTGCGTTACCTCAGCTGACTTCCACTGGGATCGCTCTGAGCCTCCACAGCAAGATGGTAAAGTACTGGAACCAAAGCTGCTGAAACAATGTTATAAATCATTGCAAAGACAAGGTGGACAGTGGTGCTCAGTGCAGAACCCTCTTCAGTGTATAAACTGTACTTTTCAGCAGGACTTATTCTAAACAGCAGAAACATAGGTATTATCCTGAATCAAATCACTGCCACGTGGGTGATAATATCATGATAAATTATGCTTGCGCATGTTTTCCTCAGAATATCATGGGAATAGTTTTGTCCATTCCAACTTAACTGTCTGTTCCAACCAGTTGGAAATCCACTCTTCCTTAAGGAATCCACTCTAATGGAGCAAATGTACTCCTGAATCCACACTTCCAGAAAGACTCCAGATCCTTAGATCCTACGTGGACTATAGACACATTTAACTTCTTACTTGTTTTTGTTAAAAACCCTCAAATGGGAAATCCTGGCACAGCCACCTTCCCATCTTCAGAGGAACAATTTCTTAATAACAGTCTAGGTACAAGCCAGGACATTCAACAGAAAGGGCTCTGTTTTCAGTCACTGAATCTCTCCACAAAGCCAGCGAGAACTGCATGCTTTCAGTCCTTGTCCTCCTTGACCTATCAGCTGCCTGAGAAACTGACACGTTGACACTATCAACCATCAGATGCTCATTTTAACACTACCAGGCTTGGGCACTGGCAGCCCTGCTCTTGACTGGTTCTCATCCTATTTTCAGGATGAAAACCGATCATGTAGCCTAGAATTGCTCTCTTTGCCCCATACAGTCACTCGTCATGACGTCCTCAGTGGACCAAGTTCATGGATGGTCACTCACCACCTGAAACTGAAAATGGACTAGACAGAACTCATTCACCCACCTGCAAAACCCTTGCCTACACTTTACCTAGGCTACTGACATCATCGCTGGCAATTAGGTAATTCCCTATTTCTAGACCTCTCCTCGTATGGTATGTCTGCTCTGTAGAGCATTCAGAAAGCTGCAGCTTGTTTGTTCCATAGTCTCCTGAATTTCTCCCATGTGACCCCTCGCTCCACTGGCTATCTGTGGAAGCTCTGTTTCTCACATTCCAGGCTTCAAAAGCTTAGCTGCTCATTCATGCTGTACTTTGGCCCAGAACTACACACCTGCATACCAGCTTAAGCCTTCAACTTTTGGGCTCTTTACACATCCCTCCTTAAAATTGAAGCATTCCCACAAGGCCAGGCCCCATCACTTTAGTGTCCTCACACGGTCCTCAGTAGTGTAACAAACTTTCCAACAAACTCCAAACTTCAGTCAGAGTCAGTAGGGCTGTGAACTGGAACAACTTCATGGTACAAAAAACCATCATGATACAAGAACAATATAATAATGCAAAATACAAGAAGAACTTGTATTTTCTAAAAGGTTTACCCTAGAATTTGCTAGAATTCTAGAATTTGCTTATTGTTTACAGCAATCTGTACAGCAAAGTACAGATATGTCGGGAAAGGTTTATGAAATTGTTGTTACAGCTTAATCACGGTTTGTGATATTATCACAATATTACATTATAAAAACAGCAGTATATGTGCAAAATTCACAATAAAATAATCCATAAAAATGGACCACTGGGGATCACTATTCTGCAGGACTATTAGCTGTCTGGACTGGAGTTGACAACCTGCCTTTGAGCACTGTGACCTTCACCAAAAGCTGTGAATCTACTGAAGCATAAATTACTAGCACCTGCATATACACCGCGCTGAATCATGTAATCATCATGACAACATACCACACTAGTCCTTATATAACAGTGCTTAAGGTGGAAATCACTACTTTCTTAGCAGCCTCTGCTTTTATCAAATACGCTCAGAATGAGAATGCTACTTTGTGCTAGTAGAGAAATAAGATTTCAAGCTCTTTTCCCCCACAGTTGCTAAACTACATGGTTTTAGACCACACACAGACTTTGCACAAAGACTGTAACATTTTTAATTTCACCCATTCCAGATATACAATGAAGCATTAAAAATATATTTTAATTAAATGCTAACTTACTGGGTTCACCTGTTAGCTCATTAGCAGCTGAACTGATTAGCTGCTTGTTAAACAAAACTGGCTTCTTAAGGAGGTTAAGTTTAGCCCTGGGTGACACTGTGGCGCAGCAAACAGTGCTGTCGCATCATAGCAAGAAGGGACAGAGTTCGATTCCCTGTCTGGGGCTCTTTCTGTGTGGAGTTTGCATGTTCTCCGCGTTTCTGCGTAGGTTTTCTCCCACAGTCCAAAAACATGCTGTCAGGATAACTGGAGTTGCTAAATTGCTCCTAAGTGTGAATGTGTATGTCTTTGTGTTTGCCCTGCAATGATCACTATATTGGTCGCTCTGTTGCTCTGGTTACAACCGTGTGTTAAATGAGTAAGTGTGAATGTAAACATAAAGATAATATCACTAAAAAGTTGCTCTTCTTTTTTAAAGAGACTACTTATAGGGTCTGGTGAAGTTTCCTGGTTGTTTGGGAATCAGACTCTTCCTGGTCCATTGATTCTCGGCCTCGGGGTGTCCAGGACACACAACAGCTGCGCAGACACACGAACACTAACAGACGACTCTCTGTGTTTTCAGACTATATATGCTCCTCCTGTGAGCATGCCTAAAAAAGTCGTACCTTCTGGACTCTGTGGTAAATAGAACTCCAAGTAAAAATCTATGCAGCAAAACCCTTACATCAGAATGACTGAAATGTCACCTCCAAGTGACAGTCATAGTTGGAGATAGTCGCTGCGTCTGGATGGCAACAGTGACAAATAATCAAAAGGACAGCTTCTTTCAAAAGAGCATTGTATGTTCTTGTCTGTGATGTAGCTTGTCTTCTGCTGTAATTACATAAATAAAGTTCTTTTCCTATTTATCCATGTACACGCCACGTAATCTGCATACTCAGCATAAGAAAATATATGTAAAGATGCATATGAAGATGTATAAAGATGCATTCTCCACTCAATCATTTAACATGTCCATGATGCACTGATTGTTAGGCATTAGTAAATATTGCATCCAAAATCCACTTTGTAGAGGATAGTCAGGTACCAACCACTCAGTCCTCGTACATACATATCTCTGAAACTTTGTACATTTACCGAGAAGTCTGAAACACAGATGTTACTCCTTTATCCATATTACGCAATGGGAAAGTTAAAGCTGCGGCAATGCAGCAGTTATCTATAAAAACAGACAAAAGTACAGACAAAATACTGACTCCAGGCCACTACTACTGTTTTTAGCAATGCTAATGTACTTTAGTCCATGTTTTTAAATAACAACGTCATGCTATGTCAGCTCCCATAGGACAGAAAAATCTAAAAAGGGATCTCCTTGGCATCTCTGTAGTTTCTCCTGGTCTTCTACAACACCATATGAGAAGACAAAGGGCAATATGTAAGCTATTCCTGCTGCTCAGAAGTTTCTCCTGGGGAAAAGGGTCCACTAATTCATAATAACCCTTTACAACTAAAGTGGTTTGAGACAAGTGTGTGATGATTTTGGCATGCAGTCAGCTCCATGCTTATTGGTGGGTTTTAAGCTTCCATTGTTAGCTAAATTAGCCTCGTAGTTCCAGCGCTAAAACTAAAGAAGCAAACTGCAGACACCAAACATGTCTTGGCTGACTGACTACAAACTTAAGTAAGAAACTGTACATACCCGATGCATGAGTGTCTCCGTGTTGAGTAGCTGACCTGCATGGTCTTCCTGGGGAATCGAGAATCTTTGCTCATGGTCGGAGGTGGATTACGTTTCTGTTCGAAATGTTCCAGTTAAAATCTGAAAGGTGTTTTTCCTACTTTAAACAGCAAAACACAGCACAGCACAGCTGAAAGCCTCACCTCCACTGATTTCTTCTGTTTTTCCCCATATCTACATTATGCCAAACTTAATGTCAAGCTCAGGTCCAGAATGGAGCAAAGACCTCCATCTGCTGCTAAAATCCTATGGTGCCCTACTATCTGTTTATGTGCCAAAACAATCAAACAAAGGAGGTAAACACATCAAACAGTCAAACTCACTCCAAAACGGTCAGTTGTAACTCACTTCACGATAATCTACCTAGTGCAATCAGTACTACCAATACAGGTGCTGGCACACAAGGCCACAATCAGCTCGGATATCTGTACGTTTCTCTCTGTTTTTGTATTTCAAAAAAAAAAAAAAAAAAATTTGCTTTCCTACATTTCCAAAATAAAAGGGTTAAACTTCCCAACCTGAGAGCATCTGAATATAAGCTATACTCCACCTACAAGGTTTCCAGAATTTTGCAGTTTTTGTCTGGTCAGTGAGTTATTTCCACAAGATAAAAAAAGGCAGATCCAACACAGATAAAGAGAAACTCTCATAATCCCATCAACACACGCGCCCAACAAACACTCCGACTTCTCCGCTCAAGTCCACAACACTTAAACTACATTCAGCCTGGGACAGAGATAGAGGGAGAGAGATAAAGAGAGAGAGAGGGTGAGAGATAGAGAGAGAGAGGGTGAGAGATAGAGAGAGAGAGAGAGAGAGAGAGAGGGAGAGAGAGAGAGAGTGTGAGAGAGATCGAGAGAGAGAGAGAGAGAGAGAGAGATACAGAGACAGACTGTGATTATGCATCAGTAAGTACAATTTTTCTCACAGTTTTTCCATAGAGGGATGCTTAAGACGTAGATGGAGGTTAGGGTTTCTGTGTAGTTTCCCCGTGTTTTGATGTAGATGATGGTAGGGCTCCTGTGTGGGTTCTCAGAGCTTTGCTGTAAACGGCAGTGTCAGGGTTTCTGTGTGGTTTCTCAGAGATTTTCCATAGATGGAGTTTGGGGTTTCTTTGTGGTTTCTCAGAGATTTGCTGCAGATGGAGGTTAGGGTTCCTGTGTAGGATCTCAGAGTTTTCCTGCAGATGGAGGTTAGGGTTCCTGTGTAGGATCTCAGAGTTTTGCTGTAGATGGAGGTTAGGGTTCCTGTGTAGGATCTCAGAGTTTTGCTGTAGATGGAGGTTAGGGTTCCTGTGTAGGATCTCAGAGTTTTGCTGTAGATGGAGGTTAGGGTTCCTGTGTAGGATCTCAGAGTTTTGCTGTAGATGGAGGTTAGGGTTCCTGTGTAGGATCTCAGAGTTTTGCTGTAGATGGAGGTTAGGGTTCCTGTGTAGGATCTCAGAGTTTTGCTGTAGATGGAGGTTAGGGTTCCTGTGTAGGATCTCAGAGTTTTGCTGTAGATGGAGGTTAGGGTTCCTGTGTAGGATCTCAGAGTTTTGCTGTAGATGGAGGTTAGGGTTCCTGTGTGGCTTCTTGGAGTTTTGCTGCTGAAGGAAATTAGAGTTTCTCTGTTGCTTCTCTGAGTTTTTCCATAGATGGAGAACAGAGTTTCCTTGTGGTTTCTCAAGAGTTTTGCTGCAAATAGACGTTAGGCTTCCTGTGTGGTTTCTCAGAGTTTTGCTGCAGATGGAGGTTAGGGTTCCTGTGTTGGAGTTCTCAGAGCTATGCTGTAGTAGAGTTTATGGTTCCTATGCTGATTCAGTACTCCTGCTGGATGTGTTTCTGCATGAAAAAAACAGAGATCGATCCCCACATGGCATTGACCTGTTTCCAAATGAGGTGGCATCTCCATCCTGCCTGCAGCTAAATAACGACACTGTTAGTGTCAAATCCAATAGACAGAGAGAGGGAATGGCAGCATGTTCACACACACACACACACACACACACACACACACTCACACACACACACACACAACACACCATCCGACTACTTCTGCTACATCCAAGTTAATAACAAACTCTCTCGGTCATGACTGTTTAAAAGTTTCCATCAGTAAAATGTATTTACACTTTCAGTTATATGTTTATAAACAAATAAATATAAAAGGAGCAGGAAGCTCTATCGATTTGGGTTTATAATATTGAAAAAAAGTAAATATATCCACAGACACATTGAATTAAAAAGAACCCTTGCTCCTTAAGATTTCAGCTCCACCAACATCTTACCACGTCACTGGTGATACTGGCCATGTGCAGACATGCACTATATGTCCAACAGTCGCCAGGCATTCAGTACCTATGGCTGACAGAGGCATTCAACTGCACACACACACAGCTTGTATAATCTGTATAGAAAATAGCAAAGTGTTGCCCAATACAATGGGACTCTCTGAAGCAGCTGCACATGAGCCTACGGTCGCCATGCCCAATGCCAAGCACAGGCTGTGGAGCAGTGGAACTACGTTCTCCGGAGTGTTGGGGCTCTACTGAATCCATTGAGATAAGTCAGGCCATGTTAACACAGCAAGTAAAAATCACCCTAATCTAATCAGATGAGGCTGCAGTGCCAACGAAACGAAGGGCACAAACCAAAGAAGTGGCTGCACCAGAATAATGTGCCCTTTTTACAACATGTGTGAATATGTTCTTGATGGTGAGTCCAGCTATCAGTCACAGGAACTTTGTGATCTGTGAAGCTGGCGAAGATAAAACAGAAACCAGGAACAGACATGTATCCTTCAACAGTCATTGTCTACCTCCGGATGATCATGCACTTAACACACCAGAGTTGGTTTGTTCTTGGTCTGCTTATCTGATTTACCACAGCACGGAGGGCAGCATTCTCACTCATTGCAGTAAAGTCCACTGGAAGAGCAAGGTTAATTTTAATGTCTGAACACACCTTTAGAGACCGGAGTTTCTTATCAGTAGAAGCAACATTACTATTACCTTCTGATGACTGAATGTCAATGATGCGAATCCAAAAAAAAAACACAGAGGTACATCTAGAGCAAGGACACCAACCCTATCCACAAAGGGCCAATGATGTGCAAGCTTTCATTAAGCTCAAATACTGATGCTGGATGATCAGCTCTGGACCACTGTGAGCCTACGTTCATACAGCAGGTAAAAGTGGCCCAAATATGATTTTCGCACCAAAGCCGTTTTTTTTTTTTTTTTGTTTAGCTGTTCACACTGTCATTCATACATGACTTATACCCAACATTAGTCTGAACAGATCATGCTCCTAAACTGACCCACATGGGCAAAAGAACACATGAATTGAAGCATGAATGCCATACAGACTGAAGACATCTAAACAAATTAAAGACAGAACTAAATGTCATCCTCTCTTAGCAGAGCAACTTTGGTCATGGATAAGACAAGTTTTAGCATGTACATGTGCATGTGCTTTATGTCTTCTTTAGGTCTGGATCAGTAAGTACAGAACGGATAGTCTGGGCATTGAATCTATATACACATTTGACTGCACAAATGAATAATATTATGTACTAATGTGCTGAGGTTTCTACATTCTGTAAAAGCAACGAAGGACTCAAAGCTGTTTGGTTCAATGGTAAATATACTGTGATGTAATGGTGTGAATGCCAAGGAAACCACAAATACAAAATATAACAATTTTCTGATTAGGTAAGGATCAAGAGAATCAAACTACAAATACAACTGCACCATAAGTGTCTGCAAATCTCTGCAACCCTAAAGCAGATATTGTATCTTTATAGACAGTCATCGGGTGGAGATGGACACAGTGGCCAGAGGAAAATGTCTGAAAACCTCGGTGTAAAGCAGACAGCAATTTCTGTGCCAGGACACTGAATTTTACTATCTCTGATTTACTGTCTCTAAGACATGATGGGCAGGTTTGCTTTGTTTAATCTGTTCCCTTCTTCCGTTATCCTGCCATGATTCATCTTTAAGACTGTAATTCATACTTTCTTGTGCTTAATTCATGACATTCTTTCCATAGAGAAATCTTTGAAGTCTATGAAGTTTGTTCCCTCTTCTGGTCTGACCTATGCAGGCTTCCAGTATTTACACAGCGTAGCGGATCGGCCGGCTGGATTTTCCATCAAATGGACAGCTCAGAGTAAAGCACACAGGCTCACCAAAGATTCTGTTTCATTAACAGCTGTAAAACAGAGCAGCTCTGTCTGTTTATATCACATGAACTGGTGACGTAGAGTTCATGACCTATGTTTCAAGCATTTGTCTAGAACCTTGTCACATAAATTACATAAATCACATAAACCTAAGTGCAAGTTGTTTATTATCCATGTTAAATCGATGAAATTATAATGTTGCATTTTATAAGATCTTGAAGAATGTCATCTTGGTACCAGATCATTAATTATTAGTCTATTACTGACCAAAGGGCTGTTTTATACATAATTTCTTATAAAAAAATCTTTATTATATAATGATATCTGCAGTGTGGCAATTTAAAGGCATTAATAGCTCATCATAACAGCTGGAAGAAGATCGGCCAGTTTCTTTGGATCCACGTGTGATTTCTGACAATGTGTTATACTGTGTTCATATCCATGAGGAAGCTGAGAAGTTTATGACTTCCAAGTAGGACAAATCCATTTGAACAGCCATGCAGCTCCACTTGTAGAGTTTCTCAAGAGCCCCAAATTCTCTGATTTGTTATTCTGTAACAACACAGTGAGATTGCGGCACTCATAGAACAAGAAGAAGCAGCTGTTCAAGATTTTTTTAAGTACAGCTGGGCAATATGACCATATGTATCATAATTGTCACAACATGCCAGATATCACGGACATATCACACACCAACACCTTAGGAACACCGATCAGCTGGATGTTTCATTACAAACGGAGCATAATGGTTATTTTATTGTCTGATCCAGCTCATCAGACATCAGAAAGAAATTATATCATGATTTATGGTGTATCACAAAATTTTCATTTTCAAGCATCATGATACATGTTTGTTGTATCACTCACCTCCATCTTTATGTTTCTTTTAGTGTAAACGTTGTTTGTGTATGATGATCACGACAAGCAACGGATTACTTGCATAACTGAAGGGTTGGGTCATTCTGCACAAGAGTTTCAATCAAACTGTGCACCTATAGCCTACATTCACTTTTAAAATGAATAAAGCACTAACCATACACCTATTTAATTCCAGTGTAAAGCTTAAGCACCTTTTGTTCAACTACAGCAGCCAAATAACTTGTATTACAGTATGATAACAGTACGATAACACTGTAGAGATAAACTTTAAGAAGACTGTTGGAAAGATTTAAATGTGATGCTGATGCTTACAGTTTTTCTGGTCACCTTCTACCTTGGACACCCCTCACCCATCCACATTTTCACATCAGTGACTGCTATAATGCTAATCTTTCTCTTGTCCGGTAAAGCATATTTAAAATGAGATTACATGTGATCAAATCAAAGTTGTAAAGTGTAATGGTAACTGAAAATGAATATTACTACATGTAAAAGAAGAGAGTTTGTTTGAACCTTGAAAAGATGTGCTGACAATAAGCCCCTGCAGGGCCACAGATCAGAACAAAGAGATCTATTGATGATCCCAAAACTGCACATAACCCACCTCCTTTAATATAATTTTTGGCTTGCAACGTTATCATTGATACAAAACTCGATAGGGTGCAAATGTCTTAATAAGCCACAGCATAAGCCTTGTGATATTTTGTTACGTAGATGCCACTAGCACAAGACACCAAACTCTGCAACTTTGTACTGTAGCCTTAAACTGAGGTCATAAACACCAATGTGAGATACAAAGAGAGAACCCACCAAATCACCAACACCAAACAATCAAAACAAATCAACAACATCAAACACCAAACCTCCAAGTGTGTGTCTGGGTGTGCATTAGTGTGAAGCGTGTACCTGGGTGTGTGTTAGCGTACCTGGGTGTGGGGTAGTGTGAGGTGTGTACCTCAGTGTGCGCTAGTATGAAGTCTGTACCTCAGTGTGTGTCATGTGTGAAGTGTGTACCTGGTTGTGCATAAGTGTGAGGTGTGTACCTTGGAGTGTGTTAGTGTGAGCATGTACCTGAGTGTGCGTTAGTGTGAAAAGTGTACAAGGGACTGCATTGGTGTAAAGTGGGTCCTTGCATATGTGTAATGTGACGTGTATCTGGGTATGCATTAGTGTAAAGAGTATACTTGAGTGTGTGTTAGTGTGAAATGTGTATCTGGGTGTGTGTGAGTGTGAAGAGTGTACCTGGGTGTGCATTAGTGTGAAGAGTGTACCTGGGTGTGTGTGCCAGAGTGAAGCGTCTCTGCAGAGCTATGCTGCGGTTGATGTGGAACTTTCTGAAGAGCACCGGGGAGTTGCAAGGGGAAATCCGAGGAGAGTCGCACAAAGACATTTTTGGGGATCCAGCTGGAGAGTTTCCTTTAGAGACGCTGGAGCTGGGTTTCAGCTGAAGGCGAGGCAACCTGTCACTGCCCTTCTCCTCTTCGGAGCTTTCAGACAGTATTTCACTCATCGCTTCACTCATCTCTACAAGTATGAACCCAGTAAAAGCTTCACCTGCCTTTCTCAATCCCTGTTACGGTGCCTGATTAAAAAATGAAGTCATTCGGAGCTCAGCAAAAGCACAGCACGCATCTCTCGGACTTCAGGAAGTCTTACAGTCCAAACTGTAGTCGCTGCTAATGGATCCCACCAGCAGAACCTTTCCTCATGAACTGGTTTTGTTTACATAAAGGCCTTCCCTCCCCCAGACTAAATATGGCAGACCGATTTACTGTGACAGCGAACCGTGAAAGAACTGACCCACCTCCACAATGAACAGGACTGTCTGCTTCTCGCTATTTCCTGTTCCAGTCCATCAGTATACCATATATCAATACTGACCAGTAAAAAAGGTCCCATAAAGACAATAGCATGACATAAACATCACAAACATCGCCTCAGAGAAGTCGGTTGGCTTTTCACATGCTCTAAACTTACCGGCAAAGTCACATGAAAAAGCACAGAGTGAAAAAGAAAAGGCAATGTTAAAAAGAGAGCATCACGATGGGTCTTTATCTCCAACTTCAAGCCTTCCCCCTGTAGGCTTTGATCATCTAAGGGGCTAAAAAGGTTCAAACTCTTACAGCTGCCAGATAAGTTCACTTTTCTGAGAAAAAAACAATCTGTGAGTGTTAAGACACAGTTCAACCATCTCTCACACTGAGCACAATAAAACCTCACTCAGAAATATCTGTAATGCTACAGTGCCCCAAGATCACCTCTGAGCTCACTATCAGTGACCAGCTACACAGTTAAAACGTATGTGTAAGTCACAGTATCACCGTTCATGCTTTATGGAATCAGAAGCAGAACGTGATGTAGAAACTTCCGTAGGACTGACTGCTTTACACTCCTACTGAGGACAGCTGTGTGCATACTGCTGTTAAGCAGTACTCCAGCAATATCTCCATGTGTTGAATCTGTACTGTGCCATCAATCATTACAGACAGCTACCATGACACAAATAAAAATTAATAATAATGCATGACTCCACCTGCAACTGTTTTATTTCATTTTAGTCAGCTCTTAGTGTTTTAATCATTCTCTTATTTGATTGCATTACTCTGATTCAATCTTAGTAGGTTGTTGTATCTTTAACCATTCTAGTTCATCAGCTAGATTTGAATTTTAATTTTTTCAGTTGTTTAAAAACTCCATGTCCTACATATGTCCTCTTTGTTTATTTCACGCTAAGGTCCATTTATAACATTTGTAGGATCTTACGTACTAAAATTGTCTTTTTTATTACTCAAAGAAGAGTCAGGAATAAAACACTCCTCATAACTTCAGCGTAATTGGAAAGGGCTAAACTGATGTAGGCTGTATGGGTGACACTAAAATGCTGTAGGCTGAATGGGTGGAGCTAATCTGCTGCAGGCTGTTTGGGAGGTGCTACACTGCTCTGGACTGAATGGGTGGAGCTAAACTACTGTAGGCTGAATGGGTGGGACTAAACTGCTTTAGGATGAATGGGTGGGGCAAAACTGCTGTTGGTTAAACTAAGGGGTTAAATTGCTGTAGGCTGAATGGGTGGGGCTAAACTGTTGTAGGCTGTTTGGTGAATGGGTGGGGCTAAACTGCTTTAGGCTGAATGGGTGGGGCAAAACTGCTGTTGGCTAAACTAAGGGATTAAATTGCTGTAGACTGAATGGGTAGGGCTAAACTGTTGTAGGCAGTTTGGGAGGTGCTAAACTGCTCTGGGCTGAATGGGTGTAGCTAAACTGCTTTAGGCAGAATGGGTGGGGCTAAACTACTTTAGGTGGAATGGGTGGGGCTAAACTGCTTTAGGCTGAATGGGTGGGGCTAAACTGCTGTTCGCTAAACCAGGAGGTTAAATTGCAGATAGCTGAATGGATGGGGATAAACTGTTGTAGGTTTTGTTGTATGCGTTTTCGAGCCTTTTAAGTTGTTCTCAGATGTCTACATAAGGTTTGGTGTGGGTAATGTCAGTTTTCATGTCTGAAGCTCTCACTTTGCCCGGCCGAAAACAATAAGACTCCTTTGGCTCAATTCTTGCTTAGAGGTTGTGCTGCACCCTCCTGTCGTTTTCGTTTGGAATGACTTTTAAAAGAATCTGCTAATTGCAGGGCACCCACACGAATTGGAACAGATAACAGGCAGGATAAGAAGGAAGGAGTGAATGAGAAGTTGGCTTCTAATTCAAAGTTCGTTTCCACCTTAAACGGCACACTGATGCCAAAACAACTGCAGCACGCAACATTTACCATTTACACAACATTTAAAACTATATATATATATTTGAATATTACAACAAGCCAACAGTAATAATCGGTCTCTCTAAATGCTCTAAGTGCAGTACTGTGTGTAAGTCACGGTTTTCAGAGTATAGCAGTTTTTATATGTGACGCAAGCATGTGTCAAAATATCACAATATGTATTGTGCAATGTGAAAGCTTCTTTAAGTATCATCATTACCATTTCCCCCCTACTCTCTATCCAAATAACTGCATTAACAGTTTTAAATACATATATTTTTCAATGTATTTATTAAATATCCTGACATGTTGTGGATAATGAAACATTTCTGAAAGCAAAAATACATCCTATTTTAAATTCTGACAAAAATTTAGGAATTACAACAGCCTGAACAAAGCAGTGACTTTAGGAAACTGGATCTCAAACTTGGTCCAGCGCCCTGATTCAACACACCAGATTCAAGTTACTAGCTAATGACTTAATTAACGGGATGAATATTTCAGGACCTGAACTGAGAACCAGAACTTTTGGAGGATCTGGCTCCCTCTGCTGGTCCTAAACTGGACGTTGTCACTGAAACACAAATGTCACGAATCAATGAAACCTTTAATATCAATCGCTGCAGGAAAACTGATCTTCCCACACAATTTGGAGGAATCCACAGGGATCGCCTTTTTGTGCAGCTGTAATAAATGTATTTATTAACATTATAAATTCATTATTTGTTCTTTATGTATATCTGTACAGTCACCTTCCATAATCCTGAAATGGATTCAATTAATTATTATTAACTATTATTTTATTTAAAGTATTATCACAGTGTTATTTCAGATAATAATGTTACTTTGTAACAGTATAGTTCCAGATGACCCGACTGACTAAGGTTTTTTCTTTTTTCAGAGAGCACTTCCTGTAACCTTTACACATAGCTCGCTGATCACCATCAGAGATAAATATTCTTTACAGATTAAAAATACAGATTACAGAGACTTGTTCTTCCAACAACAAATGAGGATGAACTGTAGAAGTATTCCACTGGCTGCAGAAGTTGAAGGTGAAAGAGCAAACCCAACAAAATGATGAAGAAACAAAAGAGAACAGGTCTTCAAAGTGCTGAGTCAGTGTTTTAGCACACTGAGAGTTAAATAAGCAACAAAAGGAGGACGAACATGAAGGAGGATGAACATTTCTGAACAACTATGTGCTACTTGAGTGCTGAATTGACTCGCACATCATCTCATTATTGTATAGAATTCTTTGTGAACCATTTAAGAGAACATCTGAATGCTTATTGTAAAGTCGCTCTGGATAAGAGCATCTGCTAAATGCCATAAATGTAAATGAATTGTAAGAATGAAAAGGAATTATCACTAATACATTATTTTGGCTCAGACAGAAAGGTTTAATGACTGCCAAGACAAACACAAAAAACAATAATTAATATTACTTACAAGTAGTTTTCTACAGGGTTCGTAAAAACAACTATTTAGAAAAACAAAATATTCAGATATTTAAAAGAATTATGTTATGATCTATTTAAACCCAAGACAATGATAGATATAGTAATAAGTGAAATATATTAAAAAAAAAAAAAACTATAAATAATTTATTGGGTAATTTCTAATGGACTATCTCTGTCCCAAACCCTTAACCCTTAGTGAGGTATTTCTGTAATACAATATTAGTAGAACGCTGTAATAATGTATTGCATTCAATTTGAATATTCAAACATTGATGTAGCTGGGTCACCACCTTCAGGCTGAAGCCAAGGTTGCTCCACTTAACTGATAAAACGAAATCTTACCAGTGTTTCTGCACTTTGCCCAAGACTGTTTCCTCGTTGACCCCCAGACAGAAGGTCACTTTGGTGGGCACCTTTCTGACAAAGTTCTCCTGATCATTCTGTGTGCTCCTGCAGGATAGTCGGGGGAGCTGGAGGTTTCCTGAGCAGCTTCTCTTCACTGCGTAGCAGGCTGAGGGCATGGAGCTGGAGGGGTGGAGTGGCTGCTGAGGCCCACAGCCCCAGTCCCTCTGCAGAAAACAAACAAAACTTTAGCAAGCCCTCTACAGACTATCCAAAAGGATAAAATGCTGTCTCGATTTAGTACATACAGTAGCAGGCAAAAATGAAGGCAAAAATGAAGAGTGCCCAAATATGTTCCATTTTCAGGTAATTACAGAATTCAACATTACAAAAGTAAAACATTAGGGACTAGAACAGCACAATGGAGTTTAGCGTGATCCACTAAGACTGGTTTCTTAGCAGCACAGAAGGGCTAAAACACAGCTTTATAGCACCCTGTTTTACCATACTAACCACAAGCTAGCATGCTAGTGCTGAACCAACAAGCTAGCCACAATTTAATGTCGCTGCTAAAAAAAAAAAACAGCGGAGCAGCATGCTTTTCATGCTGGTCTAAGCTGGTCTATGGCAGTTTAAGGTGGTATAGTGCTGCTATGGTGCTGGTTTAGTTAATCATCCAGCATGGTAATGCTGATAGGACAGCATACCATCATCCAAAACACAACATAACGTCGCTGTCCAAAGAACAACAAGTATCTCCAAAACGGCAACTTTACAGCAGAGATCAAGCACTTTTGGGCCATTTCTGTTGGTCCATTCATCATGCAATTCTCACACAGTGGAAACAGCAGCTGCTGTTTTCAAATGATGCATAAAAGTCAAAATGGACAAAAATGGAGATATATGTTTTTCATTGGACAGCGACAATATGCTGGTTTTGCTGGCGATGACCCATGCTGGTGTTTTTTCTAACAGGGATCTTAATCCTGACCTAATACACCAGCTACAAGCTAAAACACGAACCATGATATTGTCACTTTCCAAGGAAAACAGCCTACTGTATGTTAAAAGGTAAAATTTAGTCTAAGTTGAAAAACTAAAATGGTTTTGTTCTAAGCAATTTTGGAGCATTTCCGTTGCTTTATTAATCATGAAATTTAGGCACAACAAAAGGGGCAGCTGGCATGCACAGATGATGCAGAAAAACTGTATGGATAGCAAAAAATATGAAGCGATAAATTGCAAAACAGTATCATATGTAGTATAGTCACACCTCGATTACAATGTGTGGGGTAATTACACTGTAAAAATTTAAACCTACTTTAATTTACACACACACATCAAATTCCAAAATTTTCAATATTCTAAATATGTCTCTCTATCTTTGTGATAATACGGTGAAATAATAAAATAATAACAAAAGTAAAAAAAAATCCTGAACCTTTCAATTACATCTTATCACAAGACGATAAGATGACTCACATCCTGAATTATGAGCTTATGAAGAGGAGTCGAGCTACATGTCATTATGATCTGATCAGTGGACATCTAGGTCTAGGAAATCACTAAGGAAACCCTTCATTCCTTATTCAGTCGACATCAGAGACGTGTGCAAAATGGTGAGCAAAAACTTTACAGCTGCTAAAGCTGCTGCAGCGGTTCCTCATAATAAGGAGACCTTGAAACATATGGGACTCACATGTAATCATGTTGAAAGGCAATTTTAAGGGGATCTGTGTGAATCAAGGAAATGCCCTTAGACCTCAAAAGGGTTAAATGAAGGAATTTCAGAGCACTACGTCTTTAGTGTAAGAGGCATTGACATACATGTTTTAACATTTTAAACAGATGGGTTAATAGATAGATAAATCTTTCTACAACAAAATATTCTTCCCTATAATTGCACAGCTTTTCTGCACAGCTTTATTATCAAAAGATCTTGTATCACAGGTATTAAAACTAAGAATGAGACGGTCAGTTATATTTATAAAATGATGCATATAAACCTGTACAGCTAATGACTTTACAATTCTAAACACAGCAGTGGATGATCTCACGATAGAGCTGAAAAGGGACTCAAGTTTAACATTCTGCAGTATGTTAAACTTGAGTCACTCAGACTACATTAATCGTTAAGCTCACCTCTGAGGGCCAGAGACTCTTCAAGGAGCAGCTCTTCCTCATCTTGGTTATGTTAAACCTGGAACAAAAGAGTCGTTCAGCTGTAATAGAGCTAACATTGGCATGTGACGAAACGTTATATAAACGTATTTATTATTAAACATTTCAGAGAATTTGAGAGACTGGATAACGCTAGGAAGGATAAGAAGCATAGCTAGATCTCTCAGGAAGCTGTTAGCTTCTCTTATTCGAATTCCCTGTTCCACCTTAAATGGTGTAGCAGTGTCAAGCCTTCATTTAAGGTGGGACAGGAAATTCATTTGCACTCTCGTATTTCACGACTCGTCTGCTTACCAGGAGATCCAAAGCGAACCAGCTGGTTTCCTAACACACTAACTTATTTAGCGTATCTAGCTAAAGTTTATGTTAGCTGTTATCTGGTGAAGACAGGTGAAAACAGCTAGTTAGCTTTAATACAGCACTCAAATTATCATATTGTCGGCTGTTTAAACGTCTTACACCAATTTTATTTAAACTACCCATCAAATAATTAACGAACAGTCCGTTGTAAACTGTTCGGAGTTTTGCTGTGATAGCCTGAACTAGCATAGCTCGCTAATTTCTCACAGAGCTAGTTATTTAATGCTCATGATGCGATAAAAAATATCATGATGAATCAGTTAAAGTTGGGTATCAGCTCGCGTTAATTTATCAGTAAAATATATAACAAAAACCTTAACTAGGACAGAATTGTTGCCTTCTGTTGTAAGTCAGAGGCTAAGTCAACGGTACTCAAGCTAATCCGTTAATTTCAAAGTCTGAATTTGAAATGAGAGCAGGGTTTGCCAGATTGCTTCTATAGTTTTCAACCAAAAAGGGTAAAAAACGACAGAAATGTTGGTCGATTTGAATCATAATATGAAATAATACCGCATTGTAACAATTTAAACGACCGCTGCTCGAAATTCATCATGAATCCGAAAAACCTATTTTCATTTTCACAAATCGTTTTGCGTTCAAAATTTTTGAATCTCCACCACAAATGACAAAGAAGCAGTACATCATTTCCATGAAGCTATTCAATTATTTGATTTGTGTGTGAGAAAATATTACATCCTTTAAAATGATAAGTAGTGAGAAGAACAATACTTTCCTCAGACATCTAGAGCTTTGCAATGTATTTTGAGTCCCAATATCTGATTACATGATTACCTCTTATTTTCATTTTTTGTCTTTTTATTTTTTAATAAAATCTATTATTTATTTATCTGTTTAGATTTTTTTAATTGTACTTCACGTTATGTTGTTTTAGATTATTTTGCACTATTAATTTATCCTTGTAGTAATGATGTATACTGTAGTGACGATATAATGTAATTATTAAAGTTAGCTGTTATCTGGTGAATACAGGTGAAAACAGCTAGATAGTTTTAATATAGCACTCAAATTATTATACTGTCGGCTGTTTGAATGACTTAACACCAATTTTATTCAAGTTACCCATCAAATAATTGACTTACAGTCCATTTTAAACTGTTTGGAGCTTTGTTGTGATAGCATAGCATAGCTTGCTAATTTCTCACAGAGCTAGAGGTATTTATCATTAACATTTTTTGTCTTTGTTTTTATTTCTGTATTTAAACCAATTATTTATCTGTTTTGTTTATTTATTTGATTGTACTTCACATTGTGTTATTAATTTATCCTTGTAGTAATGATGTATGCTCTAGTGACAATGTCCTGTAATTATTATGAATATCCGCGTCATTAAAAATGCTTAGCTTTATAGGCTCTGGTGAACAGATCACATGCTATTTCCAGCTAAAGCAGAATTGTGTACAGTCAGTAAAGCCATGTGAACCGGTAAATCTGTGTTCGTACCTGACACATAGACACCCGCCAAAATAATGACAAACCAACCCAAATTTTGTCCACCTGCCAAAGGAGGTTATATTGTTATCTACTGTTGAAGTTATACCCTGAAACTAATTCAGTTGAAATGAATTAAAGAAGTTACAGTTTCACAGGTAACTCACCTTCAGGGTGAAGAGTTCCATGAGAACTAATAACTACAATGTTTCTCCTTCTCACTGAATCCCTGTCTGATCTGGAGCAAATAAATACATAAATACATACAATACATTATGAAAAAGTGAATAATAAACGTAACCGAGCGCGCCCGCACACGTGTCTGTGTGGTTTTATAGTCAGTTGCTGGAATGTCCGGTCAGTCTGGATTTACAGCTCACACACGCAGACAGAGAGAGAGAGAGAGAGAGAGAGAGAGAGACACACAGAGAGACAGAGAGAGAAAGAGAGAGAGAGAGAGAGAGAGAGAGAGAGAGAGAGAGATATTCCACTCTGAATAACAATATTCAAATTACAAAAACATGTCCAGACAGTTACCTACACAAAAATAAAACCTGCTTCAAAACACATTCTGATCTTCAGACTGAGGAATATAATTTTAAATAGTAAACTGTGAACTAAAATAAAAAATAATGAAGTGTTAAATAAGAGAACTGAACTGTTGAGTCTGATGTTGGTGGTATTGAGTAAATATTGTAAATTGTAAAACTAATTTGTCTTTCAGTTTTGTTGCAAATCCTGTTTATTTACTTGCAACTGGGAGCTGCTGACCTCACAAGTCCTACAGTAAATCTGTTTTGATTCAGATGATGTGGTTCTGCTTAAGATTCAGACTGTAATTCTTATTCTGATTCAGATTCTAACTAAGATTCTGATTCTGATTCTAACTCTGACTAAGATTCTGATTTTGAATCTAACTCTGACTAACATTCTGATTCTAATTCTGACTCCAACTTTTTCCCAATTCTTTAGAATTAGATTTTGACTTTTTCTAATTCTGATCAAGATTCTTATTTTAATTCTGATCAAGATTCTTATTTTAATTCTAAATAGGATTCTGATTCTAATTCTGACTAAGATTCTGATTCAGATTCTGAGATTTGAGACCAACGATTGAAAGGCAAAGCGAACAGGAATAGAAGATGTGACAGAGACAGAATACAGACACATTGAACAATGCTATGGAAAAAATGATGGAGATAAAGATGTGCTAGAGGAGGTGATGGAGATGTGATGATGTGATGGAAGTATGATGGAGGACAGGATAATTTGATGATGTTGTGTCAGAGGATGTAATGGTGATGTGATGAATGTGATAGAGATGTGTTAGAGGATATGATGTAGATGTGTTGATGTGATGGAGCTACAATAGAGGATGTGATATAGGATGTGATGGAGATGTGATTGAGTAACTCCTGCATATGTGACAAAGATGTGATACAAATGTCATTGAAGACACGATGGAAAATGTAGTGAAGATACAATAGGTTATTCGTCTAAATTATCAAAATTATACTCCGTTATTTGAATAATTCATTTTACTTATCAATAATAAAGCACACAAAGTCTATAATGTATGCAACAGGGTGTTTCAAAGAATTTAAAACATGCATCATCATCATGACGATGATGAAAAGTAAACTTAATCAGAGCTGATCTTCTGTAAGATTCACGTTCTGATAAACGTGACAGTCAGCCATACAGCTTCCTTTCCGATTCAACGACTTTCCTTCCAACCAAAGTTCACAGCATGACTCAACACTTTAAAACACAGAACATTATAACACATATACATAAATGTAAGAATATATGTATATACCTGTATATACACATGTACATACAGGGGTTGGACAATGAAACTGAAACACCTGTCATTTTAGTGAGGGAGGTTTCATGGCTAAATTGGACCAGCCTGGTGGCCAATCTTCATTTTCGTCATTGCACCAGTAAGAGCAGAGTATGAAGGTTCAATTAGCAGGTAAGAGCACAGTTTTACAGTTTTGCTCAAAGTATTGCAATGCACACAACATTATGGGTGACATACCAGAGTTCAAAAGAGGACAAATTGTTGGTGCACGTCTTGCTGGCGCATCTGTGACCAAGACAGCAAGTCTTTGTGATGTATCAAGAGCCACGGTATCCAGGGTAATGTCAGCATACCACCAAGAAGGACGTTTTCCTCCACCAGCATCACGTAGTGACCTGGCCACTATCCTGCAAGAAGAATGGCTTAAAATCCCTCTGACCACTGTGCAGGACTTGTATATGTCATTCCCAAGACGAACTGACGCTGTATTGGCCGCAAAAGGAGGAGGAGGCCCTACACCATACTAATAAATGATTGTGGTCTAAAACCAGGTGTTTCAGTTTCATTGTCCAACCCCTGTATATACATGTAATAAACAGTCTAAAAATGAACTCTTTCAAATTGTATAATAGACACTGAAATACAGAACTAATACTGTGTCGTTCCTTTTCTTGCTTGCACAGAAGAGTAGAGTCAGGAGACTGAAAGCTGGAGGTGTTGGAGTAGTTTATTTCAAGGCGATCGCAGTTCACTCACAGCTCTTGTCCAAAGACAGTCCCATCCAGTCCAACTCAGTCCAAAGAAAGAAACGTCACAGAGTTTATATACCCCGTTTTATCACCACCTTAAGGCACACAGAGGGTGTGTCCTCATCTAGTGTCAGCAGATGGTCAACTACCTTCAGGTGGTGACCATTCTCCCAGGGACCCCATCGTAAATACATAAAGCTCTGTTCTGGTAATGCAGCTGTTCCCCACATGGTAGACTAATACACACTTGTATAAAAAAACAAACTTATTCACAAAACACTGATATCCAACAACTGTAATATGGGATTTAATAAGGAACCTAAACTGCACATATTCAACGGAAAATGTTGGGCATCAGAACTTGAGAGAGACTGTCGATAACTTTCTCTGCTTCTTTGCTCTGGAATTCTTTTCAAGTTCCAAACGGTTCTTTGAGTGATTCCTTTGAAGAACAGTTTTTGTTTGAAAGTTTATGTGTGGGGAATCTTTATAAGGTAAAAAAAATATATTCACATAATGTAAATGTCCTATTCCGATTTAAGGGTTCTTCCTAGAATGTGTAGATTCTTTAAACCTTCCACCTTCACAAAATCCCCTTTACAAAAATGACTGTAACCAACCAGAGGTGCATCTTCTATAACACTGAAAACATTATACAACAACGTTATTAATACATCTATTTTTTTAAAGACCTCCTAAAGTTTTAGTAAGTAAAAATAAATTTAAAACAGCATTAAGTTCAAAAATTCAACACAAGATCTTCCCAAAACAGACCTCCTCAAATTAATTTGACTGAACAGGCTCTACCTGCATGCTCTGGTTAAATTCAGGAGATTAGCTGAATGCACATTTATTACCTCATATTTATACTTATATTAAGTAATTAAGTACGTTTCTCTGTTTCAGAATTCATATTGGGATGTTAAAGAGTATGTTTAAATATTGTAAATGGTGCATCTCCCTCTGGTGGTCATTTACTGAAACTAAACCCTCTCTGAAGAAAAACCCAGCATTACCTGAAGTTCATGATCACAGTACATAATAATGAAATAAAACTAAATATGGGCTGTTATTAAAAATGTCATTTTATGGTATCAAAAGCTGAAAAACAACCTGAGAACAAACAACTACAACAACAACAATAATAATAAAACATATATGATAAAAAAAACCCAGCAATGTCAGAAATGCACGGAAATCATCTTTAAATTTATTAACATTGATAACTTGTTGCTCATTGTCTGCATTTTTTAAGGAACAATGAAAAAATGTATTAATATTGACAGTATAAGATAATGAAATGTATAAGGTTCATGATGACATCATACTTTCAGTGAGAAATTATTAGCTTTATTAGTTCAATTAATAAAGAAATATTTACTGCAGCACTTTAATTTATATAAACAATGACTTTACAAATTTACTCAGAGTGACTTTAAAACACAGAATATGTATTTAATTAAACTAAGCTCCATAGCTGAGTATCCTATTTGTTTATTTTAAAGTTTTCGTTCAGCGTATATGATGTGGTTCTGTTGTTCTCTGGTTTTCTGTTCCTGTGATTTTCTGTGCAGGTAGAATGTGTACAGACCTCTCAGGAGGAACAGCAGAGCAATGCAGGAGAAATACGATCCATAAATAATAAACTAAAAGAAAAAAAAATAAAACACAAACAACATTACCTCTTTATATTCATTACATGTTTAAATCCTCACTCTCATAAACACTAATAATATAATAATAATAATAACACAATTTAATTAGATATATATATATATATCATTACCGGATTACTGTGATAATAATATAACATTATTTAATACATGTATGGATGTTTTTACTTGATAATTTCTTTAAGTGTCTTTTTTAAGAACCCAAAAAGATTAATAGCTGAATACTAACCAAAAAATCTGTATTTACCAAAATGTTTACCAACAATTTGATTTTATTAAATGTACCACTATATTTGAGTTTTATCACAACAACAACAACAACAACAACAATAATAATAATAATAATAATAATAAGAAGAAGAAGAAGAAGAAGAAGAAGAAGAATCTGACCTGGGGGACGACGTCCAGGCCTAGACCTCTGCTGTCCACCACAATGGAGGTGAGTATGGTCTGGAGCACCAGAGCAATGAAGGTGTTTGCTCCAAACACAAGAGCATAGCTTTCAGTAGACAGTCCTGCAGCTATCTGGAACCTCAAACAGCCATAAGCATTTATTATAACAACCATTATAACAACCACAGCAGCAATTTTGACATTCACTATTATATTTATTATTATAAATCTGTTGATAATATGTCATATTAACTCACATTGTTTGTATACTCTTTTACTCTTAGTTCACCTTTATATGACCTGAACAGTTAGAGGTGCTTGAATTTTAGATTTACTTTATCAGAAATGCCACCATTTTGCTGGGTATCACTTCAAAGACTGTAGCTTATCTGTTGATCTACAGTTTGAGTTAGCCAACCTCTAGTCCAGTAATAAACAACCCTTGTGGAGACCTATTTACTGCAGGTTTAATCTCAAATCCAGATGTAAAACTCCTTCAGCTAACCCAAGACTTCTGAAAGCATCAATTAACTGAATGAATCTGGTGGGGTTATTTATGGATGAAGCTACAGGAAGGTAGATCTCTTGGAGCAGGATTTGTGACCTCTGCTCTAGTCCTTCATCAGTTCCCAAGTTCTGACCACAGAGCTGAACCACCAACATACCCTGTCATGTCACCTCACAAACTTGCTGAGAATTATCGACCAACACCTCAATAGTATCTGTACAACAGTAATCCTGTGGTCAGAAACTGACCAATAGTGAGAAGGGAAGAGCGGGCTTATAAACTGTGGAGGGACAGATGGACGGTCAGTAAGCGTACACCTACCTAGAGGAGCTATAATGTAAATGTTTGGCCAGTAAATTTAACTTATATTTAATAAAAATAACATTTTAGGTATTATTTTGTAAATATACAAATTTATATTGAAGATAGCATTTTATTGTTAGAACAAAACAATAGAATTTTAGGAGTTCTTACATTGCAATGGTGATGAGGAGCATATAGAGGCTTTTGAATATGATGTATCCAGTGTAACATATCCAGATATTAGCAGAGAAAACCATCGCAAACAGAGAGGCCGCCCCTAGACCTGACAACGAGCCCAGAGCCAGTTCACCCCAACAGCTCCAATCCAACTGAATAAAGCCGACTCCATACGCTGCCGCCGCACCTAAACTCAGGAAAACAACACAAAATTCAACACTTTCAGAAATAATAACACAACATTTGACACTCTCAGAAACAGCAC
>CM067488.1:21551296-21573181 GCA_034552555.1 Semaprochilodus insignis
GACTTTAAAGCTTCTCATGAGCCTCTGTGTGCTGAGCATTCCGTTGAACAAGGAAGTCTGTGTCTGAGAGCTGATATCTTTCGATAAACCGCCGTTTTTCTGTGTTTTGCTGTTGATTTTCTGCTCTGTTTTGGTCGTGTTAATGGCTGGCAGGAAGGTGGCGGTCGTGGTTCAGGGCGAGGCGGAGGAGACGGACTCTGACTCGGACCAAGAGGTCTTTATCACCTCGGCCAGACCCTCAGGACTCACGGTTCCTGGAGAAGCCTCAGAGACCGACAGTGAAGGAGAAGCAGAGCAGTGGAGGCCAGAAACTTCTCAGAACTCCCAGAATTCTCTGGTTTTCCGGCCTGAGCTTCCACCTCTGGTGGTCACTCGTAGCCCCGAGGTGGTCTCTATTTCTGGATCAGATGATGGGAGAAGTTTGAGAGCAGAATCTGTTGGACAGAACACACTGCTGCAGCAGAAACTGCAGGAAAGCAACGCTCGCTTCTGCGCTGATGTTCAGCACAGCCTGAAGCTTCTGTACCAGGGGGCCTCTAGAGACATTAGAACAGCCACCAGCCACCTGAACAACTCCCAGAACGGCATCATAAACACCTCTCACAGCATCCGCCTGATCCTGGAGGACCTCAGAGCTGTCTCCGAGAAGATCGACATCATCACCAGCTGTAACCTCCTCCCGGACATAACCATGCCCAGACAGCCTGCTTCTGGACCCTGACTCTTCTGGATCTTGCCTGGAAAACAGTACTGGAATTGGATTTGAGTGTCACGGCCGAAATGTGATCTCACAATAAATGTTTTAACATCATATTACAGTATTCAGATCTCCTGGAGGTTGGATAAGTTGTATCACATTATAAGAATATTATAATCACAATTAAAAACATATTATTAAGCATTATGAGTTCAGTGATGTTTATACAAAGGTGAAGTGGGTTATTTGTCCACCACCTTCTTGACTAACTTTCTGTTCCACCTTATATGCTGCAGCAGTTGCGTTCTGGCTTCCAACTGCTGAACCGATTTAAGGTGGAATGGAAATTTCAGATTTATTTCCGCTGTATAACATAAATCATAGATAGATAAACGGCGCTGTCATAAGTGATGTCTGGTTTCAGATGAGTTCCTGGAGAACCCTGTGTCCTCCTAGTGTTTTTCTTCTGAAACACTTCAAGGCATAAATGTTAACAAGCTGATTAGTTGGATCAAGTGTGTTGGAGGCATTAAAATGTGCTGGTCAGGGGGTTCTCCAGGACCAGGGTTGGGAACCACATTAAGCGGAAATTGCATTGTCATAAGCTTGGCTATGGTTTAGAGTTTAAAGGAGCAATATGTAAGATTTTTAGCCTAGAACATTTCACAATAGACTCAAATTATCAACAGGATGTGAAGAAATAACAAATTTGACGGTATGCTGAAGATGTCCATGAATTGGGTTACAGAAATATGTACTGAAGTTAGGATGCTAGCCACAGCCTGCCCTGTCTCCGAATACCGCTTTGTACCTCTAGAGGTGATAGTGTGTCACTGTGGCATTGAGTTGAATCAGTTCACCATGTGAGGATGAATAAGTTGCTCTGCTGCTTTGGCAGTGTGTTCTAACCTCGTGTCAGTCATGTTGAAAGTTCTTCTCCCAGTTAGATCATTTAAGGGAGGGTGGCCAGTGAAAGGAAGTGTAAACACAATGGTGGCTGAAACTCCTGGCAAACCACCATTTAATTGACATTTATAGCCACCTGCTCCTGACAAATGAGTATATTTTGCTGTGTGTTGACTAAGTGTTGACTAACTAACATGAAATAATAGATTAACAATGCTTAACTAATGTTAAGTAAACATGCAACAACTACATGTTTACATAAGTAAATAGGTAACAACAGTTGGTACATATTTACTTAACATTAGTTAAGCATTGTTCTTCTTTGTGAGCATTGCATCTATTACTTCATGTTAACTAATGTATAACTTGATGTTAGTTGGTCAACACCTAACGTAAAGTGTGACCTGTATTTATGAACACGATCACAGTGGAAACTGTT
Source organism: Semaprochilodus insignis (assembly GCA_034552555.1). Classification (NCBI taxonomy): domain Eukaryota; kingdom Metazoa; phylum Chordata; class Actinopteri; order Characiformes; family Prochilodontidae; genus Semaprochilodus; species Semaprochilodus insignis. The sequence continues at coordinate 21,553,339 of CM067488.1, forward strand.
CCACATGTCATGTTGAATGTTTTGTTTTTCCCCAATATGTCATATTTAGCCAGTAAACAGTAATTGTGCATTCAGGTGTCCAGAAGTGTGCAGAGGATGTGTTAAGTGAGTGCATTTGGGGGTTAAGTGCCTTTCTCAAGTATGCAAATGAAGTGCTTTTGAGCAAGGCACCTAACCCCCAAATACTCCCTGGGCAGGGTGGATAGGGCTGCCCACCGCTCCAGGCAGGTGTGCTCACTGCCCCCTAGTGTGTGGGTTCACTAGTGTGTGTGTGTGTGGGGGGGTGTTTCACTTCACAGATGGGTTACATGCGGTAGACCAGTTCTTCTGTGTGCAAACACAATTGTCAAATAGTTTTAGAGTTATTTATTCTCTTGAGATGACTCGATTTGAAAGACGGAAGAACCCAGTTGCTTCCTGCAGCTCCACTGAACTGTCACATGATATTCATACCTGAGTAAATATTTCACCTGTGAAGGCTGACCGAATCAGAAGGGAGCGGTGTTAGTGAGGTCGCGTTGTTGCTGATGTACAACACGTGTTATATGATGTTACCGTGTCATACTTCTGTATGGTATGTGTTTGTATCTCAGTATCAGTGCTGACTCTTGTTGCAGAGGTGTACTTTATTCACACTATCTAAGGCTTGAATCTCTGAGTGAACAACAGCTCCTCTGTGAGTCTCTCTGAGAGAGGCAGTAAATGCAAATGATGTGATTACGACAGTTGCATGACAGTCAGAAGCCGTTAATACCACCTGACTGTCATAAACCATATTCCAATGAAGTGTACTTGTATGCAGCAAACTGTTCAAAGATGACGATGCAAAGCTGAGCTTAATTTCTTACTTAAACGTTCTGTCCCTTTCTATCTGTTCTCCATTTCATAACCGATGATCTGATTTACAGTGACCAGGACTCTGGCCCTACAAACGAGACCTACGTAGTTTACCTGCTTCACCTCAGTGAAGTCATTCGTTAGCTGTTGAGTTAAATCAGGTGGATTGGAGCAGTGTTAAAACAGACAGGGACAAGGCGTAATCATGATAGTATGAAAGGTAGCAAAATCTTTGGTTTAACAGTTCCTCTTCTGCTCTTTTTTGGTCTTCCACACATGAACTGAGATCTTACACGTGACTTCATGCATCAGAAATTGACACTTTTGAAGGTTATGCTTGGAACATTTGGCAAGTTTTTAGATTTACAAATACACTACTATGCAGGGGTTCTCAACCTCAACCAAGGCCCGCCTGATAATAACTACAAAGCATAGCGGCCCACCAGAACACTAAAATCGTCTTTTATAAATACAGTTTCTCTAGGAAACACGATTAAAGAAGAATTATGATATGTACAAATTCTGTGAAAGACCTGTGAAAGCGTCCCAAGAAACCTTTCCCCGTCAGTGGCTAGCCAGCCGCTATGTTGTCTCAAGCTAAAGATGTTTACTTAGCCTGCTACTGCAACGTTTATATTGCACACTATTTGTTAATTTGTACATTAATATACATATACTGATATTAATATACTTAATATAATGCTAATATGCTTATATATGACATTTGGGGCCCATTACAAACTATTGCCTTCTGACTACAGGCTCACGCACCACTGGAGGGTGCTTCATGGTCCACTGGTGGTCTGCGGCCCGCAGATTGAGAAACCCAACAGCGTATTGTAAAGTTTTTCAGAGGTATCCTTGGCAGATAAAGTTTATTTTCAGGGTGCCCAGAATTTTGGATTTTGAGACATTCCAAGAGGTTAATCAGGGGGTCCAGGACCCCCGGTTTGTCTGCTTCTGATTGTTATAGCTCAGTGGTCACCAGCCCTCCTCCTCGAGCTCTACTTTCCAGCAAAAGTCCAACCTTCAACTCAAATCTTGCCCATATAACCGTCTGCCAGTTTCCAGCAGCACTCCAAACAGGAATATTTTATGATGTGTTCCATAGGGGGCTGAATTCACTCTTTAGAAGGGCTGTCTGAATACTTTCGGTTGCATAATGTTTGTACATCTGCTATTGCCTCTGTGTTGTAGTCATAAAGGCTCTGTTCACATATATATAAACTGTAATCAAAGCACTAGTATAAGTAAATCAGCGGCTGGTGAATTCCCCTAGAATCCCCCGTCCTGGTCTGCTGTCACTATAAGAGGAAGTTCGGGAGAAAAAAACAAAAAACAAAAAACTTTTACTCCGACAAGATTCTGGTGAAACACATCTGCTCTGATTGGAACACTGAAGTCTTATAGATGACCATGAACCAGTATTACTGGTCTGTCCAGCTTCAGCAAAAACAAAACCTAGAGATTCATAATTTTGAAATGAAATGTATCATTTAACAATTTTTTTGAGGGAAAAAATATTTTTGGAGACATATGCGTATTATATCCATCATGATGATTCTCTAGCTAAATATATGGAAGATGCCTCTTTATTTGTTGTCTGAGTCTCTAAGAAAAGTGTGGAAACAAATAAAACGTAATTTATTTATATGACCATTATTTTGTTATTTAAGCAAACAAACAACCAGGCATTACTGCACAGATGAGAATATTTTATACATTATTACAGATAATTAGCACACATATAGACAGTTACTATTCATCTTAATGTACAGGCTATTATACAGAGTAGAAACGATTATAGGTTATTATAGCAGTATGCAGCATTAGTTTTATACAGTATCTGCACTGTGAAGATGATTGCACCTCCTGACAGCTTAATCATTTCCAAAACTTGTGATAAACGTGATGTTCTGAGTTTGTTGGGCAACTTGGTGTGCATTTAGGTCACCGATCAGCAGAGGAGGTCATATTTCTGCGCATATCAGCGCAAATGCTGCGTTGCTTTTACGCAGCGGGTTTTTAGCCGCTGCTGTTCTGCTGGATATTGATGACGCGCTGCGGTCATGTGACGTCTCAGCCAATCAGAGCGCCGCGCCGAGAGCAGGCGAGTTTGGAAACGAGGATAAAAATGAAGTGAAAAATTCATTCAGATGCATCAGACTTGGAGAAGCCGAGGGGGAAATATGGGCGCAATGAAAACTGCTCTCGTGTCCATTGTTTTCTGCGTTTCACTCTGGTGTTCGTCTGCGGAGATCACCACCAAAAACGGGGTAAGAAGTTTCGAACTTTCCGTTCCACCTTAAATAGGGCTGCAGCGTTTCGGGCACCATTTAAGGTGGAATGGTTACTTCGTTCAGGAAGCTCGCTAACAGGAAACTTAGCGGGTAGGATGGACACTTTAAACTCTCTAATGTCCTTAAGTGTATTGATTAATACGAAGTCGCACTTAACCTGTCGTAAAAACTCGTTTTCTGTCTCCAATGCCGAAGTGTTTCACCGGTCCAGTAACATCACCTCACGCACTCTCATCCACCGTCACTAGCTGTCTGCCTGTCCGGATCAAATTTTTATTTTGTAATGCATCTAAGTGGTCAGTATGAACACCTCTGTCCACATTAGCTCTGCACAGTGATTTATTCTGGGCTGTTGCGGAAGTTGGCCGGGAAAAAGTCTGTCACAAGTTCCTGTGGGCGTGGCTACGAAGAACCACACAAAACAATGGGTCAGATGAGTGATTCAGTGATTCGTTGATTCAGTGATTCAGTATGAAACTATACAGTTTATAATTCACTGCCATGGCAAAAGTCATGGGACATCAGTATGTTAATTGATTTTGAATGGGTGTTGCATCAGGGGGATGGCCTGAGAACGCCCACACCGGTGTTTGGTGTGGTACAGCATATAACACCACTACCTACCAGGGACCTACCATCCCATGGGGAGACATTCGATTCACGGTCTGGGTGACTATGCTGTGCTACACCATTAAGAGTCCTTGGGCAAGACCCCTAATGCTATGTTGGCCTACCTGCAACCTTGTAAGTCGCTCTGGATAAGGGTGGCATTTGTTTCAGGCTGATGGTAGGGTTCATGTGTAGTGCAGACTCAACAAAGCCTTGGACCCCTATTGTCTATAAGGCACTGTGCAGTATGGTGGTGGTGGTTCCATACTGGTGTGGGTTGTGGTCTTGCGCCTGGGCATTTGTGGCTGTTCCCAAGCTGTCCCCTGAGGTAACGCCACTTCATAATCTATTTACATACTGCTGTCCCCTTTTGACCAAACCACTCTGAGTGATGTTCGTCACATCCTAACCATTTAATTATTAACAGTGCAGGACTCATGAAACGTTTAAGTAGTGAATGAGTGTCTGTTTCAGCTATCGCTGTAACCAACAAAACTATAATTAAAAATATAAACATAACCATAAAACTAGATTCACCAGGATTTTGTTGCCTGTATTTTTAAGGGTATTCATACCAGGAAGCCCAAGTGTCAATATTTTAATATTTTAATAACTTTGCTAAAAGATCAACAAAATACATTTGTCTTAATCCAGAAGATGGCGCTGTATCGTTCTAGTAAGGCTGACTCCTCTGTTGGTATAGTCACTGTGATGAACAGAACTAGTGTTGTACTACTCAAGACCGGCATTGAGACCATAAACAGTCGAGTCAAGTGAAGTCTCATTTCAGCTCTGTACAAGTACACAGTGAGATGAAATTGTTTTTTCCAGGACAAGGGTGCCACATGGGACAAAATGAGAACGAAAAACAATACAATACAGACAAAAACAATACAGTCAATACAGTACAGGACAGACTGCAGAAAGTGCAGTCTGTACAATAAATATGAATCAATACTGAGTATAGGTAATAAGTGTAAGGTGCATAGATATTTAGGTCTCTGTCTTGCCCTCATTTGGACTTGGTCTTGTCTTGGTCTCGGGGTAAGGTTATGAAGACCAGCCGAGTACGTCAGCTATGGGGGAGATAACTGGAAGCTGAATTCTTATTAAATATCAACAAACTCAGAATCAAAGAGAATAAAACGATCCTTTATCTGTGTACTACACTACTCCCTCCTCGCCACTCCTTCACACTGTGTCACACAAACACATTGCTATGACAGAAGCAGCTGTCCCCTGTCACCTTTTGTGCACATACAGATTCCGATCTAGGCAAGATACCAGGGCTGTGTATTGGCAAGAGCCTGGCAACACAATACGCGTTATATTACAGGGGTTTCGATTTAGTATGTTGTAATATATTTTGATACTGTAAGCAAGGCGATATATCACAGTTTTTAAAAATATGACTTTTGGTAAACCAACAGAGTATAAAGACACACCAACATATGCATAGGCTTGCAAATGCTAACATTAGTCTCAGGTTTAACTTGAAGAGTCTAATGGTGAACAGCACTACTCCTTAGTGGTTGTGGGTTTAAACACAACACAGAACGATCCACTGTCTGCCACCAGTCTTTGATCGTAAACTATTGATTAAGAATCAGTGCTGTGTTTGAGAGTCGATAAAGTATCACAGAGCATAATATTGTGATATTTGGGGAAACTGTGCTTAAAGAATGTTTTCAGGACAACAAGGCTGAAGTTGGCTTCCCATTTAGATGCCGGAATGTAAAGTGCGCCATTTAGGATGGAATGGGAACATCCCAACAAGAAGCTGGCATATAAGAAGAGCTTTGTACTGCACACTAAGATGGCACCGCTGCTTCATTTGAACATTTGAATGGGACCAACAGAATTTTCCCACATGGAACAGAGAGAAACTGGTTTGGAGGTTTAGAGCTAGATCAGGATGGCTGCAGCTCTTGGGTTGGGTAGCACAAAGAAGTGTTTAGTTTAGTAGTCTGTGTGCTTGGCAGTAATAAAGCGGTAGCAGTGAGAGGGAAAAACTCTGCCTTTCCTAAGTACCTACAAAACATGATTTATTCAGACAACAGTAAATTAATAGAAGCACATGTATGACCGACAGTGTCTGCGATTTTTGTGATTATAACATATGGCAGCAAAAATATCGTGGTAGTATCATATTGTGGCTGAAGTATCGTATTGTGATTGTATTGTTTCGAGGTTAAAGTATTGTGATTGTATTGATTGCATTGAGACCGATTTATTGTGATTATATCATATCGTGAGGCCTTGCAGTGCTTTTTTAAAATTAATTAATTAATTCATTTATTTATTTTTTAAATAAACTTTCCCATGATGCTCTTTTGTTCCTCTCAGGTGCTGAATCAGTACTTCAAGACTAACCTGACTAAACCAAACGAAGCGGCGGTGAACGTCAGTCTTTACTATGAGTCTCTGTGTCCCGGCTGTCGGCAGTTCCTGGTGGGGCAGCTCATGCCGACGTTTTTCATGCTGAGTGAGATCATGAACGTGGAGCTGGTGCCGTTCGGGAATGCACAGGTTCGGACGTTTCTGAGTGTTTGGTATAAACGCTGCTTCTGTCACTGCTCGGGTTAAACTGCTGGTGTTTGTGCTGCAGGAAACGAAGGTTGGAACCAAGTATGAGTTCACTTGTCAGCACGGACCGGATGAGTGTCAGGGCAACATGATCGAGGTGAGAGAGTTCCCATCATAACCTTCCTAAGGCCACTTTGGCTAATATTCATATTCCACCATCAAATTCAAATGATCTTTGTGTTTATCTACAGACCTGCATGCTGAATAACATGGGAGTTTATGCATATTTGGTGATAAACTGCATGGAGATGTCCAGAGATGTGCTCAAAGCATCAAAAATTGTGAGTATGGAGTGTGTAAGATGAGGAATTGTTGGCTTATTCACCAACATCTTCTGAAGTTCTCTTATCCTAAGAGAATAAATCTACATACGACTCATTATGTGCTCTTCAACCGCAAAAACAAATCACTAAGAACAAATCCCGAATAAAACAGTGGTGAATGTCTTCGTGAAAACTGCATAGGTGGGTTTTATGAAGAAATAAGGTAGTGAATGTGGCCCGCTGACATTGTATCCTACTTGAACCTGTATCCTGCTTGTAATATCTATGCAATCATTTTCCAACCACTTTTGACACATTAGAGCTTGGCTGAATGGGCGGAGCTAAACAGTTGTAGGCTGAATTTGAAGGCCCAACTGCTGTAAGCTGAATGGGCGATTATTCATGTTGATTTTTGTGAGCTCACAAAAACAGCAAATTCAAAACAGGCTGGTTAGTTTCCACATCTGTGTTGTATATATGGGGAAGTGAACAGTAAGTTTTGAAAGAGCGTTTACAAACAGGATGAATGTAGGGATGAACGATATATCGTTTCAGCATCATTGCAATGTGTGCATTTGCAGTATTTGATAAGTCAGATGAATTAAATGAAGCATGCTACAACTGTTTTGCGGCTTGATACAAAAGAAAAACTGGACTCTGATTTAAGGCTTCTCGGATACATGGAGAAGAGTAGTCACAGCGCTCACCTGCTTTTGTGTTTGGTGCACTGAAACCGATTATAGAAAACATGGTTCACACTCACGAGTGTTAATTCTTTTCTCAGCCTTTTTATTTTTTTATTTTCACCCCCCAATCAATGAACAATGTTTTCTTAATATTGGTCTTCAGGTCATCTGAAAAAAATGAATATTTTTTCGCAGTATAAATTGCAGGTAAAACTAAATTCCAAAGTCACTTTTTTTCCAGTGTCGTGCAGACCTACTACACACTCTTTTCAATGATTCAAGTACTATTATTATTATTATTATTTTTTTTTTTTTCTTCATTGATATGAAATGGTTTAATTTATCAACCTCTGTCATTCAGTCACTTTGAGCCTGACCCATAGCTGTTAGTACTACAGTTCCCAGAGTGCACTTCACCAGTCATAAGGCTGCACTGTGGCATGCACTCACAAATGTGATGAACCACTTCACTAGGTCTAATTCACTATAGGTCAGTAGAGTTATTATGCTTTTGTCATGGTTTAGGATGGAATACACTGTAACTCATAGACTGCAGTGGATTACTGCTTTAATAAAACACAATAAGATCCAACACAGCAATATTAAAAATACATAATTTGCACTGTTTTTATTATTAGACAGATGTACAATAATGCAGAGTTCAGCTGATCTATGCGGTTGTATATTTTTGTGTACGTGTGTGTCATTTGTAAATACATGATCATCTACATAGTAACCGGTGCTGCTGTGTCCTCAGTGTGCTGATCTGTTCAGTGATACTCCATGGAGTACCATCGAGACCTGTGTGAACGGAGATGAGGGGAACAAACTGATGCACCAAAATGCTGTGAAGACTGGCTCGCTGAAACCGCAGCACCAATACGTCCCCTGGATCACCATCAATGGAGTAAGAGCTTTATTACAGCTTTACTACTGCTTTATTACTCAAACCTGTGGAGGGGGTCGGCTTTCTGAAGAATAGGGGGTTGAAGGTTTTATTAATTTATTTATTTTTTTATTTGTCAGTTCCTATATGGTTGTTGGGGTGTTTCCATGCAGTTTCTATGGTACTCTCGGATCATGGTTGCCTCTGAACAATCTGAAGTTCGAATGGTGTCAATATCTCAATTAACAAAGCTGCTGTTTGTCCTGATCTGTACTGACTGTAACCACTGATCTCCATTACAACCAGCATCAAGTCCGCACACCCCCAACACAGCTGAGCCTGACAAACAAAATAAATGAATAATATTCATTTCTGTGTAAAAGCAGATCATCGTTGTTTATTAAACCCAAAGCACAAGATTTTTTCAGTCGTTTGTTTGTTTATGTTTACAGGAGCACACTGACGACCTGGAGGATAAAGCCTTGAACTCCCTCTTCAGCCTTGTCTGCAGTTTGTACACGGTTAGTCGTAATCATGAAGTCATATTCATTTATCATGGCGTTTTTACTGAAATCCTTCTACTTAAAAATCCTTTATCTAACATTAAAGACAGTAATGACTACAACATCCTCTTTTAAGGTGGTTTGAGTTCTTTCAGTCAGACGGGCACAACAGTTTTTCTGTAAAAGGGGGAGGGGCGGGGCTACACTCCTGTAGCCTGAACACGTGTGTGTGTGTGTGTGTGTGTGTGTGTGTGTGTGTGTGTGTGTGTGTGTGTGTGTGTCACAAAAGTGAGGAAATTTCAGTTTTCCATGATATTGGCCCTGTGATATCGGAAATGATTGATAAACCCCTGTTTTGGTTTAAAGGTGGGATCGCAGTGGGAGGTTTTAAATGAGATCTACTCACTGGCTCCCTCTGCTGAGGTTTAAAGTGATTGTAGTCTGCAGTCTACGCTTTTGTAAAATGTAATTTTAGACAAACTTGCAGCTTGTGCGTTTAGCCTTTAGGATGAGGGTCATTTGAATCGTGTGGGTTGAGGCAATATGTATTAAACTTGTGGTCTTAAATTCGTTAGCATTGCTGTGTATTCAGTTCTGTGTTCTGTTTAAAACTGAGTTTGAATACTTTGTTTCATTTGTGTTTTGTTCTGTATTTCAGGGAAAGAAACCGGCCGCATGCACTCTGGGACAGAGTGACAAAAAGGGAAGTTACTGCTGATCTGGTTTTTCCCTTGAATCCTGCTGTGTTTCCACAGAATCACTTACATAACCTCTCATTTTAAATGTTGGTTTCACTTCATTAAATCAAACTGAGAGTTAATGGGTGTCGGGAATACTGTGAGCATGTAAAACACTTTAGCAGATTGTAATTTGTTTTAATAAAAGAATAAAACCTAACTGCCTCCTCAAAGTCTTTAAATATGTAATATATGTAATAAATTTACATAGTCTGTAAATATTTGTTACTGTGAGAAACGAGTGGATCCTCAAACTGGACTAAACTTCAAGTCACATTATTTTATTTTAATGAATTCAAGCTGTCAAAGTCCAGCTGGATTTCTACAGCTGTCACTTTCTTGTAAATGTCTCCTGCAAGGTTCAAGTTTATGTAGAAGGTTGCTTGTTTATCTGTGGAATGCAAATATTGTTCTATTAGTGATTTTTGCACCCAGAAGGAAGTGCTACGATTCTGGCCCAAAACATGACTCAGCCACCTCCTTGCTGACGTGGCAGCCTTGTAGGGACACGGTGGCCATCCACCACTCCACCCATCTGGACCATCCAGGGTTGCACGGCACTCCTCAGTAAACAAGACTTTGAAAATTAGTCTTCATGTATGTTTGGGCCCACTGCAGCTGTTTCTGCTTGTGAGCACTGATTAGGGGTGGCCGAATAGTAGGTTTATGCACAACTGCAAGCCTATGGAGGATCCTACACATTGAGGTTCGCAGGACTCCAGAGGCACCAGCAGCTTCAAATACCTGTTTGTAATGGCATTTTAGCAGCTGCTCTCTTAATCCGATGAATTTGTCTGGCAGAAACCTTCCTCATTATGCCTTTATCTGCACGAACCTGTCTGTGCTCTGAATCAGCCACAAATCTCTTCAGAGTGCGATGATCACGCTTAGTTTCCGTGAAATATCTAATGTTTTCGTACCTTGTCCAAGGCTTTGCACTATTTGAGGCTTTCCGGCAGCAGAGAGATCCTTTTTCTTTCCCATGTTGCTTGAAACCTGTGGCCTGCTTAATAATGTGGAACGTCCTTCTTAAGTAGTTGTCCTTTAATTGGGCTCACCTGGCAAACTAATTATCACAGGTGTCTGAGATTGATTTCAGTGATCCAAAGAGGCCTGAGACACAATACCATCCATGAGTTTAATTGAAAAACGTACAATTAAATCTTTATGACACTTGGATCCAATTTGCATAATTGGAACGCGGTGTATGTGGCTTTCATTACTAATTTGACCCATTTTCTTGCTTAAATTCCAGTTTTCATTATATGGTTACATAATACACTCATTATCAAAAAAATTGGTGCACCCAGAAGGAAGTGTGGGATTGCAGTGCTATTGGGAAGGAAGACAAAGGTTACCAGGAACAATAAATGATGATACATTTAGACTGATATTCTGGCATTCTGAGTCACTCCATGACAGTTTGGCAAGCATGTAGTCCTGCTTTGTGTAGCCGTCTGCCAACAGGATGACTCATGGAGGGCATCACTGCTCGCTGAATGTCCGAAACTGTTACTGCTGGGTCAGTCAGGTACAGCGATAAGGCCCATCCTTCCTTATGTCATGTGAAACTTCAGTCAATCGCATGTCTCACAATGTCAAACCTACCCACCAGGTTTCTTCACTGTCAGTTGATTCCTTCTGGTGCAACTATTTGTGTAACTATATTTTTGATGATGAGTGTAATTTATTCTTTACAGTAAATTCAGTTAAATAAACAAGAATACGCATTTAAACCTTTTCTATTTTGTGTATTAAGTAAGACTTAAAAAAGACAATGAAAAAAGGAGAAAATTAAATATATAAAGGTGCATCCAAATGTGATTTGAGTCTATGAGGTCACTATTATGCTCATTTAACTATGTTCATTGTAAAGAATGGAGTATTATGTAACTATATATTAAAAATGAACTGTGGGAAATAAAGTCATGAACATGGCTAAAATTAGTAATGATTCTGTTGGTTGTATTCGCAGTTGAACAAATGTATGAATAATCACAATATATTTTAAATCGTGGTAACATCATATCGTGGGCCCTTTGGCAATTTCCATTATGTGTAATGTTGATAATGGTAAAATAGTGGAAGAGCTTTGGGGATTATTTTGTACTGATAGCCTGAATAGATTAAAAAAAAATTAAGACAAAATCTTCTTCATAACTATTGAAAACAATGTATCTGGCAACATATCAGGCAACATATTATCGCTGTCCAAAGAAAAACAAGTATCTCCAAAAAGCAACTTTACAGGAAAGGCCAAAAAACCTAATTTAACTTTAATGTCAGTCAATGGAACCAGACTTTTTTTTTTTACAAGCAGTTTTGGGCCATTTCTGTTGGTCCATTCATCAAAATGTATACACAATGTTAAAGGCAGCCATAAAGTAAAAATCAACAAAAATGGACATACATGTTTTCTTTGGACAATGACAATATTCATAACCATTTTGGACATTAATGTTGGCTTTTAGGGAACAGACGTCTTGTTCCCATTACCACCACTCTGGAAAATTCCTGAGAAAGAATAATTTTACATCAAACCACTTTAAATAATTTTATTTATGTTCTAACGATTGAATTATACAGACATTTAAAATGTTGGTGAAATTGCCCTTGAACAGAGCCATGTACTTCAAGGTAACCCAGCATCAGTAAACAAGTGATTGTTTAGAATTTAAACCTCATTGTGACGCTCTAAACCACTGATCTTCAGTCGTTTACCGACACTTTCGGCGATAAGCTGTGCTTTTCTGAGCTCTGAGAAATCAACCTTCTTCGGATATGAAGACCCCTATTTCCGGCGTCCTCTCTCCCCCATCTCGTGTGGGGGAGTTCAGGTCGCTGCGACCTCTACTGTTCGTGGCTGGGGCCGCTGCTGCGGCCACCGGAGCTTTCTGTACAGGTTTAGAGATCGCCAGCGGAGGAAGAAGACCGTCGCCGCTGAGATCCAGACCGCACCAGAAGGTAACAAATCATAAAACGACAAACCGAGAAGGAGAAAATACCGGTTAGTGAAGTTCCAGTTGGATATATGGATATACAGTACGAAAAAAACCAAATAATTTAAAAAACAACAAACGCCAATTACGTCATATCGGCACATCCGGGAACTTCGGTTTGAAGCACGTCACGGTCCCGTTATCGGAGAAGCAAACGACACTCGCCACAGACTGAAATGTAAAATAGCAGCACGGAACAAACCCAATAAACAACCAACAGTACTGAATTAGTGTCTTTGGGTCATTTATAAACGATGTCCCGTCTGCCTGCCGAACAATACATCGACAAGATCAATTTGACTGCTTTCAGTCTCTCAGAATTAAACTGATGCAGTAACTAGGGATGGGCGATACCACTGATTTTCTATTTGATCCGATACCAAGTAATACCGAAGCTAATATCCTGATACCAATACTTTAAAGCTTGTGATTTTCAACAACAATAAATGGTAAATGTAATCAAAATTATAACAGAAAGTCTGACATTGATATTAAATAAACCTTCAGAAATCAGAGTCTCCTTGTGTGCTTCTTTCTTAATGACATAATTCAATTCAGCAATAACAAATATCAGTTCAGTGTTTGCTAATGTTCAAATCATATGTTCACCTAATCTAGTATTGTCAATTGAAAAATTAGTCCCTAAACGTGTATTTATAAGACAAATATCTGAATAGTTACATTTTAAAGTTCATTATATATCTATTGAAAGTTAAACATTATCAAATGATGCCAGATAAAAGTAAATAATATGTACATATTTATATTATATAAATATTTTATATGTAATATATATTCTATTATGTATAATATATCATTTTGATAGTTCACTCAGAGAAGTCTACCTATTACAAAAGCACAGTTTAGTGCCACTTCTGTACCTTATGTTTTAAAATTAATTATTTTAAATGTAATAAATTATTTTAATTGGGAGATTACTGCACATCCACCCTACTAAATAAATAAAGAAAGTAAAATTGTAAAAAAAGAGAGTAAAATATGTTGTGCTTAAAATATTTAATAATATTTCCTGAAATATCTTACGTTTCAGTCCTCTTCTACAAATAGCTAGCTAGCATCAGCATTGTGCTCTGATAACTGACCTGGCTAGCTAGTAGGGAGCCATTTAAGATTCACCCTTAGTTAGTATACACCACAGCAATAGCTAATATCATAAGGTCATAGTTATGATCATACCTGTTAGGGCAGTTATCATCATATCTATTAGAATCATGCCAGTGGTAGACATTCAATAGATAGTAACTCAGGTTAGTCTGTACTCAGCATTACAGATTTAAGGTATTACCTTCATGGACGTCTTGCCTGTTGTTTTCAGACCCGGTCCAGAGACTCCAGGCTGCGCTTCGTCTGGTCGAGCCCAGTGCTCTGCAAGAGGTTGGACTCTACATCGAATGCCTCATTGCAGACCAGGCTGAGGTAGTGATCCTTCACCACTCACATGAAATGACAGTGTAGAACATAGTGTATAGTTATGTGTCACTATATGCATACATGAATCTCATTTAGGCCTCCTTTATTCCCTCTGCTTCATAGGCCATCCCTGAGGAGTATGGAGGGGATACAGTTAGCCCCTCAATCTTTGGACCGGTGATTACTTACACAGTAAGTAAAAGGATTCTGTTGATTCACTTTCATTAATGTATTTTCACATTAGGATTGTCTGTGGACAACATTGTCTAAGCCTGTATACAATAGCATTCTTACCTTTGTTGTGTGGCTACAGTTGTCCCAGGCTGTTTTGGGAGCAGCTGCTTCTGCGGCTGGGCTTCGGAGAACTGCAAAGTTCATTCTGGACTTTGCGCTTCTCATACCATCGCTGGCACACCCGAGGCTCAGTGGTATGCACTTCAGCCTACGTTCAGCGATATCCTGTTGGTATATCTGTAGATGTCTCATTTACATGTGTGTCTATTCTTAAGAGGATTTGTGTCCGGCGGCACTATGTGCTGCTGAGGAGAGGAGCTGTGACTCAGTCGTGGTGGATTCTCACCAACGACTTCTTCATGACATCCGCTAAGGTAGTATAGCCTATTCCTATTATGTTCGTTTATATTATCAGTACTTTTGTGATTTATCCACATGAATGCCCTATGTTCTCTTATAGTGCCCCATATGGTATGCTGCAGCATACCGGGTCACTTATACTGAGGTAAGTGGACTCAGCAGTGCTTATGTTCATTTCAATATGGCATTTATCTTTACTTTACAATATTATATTGTATTTTATTTATTTCAGCACATTGAAGGTCACCTGAGTCGTGCGAGTTCCTACTTGTTCACCAAGCACTACGATGAGGACACATCTGGTGCTGCTCAGGTAGCCTTAGTCTGTTTTAATAGATACTAAAAAGTTTGTTCTGGTTGAATATATTGTGCAAACACATTACACTGTATTACTTCCAAGCAGAAAATACTATGTACTCACTGTGTGGGTCCTGCAGGTGACAGTAATGGTGCACACGTATCGTGCCCTTGTCATCAGCGATGATGCGTGGATTGCCTCAGTGCGCTCAGCAACGGAACCCGTCCCCCCTGAGCCTAAGGCAGAATCAGACTTCGAGTTTGATTCCAGCTCACCATCCTCACCTCAGCCCAGCCCTGGCCCTGCAGGACAGAGTCCTCCAGAGACTCGGGAAGTACCTGTTTTGCAGTAAGTACAGTGGCAACCTACACACTATACCCTGTAAATGGAATCTAGATATGTTCATTTTGATTCTGAAGTTATTTGATCAATGTGTTAATGTGCAGTGTCCTCCTTTTCCACAGTGCATTCGCAGAGATCATGAGGATTACCAACTTCCCTCTGAAGCTGACCGCACTGCGCCAGGCTTTCACCGTAAGTGACACCACATTAACCCACTTTCCACACGTCACTGCCTTTAAGCACTAATGTTTCTGTAGTATTTCTAGAACCCCTTTATTGACCCCATACTTCCGCTGTTTCTGCAGAGCATTCTGAGTGACACGGAGTACTACAACCATCTCTCTGTGGCTGGCAGGATGATTCTTGGCGAACTGGCCACTCTGAATGCCAAGGTAACAATATGATGATAATCTGAAATACACGGCTCACGTTTATCTATGTGATCGGATCTGAAATGTTTGATAATGATCTCTTCTTCCACAGAATCGGAATGTCTTCCAGCAAGCTTATGACCTGCTGCTGGCGGTCGCTCAGGATCCTTCTTCTTATGAAGGAATTGTAGAAGAGCTGGCACAGAACGGGGTGAGTTTCACTAACTAGGCTTTAATCAAAACTTTGATATCACTTGCAAAAACTGACTGCTATGTCCTGTTAATCCTTGTAATCTTGCCGGTAATCTTTCTTCTTACTCTCAGATGCAGCACTTTAACTTCATAGACATTGTCTATGAAGTAGTGCTCCTAGGAGTTCTGGATGGAATGAGGCCTGAGATTCGTCCGGTAAGAGATCTTTCAATTTTTGCATCACAGGGTGCTGATTAAGGACCTGTGACCAATGAAAATGAACAAAAGTCTATATCTACATCCAGATTAGGATGGATACATAACAGCCCAGATCCCCTAAATAGCATTGCTTATGTCTGTTTTAATTCCTCTCATTGTTCCAGACGCCAGGAGGATTTCTCGACCATCTGATGGTCATGATTTCCTCTTTCTCTGCTACCAGCGAGGAGAGGTCACCCAGGGCTGACGGATACCTACACGTTCTCAAGGTAACAGTCGTATTCCATCACAACTAAATGTCTATTCATTCAGAGCAGAAGTTGTTCTTTTAAAGGCTTTTGATAACAGCCTCTACCTCTTTCTCTTAGAAAGGGATGATGCTCCTTCTTCAGGACATTTTCACCCTGGAGGAGACTGCATATGTGGATCCTGGGTCACTGGCCACGGCTGTGTGGAACGTTGTGCAACACCACACTGAGCAGCTGATGGACAGTCTCGAGGCCATCTAAGGAGCCAGGACTCCTTTGTATCCTTTACATATGTATATACTGTATAAAGTCATTTTAAAATGTGATTTAATATTGATTAATATGTTTATTTTCTTAATATTATTTTAATTAAATATATTGATATGATTCCCACATCCCTGTTCATCCCTATATGTTAAACATGTAAATTAAGATTGCTTTGTGTCCTTTCTTGTGTGTAAATACATAATTTTGTGTGTATCATATATATATATTTGCAGTGTCTCTCCACTCTTTCTGCTTTTCCTTGCTGGGTTCCTTTCAGATTGGTTGTGTCCTTATATGCTGTTAGATGTGCTGTAAGTGTGATACTACAATTTAAAAACTCATTAGGTCGTATAGAACTATCAAATTCTGTTTTACTGTTTATTTCATTTTGAACTCAAACACAAGCAAATACATAAATGTCCCTCCTCCGCAGTATGTCGTTTGATTTTTGGTCATTTTTTTCAAAGTTTTGTATGTGGTCTAGACTTTGTAACTCTCAGCCATGTTTTCTGAGTTTTCCAGTGATTGTGTTTTGCCAGTTCCTTGTTATTCCTTATTATTGTGTTGTTAGCCTTGTAGTTACAGACAGTGGTATCTGTATTTACGCAAGATAAAAGGCCATTTCTTAAATGAAATGAAATAAGTTATTTAAAATGTTTTGCTGTGAACCGCACTGTTTTAGGGAAACAGACATCTGGAGCATTCAATACCTCTTGAAGCTCCTTTAAGAAAGTGATTATGCTAAATGCTTACAAAAACACTGAGACTCAGAGATGCAGAGTTATAATATATTGTTGTATATGTAGTTGATGACTTTTCTCATTCTTACGCCAGAAAGCCTTTGGGAGTGATATCATCTGCATGTCATCTGCATATTTTATCAGCGAACGCCAGTCATTTCAGTAGGGCATTGCCTCTGTTGGAGTGACTGGCCACCAACACAACCTAAAGTAAGTACATATTTCAGTAAATCTGTTTTTTTAATGTTTGGCTACTTTGTAGTATTGCATGTGTAGATGTATATATGTTGAATAATTTATACAGACCATCTGAACCCACAATTTCTCTTTTCTCTGTTTACATCTATGTGGTGGAGCCTCAACACCGTAGTTCCTGTTGAGCCAAACAACTGGAAATTGCGCCGAGTGTCAAGTGATGAGGTAACAATGTTCTTAAGCAAATGTCTAATGTCATTGTGCATCCCTATTTGTGATACAGGTAAGTAAAAATATGTTTTTTCAGCTTACTGGGTCTACAGGGTGTGGATATAGGCTGTGTGTATTTTAAATATGTCTCTGTTTTCTGTGTCTCTCCACTCTTTCTGCTGTTCTCTGCAGGATCCTGCTGGACCTCTTGTTTACTTGCATGTTGTTAAATTCGTTTTAAGTGTGATACTACAATTCAGATTTAATTTGAATCATAGATCTGTTTACATTGCAGTCAACATCTCCTCAGACCCCACACATCCCAGTCATCCCCTGTTCCAACCTCTGCCATCCAGAAAGAGGTACCGGAACATCCGAGCCAGAACCTCCAGGTTCAGGAACAGCTTCTACCCGAAAGCTGTCAAACTGGTCACACCGGCAGCGCCTACCAGAACATGACCACACCACTAAAGACTGTACTGATTCTAGCCAGACCCCCCAGCACACACTAGGCTTTGATACCTCAGGACTGTTTGCACCGCACTTTACACTTTACACCTTATACTTGAACATCTCAGCTGTGTACTTACTTATTTATCTATATTTATTATCTATACTGAACACCTGTACCAAGCAATTTAGCTGTCTGAACATTAAGCTGCTTCTCCTACCTGCACTGTACACTTTATATATCTGTACTGTTTACAACCACATGCTTGACTGATACTGCTCCTACACTTTGCACATGTCTTGCACACATACTGTACTGTTTGCAGACATTGTCTTTGTCTATTTGTCCTTACTTGTCTATTTGTACTACACTCTATATATATTTATATATTTATACACATATTCTTGTAACTGCACTGGAGAAGGAGCCTGACCGTGTTTCGTTATACTGTGCAACCCTGTACTGGTATAATGACAATAAAGTTGAATTGAATTGAATTGAATTGTACTTGACTTGTACCTGCACTCTAAGCACTGACAATAAGATCTATATTTGTCCGAGTTGAATAGGAATTTCACAGAACTTCTCGAATATTGTAATAATTAAGATGTAAATAAAGTCATTCGGAGTGGTTTGATGTGAAGTGCGCTGTTCTAGAGAAGCTGATGTGTCAGAATTGTTTACAGTGGTGGTGATAGGAACCAGACGTCCAAAGCATGTAATGCCTCTTTAAGCTCTTTTAAAAGCTATTGCACTAAATGCTTACAAATATGCTGTGATATGCAAAATAGTGTGACAATTGTTTGAAGGGTTTTGGCCTCAGTGATTTACCTCTATTTTACCATTATCAATATTACCCAAAAATTTGCATAGTCACGTATAGATGTTTGTACAGCACATCAAGACTCCTGGTTCCTATCACTACCACTGTACAACCTCTAAGTAAGTTTTATACAATGCACCATTTCACCCCAGACCACTTTGAATTACTTTACATCTTTGCTTTACATCTCTGTGATAGATTTATGAAGACATTTTCAAACATGACTGAAATTTCCCGTTAACATAACTCACACCCACTGCCGTCATTCTAAAGAGCTTCTTACAGTGTATGTTTGTATGTGTAACTTAATGACTTTTCTATTCATCATGTTAGGAAGCCCTTTCCAGCGGTGTCATCTGATTCTCACTGCTTATTAGCTGATGCCAGTCAGTCCACTAGTGTGTCGATGCTGTTGGACTGACTGGCCACCAACACAACCTACTGTAAGTACATAATTCAGTAAATCTGTTTTTTAATGTTTGGCTACTTTGTAGTATTGCATGTGTAGATGTATATATGTTGAATAATTTATACAGCCCATCTGAACCCACAATTTCCCTTTTCTCTGTTTACATCTGTGTGGTGGAACCTCAACACCGTAGTTCCTGTTGAGCCAAGCAGGTGGAAATTATAATAATTATTAAAATGAGTGTCAAGTGATGAGGTAACAATGTTCTTAAGCAAATGTCTAATGTCATTGTGCATCCCTATTTGTGATACAGGTAAGTAAAAATATGTTTTTTCAGCTTACTGGGTCTACAGGGTGTGGATATAGGCTGTGTGTATTTTAAATATGTCTCTGTTTTCTGTGTCTCTCCACTCTTTCTGCTGTTCTCTGCAGGATCCTGCTGGACCTCTTGTTTACTTGCATGTTGTTAAATTCGTTTTAAGTGTGATACTACAATTCAGATTTAATTTGAATCATAGATCTGTTTACATTGCAGTCAACATCTCCTCAGACCCCACACATCCCAGTCATCCCCTGTTCCAACCTCTGCCATCCAGAAAGAGGTACCGGAACATCCGAGCCAGAACCTCCAGGTTCAGGAACAGCTT
>CM067488.1:21577501-21612098 GCA_034552555.1 Semaprochilodus insignis
CAGTATGTGTAGATGTATATGTGTAGAATGATACAATCAACCCATCTGATCCCACAATTTCTCTTTCTTTGTTTACACCTATTTTATGGAGCCTCAACATCATTGTTCCTGTTGAGCCAGGCAGCATGAATACAGAAATGCTGAGTTAATTTCAGTTTACTGGGTTTTATAATTACAAGGTGTGGATATATACTGTGTATTTTAAATATGTCTCTGTTTGCTGTGTCTCTCCACTCTTTCTGCTGTTCTCGGACAGGGTTTCCACTGGATTACTTGTCCACTTGCATGTTGTTAAATACATTTTAAGTGCGATAATACAATTCAGAAATAATATTGAATCATCAGTCTGTTTATATTGTATTTGACTTGTACCGGGGCTCTTAATACAGATAATAAGCTCTATACTTGTTAAAGAGGAATTTCACAGAAATCTGTCCACTTTACATAGTTTACATCCCAGTGCTTGATTATTATATAATCTGTCTTGAAATATGTCATGTTACAATGTACAGTATGTTTGTACATATAGTTTGATGGCTTTTATCTTTCTCTCCTTAGAAAGCCCTTTCTAATGATGTCGTCCTCATTGCACCATTTTAATGGCAGACGCCAGTCAGTCCAGTAGAGCATCGACTTTGCTGGACCGACTGGCCTTCCCCACAACCTCTCGTAAGTAATTCATCCAGTAAATCAGACTTTTCATGTTTGCACGTTTTTTCAAGTTTTGGTGTAACACCGTGCTTAGATGTAGATAGTACATGAAACATACATCTGATTCTACTATTTCTCTTTACTCTCTTTGTTAACATTTTTGTGGTGGAGCCTCAGCCTCATTATTCAAGATGAACCAGGCGACAGGAAACCTTGAAGACTGCCAAGACTGCCACCGAGTGATGAGTCAACAACATAACACCATGTCTTCTGTTTTTGATTTGCTGTGATTGCCTGCACCTCTGCATGTTAGATGTAAATATGGTTATAAGCACACTTTCATCACAAGTCCTGAATTAATTTATTTTTTCATATCACTCTTTTCTTAGCCCCTGATAATAATAATAAATAATAATATTATGCCTTGGCCTTTATGTGAGAGTCCCTAAAATCTCTATGTGTACACTCACATAGCGTATCAGGTAGATCTTGCTGTGCTGTGAGTAATGACATGAATTTAAAACACTGTGGTCATTTATGTTGTGTATCTACTGAAATCCCCTGAAAGACGTAAACACAAGAAGCTGCCAAAGTGGTTTGTGGTGGGAATTTAGAGCAGTTTCTGGAACCAAAGGTATGCCGGGTCACTCCAAAGCCACACTTGCCAAATTCAGCATACATAATCACTTCACCTCCAGATGGTTTAATGCTGAGAAAATAGCAAAAACACAAATGCTTTCCCAACCACGCCAGGGTTTAAAGGTTCAGCGTCCCACCGCCGAGGCTTGAGCAGGAAGGATGAGTTAGCAGACAGCCAAAGTCATCAGGGCAATGAAAAACTGATAGATTGAGCTGTTTGGTCTTTTTGTGCACATATCCATTAGTTTGTACAGTTAGGTCCTTATATACTCATATAACCATCTGAAACCAGTGAAACCAGTGACCACTGTTAGCAGTTTATCACAGTGAAAAGGACGCTCTGTGGTTTTCAGAGCTGGTGACTGGGATGGTTACTGAAGTCCACCAAACTCATGGTCATGTTGTGCATTATCATGCTGTAAGTAGCCATTAGATGAAAAGTAAACTGGGGTCATCATAGTGACTCACTATCATATCTTTGAGCTGTTTGGGAGGCAGCCTTGTAACCAGAGGGTCGCCGGTTCAATTCCCTGAACTGACAGGATGTGACTGAAGTTGACCCTCAACTGCTCACCGTGTGCCACGGATATAGGGATGCCCGCCGTTCTGGGCAAGTGTGTTTGTTGGCCCCTTAGTGTTTGTGTTCAATAGAGTGTGGGTGGTTCACGTTACGGATGGGTTAAATGCGGTAGACAAATTCCTCTGTGTGCAAACATAATTGGAAAATGGTTCTTAATTCTGAAATCATATTATGAGACAGGACAGGCTGGGGCTAGCTGGTTAGCATGCTAACCTCAGTAGATATACGTCAGCTGTTATTTCTTCATGTTCTGTTGATGTTTTGAACTAAAAATCTTACATATTGCTCCTTAAATACAACGCAGGTAGTGTCCATGGATTCATGCTGTTGACATCCAACACACCAAGTGACCAGACTAGAAGAGCCTGTGTCCACTGTAGCCTCAGCTTCCTCATTTTGGCTGATGAGAGGAACCTGAGGTGGTCCATTACAACAATTGTTGTAGCTCAGTCACCACAAGGTTCTAATCAGAGATCCTTTTTTGTTCACCATTTCAAAGAGTGGTTACCTCTGAGTGGTTAGTTCTTATCAGCCAGAAGAAGTCTGGCCTTTCTCCTCTGACATTAACATGTTCCTGCCATTGTTTTGCACCATTCTGTGTCAGTTTCTGAAATCTTCAAACCAACCTGCGGTCTAAGTCTCACAACACACTTTTTCAGTTCTGATGTTTGATGTGAATATTAACTGAAACTATTGACTTCTGTCTACATGATTTTAAGTGTTGCTCTGCTGTCGTATGATTGGCGGACTGGATGACTGCATGCCTGAGCAGGTGTCCAGATGTTTCTTGATAAGAGACCAAAGTGTGTATATTATAAAGATCAAAGAGAAAACACACACACACACACACACACACACACACACACACACCAAAATCTTTATGTTTAAGATTTTTATTTCTTTGGATTACATAGTACTATTAAATAATGCAGACACTGTTCACTGTCCATGAGTCAACACAGAACCTGTTATTTCACTAGTCTGTCACCACTGTCTCCTCCCTTCATAACATTTAGAACAATAGACTCTCAATCTCGCCAGCATGAGTCCAGACTCATGAAACTATAAATACATATACAGAACTGTTACTGATTTACCAACTCAGTAGTCAAAAAATCATAATGTAAAAAATATAAAGCATCAAAAAGATGTTCTGAACTGCCAGGTAGGTGTTGTTTCACTTTGTCCACACTGTAGGAGCTCAGCAGTTGAAGATGGAGTTGATTCTCTGGATACGAATGACTTTCCGTGCACTGTAGCTGTAGTCAAACTGTGTTTGCTCATGGTAGAAAGACAAATAACCTGTTTGAAATGACACAGGAACAGAATGTAAATAACAGGATCCTGTGAGCTTGAGACTTCAAGATATTCTAACACAGTATATACATCTATACATAGATAGAATAAATGCACTAGACTCTTCTAATACACTGAATGTATATCTATCTAACTATCTATCCATCTATCTATCTATCTATCTATCTATCTATCTGCCCTTTTCACTTTATTATGGATACATGATCCCACCATAAATCCAGGCCAAGTTCTGATATCAATACTAACTGTATGTTGTCTATTCTGTGTCACAAATAAAACACACTCAGCTTGACCAAATGGTATTCACTTGTTGGATTATAGAGTATATACTCATCGTCAAAGAAATAGCTGCACCCAGAAGGAATCAGCTGACAGGAATGAAACTTGGTGGGTAGGTTTGACATTGTGAGACAGGCGAATGATTCATGTTTCATGCTCAGCCGCGCATTCTGGGTGCAAGAATCATGTTTAACAACTTATATGTAAAATATCTTCACTGTGCAAAATAGCTAAAAACAGATCTGATGTATACAGAACATAATATACTGTTAAGCCTGTGGTATGTACATGTGAGCACCCAGAAGCTTCTCTGGTCATTTGTCATTTGTCTAGTATATGCGTTTTGTTCACTCCTGTTACATCTCTAATCGTCAGACTCTGCTGGAGTTTAGTACAAATCACTGTTGTTTACAGGGTCAGTAGTAGCGACCAATAGTGGTGCACCAAGGGCAGGGCTAGTGGACACATTAGCCTTGCTACCAGACTGCTACACTAAAGGCTAAGTAAAGATTAAAGGCTATAATTACGCTGAGAGTCAGGCTCCTCCTTCCACTCCCTCAATAACAACCTGGACTAATATTAACTGTAAGTGGCTACACAGCGGCAGACGAGTGATCACTGGAAGAAGCCTGGCTCATGGCTGCGTCATGGTGCCGGTTATAGGTGTCGATGCATTGAAGTGCCACTACAACTGCAACATTAAGATTAACCAACATAAGCACTTAGGCACATGAGCTCCAGCACTGCTGGATCCTTAACTGTGGCTTACCGTAGTGATAGGCGACAGCATCCACCTCATCTCCTATTCCAGGGAAGTCATCTTCAATGGATCTTGGATATCCACTATCCATGGCGCCTTTCTGTTCATCGTAACTGTGGAAGAGATATAACTCAGTGAGCTCCAGAGTGCATACGTCATCTACTGTATCCAACTTCATTCAACATCCCTTTAGAAACCCAAGTGTAAGACACTACTTTAGACACTATTTGCAGTTTTAATTGTTAGCAACATCTACACACCTCCAGTAGTCCTCGTCTGTGAAGAGCAGAGTCTTGCCTGTGTCCCGGATGTTCACCGCTGCATCGATTTTGCGGATAGATTTCGGAAGACCCAGCTTGTGGATGTATTTCGGGTAGCCGTCCACCAGGGTGTAACCATTAAGGGCCCACATTTTGATACCTTGTTAAGTGTAACAATAATAATCATTATCATGATCTATTGGCCCTACAAGGAAGCAAAACTGACAGTGATACTGCCTAACTGTGCCCCCACAGAGGGCAGTACAGCATTGCATGGGGTGGTGGGTGGCTTGCCCAAGGGATGGCCTGCCCAGGCATGCCCAGTTAGTTGGGGGATTTGAACCCACAGCCTTCTGGTTGAGGGTTCACCTCAGCCACCAGCCACATTGCTATATTATGATCATTTACTGCAGATGTAGCGTATATATCTCAACAGAATTACAAGTAAAAACACATTATGTTCATTATCATATGCCAAAATAAACACTTACCACTGAATATGATGACAATGTCTTTCTCTGGGTTCTCATAAGCTGCATCTACTTTCTTAGGGATTTCTGGCCAGGTGGTTTTAATAGGGGTTTGCTGTGCTTCAACCATCTGCGGGTGCAAACGCCAGTAAAAGCTGCCAAAAAGAGCATAAAAGCATATTATAATATGTTCATAAGACAAAAAGTGCTGATGTCATGATGCAGTCGTTAGCCAGAGTGAGTTAGAATAACCTCAACGTGCCAATAGGTCAAGCCTTAAAAATGTAACAGACCATATTTTTAATTACATGTTTTTAATAGTCTATACTTTTCTTTTCCTCTCGCAAGACACTGTCTGACTAACATATTAGTTACCAAACAATTAATAGTGGTTATGTCACGCCCTCGGGTCTCCCTGACACGGCCGATTTCCCGGACTCCATTTCCCAGAGTGCATTACCCGATGACGTCACACCCACATGTCTCCAGTCACGGCGAAGTTTTGCCAAACCTCTGTTTGCAATTCTAAGTGTTTCTCTCTTGCCTTTTGCTTGTATCTCTGTTTTTGACCTCCTTTGTCCTTACTCTCTTTTGCTTTTCCCCTTTTGATCTGTTTACTTGATTGTTTTCTCTTCCTGGTTTTCGACCTCCGCCTGACTCACTGTCTACGACCCTGCCTTACCCCTTTTGTTATGATTGCCTTGCTTTTGCTGTTGTGTTTGACTATCGGCGTGTCAAATAAACCTCCTTTGACTTTTAGCTCTGTGCGTGTCGAGCCCAGTTCTTTGTCCCTGACAGGTTACTGGACAATAAACCTTAATTTTTTTTGTTTTTCCCCCTTGATGTTAACTTGCGACATATGTGTGGTGTTATGTACCAAACATGGCCACTATCCATTTAACATGACCATATTCCAAACTCTCTTTATCCCTAATGAAACAGGCTGTTTTTGTTACTGTACCTTTAAGACTGATCTAAGATAAATGAGCTCTGTTCTGATTGGCTGTCCTGTATTGAGCCTTATTTAGAAAAGCACTAAGAGCTAAAACACTCCTTGGAACTTCAATATGAGTGAACGGGGCTAAACTGCTGTAGGCAGAAAGGTGGATATATGCAAATGAATTCATTCAAAACAGGTTGCAGAATAGTTTTGATATATGGACTCAGGAGCAAATAGTACATGTTGAAAGTTTAACAGTGTTTACGTATTTCTTCAGACTCCTTTATTTCAGAAAAGTGAGGGACATTCAGGTTCCTATGATATGGGCTCTTTAAGATCAACAGGGTTTTCAGAGTGGTCCAGCATGGTGTCATTTTAACAGTATGAACAGACCGCACCTGTCTTTGAAAATGATGGTCTCTCCACGGAGTTCAGTCATGGCATCAAAGGTCAACTTGGGGTCACATTTGCTTGGAGCCACAGGTTTGGGTTTGACTTTCTTGTGGTCAGGGTTCGTGCCTATGATTCAGCCAAAAACACAGATGGTTGGACTGATGCAGGATTAAAAACCATATAACCTGAAATCATGGTTCTTTGGCACATTGCAAACTTTTTAATGGACGGTTCTTTAACAGTTCTATACCATTTAAAAGGACTGTCTGTCTAAGCCAAGAATGATTTAGGAAGCTTTATTTCTATATTTGTTGGATAAGGCCTTCATCTTTCATGGTCTTACCGTAGAGGGATTGAATGCCTTTGATGTCATCTTCAGACAGAGGGAAACCACGGGCGTATGAGTAGATTGGGAACATCAGTGCTCCAGGGTCAGTTGAATGGGCCATACCAAGTGCATGACCGAACTCATGGGCTGCCACCAAAAATAGGTTGAATGCTGCAAGGGAAGAAATACGAAACACAGTAAAAAAGCCGTACACTAACTTATATGTTTAAATAGAAGTCTGCTTATGACATTTATGAGATGTTTTAATGTTTTCATTACTGTGTCTTTAATACAGATATACACTGATCATCCATAACATTAAAACCACCTCAATGTATCTACACTCTTTATTCATTTTATCAGCTCCGCTTACCACATAGGTACATCTTGTAGTTCTACAATTACAGACTGTGGTTTATCTGTTTCTCTGTATACCTTGTTATCCCCCCTCATCACCTTTTTATTCAATGGACAGGACCCCCACAGGACCATCTCAGAGCAGGATGTATTGGATGGTGGATAGGTATGGGTGGTGGATCGTTCACTGCAGTACAGTGACGCTGATGTCGTGGTGGTGTGTTAGTGTGTGTAGTGCTGGTGTTAGTGGATCAGACATAGCAGTGCTACGGGACACCTCAGTGTCACTGCTGGACTGACAATCAACCACCAACCAAAACTATCCAGCCAACAGCATCCTGTGGGCACTGAGGAAGGACTGGAGGATGACCAACACAAACTGTGCAGTAGCAGATGAGCTATCGTCTCTGGCTGTACATTTACAAGGCGGACCAGCAAGGTAGGAGTGTCTAACAGAGTGGACAGTGAGTGGACACAGTGTTTAAACACTCCAGCAGCACTGCTGTGTCTGATCCACTCACACCAGCACAACACACACTAACACACCACCACCAGTGTCACTGCAGTGCTGAGAATGATCCATCCCCAAGTAATACCTGCTCTGTGGTGGTCCTGTGAGGTCCCTGGCTATTAAAGAACAGGGTGCAAGGGCGAAAACAAAGTATCTGTAATTGTAAAACTACAAATTGCTCCTATATGGTACATGGAGCTGATAAAATGGAGAGTGAGTGTAGTTACAAGGAGGTGGTATTAATATTACAGCTGATGGGTGTAGTTCGTGTTCTGATTGACTGCCCTGTCCTGTGCAAATGGGTGGATGCTACCATGTATGAAAATCAGTTCAATGTTATGAAACTAGGTTTCCATGATATGGATCTGTAGAATTGAAGCTTTTTTTAATAAATCTATTGCAGTTATGAATTATAATATATAATCAAGTATTAGCAACAGATATAAGTGTGCAGTACCATGGAAGTCTTTTGTCCATGTTTCATCTTCGTCAAAGTGTGTGTCTCCACCTATGCCTTGGCCTGGTGGGTAAGCGTGAGCAAGGAGCCCCTCGGGACCATCAAACGGATTGAAGTCTCCATGTTCTGATCATAATACAGCAAAACAAGAAGAAGATAAAAAACATAGTTATGCAGATTATACAGACTTAATAGTGTTCATACTGTATAATCATGTTGGGAGTTGGGAATTGCAGCAATGTGCAAATCATTTAAACCTTAAGTTTGATTGAGAACAGCCCAATTTGAGTTTGATGCCAGCAACACATTAAAAAAGGTTGGGAGAGGAAGTAAAAAAACAGTAAAGCTGTGTAATACTAAAAAGATGCTAATTAGGTTAAAAGGCAACAGGTCAGTAACATGATTGGGTATAAAAAAGAGGTTCCCAGAGAGGTTTATGCTTACAGAGGGCTGGTAAAAGAAGAGGTGATGAACACAGTGGTAAAAATTAACCTGTCCCAACTTTGCTGAAACATGATGCTGGCATTAAATTCAAAATGAGCATATGTTTTTTTCCAAAAAATATGAAGTGTTCACAGCCTGTGATTTACAGTTTACAGTTTTGTGTTGGTTTATCATAGTTGATCAGACCAGAAAATCTGAAAAAATGCATTTGGATATAAAAGCTTGATTTTTATTTTAGAAGAATTAAATTATAAAAAAACGAATTTCTGAACCTAGAACATGAAAGTGCTTTGAATTTATAGCCTGCATGTTATTTCTGTTATCAACTACTCTAGTTTGTAATCCTAAATACATAAGTCATCATCGAACTCCATGAATGTAGCCTGTAGGTAAGTTTAAATATTATTAAATATTGTTAGAATAGTAAGCACTTTTTACTGACTACAACTTCAGGAGATGCTTGAGTACTGTGGCACCTATGCCGCTGCTAGGAGCTTAGGGGGGTGTAGCTATGTAAAGCTGCTCTCGAGAGATGCCACGCTCCATGTGTTTCATGTTGGAGTAAAGCTGGGCTGGGCCTGTTCAAACCAAAGAGCCAAAGTTGGGCCACTGGGTCAGTAACTACCATGAAGGGGAAGCGTAAGGTTAGAAGTGACCAGCTTGCTATACCAGCAGCCTGGGCTGCAGTTCATCCTGCCTGCCCGTTCAGTAATAGAGCATTTGCCTGCATGTGCAACGCTTCCTGCATTTTATTCTTTGCCAAGGTGCTACAGCATTGTGAACTTTAGCACTTGTTACAGTGTAGAAGAGAACTTAAACTGTTAATTGTGCCTGTAGTGATGATACCTTTCCTTCCAAAGCTGATCATGATGTCAGCAGTTCCTTCATGTAGCCTCTTAAACTTCAGAGGAGTCACATCGCTCCATACTTTCAGGGCATTGTGAACGGCTTTATCCACATCGTCCTTGTCCAGATCGGGAGTGTAGTTTGTTATCCTGGGTGGAACCAGACAGTTAGAATGAAAACAATGAAAAACAAAAGCAAAACAAAACAAACAAGAAAAAAAAGCACAGAATTCAAGAATGTAATAAGGCGAGCTAGGAATAAACCTGAATGTCACAAGCGTGTGATCCCATTTGAGGTCTCTGGGGAAGTGATTGTACTCCGCTACATCTGGCACGCCACATCTGGCCATGTTCATCAGATCCAGTGTGTTGTCGTCCAGATTGCCCGTAACCTCCAGCTTGAAGAACGACTGCATCTCACGGATCTTGTCTCGCATAACATCTGATGACTTTTCTTTTCCCAGGAGACCGGCTTGTAAGCCATAGTACCGCCGGAGATATCGCTAACCAAAGAAGAAATCAAAATACACATGCTCATTTTGTACTCTCAACAAGCTGCTTGCCATCATGGACAATGCATCACACCCCCTGCATGCTACAGTGGAAAAACAGAAAAGCACGTTCAGCGGTAGACTGAGAAAGAGCACTGTGTGAGATCTTTTCTTCCAACTGCAATAAGACTCTACAATGAGCCTCCTTATTGCAGGGACACTACTGATCTCCTGCTGTCTGAACAGTTTATATTATCACTATCATGCACTCATTTGCACTGTTAGTTTTACCTGACCTGCTGCTGTTACTACACTTCCAATGTATTTCTGCTCTCGAGATGATCCACTCCGGCTACTGTGGCTCCTAGTAATAATACTTTACTACGGATCAATAAGGTCTTGTCTTATCTTTTCTTATCTTATTTAAAATGTAAAGCACGTTGGAAAAAGTAAAGTTGCATTTATTATGCTACTAGACACCACCATTCAAAAGCCATTGATT
Source organism: Semaprochilodus insignis (assembly GCA_034552555.1). Lineage (NCBI taxonomy): Eukaryota > Metazoa > Chordata > Actinopteri > Characiformes > Prochilodontidae > Semaprochilodus > Semaprochilodus insignis. The sequence goes on from CM067488.1 coordinate 21,587,726, forward strand.
TCACCAGCAAAAAAGTTTCAGCACATGTGTATGTTCTTCATCTCTGTGGTAAAAGCATTAAAGAACACCAAGAGTGCTGAGACATCAAGGCGTAGTGAGGCTTATTTCTAAAGGAAAGATAGTTAAGATTAGATGAAGGCTCCTTTTGGTCTGTGCTTATTACTATGTGTCATAGTTTTGATCTCTTCAATATTATTTAAAGTAGACCTGTTATGCCTTTCCAGTTTTTTTCTCTTTCCTTTAGTGTGTTGGAGCTTTTTGTGCAATTAAACAGTCTGCAAAGTTATAAGGCCCAAAGTACTCGCCAGAGTGAGAAACTCTCCCCCACAGAAACCACTTATCTCAACTGATCTGAAACACCTTGTTGAAACACAAGCCTTAATGGCCATGGTCATGAGATGAACATTGACGAATACGTGTTTTGTTGATTTAATAATAATTAAATAAATGACAATAGGTATTAATATTTGTATATTTTATGATATTTTGTGTTATATTTGAATATTGCATGTTATGTTTTTATGTTATATTTTAGGCCTCATTTTATGTTTTACTTATTTTCACATAGCGGTATTTATAAATTTGATTTGTGCCTTTATTTATTAATTTGTTATTTGTGACTTTATTTTTTCTATTACCGATGTCAACTCTCTGCAAAGCACCTTGAGCTGCCACAATGTTTTACAATAGATTACAAATAATTATTAAAAAATACTATTATTTAAAATGAAAGAAAAAAGTCATTTTCAATATATTCCAATGTATCAACATATTAAATATATTAAATTGTTTGCATGCGATATTGCATACTGCTCTCAAACAGGTCGTAGCATCTCAAATTCTGTTTCAATACGAAAAACATAATGTAAAGTACACCAACCTGCTGTGTTAATGTGGCACATCTAACTGAAACAACAAGTTTGAAGTTGAAAAGTCCTGCTCTTACCTCGGCTAACAGCCACTTTTCAGACCCCCCTGCAGGAAGAGGCTTTGCTAAAGAATGTGCCACGGTCACTAGTAGCACCACTACAGCCGTGAGTTCCATGCTGACCAGACGCTGTTCTTCTGGGAGTGATGGAGACTGAAGCGCATGGGACTTTATATTGCCCACCTCTGAAGACTATGATTCATGGTAAAGTACCCTGACCACTTCCTCCCATTCCCCTCCCAGAGAAATGCCACAACAGCACAACTGCGGATAAAAACCTGCTTCGACAACACTTACAATGACATCAGTGTTCAGGTTTTCCTGACAGTGTTTTTTTATGGTTTTTTGCCAGGCATTTTTTTGCCAGAGTCATGTTGGCATATATTGCTGCTTGTGAACTGAGGACATACAGGGAGAGCTTATCTTATATTCTTCAGTTATCAGTGCTACAATATCCACGGAACATGTAAGAATTCCAAAAGAAAATGGCCACATTCTTGCAACACTCTTTAAACAGGTCATGATGCCATTCTTCTGTCTATTTTTACCTTTTCCAGACGTGCATGACTGTGATGCACTTCCATGCTGCTGTGAGTAAGAGCTGCTGGATGACCTCTAAATCAGGCCAGGAGTTAAAACAGAGGAACTGTGGATTATCCCTACACTTTTACAAGAAAAGGTGCCAAATAGGGTAACCGTTATTTAAAGGTGCCATAGAACACGTTACTGAGCATTTTAATTTTGGTCTCTAATGTTCTAGAGTAGAAGGTCTGTGAATTCGGTCAAGGTAAAAATGCCCAGGTGAGGCTTTACATGTCCACTTACACCATATGAGTTGGTCCTAGAATCAAACGAGCTGTTTTGCCTTATATGGTGCACTCATGAATATTTTAATGAGCTCTGCTCTGATTGGCTGGTTTAGAAGCAACATGTTAAAACAGACAGGTGAATAAAATGAACACAAAGTAAATTAAGGTTGTACCTCACTATGAAACTCCCAATTTTATGGTGTTCTGCTACAACGGGCAAACACTGATACAATCACACAGCATGGCTGCTACTTACAGGCTGTTGTTGGGGTTGCGACAGTAGTTAAGGTGGAATTGTGGATTTCTTCCCCTCTCTTTGCTATATGAAGCTAAAGTTCAACAACTTTGAACTGAAGTTGTCCAGGATGTTCTTAAAGATGTGGGAGCTGGAGTTTGGCTTTCTGTTCGGCAGCTTGTTTTGTGAATTTTCTGTTCTGCCTTAAATGGTGCTGCAGCAGCATTCTGGCACCTATCCCAGCTGTAGCATTTAAGGGGGAATGGAACATTTGAATAAGAAGCTGTAGAATAGGAAGTCAACTTCCGCTTTGATAATAGATGAACCTGTTAACAGATTATTGGAAACAGCATTGGTAAAATGCTAACGTCAGCATTTTACAGAGGATTTCCAGACCTATAATCCAGGATTGCTGTTGCTAGTTATTGTCCGTAGTTGTTGTTTTTGCTGGGCTGGAACTTGAGCTGGTACATGTCAGTTTTTGGGGGCATAATTCTGACGGGATACAGGACTGTTATGTAACAGTCTAGGATTTTGGATATGGCTAATTTTATGGTTCTCTTTCATGCATGGGATTTGTATTTGAAAGAGTAACAACAGTTTTTGAGGTTCACAGTGTGTCAGTTCTGTATGTTGAACTCTCATTGTCCAGCTCTGTCAATCCAAATACAGTTTTCAGTTCTATGGCCCCTTTAAAGAAATGCAATAGAATAACCATTTTTAGTTACCTGAAATACCTTTCAGTGAGGGCATAAACCAGTGCTTTCTGTAAATGAGACGATGTCCCATAACAGTGTGAAAAACGTGTCCACGTTATTTAAAAGTTCCATACCCGTTAAATTAGAACAATATATCCAAGTCGAGGACCGTTTAGGAATCTTTAACTTTAGGTGCATCCATACACTCCCCATCCAAACTTCCCTTTTCAAGATGATTTGACACAAATGAGGATGTTTTCTTTGTAGGGTGGACATTTATAGTTATGCGCTTGGCGAGTGCTTGAAGACTGCGTTCACAAAGACATTTCTGCGTTCATAAAAAACACACCTCTTGCCATTGATTGCAATGAAAACACGTCACTGACGGACAGCGAACACCAACACAACCAACTGACGTCTACAAATTAGAGGCTGACGCGGCATCAGAAACACAGTCACCAGAGTAATATAGTTGTGATGCTATGTTAGCTCCGTTAGTGTAGAAACTTCCCTGTATGCAGAGAAAAGATGCTCCAGTGAGTGTTGAATAAATGCAAACCATTTCAGCTTTTGTTGGAACAGCTTGAGATGTAAAGGTACATAAACCAATGGGCTTGATAAGCGTGTACAGGCAGATGGTAATCCAAGATGGAAGAGAAGCTATTCAGTAGCGAGACTGTTTATTGTACTATTTGACTTCTTTCAGTGTGCAAAATACCTCCTGGTATTCAAGGGGTCCCATAACGGCTGGTTACTCCAGCATTGACTGGCTACAAACCCACTCGTCATGTGGGCGCTCATACTAAGTTTAATGGGCACAACATGTTTGGTTTAACAATCCCTCTGGAAATCCTCTTTCTGAGTATGGTAATATGACATCTTATGGCATATTATAAACTTTCTGAGCTATCCGGTATAGCTACAGTTGCTAGACTATGAAGGACAAAGTGAGTAACACAGTTTGTTACAGCGGCACCCTGAGGCAGACCAGTGCTGTATCTCTAGTTAGTCAAGAATACCAAAGACAGGACTTTGCTGATTGTGGGTGAAGCAGCTAAACAACAACCTTTTCCTGAATTTATATATGATCACCCCAGAAATTCAGATTTTGAGACATTCAGGGGTCCCTGAGATTATTAAGAGAGTCCCAGACGCCCCCACAACTGCTGCACCTTTTAAAGGTGGAATAGGATTCAAACAAAAAGCTTGTGAAAGCTGACTTCACCCAGTATGGGAAAGCCTGAGTCACCTCTTCTGATCTCATACAATTTTCTCATTCAAAAATGTTCCCATTCCACCTTAAATGGTGAGGCAGTTAATTTCTGGCACCGTAGACCAACACCACTTCCTTGTCACTATGTTTGTCTAAGGGGACAGTCACATCACTGACATCATGTTTGAGTTCTAGTCAAACGAACAGGACTTTGGGGGTCAAACTTGCTAAGGCACGGTACGCATCACCTGGTGATACACCCTTAAAAAGTAATGAAGTTTATTTAAAGTCCATTACAATTACTTTGTGCCTTTAAGACTGACTAAAACACTCCATATAACTTCAGTGTGGATGGGCGGGGCTAAACTGCTGTAGACTGATAAGATGGATATATTTAAATACATCACAAAAATTAGAAACTCTGCATTTTTGCATAAATAGACTGTTAGGCCTTTTCTGTCAACATGGAACAGGTTCTGTCCCCAGCTGGAATCAAAGAATAGTAGGTTCTTCAGCATGAACCGGGATGACATCCTTGGCTGTGTCAGTTGCTGAGGAAAATGAAGCCATCAAAGCGACACCCAATGGCCTGCTGAAGAACCGCTTCTATGTCTTCTTGTCACCAGTAGTTGGTCTGTGCTTGCTTTCTGGATAAATACAACATCTGGAATAACAGCACAGATGCTCGCAGGTGATCTATACGCACCTCCATCTTGTTACTACTGTTTACCACCGCTGATCAGCGCCCTTTGTTGGTGTTGATGACGTATCGATTGACGTTCCTTGGTTCCAATAAAAGCTGGTGCAATCGCAGACAGGTTCCCTAGATTGCACCAAGGTTCTACAAAGCCTGAGTGGACCACAGTTCTTTTGGTTGAAAAAGGGCCTGAATGGACCAAGAAGTGAACAGTCCATTTGGAAACTTTAACAACAATGTATTATAAATTATTCACATTTACAAATATGACTGCATACGGCGGGGCTGTGGTAAAAGGTGCTTCAGACTTCAGCAGACAATGCCGTCCTCGTTGACATCATTGTTTGAAGTTTAATTCTGTGAAATGTGCAGAAAACTAAACTGTTTACACGAGCATCTGGTCTTTCAACACTTCATGTGCTATCAGCAGCAGAAGAGGATGAAGCTCATCAAAGGGACTTTTGGTGGTTTTGGGAATTAACTAGTCAAACATAAACCAGCCACATATGTGGTTTTTATGTGGTGACGTCTGGAATCAGTTAAGAGGAGAGAGAAACCTTGCATGGGCCAAACTTCATAAAGATTTAAAATAAATATAGAATTCCCAATCCATATTTCACTGCATCAGCAATCCAGAGGCTGACCTCTTAAACTATAGGGACTTGCCAATGGATCCAGCATATAGTCACTTTTGTAACTATATGCTTTACATGGTCCTTAAACTGCATAATGAGCCTAGAGTCAAGGGACTCAAACTGCCCAAAGACAAACAAATACCTTTACTGATGCATGTGAGGGCAAGTCCTGTTGACAGTGCATGCTAAATGGAATTCCTGGAGGTAAACTATCACCTTACTACACCATGAATTTTGAAGGTATGGTACTTTAAAATAGCCTAAAAACTACTTTTTTCTAGATAATAGGTTTTACAGTAAAGTGCACTCAGTGAAGTGTTGGATCATGAGCTGAGACTGAGTCACTTTTTTTGGACTGACATCACAAATTGGCTGACCGGCTGTTTATTGCGGTTTCGGGGGGATTTTGGGAACAGTTTAAGTGAATCCACATTACACACATGCACAAAGATAGCACTAATGATATGAATGCTGTAAATGGAGAGGAAATGTAATTTACACAAAAGAGGAATATCCTTTTACTCATTGCCTTGATATGGGTGTTGTTGACTCATATCATTGACTGGAGATAAATGGTTGAAATAAACATGTAGGTCTAGAAAATACAAGCTTAATCAAACTTTCCGAAGATTAAATATACATGAACACACACGAGTATGCATTCTGCCGAAATGTTTTTGCTGACCCGCTCATTGAGAAATGTTGTTGCTCATATTTTGCCTCAGGAGACTTAATGGTTATTCTCCTTACAAGAACTCCTTTAGAGAATAAGACATGAGCTCCTTATGGCCCAGATTAAAAGGCAAAAACTACTCAGAGCATCAAAACTGAGAAGGTTCCTGCTAGAAAAACCAGCATGGCTAACCAGCATATGGTATTTTGGATGCTGATCAGCAGCAAAACCAGGATATATTGTGGTTTGGATGCTGGTATCCTGGTCACCAGCCAAACCAGCATGTGTTGTGTTTTGGATGCTTGTATGCTGGTCACAGCAAGACCAGCATGTGTTGTGTTTTGGATGCTGGTATCCTGGTCACCAGCCAAACCAGCATGTGTTGTGTTTTGAATGCTGGTATGCTGGTCACAGCAAGACCAGCATGTGTTGTGTTTTGGATGCTGATCACCAGCAAAACCAGCATGTGTTGTGTTTTGGATGCTGGTATACTGGTCACCAGCAAAACCAGCATATGTTGTGTTTTGGATGCTGATATACTGGTCACCAGCAAAACCAGCATATGTTGTGCTTTGGATGTTGATATACTGGTCACCAGCAAAATCAGCATATGTTGTGTTTTGCATGGTGGTATGCTGGTCAACCAGCATGACCAAGCTGGGTGACCAGCTATACCATCACTAGAATAAGCACTAGCTTAAATAAGCATGTTTTTTTTCTTTTTGAGCTTGAATGAGAAGTAGTCGAGCCTAGAGTTACAGATAAACATCTTAACACAGTCTGAACCTGATGTGTTTATTGAGATATTGAGATCCAGAGGAGACAAATAAGATTACTCTGGGATTTTGCTCAGGACAAAAACATCTGAGCTGCAGTACAGATTCAACAAATGTCTGTTTTGTCTTTCCATCTAACCTCATTATTGTCCTGCAGAGGTATTAAAGAGATCTCTTTTTTCCAGTAGGAGGGACCATAACCGACAGACTTAGGGAGGACTTCAAAACGAAAAACACGTATGCCAATTTACCATCTTCCAATTGGGTACTGTTCTTCAGTGGTCAGGACCCCGACAGGACCACCACAGAGCAGGTATTATGCATGCAGTGGATCATCCTCACTGATTTGGTGGTGTTGTGTCAGTGTGTGTTCTGTGGTGTGAGTGGATCAGACACAGCAGTGCTGCTGGAGTGTTTAAACACCTCAGTGTCACTGCTGGACTGAGAATAGTCTACCACCCAAAACTACCCAGCCAACTAATAGAGTGGACAATGAGTGGACACAGGATGTGCTAAGATGTTTCACTGCAGTAATATAGAAAACATACTTTGGGAGTTTTATGATCTGATCATTTGTATTCATATTTTAGCAACTATTTTTTCTTCTGATTGAGTCAATGAGTCCACTGGAGTAACACTTTTACTTCACCATTGTTTTAGCTACTCTAGATACTCTACCCACTGCTGTGGCATGAATGAACGAATGAAGGAAGGAATGAAAGAAAGAATACATTTATGAATGGATAGATTGTCTCTCAGGGATTCTGCTCACAGAAGCCATTTGTCACAGTAAAGATGATCGTGTGCTTTTTAAACTTGACAATAAAAAATATTTTGTAAATGCTGTAATTAGTATATAATGTTTGGGAACAACAAGCTACACAATAAGATTTTTATTTAACTTTTTAAGTTAAACTTTTATGTATAGTTATATATATTTAAGTTCAACAAAAGAAAACAGACTTCATATTATTGAAGGAACCAATTAATACAAGTGAGAAATTTGGAACATGCGTACAGAAATACTCTTGCGTTGGGACTCTTATTTTATATTTTTTACAGGCTCACAGAAGAACTGCGCTAACGAGGACTCTTATTTTGAAACCTATTTTCTGTATTCTTGTGTACGGGTTAGCAGTTTCACCAGCAGCGCTACGAAGTGATGGCAGGCCAGTAAACACGGAGCTGAGGAAACAGAGTTCAGTTTCATTACCATCACCTTCTGCTTAGGACTTTTGAACTGAGAAAGACGGCAAGAAAGGAACTACAGGTGGTTTGGTAAGTTATCATTATTATTGTTTGGTAACTTGGGTGCGTTTTAAGACGACTGTGTTTTTCCGGTTGTTTAAAATGCATTGCTTGATAACTAGCAGCTAGCTGGAGCTGGAGTGTGTTCACTGGAGCTACCGGTAATGATGGCTAGTGTCAAACTACCTGCCTTAACACTGCTTGCGTTTTAGATAAACAGATGAATTTCTGATAAGATATGATATATGTGGAAGATAAATTATTATTATTATTATTATTATTGTATGACGTAAAAGCTTGAGTTTATGCAGTTTATACGACAAGGCTTCCTATTCGCCAGATTCTCCTGTTCCACCTTAACTGATGCAGCAGATACATTAGAGCTAACTGTTGCACCATTAAGGTGGAACGGGAAATTCCCACAAGAAGCTGGCGAATGAGGAGCTGACCTTTAGTTTCGTGTTTATGCGGGACTATACAGTGCTGCTTCTGTACTGCTGGTATGAAAAGTCCAAACCTAATCTGACAATGACACTGCATAAGCAAGTGTAACCAGTTTCACCAGTTAGATATTTTAGTAACAATTTAAGTGTATGCAGGTAATCTAAAAGATTCAAATATAATATGATATGCTTGGACTGTTATGCAGTGTATTATTCTGGTTCTTTAAGGGCTCTCCATTAAAGACAGTGGTGGCCTGTAAGTCCATGAGCACTGCATGCTTAAATGATGAAGTGGTCCTTCAGAGGGATTGACAGAGCTGACAGAAAACAGTTTAAAATACCACTACGAAGTGTTATACTACTGTTACAAGCTTGGCAGTGTAACAGTAGGAGAACTCTTGTTGGTGCTATGTAGAACCATTTTCTTAGTCTGAAGAACCATTTCACCATACAAAGAAACATTTAAACATGTAAATGGTTCTTTGTGTGTTCATGGTTCTGTATGGAACCATTTATTACGAAGGAACCCTTGAAGAACACATCTGAAGCTTGACTTCATACCAAAAAAAAAAAAAAACGGTGCTATCTTTGTGCATGTGTGTAATGTGGATTCACTTAAACTGTTCCCAAAATCCCCCCGAAACCGCAATAAACAGCCGCTCAGTCAATTTGTGATGTCAGTCCAAAAAAAGTTGAGCAGACTCAGACTCATGATCCAACACTTCATGGAGTGCACTTTACTGTAAAACCTATTACCTAGAAAAAAGTAGTTTTTAGGCTATTTTAAAGTGCATACCTTCTAAATTCCTGGTGTAGTAAAGTGATAGTTCACCTCCAGGAATTCCATTCTAACAGCACCTAGCATGCACTGTCAACAGGACCTGCCCTCACATGCATCAGTAACCGTTTTCTCAATCTGGAGAACCATTTTACTGTGCAAAAAACATTTAAGCATGCAAATGATTCAATGCGTGTTCATGGGTCTGTATAGAACCGTATTCTTTGCTAAAGGGACCCTGGAAGAACCTTCTTTTTTAAGTCTAAAGCTTGATTTCATAACAGTAGTAGATGGTGCTATTTTCAAAAGCCATTTTCTCATTGCAACAACCAAAAGAACACTTTTTAGTGGGATTTAGAACAGTTTTTTTTTCAATCTGAAGAACATTTTCTCATCATTACAATCAAAGAAGACTTTTTCGATACTATGTGGAACCATATTGTCAATCTGAAGAGGCTTAATGCAGGTTCTTTGAATGTTCATGGCTCTAAATAGAACCAATTTCTTTACTAAGGAACCCTTGAAAAAACAGTTAATTATTTTACAGAGATGAAAATATTGTTATTATGTATACTGATATGTATTATTACACAGTACTATGTAATTGATTGCCGTAGCTTTGCTGTATGCCGTTTTGTATATAGAAATTTGATTTCAAATTTTTAATTTGTTCTACAGACAGTAATATATTCTGATAAGCTGTATCAGTGACTTTTCCTAGCAAATGCTTGGTAATTTTGGTTTTGTATAGGAACAGGCCTTTAATAACTTTCTGTCTGTTTGCCAGGTGTGAAGATGGAGCTGGAGGCCTTGTCCAGTGCCCTAAACTCTGCCAGTCTGGACCATAAGATGGACACTTTCAGGTTTGACTGATTGTCTAACATGTTCTGAATATGTTGCAAGTCCGTGGTACAACATTAACACCGTGTTTCTGTAATCATAGGAAGCCTTGTTGTTGTTGTTCTGTTTAAAAAAACGCAAACTCTTTTTTTTCATGTTGTGTTTCAACACTCCGGATCCTCAGGGTGAACAGCACGAGCTCTTTGTGGACAAAATGAAAAGCTAGTGATGTAAGAGGAAAAATAGAGGATTAGACTCCAGTGATTAGGTTTCTCAACACACACCAGGCAGAGTGAGGGGTTTCTGTTCATGTGGTAAAGCAGACGGCAGAAGTGTGATGCTACAGGTTGTACAATGCATTAAATGTACGCTGAACTAATTCAGTTCCTCTGATGTTACAGCATGTGCAAGTCAAAATAAGAGCGTTATGAACAGTGACTGGTGAAAATCTTCTGCATCCCTTTGAACTATGGAGGTAATTCAGTGCCAGAGCTGATTTGTGTAAGGTTTGTAGCTAAAGACCTCTGCTGTACACAGGCATAGGAAACATGTGGTTGCTTTGATCGGAAAAAATGGACAGTGAAAGAGTAGACTATGCAGAGCACATAGACCTTGGGATGCATGAGTTAAAAGAGAGAACACAAGAGGAAGTGTTTTATCGTGAATAACATCATGGCTGTGGTCGCGGGCACCAACCAGAGGTGACATTTTGTTAAAAAAACAAAACAAAAGCATTACAGTAAAGAAGCCTCAAAGGCATAATCCCCTTTTTGTTTAAGGTGAAACCATGAAACAGTCAAAAATGATTGGGACGCCAACTTTAAAGATACTTTGTATGGGCACATGCATACAAAGCATGTCCACAACATATGCAAGTTCAAGTCTATTCAAGGCTTTAAAAGCCAGCATTGCTATTCTGTACTGGATTCTGTAATTCCCTGGGAGCCAGTGCAAGGATACCAAGAATGGAGTCATGTGCTCCCTTTTCTTCATACCAGTTAATAATGAGGCTGCACCTTTTTACATCACATCCGCATCTACAGATGTTTGTGTTACATAATGGTATTGGACAGATGTGTTCATTCTCATTCATATCTGAAAGTAAAGCCTGCAGCGCGTTCCACAAAAGTTGCATCAACAGGTTCAGGTAATCAGGAGAAATCCTAGAGACCATGGCTTAAAGCTGTCATTGCATGCCCATGATCTTTGACCCCACAACATTAAAAAAAACAACAACAGCCTTTTCTGTGGTCTCTGCATGGGGTGGGAAATTGGAGGGGGGTGGTTGGGTGTTGTCAGTAAACACAATCCATTTGCGCATCTAAATGCAGACTGTACTACACACAATGAAAGCCATACACTTACTGGACACTTCATTAGGTACACCTATTTGTTTCTACACATGGTTTATCTTCCAGCCTGGTTGGGTTAATGTTCCTGTATTACTTAAGACTGGGCTGCCCAGTTCTGTTTCTGGAGATGTACCACTCTGCAGACTTGCATCTAGTGCAGAACACCTGATCCAGGCAATGGAAGTATTCAGGGGGCATCTGAACATTAGAGTAAGCAGAGTTGGAACTGGACCCTGTGGGGGGGATTAGATTTCTGAAACCAGGATTGAACACTCCTGACTTAAGATGTTCAGATGTCTGGATATACTCATTTTGTCCATATTTGTGATTTGTATACCAAGTTGCTTAGGGTGCATCAAGACCTCTTCATATAAAGTTATCAAGTTATATTGGACCAAATCATCTCTGTTGAACGTTTTTTTTACAACTGCCCGTCATCAACAATTTATCCGCCATAACGAGCTAAAATGTTAAGACTTAACGGTGAGGTAAAGCCTAGATTGTAATTGTGTTACTCACGTGGTCTTTCTATGAGTCTGATTACTTCTCTAAGCCAGTCCAAAGTCCAGCCCACTGCAGTCCTCAGATTTTTTGACATCTCTAAATGAGTGGGAAATAGCTGCTGGCTACTGAGACACAGGAACTAAATTCTTTGCATTGGATACGCATAAGCTCGGAAAGTCTTTGACAAAGAGATTGCTTCAGAGTTCAGTGTGAATACCGGCCTTGAGCCACTGCCTCTTGAACTTGGTGTGACTGGAGAAGGACACTGGGAGACAACATGGAAGAAATTAACGCACATTTCAGCACAAAGATGAGACCTCGCTCAGACAGTGTGGCCAGCACAGGCACCCAGTCCACTGGCAGCCGAATGCTCCTGCGTCAACGACTGACTATGCTGATGACCTGTGTGGATGACCTGGACCCTAAAGACAAAATTCATGCCCAGGTGGCCAAAACCCTTGATGGTGCTTTTCAGATCTGCGGACAGAGGGCTCAACAACGGCAGAAAGATCAGTTCAGGTTGTTTCGTTGCAAGTTTTTATAAGCTCTTATTTTGTTTGTGGGCCTTGTATGTTTTTGTTCATGCCAGAAATCTGGTGTTGGGCACGTAATGTGCATATGTTTTTGTTTTTGTTTTTTTGAAAAAGAGCATATTGATGAAGCATTTGCCTGGTTTTCCTTCATGCCTGCATGATGTGAACAAGATACCAGTATTGTGATTTTACTGCTGTACATTGTAATTCTGTTTGTACAGGTTTGTAGACACTTGGTCATTCAGTGTTTCTTGTGTTGAAGGGTGAAGTGTAGGAATGGGGAGTTTGTTCCCTCTTTGCTCTTCTGGGAAGGCTTTACACTAGATGTTAGAACATTGCTGGGAGGGTTTGATTGCGTTCAGCCATACGTTCGTTAATGAGGTCAAATCAGGAATTATCTATCTCATTTTCTTTCTTCAGGCAAGAAAGAATGAGCAGACTGATGGAGCGTTTCCCTGGGCTTTTGTTTCTCCTATGGTAATAATAGTGATCTTTGTGTGATTCTGCAGGCGTGTTTGTTTACCTAAAAGAAGAAGGATCTTGGGTTGGTCATGAGCTGTTTTTAGTTTGGTCTGAAAGACTGGCTTCTTTGGGGGGAAAACAGTTTGTGCCATTTATCTAGCCCCAAAAAGGCTAAGATGGATTGGGCAGTCTGAGACCCTAATCTCTGGTGTACTTTGCTTGTTATTTCTTGTGGCGATTAATTGAAACTATTATTGTTAATCACAGGAGTTAAGAGGACCAGTAAGTCTTTTACATGCCAGACTGATTAATCAGGAGGCAGAAAATGGTCTGATTAAAGCTAAGGTATTTTACTTCAATTGCCTAATTCTTTCTGCCGCTCATACTTTCTTTTTTTCCACAGACTCTACATGGTCACATGGAACGTGGCTACAGCAGAGCCTCCTGGTGATATTACGTCGCTGCTCCAGCTTAATTCCTCAAAGAAAGCCGACCTCTATGTGATTGGGTGAGTGCCAAAGTAAAACGTATGTGCAGTTTCACACCCGAGAGTCCAAACCAAAGTTCATGTTTTTGTTACGTTGTATATTTTTGATCCTATCAGTTTAGTTTCACATTGCAGTTTAATGAGTGCACTAAAGAACTTTGCGTGACGTACCTGTGTCTTGTTGTTATCACCTCTGTGGACTACCTCTTCCCATGCTTGACATGGTTGGTTTGGTGCTTGGTGTGTGCCTCAGAAGTAGTTGTTGCAAAATAACACTGCAAATGAACTGCACCATGGTTCAGTTTGAAAGTTTGGTCCTTTGGTCTAGACCATGGTCCTAAGGCTTCTTTTACACCTGATATTTTGGTCCGGACCAAACAAGATAGGTGTACAAACTGGTCTTTGATTAACATACAGCAGATAAGCACCACGTTGGAATCATAAATGCATTTTGGCACAGTCAAGTCATACTTCAGAACGTTTATATTTGGCTATTTTCTCATTACATTAAGTCTCTCGTTACATTAAAGATGTATTCTGGTTTAGCTAGGCTAATTTTTAGCAAAATATTATTACTGTAATTTTTTATGCTATGACTGCTGCTCTTTGAAGTCATTTCAAGTCAATTTATTTGACTTGGAATGAAAATATGCTTATTTATTTATGGGTATCTGTTGTTGGTTTTTGTGTTCTTTCCCAGACTACAGGAGGTGAGGGCAGCGCCTCTAAAGTTTGTGGCGGATCTGGCCTTTGACGATTCCTGGAGTCACTTGTTCATGAACACGCTGGCCCCTCTGGGCTATATTAAAGTACTGCTTCCTCTTTAAGTCTCTGTGGTTTATTCTGAACTCGTTTAATTTGGATATTGGGAATGTGTGAATAGGTGAATATAGTTCAGCGCAGTCCTGTTCTGTTCTGTTCTCTTCCCAATGGGCTGGCATTCCAGCATGGTTTGGTTGTTTCCCTGCTTATACAGCTGATTCAATGAATCTGTTAATTACCAGGATGTGTATATGTATTTAAGCAAACTGAAGGACAGGACTCTGGCCATCGAGGAATAGAGTTTAATATTGGTGTAGCTTTCAGTACAGCCATGTTCACATGCCATCCCTTTCCTAGGTGTCGTCCATACGGATGCAGGGCCTGCTACTGCTGTTCTTTTCAAAGATAGAGCACGTCCCCTTCATCAGAGACATCCAGGCCACGTACACTCGCACTGGGATCTATGGGTACTGGGTAAGTTTGAGTAACTGTGAATAGTAGGATGAGTTTACCAGTTTAAAAATGTGAGCTCTGGGTAACAAGGTCTAAACTCTGATTCAGAAAAATAAAAACCTACCATCTTTTTTTTTTTAGCATCTGAATGATATATCTTCTAATTCTAGATAATACCTTTAAATTAAATTTAAATTAAAGCCTAAATTAGAACACATCAATATATAGTCAAGTCAACATTTATTTATATAGCGCTTTTTACAACAGCTGTTGTCACAAAGCAGCTTTACAAAGAATCTGGTGTGTGAGCCCCCAGTGAGCAAGCCCGGGGCGACAGAGGCAAGGAAAAACTCCCTCAGATAAAGGAAGAAACCTCGAGAGGAACCAAGACTCAAAAGGGGAACCCATCCTCCTCGGGTCAACACCAGATAACAGGACAAGCAAAGGAAAGGAGTGAAGTTAGAGAAATAAAAGTCTGATTAGTCTGTAATTAAGTAGTTGGGTCATCGGATGGGTCAGCGGGACGCAGGCCAAGCTTCCAGAGTGCAGGACAGCCAGGAGCTCCAAGGTGGTTAGAGGCAAGCAGTGGCACCCAGTCAGAGCAGAGCATTGGACCACACAGGATGGGCAGCAGTTCAGCTCAGGCAAAGAGAATAGACAGACTGTTAGCTTTGACAGAAGAACTGAACACACTATATGGTGTTAACAGAGTGCAGCAGTGACTCCGGCAGGCCTGACTATTACAGCATAACTAAAAAGGGAGAGCCAGAAGGTACCAAAGACATGAGGGCTCCCTGAGAAGTCAGTGCCCCCCTGCTCCACCGTCAACAAACCTGAGTGAACGTGAAGAGCAGCGGGACGACAGCACCAACATATAGCATTCTTCTGATATTCTTTTTTTTTTTTCCCCCAGGGTAATAAAGGAGGAGTGACCATCCGTCTGTCCTTCTATGGCCATATGTTGTGTTTCCTGAACTGTCACCTGGCTGCGCACATCAACTATGCATCTGAAAGAGTGAATGAATTTGAGTACATTTTGGCTTCTCAAACCTTCCAGGGGAAAAAAGCTCCATCCATTTTAGATCACAAGTCAGTGACCCTTACCATAACCTGGTGCAAAGCATTCTCTGTTTTACAGTCGATTTGATAGCTTAGTATTGTTAAAGATTGTAGTCTTTCTACTGTTTAGGGTGGTCTTCTGGTTTGGAGATTTGAATTTCCGTATTGATGACCATGGGATGCATTTCATCCGAAACTGTATCACAAGCAAGAATTTCAACTTGCTGTGGTCCAAGGATCAGGTACATTTTGAGAAGTCCTATGTTGATATTGAATAAATGGTTTTATTTATATATTTAGTATATCGTCGCTGTCCAAAGAAAAACATGTATCTCCATTTTTGTTGATTTTTACTTTTATGTCTCATTCGATCACATGAACTAATGTTTACACTGTGTGGGAATTTCATGAAGAATGGACCAACAGAAATGGCCCAAAACTGCTTGGTAAGACGCCTGGTTCCATTGACTTCCATTCAAATTAAATTAGGTTTTTTGGCCTCTCCTGTAAAGTTGCCATTTTGGAGATACCTGTTTTTCTTTGGACAGCGACGATATGCATGTTTTTATTGAAAATTTGATGTTTTAGACTAAGCTTTGGGTTTGAACGACTTTTTATCATCAGCTAACTATAATGAAGAAGAAAGTGCCTAAACTGCAGGAGTTTGAAGAAGGACCTCTTGATTTTCAACCCACCTTTAAATTTGACTTGAACTCCGACATCTATGACTCAAGGTAGGTAGGATTACTCCTTTTGGAGAAGAGATAATAACATACAAATGCTAACTGGGCACTGCTGACCACTTGGACATGATAGTTTAAAATGGCTTCGGTTGACCTGTCCATGCTTCATCTACAAATGTTTTGTTTTGTGTTGTTGACAGGTTGGATAAATATAACAGAACTTCTCATGCAGTCTAATGGACAATTGTTGTGCAGTTTTTTTATTTTTAATTAAAAAATTTTTTTTTTTTTTTTTAAATACAAAAAATGATTCATATCCACCATATCAGTGCTAAAACGTTTGTTCGGATTTGCTAAATAATGTTGGCTTTCCAGTAGTTTCCTGTTTTAAATCCCATGTTAGTTTCATTACACAGTAAACCGTATCTGACATGTGAAAGAAAACTACATGCCATGTCTGGTGTCCTAACATTGTGGCCTTTTACATGAACACAGAAAAATCATTTTAAATAAGTAACATGCTTTAAATATAAGTATTTGTGTTAAAATGATTTCTTGTAATGCTTTGGCGGTGTCCCAACCAAAACATTTGTGGGTGGAGCATGGAGAGGTCTTTGAAGGTGATACTGCCAGATCTACTAGCATCCTTGGAATCTTCCGCAGCTCTGTTTCCTTCTAGGTTCTCATGTTTGTTCTTTCTTGCCCTTGCAGGGTACGGAAGGCTTGGTTTGGTCTTAAGTAAGCTTTAAATTTCCCCATCATCGCTCTCATTGACAAACCCTCACTTATGCTTCCCTACCACTTTACCCTAAAGTCCACTTTCATTCTGGTTGGTGGAAACAAGATGTTAGTCTTCCTGTCTAGAGCTGAAATTATTCCCTAACCACGTACTGGCCACATTAACCAACCCCATTTCACGTTGCACCGGGTGAACCTTTCCCTCCTGTAACACTACTGTGTCCCATTGTGTGTTAAGGCTTAATGCACTGATGAGGCGATTGTGCGTAAGGTGATTATAGATGTATTAACCGTGATTATACATAAGGTGATTATAGATGTAGTAACTACGATGGAATGTGTGTGATTGAATAGGCTCTTCTTTCTTCATTGTCTGTAGAACATGCGTCATATACAGTAAATTTTAAATGTTTGGTGAAGCCATATACAGAAATTAGAAAGCAACTGAGCATCTGAGGGTCTGATTGTCTTTGTCTGCTTGGTCAGAGACAACACTGTGCAAAATGTAGAGACCATTACTTAATTTCCAGGCAAAACGGCTGTTAATTACAAGTTACTTGTTTTTATGAGACGTATCTGGGAAGTATAGATATCATCATAAGGAATGAGTAAAAGACAAAAGCATGTGTCCAAAACTGGAGTTCAAAAATAGATAAAAAGACCAGGTAGAGAACCAAAACTATCTACATCAGATAAACGGCACTTAAAGCTATCATCTTTGAGAGGGAATATCAAGCCTCCCTCTTGCTTCAGATCCGAAAAACATTAACAGGTAAGACATGTGATGAGAAGACAGCTCAATGCTGTGGGTCTGAAAGGACGTGCAGACGTCAGGAACCCAAAAAAGGGCCTCAATGTCACTGAATGCGTTTGGGATTACTCGGGTCATGAGAAACAGAAAGAGCAACCAACTTCTAAGGCTGAACTTTAGAGGCTTCTGTGTTACATCCGTTTTTCTGTTTTTTTTTTCCCCCAAAACACTGAAAAAAGTAACTTATTGTTAGAAACATTTTGACTGAAAATTAAACGACAGGTGGTCTCGAACTTTTTTGCGCAGTATTGTGTTCTAAAGGCTCACCAAGTTAGAAAATTGGGTGGATTATTTCAAATATTTATTGTTGAACCTCCCTTGAAACCTGACAGTCCAGGAGCTGCCCTGCTGTCTGTCACTTGTCATTATTCCCCTGTGTGTACTATGTGTACATAATTAACCCTACATTAACTATACGTGGTGGTGTGTCACATGTTGAGGCATTTTTATGTCCATAACAATCTCTGATCTGCTTCAACAGTCAGAATTTTCTCCATTGCATAACTGCCCAAATGAGTAGATTTCTTCAAAGCATTGTAGCCTGAATGCTAATCTTCAGGGAATAATCCAGTACTCCAGTTTCATCCTAATCTCCTCATGTGTATGAAGCATGCATTTATTCGTATGTAGCATGCAGTTCGTTTATAGCAGTAGCGAGTGGGTAAGTGTTGATGCTCACTGGTTTCTGTTATAAGTGTGTTTCACACTTGCATGTCAGTTATGTCAGCGGTAACTGACTGTATGCTACAGACGTAGGACATGAAGATTAAAAAACATTGTAGAATTCCTTTAAGATGTAGTCACTATAAGTACCTTTAATAGGATCTGTCTAGGATCCAGACAGTGCTTTGGTAAAAAACACTCAGAGAAAACATATTCAAGCACTCACTAAAAGCAGCCTCATGCGTTTCAGTTCCCCAAACACTACAATAAGTAATTCCGGGCACGCGTTTTTTTTTTTGTTCTCTGTTTGTGGTTTAATAGTGGGAAACAGCGCAAGCCTGCGTGGTGTGATCGGATTCTGTGGCGAGTTAAGCCTGGGCCGCCTCCACCTGAGGATATTTTCGAAGAGGATGATGATGATGCAGCCAAAGAGAAAAAGAAGAAGCTGCTGGAGGACCTAATGGAGAAGTACCCACTGAAAGTGGTGCGGGACAGTTACACCAGCAACATGGAGTATTGCATCAGTGACCATAAGCCTGTCATAGGCATCTTCAGACTGGAGGTAATTCGTAACTTGTCTTGGCTTGTCTTCATCTGTGGAAAAATCAAATTTGCACATTGTTATTATCCCGAATCATCCCAAATTAACCTAAATCCTTATTATCCCAAATGCAATAGATCAGCTAAGGCGTTCTCAACTCTGCTTATTTTAGCTTTGTGTTGGAGCTATGAGGCTAATGTAAGAATTAGAAGAGTTCGGCGCCAAAATAGCATTATGAAAACTGCATACCTAAATCATCTCATGCTTGCCTCAAACTGCATTGAGATATTAAAGGTTAATTCCATTTCTGCATAGTTCAGCTGTTTGCATGTGAATATATAGTCATTCAGAGAGATTTAATGTCAAGTGAGTCATTGTAGAAACACTAACTTGCTCAATTTCTTTGTGGTGCTGATAGGAAACAAGGGCTGTGTAGTCTACAGGGCAAACATAGCCTTCTTATTTGCTATCCCAAAGGATCTGTAAACCTAGATCTGATTTCTGTGTACATGTAATGTTACAGCAGAAATGGATAAAATAGGCAAAACCTTTTTCTCAGTACTATTGTAAAACAGCGTCTCATGCTTTTCAATAACAATTTCATGTAATAACCTTACGTGAGGGATATTAACTGCTTTAGACCTCGACCACTGTGGATAATTTCTGTAAGTCTTTCCATTTTGAATGACTCTGTTTTCAAATTTGATTTTCAAAGTTTGTGAAGGTTTGGTAGAATTCCCCTATAATCTTAGTTTTCTTCCATAAAATCTGACAGGTATAATCTTATACGCATAGTTTTCTTTGTTTACAGCCATAAAATCTGACCGCTATAATCTTACATAGTTTTGCTTCTCTGTTTTTTTGACATGCAAAAGTAGCCAAATAATTCTCACACCTAAACAACTTTAAATAAAAAAAAAACATCCAAAGCTGAAATCAAATGTTTTGTCTGATATGGTTCTCAAGTACAAGGTGTACGAGTTATCTGGGTACTTTTCTTTTGCCATGTTTAGTTGTTTCTTGGCCTGTGCACTGAAAACACCTTTTACAGTAGTCCCTGTATTTTTAAAGATGCCTATGTTTAGATACTGTTATCTACAAAGTCAGGTCGGCTGCTTCTACTGTGTTAGCTGTGTGATCTACATTAGGCTTGTAAATTAGAGTGTTTATACGACCTGTTCCTTTAATTTAGTCTTTTAATTGACCTAGTTTTCAGACCTGTTATTATTAAGCCCTGCAGTCGTATGTAATGACCTGTATTATGGTACCATAAACTCTTGTCTTTGCCCTGTTTAGCTGAGGAAAATGTACGACATTCCACTGGTGCGTCTGTCTGCTGTAGGGGACTGGAGTGCAGATTTAGACGCCATGGTGACTTACAGTCCCTTGCAGCCCTTTCCGTCCAGTGCCTGGGATTGGATTGGCCTTTATAAGGTCAGACTTTGTGGTAGCACACAGTAATCTCGGTAAAAGTGACGAGTGACTTGCGTTTGACTCTCATAACTTGCTGTACTGAAGAGTGACAGAAGATCTCTCCCCAGGTTGGATTCAAAAGCACCCGTGACTACATTACCTATACCTGGGTAAAGGATGACCAGGTGGCCTTCAACGATGAGGTTGTACAGGTAACCTCAGTGCTCCATTATCATTCTCCTACTTGCAGATGGTGATGATACTTTAAGGTTTTATCTGACTTTTATTTTCTTCCTGTGCTTTAGGTTTATGTAAGCAAGGAGGAGATTCCAGTTATAGGGGCAGAATGTGTGCTCTGCTACTACAGTAGTAACCTGCAGTGCATTGTGGGTATTAGTGAACCTTTTAAAGTAAGTATCTTAACACACATATGCTTTCCGGGAGCATATTTCAGTATGTGCTGCTATGAAGAATTAATTCTCAGCATGTGTAAAATAAGGTTGGCATACTTTTTAAAGGAGCAGTATGTAACATTTTTAGTTTAACTGAAATTCTCAGCAGAATGTGAAGAAGCAAACAATAGAAGTGATATAAATAGAAGCAAAACAGAAGTTATCAAGAGCTGAAAGTTAATGCTGAACCTCACGGGCAGAAATGAAGACATCAAGAGGGAGGTGGAAGGATTGTGCATTTTCTGGTGCTATTGTTTGGAGTGTGAATCCAACATGTTGCATCATCTTACACATTGCTCCTTTAATACTGGAACTTAGTGTGCTCTTTAATTACATGTTATGTTACATACATGTATGTTGTGTCTGTTTCAGGTTCATGAGTCCAGAGCAGCAATTGAAGAAGGGTTACTGCCTGAGAATATTAATGGACTGGACCAGGCAGTGGCCCGTTAAGACCATGTGGTTTGTCTTTTTACTCAGATGCACGCTCAGTGTGGGACGCTCTTTGATTATTTCTTGCTTCAGAAATTTCTTCAGCATCTGGAGGCCTTCGAGCAAGTGCAATTTTATCAGAACCCTGCTTAGAGTGTTTTATTGGTTCTGTGGTTTCCTTCATAGTTTTTTGGTCTCATTTCTGTTACTGTATCTTTTTTAACAGTGATATTTTGGTCCCATAATTGTTTTAATTGTAAATTTCTGTTTTTAAAACTCCTCTAAGCAGAGTCAACAAACTGCCAAAGAAGGTTATTCATTTCCTATAGACTTTTCCATGTCATAGCTTCTGCTGTTACACTGAGAGTTTGTTGCATTTCAGTGCTAGCCTTACAGACATTGTAATTTTGGGAAACGTTTTGTGCCAGTTTTAGCTACTTTTTACAGGTCTTTTTTCCACCCCTCCACATGATCTCCATTATATTAATATAACGTAATCATTCTCACCAGTGTTATAGTTGCTTGGTCATTCCATTTCATTTAAATCAGAATTGTTATAAGGAAGTACTGTGTAGGAGAAATTGTTTGTGGAATGTATTAGAAAGAGGTAAGAATTTGCACTGATTCCTTTATTGTGTGTAGAGTTTGTGTGAATAATGTGTCTATGTAAGTGATATGAAATGTACATGATATCAGGTAAGAACAGATGCATTGATTTATGTAGTTTTGATTTGTTCTTAAAGGGGAATTCCACCAGTGGTTCAAAATTTCTGTGTTCACCAGTCAAAATGTAAACAAAGTCATTCAGACCTTTCTGATGTAAAGTGCTTCGTTTGCAGAGAAACTTACTTTTGACTTGATTTCTTTATAGCCGTGGTGATAGGAACCATGTATATACTCAAATATAGCCATTTTATTTATTATCAAAACCACCAACAAACCTACACATGCCTTCTGTTCTTATATATAATGCTGATGATGGTAAAATAGTACTTTATGCAGGGAAAAAAAATCTTTATGGACTATTAAAAATGGAGGAAGGTATATTCTACACCATATTGTGATCAGAAAATTACTGTGAAACTACTGTGTCTATTTCCTGTAATAACTTTCTGCAAGGGAGCTTTTAGAGGTGGACGTCTAGTTCCCATCACCACTCCGTGAACAAGTCTGGCTCTGTAGGTTTCTCTAGAACGGAGCGTTTCACACCAAACCACTCCAAATGACTTTGTTTACCTCTTCACCGTTTAATTATGCAGAAAGTTTCTGAAATTGGTGGAGAGTTCCCCTTTCAACTGTATGAGGCGTGGTCTTAATCTGAAGAATATCCTGATATACTATGGGTAATAACAGATATGATGTTTTATTTATGTGTACTGTGTAATGTTATTTAAATATAGGGCACACAGATTTATTGACAGTTTACTGTATTTATACTTGTGTTGCACAAAAGATGTAAATCATTACTCCCTGTTTAAACCAGTAACTCAAGTTTTCTAAATAAGTGCAAAGAAATATCAGAATTGTGAAATTTCATTTCAATAAAACTATTATTTTGGTATAAACCTATTTTGTATTTCTACGGTGTAAAGTTTGTTGTTACTGGGCGTAAACTTAGTTGAACCTTAGTTTCGTCCAAGCTCCGCCCCCAGTTTGGAACTGACAGTGATGTTGCTGTAGCAACAGTTTGTTTACGTCCTGTCGCAAGGCTGCGGTTCGCTGCTGCACTCTAGAAGCGCATAGTTTTCTTAGTTTACAGCCATAAAATCTGACAGGTAAGGCTCAAAATCACAACTATGGTCTTAATAATCGATGTTTCGGTCTTCTGTATTCGTTGTAGAGGCTACGAGGCTAACATAGGCTCCCTTTTCTCCGGGTACTCGTAATTTTCCCGTTCCACCTTAAATGGTGCAGCAGTTACATTCAGGCGCCCAGTGGCTTCTGACTCCTGATACTCGTGCTGCAAATTTGAGAAACCATTTTTAATATACTATTTGTGAAATATAGGAAATTGTATAAATGTATTCATGCTTATTAAAACCATCACAAGTATTATACAAAATGTAAGAATATAGATTTTATATAATCATACATGGTCATGCGTGTTATCGGGAGTCTTATATAAAGTCTTTTCCACTCTGTTAAACTGTTGTCTGGGTCAAGTCTCGTCAGAGAGGAAGCATCTCAAGGCAAGAGAAGGTGAGTCCATATCTGCTCATCATACTGTATGAGTTTATTAATAAATTAATTTATCTGGCAGCACAACTTGTATATTTGTCACTGGTGTCATGTGGGCTAAGGGCTGGGTAATCGAAATGTTGTCAAAATAATGCCATATGTCATGTATATGTATTTCATTTGATTTTGAATAGTTGCTTGAGGTCACCAACAGGTCAGACAATTTATCTCCAAGTGTCTCCCATTTTAACCAGAATGTCACTGGTGTCATGGTCACTGGTGTTACGTCATGCTTATATAACATCAGCGACTAATGTTTATATCATAAATCTTCAGAACGGGAATATATGATCAATATTAACATGATAATTCAATTTCTTCTATAAATAGTCACATTAAACTTAAATGAAAAATAAATACGTTTATAATGAAATGCGGTGAGACCAGTGACAATTGAAAAAACTGCATTTTACATTAAATATATATTAAAACATGTTTGAATTAAAACAGGCTCTCCATTTTGCATACATGATAATAGATAATGTGAATGGACAAAAAAAAAATCTTATGTATCTACCTGAATTCCCCCACCCAGTGTGGGACATATTTTGCCTTATCTGTCAAATGTATCACCAACATATTAAACCTGAAAAGCTATCATGTGTCAAAATAATGATATCCAAGTACAGATCATATATTACCCTATCCAAAGTCTGTAGGAGTTGCCAGATATGTCTCACATGTATAGGGGTTGGACAATGAAACTGAAACACCTGTCATTTTAGTGTGGGAGGTTTCATGGCTAAATTGGACCAGCCTGGTGGCCAATCTTCATTAATTGCACATTGCACCAGTAAGAGCAGAGTGTGAAGGTTCA
>CM067488.1:21616401-21638901 GCA_034552555.1 Semaprochilodus insignis
ACAGCTGCTGTTAGACTGGAATATAAACTAGACACCAGAAAGCATAAAAATAGTGTTTGGACAACAGCAGTCAATTATTAAATGATACCTGATAATTTGGTAGTATTTATACTAGAAATTCCATCTCATAGGTTTGATGACCACATTTTCAAATATTGGCCTTCTTCGTTATTATAGGACCTCAGGTGATCATTCTAGGTACATATTGTGCTATGCAGAAGTGAGAGACCACCTTTAATTTATTTAATTTCCTGTCAAAACAGCCAATAAGAACTACAAACCCAGGTCCAAAAAAGTTGGGACAGTAAGGAATAGAATGTAAATAGAAACAGACATTATAATCATGAATAGTTCTTTATTGTGTGTTCAGTTGAAAATAGAACAAAAACAAGATTTTGAATGTTTCATGTAATTAACTTTTCGTTTACTCATCTTCCAAAAAATAATTGTTCCCAGAAGGAAGTGTCGGATTTCAGGGCCATTGGGAAGGATGATAAAGGTTACCAGGAACGATAAATGATGATAAATAAGAATAGAAATACGTCAGTCTGTCTCAGACGAGCTTTAGTCCAGAGAAGTTGGCTCCATTTCTGGATGTTGTTGATAGTGCTGTGCTGTCTAGGAGATCCAAGGTCATGGCTGTTGTTTTTTGTCTGTTACCTGTTTACCTGTGCAACATTCCAGAACACGTTTTTTAATCATTCCATAAACTTCTCAGTCTTATAAATCAACATTTATTTACCTTATTTTACACACTTTTTTGGAATTGGGTTTGTAAATGTAACATGAAAAGTGTTATGTATTTATTGTGCCCATCCTTTACCTTTATTACAGCTTTCAGTTTTTGTCTGCGGAGTTGCTTTCAGTTTTTCAGAGAAATTTAAAGGTGGAATTTTTTAAAACAATTATTATTAGTTTTTTTTGACACATTTGAAGTTCAGCCTTAGAAGTTGGTTGCATTTCCTTCTTTTCCAAATAATCCCAAACACATTTAGTGATGCTGAGGTTTGGGCTCTAGGGTGGTCAGTCATTTGTTCTGAGAACACCAGTAGCTTCTTTTCTTTGATGAGCCTATTCCCTGTTAAGGGCTTCCTGGCAGCTACACATCCTTTCAGGCCCATAGCATTGAGTTGTCTTCTCACAGTGGAAGGATGGACAGAAACACCTGTGGATTTTTTCAGTTCTGAAACAAAGTGAAGCTTGATTCTGTCATATCTGTTAAGATGAAAGCTTTAAGCAGCGGCTGTTTTTAAAGAAGGAGACTTTATGAAGTCTAATTTTTAGCACTAGCATAGTATTAGAATTATTTTATGCGTTCATCTGCAACCAACACCAGCTTAATAGTTTTGAAAACGCTGATTCCTTCGGACAGTAGTAAATATAAATTGATTTATTGTCATATTTTGCTATTTCTGCTTTCTCTCTTTTACTTAATAATGCATCATTTTGAATATCTATTCATAACCTGCAACAGGTCGTTATGATATGCTTCTTTCTACAGTTCTCTATGAATATCAGCTTGTCTTAAATGGTTTCATTTGATCTGTTTCAGACTGAACCGCTCAGCCAAATTTTACTTGGAGAAAGATCTGCGGGATAAATTTCAGGCAGAGCGCATCGATGACTTCTGCTCCACACTCACCAGCACTCCAGCCAGCGTTGAGGAGCAGACCGGGGTGGCACGGTTCACTGCAGGAGGGTAAACACATGAACAGATGGAGAATTTGAATCTGCTCAGAAAGCTTGTCCTGTAGTGTCTGTTTTGTAGTGACGATGCTTTAGAAGCATGAACCCAGCAGTTTCGTCATCCAGCAGATGTCAGGCATGTACCAATGAACAAAGAAGTAGGGTGATTGTGTCTTTTGGCCATGGAACAAACTTTTTTGGGGGGAGCTGAAGAATTAAAACTGGCCTATTGCTGTTTATTGTCCACCGCTGTGAATTTATTATCCTACCCATTCTGTTAATTATGTGACCCATTCCCATGAAAACAGATGCTTAAAGTGAACTTGCTGTGCCTACTGGCCTACTATGCTTACCTACCTCACCTCAATATAAATTAACTGGTTTGGCCCCACCCCAAAAATGTACTGTATCAGCTCTCATGTTTAAGTTTAAGTATTGTGGAATGTGATTTGGGCTTTCAAAAACTGTAGGGCCACAGTGACCCCAGAGGAGTGGGAGAGCTTCTCCAACACAAACATCAGCAAGGCAGAGAAAGAGAGGAATAACTCCCTCTCTCTGAGAGCGCTGGTGGAGAGTCTGCTGGAACAGACGGCTGCGGACATGCGGCGGCAGCACGATGCAACAGGCGCTGCCTTGGATCTGCGGATACAGGAGACAAGGACTGCCAAAGCCCTGCTGGAAGACCAACTCAACAAGGTGCACACGTGCCTGCTGACATTTCACATCTACTCATCATCTTGTCAAAGCAAGACAGCCCCCTCGTTTACGCGCCCTTACTGCAAATGTACCATTCCACATATGTTTAGTGTCCACATTTTGTACTGTAGCTAAGAGGCTCACGTACAACAAGTAGTTTTCTGTACTGTACTTTCTATTTTAAAGGGATCATATGTCCTATAACGTCATAAACCACATAAGCAGGACTATTTGAGGTCACTTAATAGGTACAAGTGGTTTTAAGTATGTGTTAAATTTATTTAGGTTTGTTTTGCACAAAGCTACTAAGCGGAATATAGGCTTCAATTACTCGCCTGATACACTAAACTCGTAGCTCCAGTGCGAAACTATAGAAGCCCACTAAACTTGTATTGGGTTGTCTTTTTAAGTTGCAAATTGTTAGACTATAGATGCAAGCTGTTCTGTTGATCAGTGGAACTGCAGTTGAAAAATATCTTTAATTGTAATGTCCTACAGTGCCGTAATCAAACTTAAAGCAACTCATATCTTCAAGAGACACGCAATGAGTGATGGGTAAACTTTCCTGCAACGTCCTGATTAACCGGTTGCTACTCCCTATGCAATCTGACGTTTCTGTCCCACAGAACTTTTCCACACCCTATGACTTGGAGTATTGTCTGAATACTCTGTGCAGTTCACTTTTAAGGAAACTTTTAGGGCATTTGGAATGCACCTTGTTTGATTATTGATTATAGCTTGAACTTTCAGTTGCTAAGTTTTAAATTGAAAAGCTTTAAATTCAATTGCTTAATTAAATTTAAGTTTTTTATGTTATGGTATATTATAGGGATATATATGTATATTATAGCCATATACAAGTAGTTTGGCAGTCAGTGTTTTGTGAGAATAGATGAACTCCACCTTTACAAAGAACATGCTTCTGGACATTGTAATACACAGTTTCTGTTTATATGCCAAACGCAACATAAAAACTCGAACTAAACTAAAAACTAAAAAATAGACGCGGGCAATTAACCGAACCAGTGCATGGAAGTGTGCGACAACATATACATTTAGAAAAATTGCACAACTTAATAAGTAGTCTATGTAAAATCATAACAATCTCACAATAATTACTTAATAATTACTTACATATGTTCATACTGTTACAATCCTTTTTTGTATTGTATTACTGTGCTGTTTTATGTAACTGCTACTGGCTGCTAAATTTCCTTCATGATCAATATCATCAATATCCATCATCTATCTATCTCATTAGCATGCAAAATTACCATAAGGACAAAAAGAGCTAAATAACCAATACAAGCATAATTTTATAATATTATATTATAGTGTACTGGATTATAGTACAGCTAAATAGTAAAGAACTAAGTAGTTGTGAAGCAGGCAATCACTTGAACAACACGTTCATGAACTAGACGCAGAGACGTCTAAAGTTGGTGGGGGGTGGTGGACAAACGTTACAGATTTTTGGCTGGAGAGGGACGGTTCTAGCGGGAGCAGCAGGGAGTGGGATTAAAAAATCTGTCCAGAGCAGACCTCTACACTAGAGTTTATAAAAATTTAATATTTAAGTTCCCTGTAGAAAGTGTTTCAACTTATTCAAAATCAACCAAACATGGAACTTGACTAGGAGTGTTCAGACTTTTACATATGACTATATTCAGAATTGGGTAAACAACAAAACAGTATCTTCCCCTCTTTCTTCTGTCCCTTGAAGTTGCTGGTGGAGATAGCGAACCAGGAACAGAATGTGGAAGCTCTGAAAGTGGCCATTGCTGATAAAGAGGATCCGTTGAAAGTGGCCCAGACGCGGCTGTTGGCACGCAGCCAGCGGCCCAGCGTTGAACTCTGCCACGACTCTGTGCACACCCGCCTGCTGTCTGAAGTGCAGGAGCTCACAGGCCACATCTCAAGGTAAATAAGGCACAGCTAAGCACTGAGGTTTTACATGGTAATCCAGCAGCCTCTGAAAACCTTTCTGAGCTGTTTGGGTGTAGCCAAAGTGTCCTGCACTGAGAATGTAAAGAACATAATATTATAACTATTTTTTGCTATTTTGTTTGCTTCTTATCTACAAGTATTCAAAGTGTTGAACTATGAACTCTGCAAACAGTTTATCAGCAGCAATGTTAGAGTCAGGATTAAAGTTGGGGCTTGGTTTAGACTTTGTTGAAGTTAGACTTTGTTGAAGTTAAGGACGGCTTTAGATATAGGGATTCTAAAGTCATTTCTATGGCTGGTTTAAATTTCTTCACAGTCATGTTGGCAGATATAGTAGTCTTTTTAATGTAGAGAACAAATCATATCAAATCATTTTTATTAAAAACAACATTAATTGCTCTTTAATTAAGCAAAGTGGCATTTAAATTTGAAATGTGATACCTAGTTAAGACTTATTGTGTGACAACATTTTGGTACAGGTGTGCCAGCAGGATTCAAACACCGCATGAGTGCACTCGCCTTGCTCACGTTTCATATGCATCATAAAATTGCAACTCAGAGCTGCTAAAATAAGAATAAATTGCAGGAGGGCTGATTCCATACTTGGAAAAAAATTTGGCTGATTTCGATCCATAGTTATAGTGAGTCTTTGGCTTAAGGTTAGCTTAGTTTAATTCATTAGATGTTCAGTTGAAGACGAATTAAAGACAAGTTGGTTGACAGTGGAGCATCCAAATAAGGTATTACTGATTTAAAAAAAAATGACCTATGCCTGCAACACTATCACACGGCTTAACAGTGCTTCTCATAAGCAGTCTTGATAACCGGGAGCTCTGTATATGTGAGCTTACATGTACCCTTGACTAATGGCCACATGGCCAGTTGTGACTTTGCTGATAACATTTGTTTCTCATTAAGCCTTATGCTTAATTCATCAGCATTTTATATGATCAGAAATTATATGTGTACTTTTTCTAATCCTCTTCTGAAGTTGATTATAACCTGACACCCACATCATCTGTATTTTTCAGGTTACAGGAAGCTCTAGCCCAGTCGGAGATGGAGCTCAAAGCCCTGACACGAAATCAGCTAGCTCTGGAGGAGGAGATCCAGGTCAAATCCCACTCACTCTACATAGATGAAGTGATTTGCTCCCAGCTCCGTCAACCAATTGCTATTCACAATTTCTGACAGACCCTTAGATGTCAATTAATGCTGCTTTGCCATCAATAGTGTATTATTTTCTTGCACACTTTCTGGCAAAAATGTGAAAATATATCATGCACGAATGGTACAGAGTTCTGGTATGTTCTTTGTTTTATCGTTTTAATACAACAGGCAATTTCTGTAGTGAATTTTATGATGGTGTAATGATTGGGAAACCTAAAAGAGGGGAAAGAAACTTCATGCTGCGTAATAACAGTTCAGCTGTGCAACAGTGTGTAATGTGTTCATAAGTTGCACACCAGCATGTCTCAGACTCAGCATGTGGCATGTTTATGGTGTGCTGATATTAGAGCATAGTATACGTGATGGCAGAGTAGTTGAGCTCCGAGTCAATAAATTGCCTGTAGTGTGAAAACAGCTTCTCTCACATCTCATCCTCCTCTTGGGGTCTCATATTTGTTGATGTACAGCTGCACCTGTAGCCTAGCAACACTTACGTTTTCAAGTTTCTTCTGAAATAGACAAAGAAAGCTTATACCGACTAGATCCAATGATCAGACTGTAGACCATTGACTAAATTACACTCGGTCCTATGTACTCTTAATCTAGGTGTAATCTGCACCCTGGTCCAAAATGCAGATAAAAATACCTACTGTTGTTATGACACAAATTAATAGAATAATTTGGCAAAAAATCCAACTTGCACAAAGTGAGCAGTTAAGAATCTGTGTTAGGTTTCTTGGAAGCGTCCAAGGAGTTGGGATGGCCGAAGTGCCTCCTGTAGTTTAGCCACGTAGTTTGTCTTCTCTGAGTGCTGGTCCCTTAAGATGTGGCCAAATAAGTTGATGGAGAGCAAATGACCCAATGCCATGGGATTTGGGCATGTGTATGGGATCTATCCCAGTCATGGAGCCACCAGAAGTTGCAGACACTCGTCTGGCAGGAAAACCCACTCAGAATGAGACTCTTCAGTTCCTTTATGTCACTTTATTCACTTCCCCTTCCTTGAGTATGTACTCGTCTTCATCTAAGAGCCAATCCTCTAGTTCCTCAGAGTCCTCTATTTAGAAGAGTATTGGTGGATACAAGACCTGTAGACGTCTTGTACTTTCCTAGTTACATTCTTTTTTTTTTCTTTCCTTCTAAGATAATGGCTTGAATAAATTGTCCAGGAAGCCTTGATCATCAGTGACCTTGAATGCAGCTGAATGTTTCCCAACCGGAGTTGTTTAGTCTTGATGGCATCAGTTAGACACTAAATACACCATAGTAGAACTGGACTCAGTGGTTTATTAAAGCAATAAGCTACTCAAGGCAGTGCATTACTGGGATTTCGTCACTGCGATAAAATCGCAATAGCGCATGGCCTCGAGTGGCTTATATAAAATATGATAAAATACACGTTTTTTAGAAAATAATGTTAGTTATCATTTAATAATAATCTACATAAACAAGCCTTCTGCCAATAACTGGAATTCTTTTAGAGTCACTATGTATTGTGGTCATTTTATTAGCTTATTAACTTTTTGTTGAATAATAATTAAATATGATAATAGCACTGTTTAATTAAAAAGCTTTACTTTAAGTCCTTTTTGGTGCAATATCAGGTTCAGCTCGGCTTTTCCTAATATTTGTTTTGTTCCAGCCAGTCTGAAAAGCTTTACCCATCAGCTACTGCATGTCTCTTTAAAGACACGTCTTTGATACAGTAGTAGAGCTGGGCAATATGACCATATACAGTATATTATTATTGTGACGTTGTCACATTACGATATGCTTTTCTGAACATATCAAGGACATTATTACTTGTGCAGCACTGATAAACTGCATGTTTTCATTTTAAATTCAATCTATATTCTATATTTTAAATTAATTCTGTTTAGGGCAACAATAGGTATTTAGGGCAACAATAGGTATTGTAATATAATATACACATATATAAGTGTATACATAAATATAATATATATTCACAGTTTGTGATTTTTACATTTATTTTAAAATATAGCACTGCTGATCCTTTTTTCTCTGTTCCAACTAATCGGATGTCTGAAAAGTTAATGTCACAGCATATCACGTACCATGAAAATTTCTTGAAGTATTGCATTATTATATTTTCGCCCATATTGACCACCTTTATACTGCAGGATGTTCCAAATCAAGGTAATTATCAACTGCAGTTGCCTTAACTGACACCCTGTACTCAAGTATGTAGTGAATATAACCCCACGGCTTAGAGACCCCATGTAAGGGAATGCTGCATTAGTAACTGCCCTTGCTGCAGCATGGATGGAGTCGTTAATTAGCAACTGTTGCTCAGAAGGATACAGTTACTGGGGAGGGGACGTTACTGCACGTACCTGTTAACCGAGTGGTAACAGCATCAAGGAATAAGGCACACACAAACTCATTCTCTGCTCAAATTTAATAAAGAACTGTAAACGTGTGGTAAGTGAAAGTATTACAGAGTGAGAAAACAGTGGGCCAGATTAATAAAACTCGCCATACCCCACAAAACATAGCACAGTAAAGTACATAAAGTAACCGAGGCACTGATTATCAAGGCACTGATTATCATGCTGGTCCATCCTTACTACTGCGGTATTTATGTCTCAGATAAAGGTGATGTTAAATAGGGCTGCCCTCTAGAAGTTGACGGGTCGAATCGTCAGTTGGAGACCCTTTGAGTCGACTGAGAACCTTCAAGTCGACTGACAGCAGTGACAAGTTTGTTTTATTTATTTATTTTTTTTGTCGTAAAACAGACAAAAGCTTACAAAATGCACAAGAACTTTAACATTTAAAAAGACATTTTAATAATTATTAAAAGGGGAATAATAAATATATATTTAAGTTCTAGCTGGTCTATGACGCATGCTTGCTAAAAAATTAAATCCATGTGACAACGTGCGCTGGCGGTTCACCGTTGAAGGGAGCTAAAGCTGTGAATCTGAGAAACACGGGTGGAACGTGTCTCAGAAAGAGTCTGGAGGAGCTTTTGAAGAAGAGAACCTGAATAAATTAAAGCTAATTCTGCTCGTCATTTAGTCAGACATCGAACACTGCTTCAAACCAGTGAGCTGACTTTCGTTTTAGACATAATGGCTGTTTGCGGTGAAGGAAAAACGGACCAAAGACGTTTGTTTTATTATAATTCCATTATTTTAGAACCTAAATTACAGATATTTTTATTTATTCGTTTACAGCTAAGATTATTTTTATTTAAAGATAAGTACAGCCTCTTAATATGCCTGCCGATAAACGAGGAATAATTATTTCAGCGCAGGTGATATAATAATTAAACTGTTCAGGTCTACCGTTCTCTAAAAATTTAAATATGGACTAATCTGGTTTTATTTAGGAGTTCATTATTTATGAGAGATGAAAGACGAAGGGTCATCCTACTGAAGAAGCTGTTAAAAGTGAAATTAAAAAGACAGGCTAGAAGCGCTAATTTTAGCATAAATACATTGATTGCTTGCCCGACGCTACATTCTATTAAATTAAATCAGGCTCCAATTCAGATTGTTCATCATATGCCACGTCTGTTTTAGTTAAAAAATATGTTCCTGTGACTCTGCTGACTTTCTAAATGAGGAGGACATCAGATCTGAAACGTATGCCAACTGATTTATTGATTACTAGATAATGTATATGGAGAAAAAACATGAACGAATAGTCGAATCGTCGGTCAGGACGGGCGAATCTGATTCGACTGACAAAATTCGGGTACAGCCCTAATGTTAAAGAAGAATTCCACGGATGTTTCAAAATGTGTCTGTAGTTAAATCAATCAGGTCTTTCAGAGTGGTTTGGTGTAAAATGGTTCATTGTACAGTGGTGGTGATAGGAACCAGGGGTTGTGATTAGAGATGGGCAGATCGATGCCTAAATATCGATACTTCAGATCCTGGCGTTCACTTTTAAGAATCGATTCTAGCGCAATAATAACGATATCATTTATTTATTTATTTGTTTATTTATTTAGGATGGATGTGTATTCTGTCTCCCACGTTATTGTAAATAGCGTGGTACATGTGGCTTACACTACCACTAAAACAGCCAGCAGATAATTTGATATTATTCTTATTCTTTACTTTATTATCTGGCATTTTTAAATAAATATTTTATTTTCATTCAGTATATATGGAACTTTTAAATGTAGCCTTTTTGATATTGATCTAATTAGTACACATTTAGTTACTGAATTTACAGTTTACATGTACTAGTATCAGTTTAACTGAACATAATTTAAACATTGCTGAACACTGAATTGTATTATGTTATTAAAGAGGAAGCACAGAGAGAGACTTCTGAAAGATTCTGAGAGACTTTTGAAGGTTTGTTTAATATTAATACCAGACATTGTGTTATAATTCTGTATCGTCCTAATCAGTGGTATCGTCCATAGTTGTGATGTCTGCTGCACAAATATCTTTAATATTTTTATATTTTTAACCAGATTTAATGTTAACGCTTTCTGTAAGGTAGCTTTTAGAGATATAA
This sequence comes from Semaprochilodus insignis, assembly GCA_034552555.1. NCBI lineage: Eukaryota > Metazoa > Chordata > Actinopteri > Characiformes > Prochilodontidae > Semaprochilodus > Semaprochilodus insignis. The sequence continues at coordinate 21,626,401 of CM067488.1, forward strand.
ACATAGTAGATTTACTATACTGGTCACTGTGAACAGTTTTTTAAATTCTGTAATTTTCTCTTAAATGGACCATCCTACTATGTGGGCCAGATGAAAATGGGGAATGTGGACCAGAACAGTGTTGCTATTTGGGGCATATTGGTAACTCAGTTTTGTGGGTGTACGAGCATTGTTTCTTCATTTATTCAATGGGTGACCAAGCATGTTTGAGAACATTACAGAAAAGGTCATTCAGGCCACCTCAGCTTTGTTACTGCTGTTACTGTTGGGAGCAGTTATGCAGGTCTAGATTCAGCGATTTTGTGGCCCTGGGGTATAAGACAACCTTAAGGCCTCCTTTTAGAATTTTATATAATCACTTTGCAATAACAAATGTGTATCTCCAAAATAGTAACTTTGCATGATAAGGCAGAAATATTCTTAAATCTTAATATATGTTACCATACTGAGATTTTATATCAAGTCATTTTGAATCAATTCTATTGGTGTATTCATCATGAATGTAAAAGTTGCGGTAGATTTGCTAGTGCATTTTATTAATCTGGCCCTGTGTGTTTTGTGTGCATGACGTAACTAGTTGTTTGCAGTTTTCAACTCAGTTATTAATAATAAATCATCTAATTCTAATCTAAATCTCAAATGTCAAATGAAACAATACCTATACAATCTATCTATACTATGTATTTGTTAGTTTTTAAAGATATTGGAGTCGAGTGCATTATAACCACTTCATTCACCAAAACCAGCTCCATTATCAGCGGTCATGTGGCTGTCCATTGATTTCATCCTGTGAAGAAATAATGACGTTATTATGATAGTGGGGGCATCAATATGAGCATATCTAGCAATTATTAGACCAAATGATATATGATAGACTTACATATTGTCCATTTTTATGTGTGATGATTTCAGTCACTCAGTTTCAGAACTTCAAAAAGCTTACATTTGTCCTTCAAAGACGAAAAGCATTATCAGAGAAGCACTATTATTTAATATTAAATATTAATTTTTAATATTAAAGTGGCTGACATATACAGTCATATACAAAAGTTTGAGCATGCCAGTCAAACTACGAATTTTCTTTGGTCCATTTATTTATTTATTTGGTCTATTTATTTGCTGAGTTTAACATTTTGGGACAAAAGAGTAAAGCTAATAAAAAATAGCAAATGTGTCATAACTTTTACACATGTTGTGTTTTATGTTTGTTAAATTCAGCAAATAAACAGTAACTGTTAACTTAAATGGGTGTTCTGTATAGAGGACATATTAACTTCTATCCACTTACAGAACCAACAAATCGTGATTTGACGGGGTGCCCAAACTTTTGCATATGATGCTGCATCCGTACTGAATAGTTGCTATGTACCATATGCCATCGCAGTGTCTGTTGTGGAAGTGCCAGGTGACAGTGTGGACAGGTATTAATCTGATTCCAGTCTCCAAATCCAGCAGCCCCACCCCCCTTCTTCTTTTGGTGGGTTAGAAATGAGAAATGCATGTCGAAAGGTTCTTCATATTCTTCACGCATGAAGTCTTGGCTCCGGTCATCTTTCAGATCATTCCGATCGAATGTTAAATAGGCGCCAAACTGTGTTGTGGAAACAATAAAAAGATTGTTTTAACAATTTCGTGACAGTCAAGGGAAATGTATGCCCACTTGTATAACATATTCCGCACCGCACCTTCTGATCATCCTGCAGATTATCCTCTGGCACACCACTCAGATTTTCATAAATGAGTTCATCATCTGGTAAAAGGAAACACTGTCGTAATGGCCAATAAAGCAAAATTATAATAAGCAGGTCATTAGCTGAGGCAGACATGTTATGATTAGGACTGTATAATTGCCATAAGCTAGCAGATGGTATATACAGTTTTACAGTGATACTGCATACTTGCAACACCCGTGAGCAGGCTTGATATGCTTGGGTGATCTGAGAATTTGGTCTTGGTAATGTCTTGACTGGTTCTAGGTATTGTCAAATGTTTTCAAGACCAATACTGATACCTACTGATTCTGTAACGACACTTTTTAGACCTTCTTTCAAATGGAAAAAATACATATACCGTACTGCATATATAAAGACCACCTCACACGAACCACCTCTTCAGAACTGCTTGAGTCACAGGTTATTCTCTTTTTCAAGCACAAAACATGTATTGTACAGAAGCTTACCCAGATGCCTCAACAACTACTACTATTTTCGTGTGTCCACACTTAAACTTTATTACGGCTTCCATTCTTCTTAGGAGACGCTCTTTCAGTTCTTCAAAGAAATCTGCAGCCCCGCCTCCAAAGTTCAGTCCTAGAAGTTGGTTTAGCATTTTCTGCTTCTCACCATCGAAATAATGCTAACTACAAATTTTTGACTCATTAACCACATCAAATTCATCTCCTTTTCTCAGTTATGGTTTCTTGGTAGCTACACATCCTTTCAGACCCATAGCATTGAGTTGTCTTCTCACAGTGGAAGGATGAACAGAAACACCTGTGAATGTTCTTAGATCTGAAGTAAGAGTGGTGTCTGATTTTCTCCTCTCTCTCAGAGAAGAAAGTTTTAAGTACTATGTATTTTTGGGGGTGGGGAAGTTTTGGTGGTCTACCAGGTCTTGTGCAGGTTTTAGGGGTTCAGTGTTTTCAGTATCCTTACATCAGTTTTGAACTCCAGTTTTGCGAACCTCTGTTGGCTTCCCCCTTCCTTATGCAAGTTGTTTTTTTTTTCTGTCTGATCTCCTCAGAAATATCTCCTTTACTCATTTTAGATGCACATGAGAAACATGAAGGGAGCGAAGGTGAGTTTTGGAAGTTGCTTGTGTTAAAGTTACCGTCTGTTTGAAGGGGAACATATTGTCAGTGAGTTCTCTGGGAGCATCATTTGTTGGGAAGACAGAATTGTAACCAATTAGGTTTAGTTAGATTTAAGGATGGAAGAGTTAAAGGGGCAGTATAGCACAAATGCAAAGAGTAGACTATTAAATGCTGACTTTGCAATATTTCATATTATTACTTAGCATTGGGAACTTTTGTGTAATTGTTTTGTTACATAAATTGCAACTGTCTGAACAAAACCTCCAAGATGATGATTTGACACGAAAAAGAAAAAACATACTTTATTTTTAATGTAAATCAATATAGCACTTTTTCCAGATAAATATGAAGAATTTCTCATTGTCTATTCATCTTGAAATGTATTAAACGGCAAGAGACATTTTCAAATAATGTCAAAAACTATGGGGATTTGTTCCAACAGCAGTGATATGTCAAACTGATAAATTAATAACTTGTACTTTTAAAGTACAGTACTGTATATACATACCGAGTAATACTGTATAGTACAATACAGTCATTTATTACATTTTACAATTACATTTTACATCCAGTTGCCCTTGCATGATATCAGTTAAATTAAATAATGCGTGTAATGCCAATGTACTGCCAAATGAACTGTTTAATTCATTATATTCATTTAGAACGGCCCCCCACAAGAGTTTTAAGCTGCCACCAAGGTCTCAACTTCTTCAAGGCTATCGGTATGTTTTTCTAAGTGGGTTTTTTTTTTTTTTTACTACATAATACCGTATGTGTTGCTTCACAGTTTTTATGTCTTTAATTTTATTCTAGAATGAGTAAAACATTGGAAAATATGGAAAGAAATAACCCTTTTATGAGCAGGTGTGCTTAAACCATTGACTGTTGGTGCATAACCTCCTGTTACCAGAGCAAAGTAGAAAAGTTTCTACTCATTGTGAAGATTTTTTTTTTTTTAGTGGCGAAAGTTTGTCTTCCGACAATATATTTGAGGATCAGCAGATGCTTTAGGAACCATTTAATGCCACTATATGGTCAAAAAAAGAAACCTATTTGGCCTAAGATTCCTGGTTGAAATATAAATGTCACCTCATGCTAAATAAACACCACACAAATGAATACAGTGTAAGGGTTGAGGTGGACTGACTTTTAGAGTGGTCGTCCTCGTAGAGCGCAGAGGAGCAGCTCAGGGCATGGGCAGTCTGGTCTTTCAGGGTGACGTACTGCTTACAGTCCGGGCAGCGCTCTGTTCGACTCCCACAGGTCACAGTGTGTTCTTTCAGAGAGCTCAGAGGAAGCTCCAGCTCACAGAACTCGCAGCTCTGAAGTCTCTCTTTGCATTCATTTGTCTGAATGAACAGAAAAGGATGGGCAATATGATGGTATGTTATTATTACTGTGATAAATGACACCAAAATATGCTTCTCTGAATATCGCATATTGTCAATACTCAGCACTGAACAGCTACAAATATCATAAATAAAACAGAACAATTAGAACAATTACAAAGACTCTGTAAACGACAATAAAATTGTATATAATAATTATATAAACTACATATAAAAAAGGGATAGTTCAGTAAAATCTGATTGGCAGCTGTTGTATAATCCATGATATGCGCACACCTATGACCGCCTCACAACAACTGAACTCTGTATTACTGTGGCACATCACAAACCCTTGACTAGTTCTAATGCTGCTCACATGGCCCTCTGAGTGTGCTGATGAATCCGTTCTGTTTAAACTGAAGGGCTAACAACTTGCTGTCTCAACTAGAACTAGGCTGGCTAGCTTACAGGCTAAAAGATCTCAGCTACTTTAAGATCAGAAGTAGCATTAAACCCAGGCTGTACCTCAAATGGCTCCGTACTTCCTAAATAGTGCACTATGTAAGCACTGAAATTATAGCTTCTACAGACAAACAGTGCACTATTTGTTGAGTATGGATGTGGCTGAATGCCAATTGGCTATTGGTTGACTACACAGTTAGTGCTGTTGGGCTGCAGGAGCCAGTATTACATTTCCTATGTAGTGCCCTACGTAGGGAGCAGGGAGCCATTTGAGACTCAGCCTCCGGTGTGGGAACAGGGCATTGGATTGGTGCTAAATAAAACTCATGATGGTTATTTGGTGACCTAAAACTACTTTTAAAGTGAAATTATCGTATGTTCATTATTATACAACAGAAAGTTAAAAAGTTAACGAATTGATCTTCATATATACTGAGACGGGCAACCAAGTGGTGTTCTCCACATGCATTGTTGCTTGCCAGTGATACCATACTCTAAAGGAACTACATTTCTTTGGCAGAATACTTGTTTATATCAATTATGATTAATAATAACATTATTATATTCATCTTTTCTGATTTCTGTATTTAGGGCAGAAGCTATTACAGAGCAACACTTCGTGAGTTAGTAACCTTAATGAACTCCAGCTGACAAAACACTATCAAAATTAGTGTCAAAATTAGTCATAACCTATTGCCCAGCTTCTGCTTATAACTTACTTTAAAGTATATTATATTTACACTTATATTAAATTTATGTTGTTGTGCCTTCAAGACTGATCTATGCAAATAAGCTCTTTTCTGATTGGCCGTCCTACAATGTACCTTATTCCAAAACACTGTGCTAAAGTTTATGCAGTGACAGGCAGCATAGTTCACTACAACACATCCCAGAGCTAGACACAATCTCAGCCCATCCCCTCATATTACCTTCCTGAGCTATTGTTGAAGATCTTGTCAGATTAAGTATTACAGTGAAGACTGTTTTCTCTTTGGAGAACTGTTTGCCACGGATGCCACGGAAGAGCCATTTTAATTGCCTAAACACATGCTTGTAAATGAGCTGTGTGAGAGTGAAGAGCCTTTAAAGAACCTCCACATAATGTACAGGTTCCTGAAAGAAACCATAAATCGGTACAGAACCTTTACATAATGTGAATGTGATACCTTAAAAGGCTCTTCACTCTCACACAACTCATTTACAAGCATGTGTTTAGGCAATTAAAATGGCTCTTCCGTGGCATCGCTCACAGAACCCTCTGCAACACCTTTATCTTTCAGAGTGAATTATGAGTCTTGGATGAATAACAAAGTGAGCATGTAGATGGTTCGGTATATGTGCCGTTTGCTTGTTACCACTGTATGTTGTTCCACTTTATGTTCCTCCAGCTGATCCTTATGTACCGAATCACCACAGTCAGGGCACAGGCAGAGAAACCGCTTGCAGTGAGCTTCATGCATGGGAAAGTTGACCTTGGCCACCTCTTTATTGCTGTGGTTGGAGATTAGAGGGAACATTAAAGAAGCAGCAGTCTAATTATGGAACATAAACAAGTACTAAACAGATGCAACTGGTATCATTGTCTTCTCCGTATTACCACATATCAGCTTAACTAGAAAAGGTTATGTACACAGTTCACATTCACTTTTAACTACTACCTAAGATGAGAAGGTGATCCTTACTGTCCTGTAAACAACAACCCCACAGAGGCTGAAAGCAAGGCTGTTTATCTTATTTGTTTGGGATGCAAAGTCTTTCTCCTGCTTCCAGCTCATCTGATGAGTGGAAAAGTGAACAGTTACTGGTCTTTACTTTTATTTGAACTCTTTTTAAGCATTTTTTGAGAATCGGCAGGTTTTTGTTCCAAACATGCAACAATTAATATGCGTTGCAATTTGATGAGGCAAATAACCTGGAGCAGGTTAAGTGCACTCACCCTGTATTTGAATGCTGCTGCTACACCTACAGCGAAACTAGCATAGTATAATTGACCATGACTCATTGTGTTACATAGCCACTCTCTAACTTTCTTACTTCCACTGTAATTAATTAATGTTAATAGGCGTTTGATTTTCTTGTTCATTTAACATTCATTTTAAGTGGCAGTTTGGCCCATTAAAGAACAAACATTGTTATTTATATTGTGACATTGGCTTAAATAAAAACATAAAATAATAATTATAATAATAATAATAATAATAATAATAATTAGAAAAGGCTATGTACACAGTTTACATTCACTTTTAACTACTACCTAAGATCATCTTTATTCTGTTCTGTATACACCCCCTTAGAAGGTTAACATTCAAAGCCATTATAAAAAGAGCATTTTGTTCTTCCGCTTCCTCTCAGGCCTGACATTATGCTGCATTGTCAGTTTCTGTTTGGTTTTTACTTCCTGCTCCAGGGATTTAACAGTTAAATCACCATTGGCATTCCCTTGAGTTATGAGACGAGATTGAGGTTCCCGGGAATGTAGAAATGGTCTATATCCTACATTTTTACTGTGTTTTAACCATGTGCCAAAAATACTCATAACCTATTGTCCAGCTTCTGTTTATAACTTAAACAGAGTTAAGCACCTTGGTGTATGTCCACTTCGGGAAGGTTACTGGCTTAGGCAGCTTTCTCTAATGGGTGGGGAATTAGTATAAAAGAGGTTTGTTCTGCGAAAGAAGGCAAGCAGCAGCGGGTTTTTCCCCGCTTCCAGCTCATCTGATGAGTGGAAAAGTAAACTAAGAATGAGTTACGCTCTGGCCTTTACTTTGATTTGAACCCTTTTCATTTTTTTTTTTTTTTGAGAATCAGCAGGTTATGGTTCCAAACATGCAACAATTAATATGTGTTGCAATTTGATGAGGTGAAGAACCTGCAGCAGGTTAAGTGCACTTGCGCTGTATTTGAATGCTGCTGCTACACCTACAGCAAAACTGACATAGCATATTTCAACATGACTCATTGTGCTACATAGCCACTCTCTAGCTTTCTTACTTCCACTTTAATTGATTATTGTTAATAGACGACAGATTTTCACTGAAAATTCATTTTAAGTGTCAGTTTGGCCTATTGAAGAACAAATGTTTTTTTTTATTTGTCTTTGTCCTATAATAATATTAATAATAATAATAATAACAACAACAACAAAAATGGCTTTTTTTTGGCCTTTTTTTTTTTGCTGTAAAAAAAAGTCATAAACTTTCCATGACTAGATGACTAGTCCATCTCTGATGGAGATCAGTCTCACACTAATACTAATCCATTCCTTCAGTTCTTCTCTAACCTCCAGCTCACCCAGTGAACTGATTCAGCTAATGATGAAGTCCTTCAGGAGGTTAAACTGCTGTGTTAGAGCCCTACAACCTGCAGTGCAGTGCTCAGCAGGACTGATCTAAATGGACTGGTCAGACTGCTGTGTTGTGTGGTGTCTAATCTCGGGTGTCCACTCGGCAGCTGTAAAGCAGTAAAGTCAAGTCGACACGGTTAGTTTCACTTTCAGTCGCTTTTAGTTTTCTGGCTCTATAATGTTAATTCGACAGCACTGTGTAGTGAATGGTGTTCATCAACAGCTGTTAACACGCTGTCTGCTCCAGATCACTGGGTTAGTCTGCAGTGTGAGGTGTTCTCTAGGGTAGATCATATGTTCGCGACTACAGCCTAACTACAGAGCTACGGAGCACGTCACGCAGTAAACACTGTGATTACACGCAGTGATTATACTGTCACACAGCGGGCCAGTTCAACACTTACCAGTGGCTACACAGCTCCAACTCTTCCGTCGTGTCTTTGGTGTCCGCCGGTTCCTCCATAGTGGCCAGAGTGGACAGTAGAGCTCCTGTCCTGTGCGGGCTCGCAAACTTTCACTTGTGAAAAAGCGAAACCGAAACTGTTGCTGAGCTGTGTTGTTACATGCGCACAGCTGCTCCGCCCAGCTGAACGATAGTTATATTCTAATATTGTGATTTTCTTTAAATACACAGGCAATATTTTATGGTTTCCCGCCAAATGATTTAAAGGTACGTCATTAAAGTGAATTAAACTGTGATCACACGTGGTCTCTGTAGGGGATGTGCTAACATGCAACTTGACCAAGGGCGCCCAAACTAGGAAACAAGGACTGTATATGTTTTCATTTTCTGTTTTATTTATTTTATATGTTTTTATTTTATTTATTTTTACACACACACACACACACACACACACACATACACACACACATATATATATAGGCTTAAAGGCTTAAAAGTGCAGTACTAGAAGAAACACCAGTCTGAGACAGTCAGTACAGCGGATGGAGTGATGCGTGATACTTTTTATAAACAGATAAATAAGATCAATTAAAAGTGCAGTACAGCAGAACAGGAAGTGAGAAAAGTGTCCTGAAAGTGGAGTGTAGTGTACAATGTAATGTTCAGCTGTTCATGAGTGTGATGGCATGTGGGAAGAAGCTTCTGTGTAGCCTGGTTGTCTTGATCCTCATCTGGCTAAAACGCCGGTCTGAGGGAGGCGCTGGAACAGGTGATGGCCAGGGTGTGATGGGTCAGTGATGATCTTCTCTGCACGCTTCCTGGTTCTGGAAGTGTGCAGATCCAGCAGAGTGGGTAGTTTCACTCCAGTGATCTTCTCTGCAGACCTGATGATCCGCTGCAGTCTGTGGGTGTCCTGTTTGGTGGCGGAGCTGCCCCACACTGCGATGGACGAGGTGATAACAGGTTCTATGGTGGCAGTGTAGAACTGTACCATCAGCTCCTGGGACAGGTTGAACTTCCTCAGCTGACGCAGGAAGTACATCCTCTGTTGGGCTCTCTTGATGATGGAGCTGATGTTGCAGTCCCACTTCAGGTCCAAAAGAATTGCCAAAAGAATTTCCTCGTCTGCCTTCACACACATATGAACCTGAGTGACATCGCATTCTTAATCCTTAGGGTTTAATATGATATCGGCCCACCCTTTGCAGCTATAACAGCTTCAACTATCCTGAGAAGGCTTTTCACAAGGTTTAGGAATGTGCTTATGGGAGGTTTTGACCATTCTTCCAGAAGTGCATTTGTGAGGTCAGACACTGATGTTGGATGAGAAGGCCTGGCTCGCAGTCTCCACTCTAATTCATCCCAAAGGTGTTCTATCAGGTTGAAGTCAGGACTCTGTGCAGCCCAGTCGAGTTCTTCCACACCAAACTTGCTCATCCATGTATTTATGAAGCTTGCTTTGTGTACTGGTGCGCAATCATTCAATTCCCACAAACAGTTGGGAGCATGAAATTGTCCAGAGTCTCTTGGTCTGCTGAAGCATTAAGAGTTCCTTTCACTGGAACTAAGGGCCCAACTCCTGAAAAACAAACCCACACCATAATCCCCCCTCCACCTGAGGTGTCTGGAGACATATATGATATGGAATGTGTGTGTATCGCATAGGGATTGGGGGCCCCTGTTCTTTCTGTTATCTTAAAGAACCCCCAACAGCTGAGATGAATTCCAGATGTTCTCTATATGTACAAAACAACCCAGCTATATAAGCCAGAAGTTTCGAGTGGCAAGTCAGAATGCAGATCAATCTGGAAGACCATTCTCCCAGGCAATCCCAGGGTGCCTGGACAGATGCTGAGCTTATTAACAATCTTTTTAAATAAATCTTTCTATATTTAAATAAGACAGCGTCTGGCGGAAGTCATTCTCTTCAACACCTACACAGCATCGCATCTCTTCTTTAAGTTTACAACACACCAAACTTTACACTTGGCACAATGCAGTAAGACAAGTACCGTTCTACTGGCAACCACCAAAACCAGACTCATCGGATTGCCAGATGGAGAAGCGTGATTTGTCAGTCCAGAGAACACGTCTCTAGAGCCCAGTGGTGGCGTGCTTTACACCACTGCATTCGATGCTCTGCATTGCGCTTGGTGATGTAAGGCTTGGATGCAGCTGCTCAGCCATGGAAACTCATTCCATGAAGCTCTCTACGCACTGGTCTTGAGCTGATCTGAAGGCCACATGAAGTTTAGAGGTCTGCAGCGATTTTTACAGATGTGCATGTTAGTGTGTGTGTTCTAATGTGTGTTTATTGTGTGTACACGTGTGTGTGTTGTAATGTGTGATTATTGTGTGTACACGTCTGTGTGTTGTAATGTGTGATTATTGTGTGTACACGTGTGTGTGTTCTAATGTGTGATTATTGTGTGTACACGTGTGTGTGTTCTAATGTGTGATTATTGTGTGTACAGATGTGTGTGTGTGTGTATTCTAATGTGTGTTTATTGTGTGTACAGATGTGTGTGTTTGTGTGTTCTAATGTGTGTTTATAGTGTGTACAGATGTGTGTGTGTTCTAATGTGTGTTTATTGTGTTTACAGATGTGTGTGTAGGTTCTAAAGTGTGATTATTGTGTGTACAGATGTGTGTGTGTGTGTATGTATTCTAATGTGTGTTTATTGTGTGTACAGATGTGTGTGTTTGTGTGTTCTAATGTGTGTTTATAGTGTGTACAGATGTGTGTTTATTGTGTTTACAGATGTGTGTGTAGGTTCTAAAGTGTGTTTATTGTGTGTGCAGATGTGTGTGTTCTAATGTGTGTTTATTGTGTGTACAGATGTGTGTGTGATTATTGTGTGTACAGATGTGTGTGTGTGTTCTAATGTGTGTTTAGTGTGTGTCCAGATGTGAGTGTGTGTGTTCTAATGTGAGTTTATTTTTTGTACAGATGTGTGTGTGTTCTAGTGTGTGTTTATTATGTGTTCAGATATGTGTGTGTGTGTGTTCTAATGTGTGTTTATTGTGTGTACAGATGTGTGTGTGTGTGTGTGTGTGTTCTAATGTGTGTTTATTGTGTGTACAGATGTGTTCGTGTTCTAATGTGTGCTTACTGTGTATACAGATGTGTGTGTGTATTGTGTGTACAGATGTGTGTGTGTGTGTTCTAATGTGTGTTTACTGTGTGTACAGATGTGTGTGTATTGTGTGTACAGATGTCTGTATTTGCGTGTTCTGTGTGTTTATTGTGTGTACAGATGTCTGTGTCTGTGCGTGTTCTGTGTGTTTATTGTGTGTACAGGTGTGTGTGTGTGTGTGTGTATGTGTGTTCTAATGTGTGTTTATTGTGTGTCCAGATGTGTGTGTTCTAATGTGCTTGTGTGTGTGTGTGTATGTGTGTTGTGTGTGTATTGTCTGTACAGATGTGTGTGTTGTAATGTGTGTTTATTGTGTGTACAGATGTGTGTTTGTGTGTTTATTGTGTGTACAGATGTATGTGTGTTCTAATGTGTGTTTATTGTGTGTTCAGATGAGTGTGTGTTCTAATGTGAGTTTATTTTTTGTACAGATGTGTGTGTGTTCTAATGTGTGTTTACTGTGTGTACAGATGTGTGTGTGTGTTCTAATGTGTGTTTATTGTGTGTACAGATGTGTGTGTGTATTGTGTGTAGAGATGTCTGTGTGTGTGTGTGTGTGTGTGTGTTTGTGTGTGTGTTCTGTGTGTTTATTGTGTGTACAGATGTGTTTGTGTGTGTGTTCTAATGTTTGCTTATTGTGTGTCCAGATGTGTGTGTTCTATGTGTGTTTGTGTTTACAGATGTGTGTGCATGTGTGTGTTTATTGTGTGTACAGATGCGTGTGTGCGTGTGTTTGTGTATGTGTGTTTGTTTATTGTGTGTACATGTGTGTGTGTGTTGTAATGTGTGTTTATTGTGTGTAAAGATCTGTGTGTGTTCTAATGTGTTTGTGTGTAGATGTGTGTGTGTGTGTGTGTGTTCTAATTTGTGTTTATTGTGTGTACAGACGTGTGTTTGTGTGTTCTAATGTGTGTTGTTTATTGAGTGTACAGATGTGTGTGTGTTCTAATGTGTGTTTCTTGTGTGTACAGATGTGTGTGTGTGTGTGTGTTCTAATGTGTTTTTATTGTGTGTAC
>CM067488.1:21648478-21665779 GCA_034552555.1 Semaprochilodus insignis
ACGGAACGGAACGGAACAGACCGGACCAGATCGGACTAGACCAGGATAGAACAAGACAGAACAGGACAAAAGGAATGGAATGGATGGAACAGAACGGCACGGAACAGAACGGACCAGGACAGGACAGGACAGGACAGGACAGGACAGGACAGGACAGGACAGAAGGAACGGAACGGAACGGAACGGACAGCATGGCACAGCACGACACGGCACGAAACAGAACAGAACAGAACAGGACAGGACAGGACAGGACAGGACAGGACAGAAGGAACAGACGGAACGAATGTAACAGACAGAACGGATGGAACGGAATGGAACTGAACGGAGCGGAACGGAACGGAACGGAATAGCACGGCACGCCGCGGCACAGAATGGAACAGACCAAACCAGGACAGGACAGGACAGAACAGGGCAGAAGGACGGAACAGAACAGAACAGAACAGAACAGAACAGGACAGGACAGGACAGGACAGAATAGGAAGGAAGGAACAGAACAGAACAGAACAGGACAGAACAGACCAGAACAGACCAGAACAGGACAGGACAGGATAGGACGGGACAGGACGGGACAGGACAGAAGGAACAGACGGAACGGACGGAACAGACAGAACGGATGGAACGGATGGAACGGAATGGAATGGAATGGAACGGAACGGAACGGAACAGACCGGACCAGATCGGACTAGACCAGGATAGAACAAGACAGAACAAGACAGAACAGGACAGAAGGAATGGAATGGATGAAACAGAACGGCACGGAACGGAACAGAACGGACCAGAACAGGACAGAACAGGACAGAAGGAACAGGACAGGACAGGACAGGACAGGACAGAAGGAACGGAACGGAACGGAACGGACGGCATGGCACGGCACGGAACAGAACAGCACGGCACGGCACGGCACGGAATGGAACGGACCAAACCAGGACAGGACAGGACAGAACAGGGCAGAAGGAACGGAATGGAACGGAACAGAACAGAGCAGAACAGGACAGGACAGGACAGGACAGGACAGGACAGAAGGAACGGACGGAACAGAATGGAACGGAACGGAATGGAACAGAATGGAGCGGAACAGAACAGAGCAGAGCAGAACAGACAGACTTTGTTACTGCATACTCACCTGGTTAATACCTGAAACTTAGCCTTTAAAAGAGCTGATGAACTGGACTTTGTCTGACCACTTACATACGACCCCTCAACCCATAACTGACCCCGAACAATCACAGTAGCTGCTAACAGCAAATTAGCTCCTGACCTCTATCCGTTTCTGTGACCTCCATACGGCCTGCATCTTCAGCTCCAGGGATGCACAGCTCCTCTCTGGCTGGAAAGCGGCTACAGTTGAATGCCTCTGGCCAGGGGAACCCAAAGGCGCTCATCACGGGGAGACACCCCTCCCGCACGCTGGTGCAGAGGCTTCTGCAGGGAGGCACGGCTGCCGAGAGTTCCTCCAAACATGCAGGGGCAAAGAGGGAACAGAGGAACTTCCTGGTGTCGCTGTGGCACCGTTTGTTCACCAGCGGCACCCAGGCTGCGGACTGCTGCTGCGCTTCCCTTACGCTGTCGTGACCCAGGAGGTTGGGCAGCCTCAGGGCCTCATACCCGATGCCATGGCACAGGCTCATCGTGCTCGGCACGGGTTTGCAAACCGAGCGCGTGGTGCCGAATTCCGCTGACGTCACAAAGTCAGAAATGACACTGGCTGCTACCTCATCCAAACTGATGTCATCATCCGCACTGAAAACAAGGACACCGGAAGCTAGCACCAGCACGAGGAGAGCCCAGGAGCGATCAGCCATCCCGACCATGGAGCATGAAGGCACTAGCTGAGCCAGCCAGGTCGCTGGTTGTGGAGTGCTCACAAATGTCGGCTGGTCCTTGTCAGGTCGTAAAGTCAGCATTTACGAGTTTATCACCAGGAAGCAGACACAGGTCTGGATACCTTTGTGGGAATGTTTCTTTGAGAGGAAGAGCAGGAGAAATTCCCATCACTACAGTCAGAAGTACAAATGATCTACAGAGAAGCACACGGAGTTACATTCTGTAAACATTCAGAGTCATTCAGAGGGGTTCAGAATGAAACTCTCGGTTCCAGATAAAGTCAGAGCTGTTCCCAGTGGTGGTGAAGGTAACCAGACGGCCCCCTCTAAAAGCTCCCTCACAGAAAGTTCCTACATGAGGTGGTTCTGAATACGCTGCCTGATGTCTGAGACGCTGTTTATGGTAGTCTGGAGGAGATTTCAGCCTTAAACTCCATTCATGGTGGAGGGATACATGCTGCAGGGCGCTGTGAGGTAAAATAGTCCCCCAAAGAAACTTATTTTTCTGGACGAAGTACACAAACCATGTGCTTGAGTTACAATAGAGGTCCCCAAGGTAAACCACTCCTCCAGTGTCAGTGTCAGTTCCTCCCTTTAGACCTCCACTGGAGTAACAGTGCTAAAGTATGTACCTCCAAATGTACTTAAGTATGGAGAGTAACAGGAGCATCATTTATGATGGCTCTAATGTCCTATTATCATTTCTGGAACAAGACTCTTAATCAGCTCAGTGTAGGTGAAGAGACTCTAGTGTCTCTCAGTCTACCAGTCTTTAATAGAAGATCATTCATTAGTCTGACACTGATATCTATTACAATCATCAGGAGAACAGATTCCATTAGCTAGAACTGTAAAATAACTTTCTGCAAACAAGTTTCAGTTTAG
This sequence comes from Semaprochilodus insignis, assembly GCA_034552555.1. Lineage (NCBI taxonomy): Eukaryota > Metazoa > Chordata > Actinopteri > Characiformes > Prochilodontidae > Semaprochilodus > Semaprochilodus insignis. The sequence continues at coordinate 21,651,187 of CM067488.1, forward strand.
GATTTATTTGCAGCTTAGTTTCAAGTTAAAGTTTAATAAGAACTTGATTTAATCACTAATGAGTTTCCTTTACTGTACTGCATCTGTAGGTCTCTGTTCATAAACATAAACCAGCCAAAACACGTTTACTATAAAGGAAACAGAGTTTATATACTTTGCCAGTCATGAGTGTATGTGTACATATTTCTATATTGTGTCTATTTGGCCACAAAGTCAGGAATAATCAGTTTGATCTGTTTACTAACTCCATCCTGCTTTACCTGCCTTCCTCTAGGTGCTCCTTGAAGTAGTCCAGGCCATTTCCATGGATGCTAAGAATCCACCAATAAGCTTGTTTTGTTTTGACGTGTTACGTTTTTATGCGTAAATAAGCCAAAAGGAACGACAGATTTCTCATAATGCAGTGGAGTAAAAAGTCAGATATTAGACTCTGAAATGTGGTGGAGTTAAAGTACAAAGTTGTCCAAAATGGAAATGCTTCAGTACAGATACACGGAAAAACTTCTGAAATACAGAAACGAATTACATTTACTGAGTTACTGTCCACCACTGCATATAAACCCAGAAGACACGTGTAGGTTCACTGGTGGTTTAGATAGTCAATAAAATGTCCATATGTGTGTTGTAGATATGTAGAATCCTGGTTCCCATCACCACCACTGTACAGAACCTCTGAACCCTGTCTCTCTGGAGCGTGGGTCAGTCACTGGAGGAGCTGGAGGAGTTCTACACTCGCTATAAGTGAAGAACACTATCTGTGAGTTTCAGCTGCAGGGTATATCATATACAGAATGTCAGAATGAATCACTGTATCTGGCAAACCAAGGCCCTGAAACAGAGGGAGGCTTTCAGGGTCATCAGCAAATAGCCCACCCTCGACACCCCCACCCCTATACGACCCTGTACCAGGAGAGTCAACAGAAGGATGTGAAAGTAAAATGACTCTGAAATGAATTCACACTGCATAGTAAAATACAGAAACACAGAGGTCCAGAAACGCAGAGGTCCAGAAACGCGGAGGTCCAGAGAAACAGAGATCCCGAAACACAGAGGTCCAGAAACGCAGAGGCCCAGAGAAACAGAGATCCAGAAACACAGAGGTCCAGAAACGCAGAGGTCCAGAAACACGGAGATCCAGAAACACAGAGGTCCAGAAACGCAGAGGTCCAGAAACACAGAGATCCAAAAACACAGAGATCCAGAAACATCAAACTCTTACTCTCCAAACTTCCATACAGGCCCTTTAACGCAGGACGTCTCCTGGTACGCTGCAGCCGTCTGCACAACACCACCAGCACCAGAAAGGATCAGGCTCCCATCCTGCAGCGTCTGATCTCCCTTTACGAGCTGACGACCTTCCAAACACATCTTTAATCCCAGAGGCTCCACCACATCCTGCGGGAGAGACCCGCACATCAAATACATGCTTCCAGCCCCTTTATTACAAGCCATAAAGACCCTCGGCTGCAGACGCCCGTCTCCTCACTCTGTCCCCCACTGAGTGCAGGTACAGTGGTACATGGTCGTACGGGGTGTTGGGTTCACTGGCCTGTGGAGGATTTCCATTGAGCTAAGTTCTCTAGGTGACCTGTGGTGACCATGGTGGAGTGATGCTCGACTGTGCTGCGGGATCCGAAAATAACATCAAAGAAATCAACTCTGGACCAGCTGATCATCACCTGCCGCTGACTGGGCCTGTTCAAACTGACCTGAGCTAAAAATATGGAGTGGGAACACTGGTTCCCCTGCAGACAGAGTCAGCACGCACAGCTGCTCGGGGTGGAGAGTGCAGATCACCAGCTGTACCTTATATGATCCAGAGAGGCCTTCACTCAAAATCACGCAGGTGATCAGGCTCATTCTGGTGACTGGATCACCTTCAGGAGCTGAGAGCTTTCACTGAACTGGTAAAACCTGCTTTCAGCTGCAGAATCATCCAGTCATCTGGAATCCATTACAGGAATCATGAATGAATGAATGAATGAATGGATGAGTTTGTTTGGCTTTGATTGATGTGTGTAATTAATGTCCTGTGATGATGACGAGTCTCTGGTTTCTGTATGGAGCTCAGCTACACTGTGACTGAGGGTCTCCCTCCGTTCATATAACAGTTGATTGACTGAATTCAGTAGAAGCCAGAAACAGGCAGTCAGATAACAGGCCTCTCCTGCGGGAGGGATAACCAGAGATCCGAGTCTGAAGCTCTTAGAACAAACCTCACACACGTCACACACACATCATGTTCATTGTTGAACATTCCAGCCAATCAGGAAGGTGTACTAATATCATGAAGGTGCGTTGTAGCTCGTGTAGCAGATGGACAGGACCTGCAGTGTCTGAGGATCAGAAGGTCTGGACCGATGCTTTCCCACCCACCCAAAAGACTCAAAGCCTGATTGGCTGATTCCTCCATCACTTCCTGATTATGCTGGTAGTTAATCTCAGACGTGCTGATCAGTGGGAGAACTAGCCTAGCTGTGTCCACCTACACACCCCACAGAAAACAGACTCATCTTCTGTTTGCCGTTTGGAGGAACTGTAAAACCTCTGATGGAGCAGAAGGTCCTGCAGCTCCTCCCTACTGAATCCATTCTCATTAACTGATTCAGCCACCAGGGGGCTCTGAACACGCTCCACACATCTCTCAAAGAGCAGCGAGACAGTCTGATTCTTCCTGATCAAGACGTAGTGCAGAAGCAGTTGGAGAGCACCGTGCATGTATTCAATCCTGATCAAATGACCTGTAAGGTTTCAGGTAGGTTTCAGGTAGAGAGAATCCACCTACACGAAGATCAAAGGAAACATAAAACAGGAAGTCCAAAACTGGACTTAATACATACAGAGGAACTGTCATTCCTAACAACCAAAGACTTGATAGCCCACCAGCACCTTCACTGTGATAATGACACAGACAAAGAAGAAGAAAAGATACTGATCAACAGAGAAGCTGCTGGTGTTCTCAGAACAATGGACTGACCACCCCAGAGTCCAGAACCTCAACACCAGTGTGTTTGGGGTTATCTGGATGGTGAGAAGAAGCAGAAGATGCTGAACCAGCTAAGAGTGAACTGTGGAGGTGTGTCTCTGTGAGGAACTGGAAGTGAGTCTCCTGAGAAGAATGGAAACTGGAATGAAGGTGAAGATAGGAGACAGTGAACACTCAGACACATGATATTAGATTCAGCTGCTGAGGATTCTGGGTAATCTTCTGCTGTATTTATTGTTCCAGTCCAGCAGCTGCAGCCAATCAGCAACACCGAGCTTGGTCTCCTACACACCTGTTCAGACCATCATCCTGTCATTCAGCTTCTCTCTCTCCCTCTCTTTCTCCTCCATCACTAACCTCCATCAGACCTGCTCCTTCAGTCCTGTCAGTCTCCTTCAGCTTCTGTAAGTGAACGACTGTGGCCTGGAATGAGGACTGTAGCATTTACCACAGGGAAGGAATTTGGTTCCGACAGCCGTGGCCATTGACCTGACGTCGAGAGCTCTGAGGGTGTTGAGAGGGGGTCTCTTTATAACAGCCCTCCAGAAGCAGGCATGTGAAAATGAAGCTGTGGGCTGAAGTTGCCTGTTGTGCTTCAAAAGAATCTCCCGGCACGCAACCAAGCTTGCCCCCGCGTCCATGCGCCAACCGTAGTGCTGGTCCGACCCCCAACGGCCCCTGCAGTCGGCTTGCTGCTCTCATGCACTACTACAGGCAGGACGTGAGGAAGGCAATCAGGCCACACTATAACAAAGGCCTGACCACCTGTCCTCGGGAGTCATCCGCTGACAGCACAGGGAAGCCCCCTTTCGCTGTGGACACGGGCCTGGCGCCACGGCAAATATCAGCGTCCTAGGAAGAAAATTCCCTGCTGTTGATTCATACCATATTCCATGCCCTAAAAACTGAGGGATTAAAGTGGCTGTAGACGATCAGGAGAGGATGAGATGAAGCGTTAAACTGGCCTCAAATGTGGTCAGTCAGCCAGGACATGGTTTTGGTATCTGTTTACTTTGACACTGGAGCCACGAGGCTAATGCTAATTAGCATTAAACTAATGCCTGAATCATCACACTCACCTCAAACTACTTAAGGTGGTCTACAGTGTGTCATCCTGAAGGCTGGATTCCGCTCCTGCTTCTGGAGTGAAAATTTGTAGTCATGGGGAAAAGAGTGAATTTGATCAAAAGGCCTAAATGGAGCTGATGTGGTATGTAACCAGGGAGTAGCTGTGTGTTGGCCTCAGTAAGCTTGGGCTTAACCAGACTGACCACAGACTGATTCAGATGCTGATACCGGGGTTGTTTTCTGTGAGCGCTGCTGTGGTTGTTACACTCTGCCAGGCTCCGCCTTGCTTTGTCAGCCCTCCAGGCTCTGCTTAGAAAGCACTGCTTTCCCTGCCTGTACCACAATATCCTCCACACTTCTGCACTCATGGCGCACCAGCAAGCTGATTGGCTCTTCTTCTCAAAGGGCGGGACTTTCTCTGATGAGTGATTCAGCTACAAGGCACTTTTACTATCTATGAGGGGCGGGGCCAAAATGTCAAAACAAACAACTCCTTGGGAGAGTCCTGTCTGATCCATGGAGTGCTGGTTGACTGCTACTGCTTTGTATCAGTGTAGGGTAGGAATGCTGGAATGAGCAGGATTCTGGAATGATTGGATGTTCTGACACTGCAGGACGATCACAGACCTACACAACAACATATGTATGCCTACATCACTGTAAACGCTGTTCTACCACTCACAGCCGGTCCGGTGTCACAAACACCACAGTTACACCCTTAAGGCTGTAAGGGTGTATCTGGACACGCTCTGTATCCTTGGATTGCAATATCCTTGGGGTCAGCTGTGCCTGTACTTTGCCAGGCCAGGTCTAATTTGGGGCACTGGCTAACAGCATCAGGGTGGAGACCATAAATAAAAGATTGTCATCCAAGGACCTTCAGCAAAACTTTCCCTCGGAGAGATACGAACGTTCCCTAATTCCCTGGAAGTGTGGGTTATTAATAATAACAGAGTTTAGATTCAGGATACAATCTAGTTTAGATTAGTTAGTGCTGCAGGTTAGGATGGTTCTACTGTAAATCAGTGTTCTTATAGTGGTAGTTACACGCTCTGTGAGGGACATGTGAGTGAATTATCCACTATTGTCATTCAATGCTCACCAAATGCTTCATAAGGACCACCTACCCTATATATTCATTACCTCCACTGACCATACAGGACACTCTGTAGTTGTACAGGTCCAGACTGTAGTCCATCTGTTTCTCTGTATACTGTATTACCCTGTTCTTCAATGGTCAGGACCCCCACAGGACCACCACAGAGCAGGTATGATGTGGGTGGTGGATCATTCTCAGCACTGCAGTGACACGGACGTGGTGATGAGGTGTTAGTGTGTGTGGTGCTGGTGTGAGTGGATCAGGCACAGCAGTGCTGCTGGAGTGTGTAAACGCTGTGTCCACTCACTGTCCACTCTATTAGACACTCCTACCTTGCTGGTCCACCTTGTAGATGTACAGTCAGAGACGATAGCTCATCTGCTGCTGCACAGTGCAGTGTTGGTCATCCTCTAGTCCTTCATCAGTGGGCACAGGACGCGGTCCACAGGATGCTGCCCACAGGATGCTGCTGGCTGGATAGTTTTGGTTGGTGGACGATTCTCAGTCCAGCAGTGACACTGAGGTGTCCAGCAGCACTGCTGTGTCTGATCCACTCACATCAGCACAACACGCACTAACACACCACCTCTGTAAAGAACATCTGAACGTCTCACACCAAACCCACTCTAGATCTCTGTGTTTATCTCACACTCTCGGTGTGAGGAAGTCTGTGCAGCAGATTTCGATTAATTTTATGTCTGTAGTTTTTACAGACCATCACTGTGCAGATACAGAGGTTTCTTCATAGAGGTGACTCAGGAGCAGAACCCTATCTTCAGGGTCATGTACCGTAGCTTACACAACTGCTGCACTTGCAGATTAGGAGAACAATCATTACCTTCTTAGACTCTGACCAACACCACATGTGTGTATGTGGGGGAGGAGGGTTAGGGGGGATGTGTGCAGGGCTTGTATGTTGTGTGTACCTGCTTGTAGAGGTCACCTTCTGGGCCTGGTTCTGTTTTATGGTGTTTCGCGTCCATACACATGTTCAGCTTATCTAGGCAGAGACAGCAGGATGGCAGAGCTATCAGCAAGGCCAAGGCCAGCCATGCTCTAGAGACAGGAGAGGAAGGACAAGTGGGGGGGCAAGGGGAGTGAGAGAGAGAGAGAGAGAGAGAGAGAGAGAGAGAGAGAGCAAGCGGATCAACCACACACTTATACACATATACACTGATTATAACTTTCACTCTGTGAGGAACACTCGACGACTGTATCTCTCGTTCAGGCCGGTGATGAAAAACCATCAAATAATGAATTTTAATAACTCACAGTCGAGTAATCCTACAACACAACAGAGAGATGAAATGGCTATTTTGAGAGAGACCACTTTAGTCGTGGGAAAACAAGGATCCTATATGGGAATGCTGAGTCTGTGTTTGGGATATTAAGGAAATCTTGCTGCCAGCCGTAATGAAGTGAACTGAGCTGATTTGGTAGTGGAGGTGAGATGAGCGCTGCCTCTAAGTCTCTATAGAAACGCTGAGGGAGGTGTAGAAGTGAGCTGTCCCTCCAGAGCCTGCTGCATGTGAAACAATGTTTGATATCCTGTGTCCATGTGGTTTCGGGTTCCACAGCAGGTTCTTCAGGGGGTGGAGGACTTTACCTACAGATCTGACTGTGAAATAATAACAATAACAAAACCATGTTGTTCACACCACGTCATACGTCTTATTACACACTCATTACACACGTTCAGACTCAGACAGAAGGTCCAGCTCAATGTCCAGATCTCAGAATCACCAGAACACTGAAGAAGATCTGATGATCGACGGTACATAATTCACCCACATCCTCAGGGGACACGACCTTCACCAAAAGTCAGATTCACCCCGCGGGGGTCCGAAGCCCACGTTACAGCATGCTCTTCCACACGCTCCATGCAATTACACATTTCCACCAGAGAGATCTCACACAGTGCAGCTTTAATCATCCTTACAGCAGCGTACTCTATATGTACATTCACAATAACACTCTGGATCAATACTGATGATTAATATTAATGATTAACTAACTCATAAACAGTAATCCGGAATGTGTGTATATCAGTTTACTTGGATTACACAGTGGGTAATCTCAGTATGGGTGAATATCCTGTTCACAAGTGTGAGTGTACAGACATCACTCCCTCTGATTCCTTATGAATGATTTTATTGGCCATATCAATCCAGTAAAACATAACAGCAGTAATAATAATAATAATAATAATAATAATATAAATCAGGTAATTCCTTTAAATGTGTCCCAGCTCCTGCACATCAGAACGTCCCTGGATAGGACAGTAAGAGGCGACTGATGTTCCCTGTTGATTTATATGTTCTAATTCTAATGTTGGTATGAAGACAAACAACTACTACAGTAGCTCAATCAATCAATCAATCAATCAATCAATCAATCACCTTCACTTACAAATGAATCAACCAATCAATTAATCAGTCAATCACCTTCAGTCACAAATCAATCAATCAGCCAATCACCTACACATACAAATCTATTGCTCAGTCAGTGGTTGTTTGGGAGTACAGTGAGTTTGACCCTGGTTCACAGTGTAGCTGTGCCAGTACCAGTACAGATTCAGGCAGAACACTAGGGCAGTAAATCACACCAAGCCCTCAGAAACAATATCAATAATCAGAATGGAATAGATAATCAATCAAACAGGGTACATTAATAGACACAGGTAATAATCGAAGTACAGGCTGGAACGGAGAACAGCAACTGATCAGGAGTAGAAGCTGATCTAATAAAGCCACTAAAGTCAAATTACCGGTACCGGGGGTCTCATACCGTGTCAGTGATGTGGTCTGGTGGTCCATATGATTCTCCTTGTTGGGCCTTTAATGAAGAGATTCCAGGATTAATTCCCAGCTGTAAGACACTAACAGCCCACTGCAGGTGTCTAGCTCTCCCTGTCCTGCTGCTGAAAGAGATAGGAGAGAGGTGGAGGTGGAGGTGGAGTCCAGAGAGAGTGAGGAGCTCTCTCTGACCACAAGGCTTTTCACTACCAGTCAGGCTTTATTACCCCTTATCACCCCTTATAACCCCTCATTGTCCCTTTATTACCCCTGATTATCCTGCCAGGTTACATTTAGTCCTGTTTTATGACTAGTTTGTGCTGGAAGTGTCACCGTGACCTGCTGATGTAGTCACACCTGCTTAATCGAGCCATCTGTTCTTTCGGTTAGCACGACTGAAAAGCAATTAATCACTAAATCAGATCCTATTTGAATATTCCCGTTCCACCTTAAATGGGCCAGCAGTCACATACATTATGTTGCACCATTTAAGGTGGAAGAGGAAAATTCACATTAGAAGCTGGGGAATAGCGAGCCAAGTCATCATCACCATCCGATTCAGCTTGTTGAAATACTGGTGTTGAAGTAGTAAGTATACTTTAAGGCCATATTAGAAGTTATAACCTCATTATTCTTTTAGGTAAACATCATAATCATATATGTCTAACATGTTTATCTGTACGTTACTGTTGTACACTGACAAGGGAGGGGGCTTTATTAACTTTTCAAGACCTGAAAGAATGGCTTAAACACGATCTCATCACAGATCCTTACAGCCTCAGCACTACAGCTACAGAACCTCAGAGGGAGGAGAACCCTATAACCCACTCTGTACTACAGGCATGTCCATCAGTACAGCCGTCTCAGTGCTAAAGCAAGGAGTCAGAAAACACTGAGTCAAACCCTCGTGAAACGTGGTGTTCATCTTTTATTTAGGTTCTGCTGTGCAAATACAAGACAAAGTCAGTTTTAGAAACCACTGCGCTCTTTTCCACAACATTCCGACTGTTCCTGATTTGTATTTCATTCCACAGTAACCCGGAATGATCCTAATAAACCTGGAAATAATACGTTTTCTTTGGGGGGACTATTTTGCCTCACAGCGCCCTGCAGCATGTATCCCTCTGTAACCCTCACGTTCTGCACGCACAGTGGACCGTATCACCCGGCAGGTATACCTGCCCATTAAAACCAGTATGCTTTAACTGTGAATGCTCTGGTTCCAGTATACCTGAATTACAGGGTGCAACAGTTTGGACCATATACAATAAACGACCATCATCTTTCATGCACTTTCTAGCTGGCATGGCTTTCTGTAGCTGGCAGCATGCCAGGGTGTGTTAAGCTCGATATCACCACAGAACATCAGACGTATGGAATAACCACAAGGTCTACATTCAGCCAAACACTGCCCAGCTCTCTGTGGACTGAACTGAAGTCTAGTGTGCAGTTTCTTTTGCTGATGTATGTAATATGTATTAACTTTAGTAATACAGAAATAAAGAGCGATTAAAGGAGACTACCTCTCACCCCAGAGTGCTACAGAAAGGAAAGAGGCTGGTGCTTCACAGTTACTTCAGCCTCTATAATTATATATTAATTTAAACGCGTATTAGTAAAAATCTAGTGAAACTTTCTTAATATCAGTATTAATCCTGCTATCCCTCCACCATGAATGGAGTTTAAGACTGAAATCTTCTCGAAACTATCATAAACAGCCTCTCAGACATCAGGCAGATGTCAGAAGGGCATATGAGCAAGTTAACTGAATAACTGCTAGAGATGAAAAGATTTGGTGATTCTGCACCGTTATTTGTTTCTGATTGGTGAACTGTGTGTCACTCGTACCTGGAAAAACAGACCTGATTTTCTGAATCGATTTATTATTATTATTATTATTATTATTATTGCCTCACGTGACGGTGTTTCAGAAGCTTTCAGTGTGGTTATAACCTTTTCCGTAAAGCTGCTTTGAGACAACATTAGTCGTAAAAAAGCGCTATACAAATAAATATTGATTGATTGATTGATTGACCTCACAATTTGATCACCTGTATCTTTATCGGTTCCTTTAAAGTATTACATTATATTATACAGTATAAAGAAGGCCAGCAGAATGGAACTATATATATATGCCGCGCAGCGACAATAAAGGCGGAACCAGAGCGCACGGTTCCGGTTTCCGGGGGAAGGGTTTAGGCAGAGCGCGTTTTCGCTGTAGCTGGAGAATTTGAATTTTGGGTTTTGGGTATTGGGGTCGTTCCTCTCTGGTGAAGTTCGTGCTGCAGGTAACCTTAAACCGACACAATTTAAAAACACGGTGAACTCTTAAAACACACAAAGAACCGCTTAAACGAGCTTCGCTTGGACATTTAGCCGCTGTTGACGTTAGCTTAGCTTAGTTAGCTCACTGGAATAGAAGTTAAACGTTAATCTGACTGTTTCTCACTGCTGTAATGTCATTTTTTGAGGATTTTGATCACAGATGTAGGTTCTAACTTCCAGTAAAAACCCTTAAAGCTAATGTCAGCTTCTTATTCCCCAGACTCTTGTTCGAATTTCCTCGTTCCACCTTAAATGGTGCAGCAGTTACATTCTGGCCCCCGAGGGAAGGGGATATGGTGTCAGTGGATCTCTGGTTATTAGGGCGAATTTCTCCACCTTAAACTCCAGTTAAGACATCTGGGAAAGCTGTAGCATGTTAAAAATGCTGGTCTTGTAATTTCAGACTTCCCGACTGCAAATCTGGTTCTCCACATGTAAAGAATTAGTCCCTGCCGAAACGATGACTCTCCTTACACTGACTACAGATCAGTTTCCCTGTATGACCATTCAGGATGACGTGAACGTGTCTGTTCTTTCATCTCTGTGTGTTCAGTCATGTCCACGCTCTTCCCCTCACTGTTTCCACGAATGACTGAGTCTCTGTGGTTTAATCTGGACCGGCCGTGTGTGGACGAAACAGAGCTTCACCAGCAAGAGCAGCAGCACCAGACATGGGCAAGCCATTTGTTAAATAACTGGCTCAGTAGAAGTCTCTGCTTGAGCAGCTTTTCCACTGCATAGTACGATTGGACTCGACTGGGCATCATAAAGGATGGACGTTCTCTCTGACCACTCTGTAGTCTTTAGCATCACCTTTTGGCATCTGTTCAGCTCACTTTGAACTCGACAGAGTTGATGCCAACTGGCACTAGGTTTACCTAACACCAGAAAACAAGTATAGTTGAGCCGAGTTGAGTCGGTACCATGCGGTGGAAAAGCAGCTTCCTGTGGTGCGGTGCTGATTGTGTTTCCTTTTCCAGTTACAGAGCATTGCTGAAAAGGACACCAACCTGTTGCCCATCGGAAGACCCATCTTTGAGGTAAACTGACCTGACGGTGATGATCAGCTGTGTTGAACAGAACTCCTGATTTGAGTGTTTTGTGCAGTTAACTGATTGTAATGAAGTGTAACTGTGTAGGATGTCAGGCGTCGTGTTGTGTGTATGTGCTGCTGAACGGGTCTTCGTTTGTGGAAACCGGGGAGCCGGATTAACAGAACCTTCATGGCCTTTTAGCTTTTCGTTTAGGATTTATCACAAATTCCCATAAAAGAAAAATCTTATTGTAGTTTTTGAATTCTGTATTATCTCTAAACACTCAGTGCAGGTAGTTTATCGGCTCCTTTAAACCCAACACATTTCACATTTCAGTAAATCCTCTCTCTCCTCGTGTAGACGTTTGATGAGGAGGAAGAGGAGGATGACGAAGACGAGGAGGACAGTGAAGAAGACTCTGAAGAAGATGAAGACATGCAAGACATGGATGACATGAACATTTACAACGAGTTTCCTGATGATGGAGAGATAAATGAGGTGAGAGGTTAATGGTCACACCAGAGTAGGCCTGTTCCGCTAGCAGAGGTCCTCCTATTCGGTGGGTATATAAAGCAGATGCAGATAAAAACCCAGTGATGTGAAAGAACCTGATACAGCACAGTGCAGTCCGAGTTGTAGATGGAGTGTGTAATTATCTTTATTTTTGGCTGTGAAATGAAATGAATCTCTTGAGAAAGAAGGGAATGGTGAATGTGATGTTAACTAGCTGTCTGAGCCCTGTCTTCTCTTCACAGTGGTGTTTGATAACACTGCTGGGCCTATGATGAGCTAAGACCCCCCCCCAGCCCCTCCTTAGCTTTACAGATAAACAACATGAAAGCTGGAATAGACGACTTTGTAGGATTTATTTCATTCAGGAGAATCTTGTGCTGCCCCACATAGCATCATGTGATGGGGGGGGGGGCTGTATTAGTTGGGAATTGGTTGGGAACTGCCCATAATAAAGCGGCAAAGCAATAGATGTAGATGTTTATAGTATTCTGATGATGTCACACAGTCACGCAGTCACTCTGTCACTTTGTTGGTGTGCAACTTCAGCAGCTCAGTGGTGGTTTATGACGTAATAAAGCCATAACTAATCCAGCAAAGGCAGTAATCAGCCCCCTCACTTTAAGACTCACTTTACAACTGTGTGTACTCATTAGTGTAGTAGGTGGAGTATAGAAGTGTAGTCATTAGTGTAGTAGGTGAAGTATAGAAGTGTAGTCATTAGTGTAGTAGGTGGAGTATAGAAGTGTAGTCATTAGTGTAGTAGGTGGAGTATAGACGTGTAGTCATTAGTGTAGTAGGTGGAGTATAGTAGTGTGCTCATTAGCGTAGTAGGTGAAGTATAGAAGTGTACTCATTAGTGTAGTAGGTGAAGTATAGAAGTGTGCTCATTAGTGTAGTAGGTGAAGTATAGAAGTGTACTCATTAGTGTAGTAGGTGAAGTATAGACAGGTACTCTGGTATACTCTACTGTCTTTGGTGCTGATATTCCTGGTGTTCTTCAGACTCAGTGTGAGGAGTTAAGGAACCCTGACTGTCGGTTTTATTAGGGGTTGATGTTGGTTTTGTTGGCCCTGCTTTGTTTCCGTCTCAGCAGACTCACTGCTCCTTTAACGCTTTCATGTGATGCTTGACCTTTCAGGTTGATATGGAGGGTGCAGACCAAGATCAGGACCAGTGGATGATCTAGACTGGAGTGATCAATCTTCTACCTCCTGAGGTCTCACCAGAGAGCAGAGCGACTCAGTGGTGCCTGTGCGTGTGTATGTGCGTGTGTGCGTGTGTGTGTGTGTGTGTGTGATCTTGAACCTCTCTGCTCTGCACACTGTATGATGAAGTTTGTGGACAGTCCTTTGTAAGAGTGGTTTATGCTGAGCTTCACGTTTCTCCCGAGTAGCTCCAGGTGTGAACTGACCCCAGCTCTCCTGTTTACGAGACTCAGGAGGGAGCTCTGTGCAGCGTTCAGGGACGCAGATCACACGTTCTCCTGTGTAGTCTACTGCAATGTAACTATCAGGTCGTAACCGAGTCAGGGACAGGGGACTTGTGAAACACAGTTTGATCTTTTAGAGCCGTTGTTTCTCCAAATGACCACTTTGTTTAGTCTTTACCAAGTGTCACATGTCAGACTACTAAACCTTGAGTGTGGGAGAAAGCGAGTGCTTTCACGTGGTTGTTATCCTCAGGCTGTAGTTTAACAGAGAACTATATAACCAGGCTGACTGTGCGCTGCCGGAGGTGGAGGAGTGGAGAGCGTAGGTTCATGCTGACTGTACGGCGGTGTGTTGTGCTGTATCGAGAGTCAGAGCTGTAAATAAATAAAACTGGTTAAATAAAAAACTGACTTAATCACTCATTGACTGAAGAGACGAGTCACCCAGCGTCTCCTGGGAACCACTAAAGTGTATATAATAGACAGTTCTGGTCCTGAAAACTGATTGGCTGAGCTGTGTTTGAAGCAGTTGTAAAATCCATGATGGCCAGACACCATCAACTTCACAACAACTGGACTCTGATGCTGACCACATCATGAAACCTCTTCCTGCTGTGACTCTAATTCCAGCTGTGACTCTAATATATAGGGCTCAGCCAATCAGATAGCTAACATGCTAACCAGCATTAATATCACAGGCTTGAATTAAAGTACTTACGATATCACTGTCAGTAGAACTGCAGTATAACAGTCTAAAGAACGTACGTAGAACGTCTGGAATGCTTCAGATGTCTGTGTTTCAGTCAGAAGTGGCTTCGAACCCAGGCTGGACCTCAAATGCCTCCGTGCTCCCTAAATAGTGCTCCTTTGGAATTCTAGCTTCTACAGACAGACAGTGCACTATGTGTGGAGTACGGTTGTATCTGAATCCCGAATGTGTTAGTCTGTGTTGCGCTGGTGTGTGTGGATCAGACATAGCAGTGCTGCTGGACTGAGAATCGTCCACCAACCAAAACTATCCAGCGTCCTGTGGGCAGTGTCCCGTGACCTAGAGGACTAGAGGATGACCAACACTGTACTGTGCAGCAGCAGATGAGCTATCGTCTCTGACTGTCCATCTACAAGGTGGACCAGCAAGGTAGGAGTGTCTAATAGAGTGGACAGTGAGTGGACACAGTGTTTAAACACTCCAGCAGCACTGCTGTGTCTGATCCACTCACACCAGCACCACACACACTAACACACCACCACCACGTCAGTGTCACTGCAGTGCTGAGAATGATCCACCACCCACATAATACCTGCTCTGTGGTGGTCCTGTGGGGGTCCTGACCATTGAAGAAC
>CM067488.1:21675124-21689135 GCA_034552555.1 Semaprochilodus insignis
CCACAAAATACTGTATTAAGTAAAAAGCAGATATAATATTTTGTATATTTGTCAAACTGTCTAGATTTTTGTATAAACTACCCATGAATTTTAGCCAATGACCAGTGATGCCCTTTTGCCTAATCACCAATCATATTTCGTCTTCTTTAAAGCCTGTATTCTGGTACCGAGTCTGCTTTTGCTTTGTGCTCGAGGTGAAAATAAAGGGCGTGACAAGCAACCGAAGACAGGAAGTCTCACCTGCGTCACCAGCTCCCTGTAATGTATTCTGGATTTATGACTGAGATTAACAGCAAAGGATTCTCGCCACAGAGCTCATAGGTGAAGGGCAGAGAAACATGCATATGTGTGTGCGCGCACGTGTGTGTGCATAAATTGAAAATGCATGGAGCGCTCTGGTCCAGGAGAAATGGAGCATTGCCTCTGAGGAGCTTTATCCCAGTTGTAAAATGAGTTTGTGTGTGTATGTGCGTGTGTAATCTCTAGGGGGATGAGGGTGTCCTTCCTGTGTCATCCATGGAAATGCAGAAGCGGGCGGGAGGGGATTTAAGCTGAATAGGGGGGTGCGGAATGCAAAGCATCTGGTAGCAGTTGCATCAGTCCATCTGCTGAATGCACACCAGCACTGGCCTCTGCAGAACCACAGCATATATATATATATATATATATATATATATATATATATATATATATATATATATGCGTGTGTGTGAGTGTGTGTGTACAATACTGTATTTGTTAGTACCGGGAGGTGCAGCTGCTTGTTTCTCAGTGTATATGACAATAAGCTCTTGAATCTTGATTAAAGAGTCGTCTGGGAGCCGACTCTTAATTTATGAGCCGAGCCAACTGATCCGACTCGCTTAAAAGAGCCGAAATGCCCATCTCCGCTGAAATGCGAGACTTTTAGCCGGACTTGGCTGGAGATTGATGTGTACATGTGGGGGGGGGGACGATGAAACGTGTCAACCAGCTGCTGTAACCCAGTGGCCAGCAACTCTGACCACACCAGAAGGTCTTTCCGAGGCGCTTTGTTTCTGTAGGAAAAGTGGGAAAGCCGGTCGGATTCGCGCTGCACTCCTTCAAGGCTCCTTCTCCTTCAACTTTATCCAAGTTAGACCAGCGCAGCTCCCAGAGGGAATACCGTGTCCATGTGTTGGTGGTGGGCCAGGATGGTGGGCAGCTAAAAGTGCTGGAAGTGGCGGTGATTTGTTTCCCGGAGTCGGATTGTATGTGTTTATTGGCCGGAAACTCTCCGCCTCCGATGCTCCAGGAACTCTGAGGGAAAAGTTTGTTTTTAGCGCTCGTTAGCCTGTTAGCTGTTAGCCTCGACTCTCCTGCTAATTTTCCTTGTTTTCCCAGCAAATATCAGCACTAACGCACTTTTTGGGAGACCAGAGGGAAAGATAAAAGCCCCCGGCTGCTTTCTTCCCTCTTCTGGAGGTAGTTTTTGTGAGGCGAGCCCTGCCACGATGGCAGGCGGCGGTGGCGGAGGCGCGTCCCCGCTGGGATCGGCGGCTCCTCCGCTGTGGTATCACCGGGATTTGAGTCGCGCTGCGGCCGAGGAGCTGCTCGCCAGAGCCGGGAGAGATGGCAGCTTCCTGGTGCGGGACAGCGAGAGCGTTAATGGAGCCTATGCTCTCTGTGTGCTGTAAGTTTCGGCTGATTTCACTTGTTTAAATGTACGAATTTCCCAGTTCCACCTTAAATGATGCAGCAGTTACATTTCAAGGACCTGAACTTCTGCACTATTTAAGGTGGAGTGGGGAAATGAAGAAGCTGACCTCTTCCTCAGCAGACTTGACCGTTCAGTCTGTTGTGTGTTAGTGTTGACCTGGTCCCTCAGGGATGGCCGATACGCACCGTGTTCTCGGTATCACGGTAAATCGCACCATGAACAGCATCACGATACTCTTCCCGATATGCGGCTGGTTTTCCAAGGCTGTTTGGACCACACGGACACACCACAGAACAGTGATTTCTTCTGTTATCCAATTATTCGGATGGTCAGCATATTCCCATTTCTTAGATCAGATTGATGGAATTGATGATTTAATCCTGCCTTCTTGGAAGTTCCTGCTTCCAAGGTTCTGGAGGTCGTGCTTGGTTAGGGTTGAAGTGGATTTGGTTCAGAAACGTGATTGATGTGCTGGAAATACTGCTTTTTCATTCACGTTTGTTTTCCTTTAGTTTCTGTAAAAGAGGGATGAGTGGGGGATGTTTACGGGATGAGAACCGTTTTGTCCAGTTATACGGATCACATAGCGTGTACGGAGCGTTGGAGCCTTCGGTGTTCACGAGCAGCTGCGGGAAAGCTGAAAGTCCGTCTGCACTAATGCAGGAATAAATCTGTTTGACTTTGTGGCTGTTTTGTTGAGAGGCTCACTGTCTTGGAACCTCGGGGCTCATTGAGAAATCCGAGCTTCTCACCAGTGAACACCATGTCGCGGTGGTGTTCGTGGTGTTCGCGTGAGCTCATGTAGGCAGCAGTATCCCAGGAATGGGACTCTCAGGGCATGTGTACCCTTATTCTGATTCCTTTCAGTTTTCTCAGTCTGCACATGTGAGAGAGCAGACCGGGAATAAGCCGGCAGGGTGGAACACGGTGTCCGTGATATGACAGCAGAAGACAGAGCAGAATGTTCTCCGGGTGACGTATGTTGGTGTGTTATAATGAAATGATGCGGGTTTATAAATACGCCCCGTTATCTGACCACTGAAGTGCATGTAAACACAGTGGAGTGCATATCAGCATGAATACCAGAGGCTTTGGTGTCTGTTTATTCAGAGGTTCTAGCTAATGGGCCTGGCTATGTAATGATTAGCTGTCGTTCCCCTGGTCAGTTTTGTGACACAGAACATCTCTGTACGTCTGAAAGGCTTTTCCAGGATGTACAGCGGCTCATACGGTAACTACAGACTATACACACATACTAACAGTCAGTGGAGAAGCTTAATGGGACAAACCGCCCCATAGGGTGGGTGACATCATGATACGGGACTGCCATGGTGAGAACCCTGAGTGCACCTGAAAGCAGCTCTGTGATACTCAATCTGTAGTTTTACTGAAGCTGTTAAAGTACAGAACACGCAGCTGTAAAGAGCCGGCTGTTCTGGCTCTCAGGATGAACTACAGACAAGGTCACAGTCCGGGAGACCGGGAGTGCATGATACAGCAGACATCACTGTTCCTGATGGCATTCCACTTCCCAGTATCAGGATTAGTGTCTTTTAGGGTTTGTGAGATAGAACCATAGATGGACCATAGTAGTGAGCGATATGGCGATATATGATCGTTAACGTGATACATTTGGTCACAAGTCACTTTAACGCGTTTCCACAGTGCGGGATGTGAAGGGGTTTGGAAAGCTGGAGTGGACCGAACGCACCGGCAGAGCAGTAGAGCCATTTCCAAATTCGTCACCAAGTGTAGTAGTAATAACGTTACAATATCGTTATAATGTCAGGTTGTGTCGCTGTGACGGGTCGGATTACTATGTTGGGTCGTATAGCTGTCACGGGTCGTGTCGCTATGTCGGGTCGTATAGCTATGTCGAGTCGTATTGCTGTGACAGGTCATATTGCTATGTCGGGTCGTGTCGCTGTGACGGGTCGTATTCCTGTGACGGGTCGTGTCGCTGTGACAGGTCATGTTGCTGTGACAGGTCATGTCGCTGTGACGGGTCGTATAGCTATGTTGGGTCGTATCGCTGTGACAGGTCATATGGCTATGATGGGTCATATCGCTATGTCGGGTCGTGTCGCTGTGACGGGTTGTATTGCTATGTCAGGTCGTATTGCTGTGGGTTAACCAGCACCCCACGGAGGTGGCCTCACTCCAGGTATGAAGCTCATCTCAGCCATGACAGAAGTGCTCTGAGCGCAGCGCTGCCTACACAGTGGTGTGTTCTGTGAAGACACCTGTTGGAGTTCTGTCAGGAACTGGAGAAGGACGCAGCCGCCCTGTAGTCCTCAGTGCAGGAGAACCCTGCGTACACATGCATACAAGACTCTGACCACCTTCTTCTGCTTGTTTGTCTGAGAGGGAGGGAGGAAGGAATAATACAGAGAGAGGAGAGATTAGGGTGGGATCCCGTTCCCCCTCCTACAGGAAGCCCAGAACAGCTAGCAGGTCTGAGCAGGTCACTGTAAAGCTGTCTGATATGAGCTGTGTCGGAGGGTCTGGAGTCCCGCTGTATACGGCTACGGGAGGGTGTGTATCCCGAACAGCCTGCTCTGTGTCGTAGTGGGACACGGCGTGGAGTTAGTGAGCCCTGTCTACAGGCCGGCCCTCCCTCTCTCATTCCAGTCCGCTGAGGCCCGTCTGACACACGGTCTGTTTGTGTTCAGGTTTTACATTGTTACACGCAGACGCACGTCTGGACATGCACGCACCAGCGACGGCACATTTCTAGGATTCAAGGCGCACGCAGTAACAGACACAAACACACCAACACGTGGCACTTCTTAGCCTCACGCTGCAGAGCTAAACAGACAGAGAGCGTGTTTCTGCATCTGTTGATGTCTGAGCATGTGTGTCTGTCTGGGGGTTTCCCTCCGCTCTCGGCCGTGTGGCTCAGAGAGGAGTGGCACCGCAGAGCTGGCTATTTAAAGAAGATGGTGGATGCACTGTGTGTGTGTGTGTGTCATGGGCTAAATAAAGAGAGGTGGTAGCACAGTGCCAGCTCATCTGCAGACCTGGTCTGAGACTTGATTTTGGCTCACAGTACTGCAGGCTGGTTTGTTTACCTTTAGGAACCAGGAGGAGAGATGGAGTGATGGAGTGATGGAGTGATGGAGAGATGGAGAGATGCACTGTTCATTACGTGTGATGAAGTCTTCATATGAGTTAGATGGGATGTACTGCAGTATTCCACCAGGTTACCACAGCCGTGCTTCCTGAACAATCGTGTGTAATCAAGCGAAGTGACTCCCTGAGTTGACTTCCCAGAACAAGGTTTCAGAGGAATTCCACCAACTTGCCAAAATTCCTACATGATTCAGTATGTGTGGTGTAAACAGAGTGATTGAGAGCGGGTTTGGCGTGAGGTGTAAACAGAGTGATTGAGAGCGGGTTTGGCGTGAGGTGTAAACAGAGTGATTGAGAGCGGGTTTGGTGTGAGGTGTAAACAGAGTGATTGAGAGCGGGTTTAGTGTGAGATGGTTCAATTGTTCTGTACAGTGGTGGTGATGGGAACCGGGGTTCTCCATGTCTAGAACACACATATACACACTTTATTGACTATCTAAACCACCAGTGAACCTACACGTGTCTTCTGAGTGTTACTAGACTTGATGTTTAGGTCAAGTGCTACAGGTAGTCAGTCACCTGTGAATGTACCTGTTCTCTGAGGGCTGTTGATTGGCTCTGATACACATGATCTGTCCCGCACAGAGACAGACAGGTTCGCACGGGCCAGTACAGCTCAGGGTGTAGTGACTGCTGTAGGTAATGACCCTCAGATCGTGTGCCTGTGCTCCGCTGGAGGACAGTTTCAGTTAGTCCTGAACACGCCCCACACAGGTTCCACTCTGCCGCCGTGTTGGGTGGAGATCTGAGGGTGAAGGTCTCTGCTTTTATCTGTCAGTGTGCGCTGTGTGTCTCCTCCCGGGGTGACTGGACGGGGTTCCTCTTCTCAGTGAGAGGTTCTAGTGTCTAGCGTGTTAAGTAATCTCTCTGCTGGACAGACAGTAGCCAGTAGACGCTCGCCGTTTGGGTGGACAGAGCTTTGGCCCTGTCAGCAGCAGCTGAAACGTGCTGGAACTTGGGTGCTCGCGTTTGGTTTGGGCATTGCTGATGGGTGTGCTGTGACTTTGGTGGATCCCGAGTTCTTGAATTGAACGTTCTAGGCAGATCCTTCCTAAACGGTTGCAGTGCTGACGATCCACACCGGGTTTACTGACTAACCAGAGCATACAGAACCCTAAAGCCAGCTGATATGAGAATAGCATATCATGGTGTTCAGGGTTGTTCCCATGCTGGTATCATCACGCTTAGGTGTACTACAGTCATGGCAGAGTGATGGTTTTCAGGGAACACGCTGTCAGCAGGTGTTAAACCAGCTGGGATTCTTCCTAAGGGCGTTAGTTCCACCCATGGATATATATACACAGACATGCTGCGTTGGGTTCAGCCAGGCACGTCGGCAGCGCTGCCATTTAGGAGAGGTCTGCTGTGTGGTGGATGAGCTCGCTGCTGTGACTGTCTCTGGTTTTATCACGGGTGTGAGGAGGAGGATCCGGGGATCTGAACTCTCTGCAGTAGCAGTGGCTGT
This sequence comes from Semaprochilodus insignis, assembly GCA_034552555.1. Lineage (NCBI taxonomy): Eukaryota > Metazoa > Chordata > Actinopteri > Characiformes > Prochilodontidae > Semaprochilodus > Semaprochilodus insignis. The sequence continues at coordinate 21,681,400 of CM067488.1, forward strand.
TACAGTAAGAGACTGCAGGAACAGATCAACTCCTTCTGACACAAAGCTGAAATCAGTTTCTCATTCACACCTTTCCGTTCCACCTTAAATAGTACAGCAGTTACATTCCTGCCCCCGGGGCAGCACCATTTAAGGTGGAACGGGAACAAGCGCTCCAACCTCAGTCTTCATTTTCTGTACTGGGGATTTACTGGGTTCCTGTGTGCATGATTAGAACTGATTCACACACTCACAGATATGGTGATGTGTGTGGTGGTGATGTGTGTAATGGTGGTGGTGTGTGTGTTTGTGTGTGTGTGATGGAGATGTGTGTGATGGTGGTGGTGGTGATGTGTGTGATGGTGATGTGTGTGATGGTCATGGAGATGTGTGTGATGGTGGTGGTGGTGTGTGTGTGTGTGATGGTGGTGCTGTGTGCGGTGGTGATGTGTGTGATGGTGGTGGTGGTGGTGGTGATGTGTGTGTGTGTGTGTGTGTGTGGTGATGTGTATGTGTGTGTGTGTGTGGTGGTGATGTGTGTGATGGTGGTGGTGTGCGTGTTTGTGTGTGGTGATGTGTGTGTGTGTGTGTGTGTGTGGTGGTGATGTGTGTGATGGTGGTGGTGGTGTGTGTGTTTGTGTGTGTGTGATGGAGGTGTGTGTGTGATGGTGGTGGTGTGTGTGTGTGTGTGTGGTGGTGGTGATGTGTGCGGTGGTGATGTGTGTGATGGTCATGTAGATGTGTGTGATGGAGATGTGTGTGATGGTGGTGGTGGTGATGTGTGTGTGTGTGTGGTGGTGATGTGTGTGGTGGTGGTGATGTGTGTGATGATGGTGGTGGTGTGTGTGTGTGTGTGTGTGTGGTGGTGATGTGTGTGATGGTCATGTAGATGTGTGTGATGGTGATGTGTGTGATGGTGATGGAGATGTGTGTGATGGTGGTGGTGGTGATGTGTGTGATGCGTTTCCTGGGTGGCCCCCCAGTGGTCAAGCAGAGTGTTAAGACATCACTCCTCATCACTCCTGTTACACTCAGTCCAGTCTGTCCTTCACTTCTTCCCTTCCGTTTTGCTGATTGTACTGGGTCATGCAGGCTGGTTCTGATAATGTCCACAGTCTGTTCAGAAGAGCGTGCTGTCCATCACAGTGGGACATACTGGCCTGTGTGCTCGGCTCGGCTCTAAGAGCGGTGGGTCGAAGTGCTGATAAAAAGGTCAGAAGAGACTGTAGGGCCACACCCGGGGCTGTGTGTTTGGCATTGTGTTTGTTTCCTGGTAGTGTTAGGAATATCCTCATACGCGGAGGGGACGGGACTTTCGGGAGAGAAAGAGACGGAAGGTTTAGTGTGTTATCAGCTGGAGCTTGTGGAGTGAAGGAGTAGCTCCGAGGCAGATCCCTCCTGCTCTCACTACTAACCTCCCGAGCCTGTATGCGGGTCCACGCTTCACATTCTTCATCTGCCATTGCTGTGTAACCTCCACCCACACCCCACTTTCACAGAGCAGCCAGTAGAGAAGGAGTGGTCCCCTCTAACCCCAAAGACCTCTCTACTCTCCAACACCTGAACTGGGTCTAACTAGTTCAAACTGACGGGAGAAACAGGTGAACATACACCTGAGTGCAGCTCCCTCACTGAAGCAGTGACTGGAATAGGGCTGTTTATGAATCTAGCTGTGCCCGGTCAGTAATGATGGACTAGATACTGGTTCTGATGTTATCGTGAGGCTGTTAGCATGTGTGTGTGGATGCATGTGTGAACGTGTTGGGCATTATGTGATAACCCAACCGTCTATTCAATAACAGCTAGGCCAAGCTGCTAAGCCAAGCTGCAAAACAGAGCTGATAAGCTCCCTGGTTAGTGTGTGTATTCCTGTAGGGAATGCTCAGGTCCCTGGTTAGTGTGTGTATTCCTGTAGGGAATGCTCAGGTCCCTGATTAGTGTGTGTATTCCTGTAGGGAATGCTCAGGTCCCTGGTTAGTGTGTGTATTCCTGTCGGGAATGCTCAGGTCCCTGGTTAGTGTGTGTATTCCTGTAGGGAATCCTCAGGTCCCTGGTTAGTGTGTGTGTATTCCTGTAGGGAATCCTCAGATCCCTGGTTAGTGTGTGTATTCCTGTCGGGAATCCTCAGATCCCTGGTTAGTGTGTGTATTCCTGTAGGGAATGCTCAGGACCCTGGTTAGTGTGTCTATTCCTGTAGGGAATCCTCAGATGACGTGGTTGTTATGAGGTTCTCGTCCTGGGGGTTGTGTGGGAATCGGGGGGGTTGATTGAGACGCTGGGGTTATTTTAATGGGCTCTCCGGTTGTTGTTAGTGAGGGTAGTTGGCGAGTATTTCCAGTGACTCTGAGACCGTGTGAACTCCTCTGAGTCATCAGATTGCTCACTGAACACTCATCAGGACAGTCTGAGACTTGGCGCTCTCAGCGGGCTAGTCCGTGTCCTTCCCTGACCTTGAGATTCTCAGTGCTCTCCTGGCGTTTGCTTGTAGTGTTGATAAGGTCTGATCTTATTGCAGGCCATAGTGTGTTCATCCTCCTGCTGCTCTTCCTCGTGTGTGATAAGTAGTTCAGGTGTGTTCAGGAAGTTTGGCAACCTGAGTGGTGTAGTTCTTGTTTAGATTGGACATGGTTTTGTCTTTCCTCTCGGTGTTGTAGAAGGGATTTTCCTTCATTAGTATCTGGTTTTAAGATCTTGGAATGAGGAAAGTTTTCCTGGAGCAGGGTTTGGCAGCATGCAGCTCGTTTACTGCCCCCTTGTGGCTCCACAGCGGAACCAAGGCTTCAGGTAATAAAGCTCTGACTGTGTCAGCAGTAAGTGGTGTTTATCACTGAGACTGAACACAGTACTACTGCTGTTTCACTGACCTCAAACCCTGAACACACACAGACTGCTGCTCATATAGCAGTGCAGACAGCCGTCCCGCCTAGCTAGCAGCTACAAGCCGACAGAGGAGAGAGATCCAGGACAGACACTGAGGATTCGGAGAGGAAGGGACTCTGTAATGTTTCCTCCAGCTGGTTTCCAGATATGTTTAGTCTGAGACGAGAAACTGTCAGACCACAAAAAGTTCTACCTTCATGAACGTGTCCTGCTGGACCTGCTGGAGATGTAGGAAGAGCAGCAGTGTCTGAGCTGAAGCTGAAAGCAGAGCGAGCCCGAGAGCGAGCCCGAGTTTAGGTGTTGCGTTAGAGTGTATTTCAGCCTGTACTGGGACGTTAGCAGCTAGGTTAACTTGTTTACCTAAGGATCTCAGTTTTGTTGTGAGCACAGGCAGCATCTTCAGGTGAGCTAGAATGTTAGAACCATGTGTTGAGGAGACTCAGAGGCCTTAGAGAGAGTGAACACGTACCTGGACAGGTCTGCGGTTAGGTTTGGGCGGTCGGTCATATGGTGTACTGATGATGTAACATTAACAGCTCTGGTGGGTTGGATCTCTACTCCCTGTCTGAACAGCTCAATAAAGCTTTTCCACAGATTCAGGTTTTAGGGGGTCACTGGGGGTTGGGGGCGCTGCTGACTGATGCGTGAGCCTGAGAGAAAGAGAGGACAGAACCGGGGCATGATATTGATCAGAGCGGTCAGTCTAGAGTCCATATTTACTGCTCCATAGTGAAAGCACACTCTTGGGCCTCCTCAACCAACATGGAACAGGTCCGTTCCGGTTCCACCACACATAAATCATTTGGGAACCTGAAAAAGTTCATTCCCAGCTGGAACCAAAGAATAGTAGGCTCTTTAGCTTGAACTGTGAGGACATCTGTAGGCGTGTCAGTTGTTGAGGACACAATGGTGCCACCCAGTGGTCTGCTGGAGAACCTCTTCTACGTCTTCTTATCTCCAGTAGTTGATCCGTGCTGCTTTCTGGATATAAACAAACATCTGGAATACCAGCACTAACACTCGCAGGTCATCTGTAGGCACCGCCGTCTTGGTACTACTGTTCACTACCGCTGTACAGTGCCCCCTGTTGGTGACGTATCCTTTGGTGTTCCTTGCCTCCAATAAAAACTGATGCAAATGCAGACTGGTTCCCTGAACAGCACCAAGGTTCTACAAAGCGTGAACAGAACCACTTCAAGAACCAGGGTTCTTTTGGTTGGAGAGGGCGATCTGTAGATTCTGGTGCAGGTTAAACATCATTTGGCTGTCGTTCCTCTCACACCATAGCTGCGCAGCTAATCAGCACTCACTGTGTAGATTCCGTAGTTCTTGACCTCCACAGCCCAGACCTTCCTCACGCCACTGTGCAGATACCTGTATGTGCATCCTCACAGGTGTAATGTATTAACCTTTAGCCTGTAAGGTGCACAGCTGGGAGAGGCAGGCCAGTCAGGACCAAACTCGGTCAACATGGCAGTGTTTACAGTGAATACCAGCCCCCGTACACCCTCACCACCGCCTTCACACAGGCCCATTCAGAGCTCTTCCTCTCTGGAGTCGGCCCGTGTATGACTGACTTCCTGCAGCACCACACTCTTTACATAACACGCTTTGTAGTGTCATCTGCTGCCTGTACACCAGTCTCTGGACCCGCTCGGTCCTGGTGTACCTGAGTGACGTGCTCTCTGTGGACCTGCAGGAAACAGTGTGAGGAGAAAATGTAACCATTGTTACTGTGACCTTTGCTGCAGGGGGCTCCAGAGGGAGATGTACTGATGGCGCATCCTAAGTGTGGAAGAAAGTTCTGGAACGTCTTCGGGGGAGTGGTTTTTGGGACGGGCTGTTTGGAGATGTACCTGTTTACCTCTAGCTGGCTGATACAGAGGGAGGGCCTGATGGTTCTCGTCCCGGAACGTTTGAGTTTCTCTGTTGCTGTACTGCTAGGGCTGTGGTAACCACCACCTTACTGCCACACCACAGTCATGTGACATCTGCTCCGGGTGTTCCCAGGCTCTCCGCTGTTCTTGATTTAATCTGTCTGTGATTTTTTTTGCTGGTTGTTGGTCATTAATCACGCTGGTGTCGGTTCACTGCTGCACTGACAGCTCTATGTTGGGGATCTGAGGAAGGCTGGACCATAACATTACTGAGATCTGTGTATGTAGAAGACTGACCATCCTTCCCTGGTACGTTTAAGGCCTGGCCTGTATCAGAGCCAGGGAGCCGGGAGTCTGTAGATTCCACGGATAGACTGTGGATGAGTTTGGTCAGTTGCCGACAGTAGAAGCAACAAACACAGGTGAGGAGAGAGTGTGTCCAGGGATCAGTACTGAAGTTCAGGTACTGTTATCAATACTGAGTACCTGAGCTTCACCGGGGGCTCTGAGGGAGTTAAAGGAGCCGCACACGCACATTATTACACATGGCCTGCACACGGCAGCTCCGGAGGCCTTTACCCGGAGCCAGTTTCTCCCTTTACGATCTGTCAGGCGTGCCGAGGAGTCCTGAACGCGGATAAGTGTCCTCCAGGAAGGAGGTGCAGGGAAAGCCCTGTAAGTAGACTCTGAAGGGTCTGCTTGAATTGTTGGACTCCTTGCGCCTCCTCTCTCCTGTTGTAGGAGACTGTCTGCTGCTTATGACGCTTCTGCAGCGTGACGGATAGAGGAAAGAGGAACTGGTGTGTGCAGACTCGGCAGAACCTCGGCGCCCTGCCGCTCGTTTCTCTTCATCACAGCTGGAGCTAAACACAGCACAGGACACTGAGCTCTGAGACCCTAAAGACCTCCGAGACCCTAAAGAGCTCTGAGAACCTTGATCCCCCTTTCAGATCACACAGGTGTTCATTTACCTGCTGTTCTTTCTGAGCTTCACCTGGATGTCAGAATTACCTGTAGTACACTTGCGCATGTTCTATTCACATTACAACCGAACACTGCACTCTTCAAGAGTGATATGTAAATACGCCCTATTCTGATTGGCTGTCCTGGATGGTGTCTCAGTTACAGAAGCAGGCAGGACTTTAGTGTGGAGTAAGGAAACCTCAGGTTCTCCAGTCGGAACTGAGCAGCTGGGATCATCTGTTTGCTTCCTGACAGCCAGGAACAGCACAGTGTGGGGTTTCTCCCTCTTCAGTACCTGCTACTATATCACTTCAGCAGGAGTGGACTGAGCTGAACTGCTGTGCTCTGACTGGGTGGTTGTTTGTATATGTGCTCATGGTTGTGGTGAAACTACCTACACTGAACATCCTGAAACGGTACAGGACTCGTTTCCTGCAGCGCTGCTATTTAGGTTAACTGAACTATCCTGCCTGCGCTGTCTCTGGACCCACACAGGCTTCAGTGGGACAGTGGGACTTGACAGCCTCCGGTTCACCAGAGAGTTCCTGTTCACTGGCTCCTTATTCATTCTGCTTGTCGCTAAACCGCAGTGTACTCCTCATGGGACATGTCACTCTGTCGCCTGCTGGTGTGAACGCAGAGTGAGGCTTCAGGAGGTTAACCCTGCACCATTTAAGGTGGAACTGGAAGATTCAAACAAGAAGCTGCTGAATAGGAAGATGACTTGATAGGTAGGATAGACTGCTGGAACAGCGGCGTTCCGACCTGTACGGAGAGGTTAGTGATTGTTCTTCAGCTTCACTGAACATTTACCAGGGCGTCTCGTTAAGCCACCATCCTAGTGAGTGTTTATTATCCTGTTATTGGCTAAGAGTGCTACATGCTAACAACAGCTTAGCTGACTGGAAGTGGCACCCAGTAGTGACCTGGTTTACAGGAGGAGTGTCATGTTCGCCTGTGACCCCGTGACCCTGGCTGTTACCTGGCCTGGGTTATATAACATTCAGGGTTTAAAGAGACGTGTCGAGGTTTTGAGTCTGATGGTGCTGATGATCTCAATGCTGTCTGTTTTGGAAGGTTAGTGTGCTGTACGGGGTCTGTGAGGAGTAGAGAGTGGAACCTCAGGACTGTGTTGTGTCAGGAGGTCAGTGTTCAGGTGATCTGTGTCCTCTGTACCTGCAGATTGATGTGCACCGAGTTCACATGTGGCTGCCTGGAAAGTGAATTCCGCTGATATCCCGCTTTGTGTGGGAACAGATGAAACAGAACCTGTGAAGTGCTAAGCTGTTGCTAGGCAGTCACTGTGGTGTCCCAGGTGGTTCCCCAGGTGTTACCAGGCCTTTCATGACTGTGTTTCAGATATTGCCCAGTCCATGAAGGAAGTTAGTGACCCCCAGCCTGATATTCAGCCACTGTCCTTCTCTGTATTAGCCATGATGTGATGGAGGTGTTGGGGCTCTCAGCTGGGTCATGTTGAGGTACGAGCCCTGCAGGATGTGCTGAATGTTCCTCGCTGCAGCGGCGGCCTTGTTAGTGTAGCACTGCGGGAAGACCACATTATACTGCATCCCATATACAATGAGGCTTGCAGCACCTCACATGAGCATTCCTAGTCATAACCAAACTAATGTTCTAAAGAGGAAACCACAGATCTCTCTGTTCCGTTCTCAGACTTCACTGATATGAGTGTCTGATTAAACCGGCGTTCACACTGATCCTGTTTTTTGATGCTGTATTTGTGTGCGTTTGGCTGCTGTGGTTTAGGGCTGAACCGTTCATTTGGGGCTGTTTTTGTGCCTTTGGCTGCCGTGGTTTAAGGCTGAACCGGTTCTTTTGGCGCTGTATTTGTGCGTTTGGCTGCCGTGGTTTAGGGCTGAAATGTTCCTTTGGGGCTGTATTTGTGCGTTTGGCTGCTGTGGTTTAGGGCTGAAATGTTCCTTTGGGACTGTATTTGTGTGTTTGGCTGCCGTAGTTTAGGGCTGAAACGTTCCTTTGGGGCTGTATTTGTGCGTTTGGCTGCCGTGGTTTAGGGCTGAA
>CM067488.1:21698916-21713002 GCA_034552555.1 Semaprochilodus insignis
CTCTCTCTCTCTCTCTCTCTGTCTGTCTCTTTCTCTCTCTCTCAGTCTGTAAGTCAGGGTGGAGATCAAGAGCTGGAGCATCTGGTCACTAAACTGGCCATTCTCAAAGACCTGCTGTCCTCCATAGAGAAGAAGGTATGTAAACACACACACTCTCTCTCTCTCTCTCACACTCTCACACACACACTCATGCACACACACTCACACACTCACATGCATTCACACATACACACACACTCACACTCACAAAGCCATCTGTGTTTCAGGTCTCACTGTTTACACACAGAGAGGACATGCAGTGTAGTGGTTGCATGTTGTAAGACCTGTTCATCTTCGACTGCTTGTCTCTCTCCCTCTCTACTTCTCTTCCTCTGCCTCTCTCTCTCTCTCTCTCCCCCTCTCTCCCTCTCTACTTCTCTTCCTCCCCCTCTCTGTCTCTCTCTCTCTCTCTCTCTCTCTCTCTCTCTCTCTCTCTCTCTCTCTCTNNNTCTCTCTCTCTCTCTCTCTCTCTCTCTCTCTCTCTCTCTCTCTCTCTCTCACTTCCACTTGCTGCTGTAGGCTTTGAAAGCTCTGCAGGATATGAGTGTGGCTGTTCCCTCCATCCCCCCATCCACACGCCACAGCAAGGCTATTCCTGTTCAGGCTTTCGAGGTAAGACACACACACACACACACACACACACACACACACACACACACACACACACACTGACACACACATATTGGGTGTATGTTTAAGCAGGACATGGGGTCATACGTGTGTCCCGTATGTGATATACAGTGCAGTTTGCCGGTTTGGGACCGGTTTGGTAATTTGCGATCTCCTACATGAAGGTGATCTATAATGTGATCAGATATATTAATCGGTAAAGAGAACCCAAACAAACAGATACCATGAACCGTTCTGGAGGGTTTCATTCCTTTATATATGTTGGTAGAACCATGTGAACCTCATGATCAGTTGGGTGTAGGTAATGATGAGGTTCAGGAGGATGATGATCAGGTATGAGTGTGTGTGTGAAACAGGTGAAGCTGGACGTATACCTGGCTGACCTCACAAAGATCGGGAAGAGCCAGAAGCACACGCTCAGCGTGGACGTGGAGGGAGGGAAGCTGGTGGTGATGAAGAAGATGAAGGATTCTCAGGAGGACTGGACCACCTTCACCCACGATAAGAGTGAGCACATTCAGAGATCAGTAACCAGGTGACCCTTTACCTGAACCCTGCTACATAACCTGTTATAGCAGCTGCTGTTATGACTGGTATTCCTCAGTATATCACTGATATCTCAGTGCCATGTGACCAGGATGCCATAATGTGGCTCAGTGTACTCCAGTGAGCAGCCAGTCAGACGTTATGTCACATGAGAGGTAACGGTGGTGGTGATGGACGATGGTCAGGACAGCTCATGCTCTGGTGTGTGGTTATGGTTATGTAGCAGGTTATGTACTCAGGTGAGGTGTTACTGGTACTGTCATGATACCTGATATTTGTCTTGTACAGTAACAGAAAAGGGTCCTGTGATGATGGCAGAATTCTGTTGGTGCTACAGGTCCAATCAGTAATTGTGTAACCCGCCAGGTGTTTTTGTGATGTGAATGACACTCTAATGAATATGTATCAGTGAACGCTAGACAGCTGTCCCTGTGTGTCCCTGTGTGTCCCTGTGTGTCCCTGTGTGTCCCTGTGTGTCCCTGTGCGTCTGTTTGTCTGTGTGTGTGTCTCCACGTGTGTCTCTGTGTCTGTGTGTGTATGTGTATCTGTGTGTTTGTTTGTTGTAGGTCTTTAGCATCATTGCCAGTCTCTGGGACGCTGGGTGTCTGACTGCAGTACACACTGCACCTTTTAAAGGTTCCAAGGTTTGGGATAGAATTCCAGGGTTTCCCTCATAGAGCAGTGAACCCTGCAGGCGTGAGTGTGGAGCTGGTTTTGTGAAGGTGTTAGTACCTGATTATGAATGCTGATGGTGTAGATGTCTGCAGGCTGCAGCTACGGGTTATACAGTCAGACTGTGTGTGTGTGTGTGTGTGTGTTACCTGTGTACAGTGGCGACTTGGTCATTGATGAAGGTAATAAGCTCTGTTTTGTGTGTGTGTGTGTATGTGTGTGTGTGTGTGTGTGTCGCTGAGCAGTCCGGCAGCTGATAAAGTCCCAGAGGATGCCGAATAAGCTGGGGATCGTGTTTGAGAAGGAGAAGGACAAGAGCCAGAGGAAGGACTTCATCTTTGCGAGCGCTAAAGTGAGACCCTCAGTATTTCACCTCTCTGTTCCCTGATCCCGTACTGCGCTGCTGCTAATCAGCACCTGAAGGAATTCTGGTGTTCATTTCCAGTCTGAATGACGGATGGACCAGAGAACTGACTCATCCCGACATACGTTCCCTTCCTGTTCAGTGATGCGTGTCTTCTTGAACAGCTCTGTAACATGCCCTGTTGTGTGTGTGTGTGTGTGTGTGTGTGTGTGTGTGTGTTTGTGTCTCTCTCTCTCTCTCTCTCTCTCTCTCTCTCTCTCTCTCTCAGAAAAGGGAAGCATTCTGCCAACTCCTGCAGCTGATGAAGAACAAGCATTCCAACCAAGACGAGCCGGACATGATCTCCGTATTCATAGGAACATGGAACATGGGTAAGGCCTGTTAATAAACTCTAATAAGTTGAAGTCCTGTATCAGCACCTTTATACAGCGGCTGTAGAATTAGTGGTGCACTTAAACCGTCACCGCACGGGAGTCACCGACGATGGGAATACCGATACCTATCCCCCTCACTACGACATGAACACACCCTGACATTGGAGAGCCCTTACCAGTCTGTGGGCGGTGTTGGAGAGGAGCGGCGGTGTAAGTGCTGATGTGTGAATCTGTATCTGCAGTATCTGGTGGTGTAGAGACGCTAGCGGGAGCTGCTCACCTGAATGTGTGAGCTGCTCCTCTCAGTAATCCCTCACCTGCTGCTGTGGAGCTCTTACAGTCTGAGGTCCTGTTAGTCCAGACGGGGACTGAGGAGTGGGAGGGAGATCATCCTGGTGTCATCAGACCAGACAGCCTTCTTCCATCACTCCATGGTTCAGCGCTGATGCCCGTGTGACTGATGTAGGAGGCAGACGAGCGTCAGCGTGGGCACTCTCCCATACACAGCAGCACTGTGGGCTGTTCCTGGCGTAACCAGAGTTGATACCCTTTGCTGTCCACACACGTCGATGAGCCTTGGATCCTAACACCATCTCACCAGTTAGTGGTCTGTACCTTCTGTAACCGCTGCCGGTAGGTACTCACTACTGCTGACCGGTAATGCCTCGCTAGCCTTGAGTTTCTGAGATGCTGTGACCGGTCATCAGGACATAACGGTGTGGTCCTAGTGAAGGTGGCTCAGGCCTGCCCATTTCTTCTGTACCCAGCATGATGGCTACGAGAACCAGCAGTTCCCTTACCAGTTAATACATCTCAGACCTTCATATGTACCGTTAGAAGATAATGTCTGTAGGTCATACTGTGTGTGTGTGATGATGATGATGATGATGATGATGATGATGGTACTGAAACTGTCATAACTCTATATTACAGTGTGGTTTTGTGAGTTTTCCCTCCTCGAATGAATAAAATAATGTTTTTAAGCATTGTGTTCTGTGTGTAATGAGGTTCCCTTTCACTGATGTTCAGTCTGCATGGTGGTGCAGTAGGGAGCACTGTCACCTCACAGGAAGAAGCGCTTGGTAGGGTGACCAGGGTGCTTTCTGTGAGGAGTGGGTTTCCTTTGGGTGCTCCAGTTTCCTGTCACAAACATGCAGTCAGGTGATCTGGAGATTCTAAATTACCTCCCAGTGTGTGTGGCTGTCTCTGGCTGTCTGTCTGTGTCTGTCTGTCTGTCTGTCTGTCTGTCTGTCTGTGTGTGTGCGTGTATCTCTGTGCGTGTGTGTGTGAGTGTGTTCTGTGAGTAGGCTCCAGCACCCACCACAGCCCGGAAGGATAAGCGGCCTAGAAGATGAGTGAGAGTGACGGCGAAGGGGTCCCTGCGCTGTAGGTCAGGTGTAGGTGCGCCTTGCTGTACTCATGTACTTCTCCCTCCGTGTCTGCAGGCAGCGTTCCTCCTCCTAAGACTCTGGGCTCCTGGCTTCTGTCTCGAGGTTTAGGAAAAACCTTAGATGAGATGACGGTCACGATTCCTCACGACATCTACGTGTTTGGAACCCAGGAGAACTCGGTCTGTGATAAAGAGTGGGTGGAGAACCTCCGGGCTGCTCTGAAAGACTACACGGAGATCGACTATAAGCCGGTGAGCGAGGGATGAGGTCGTGGTGATGTGGTCTCAGCTTTGAAGGGAAAACGACTTTAACATCAGCTTTAAAAGACGCTGGCGTGTACTGACGCCGTCAGTGCTCTGTTTTTGTGTTTATGGTGACCGCCGTGTTGGTCTGTGGTCAGCAGTATTTCTCATCATGTGGTCAGACGTTTCCACATAACCCTAAAGCCGGTATTTTTAGAGTCTTGATTGTTTAATAAGTCTGTTTATTCCTTCTTTCTTTCGCCTCTTGTGTTTTCCCTGTCCTTCTCTGGGTTCTAGGTGGCTGTGCAGACTCTGTGGAACATAAAGATTGTGGTTCTGGTGAAACCAGAACACGAGAACCGAATCAGTCATGTGGGGATGTCCAGCGTGAAGACAGGGATTGCCAACACTCTGGGTCAGAGTTTGTATGCGCACACAAACACTGTCTTAATACGTACCATCCGCTCGCTGACCACGTTACTGGAGCCCTCTACGCTGCAGCTCCACCTCTGGCCCTTCTCCGTTTGTCTTCCTCTTCAGCGGTGGTCAGTTTCTGAGCACAGACGGTGACGATGAGTCACTCTTAACCTAGCAGCGAAACCAGGCATTAAAACTCAGGTCAGCAGGGGCCCTGTGGTCAGAAACTGACCAGTGATAAAGGGGGTTAGACTGATATGGTGGATCTATAAAGAGGTGGAGCTCATTAGTGGGGGTCTCTAATGAAGTGGACACTGAGCAGAAGTCAGAGACCAGGAGACTCACTTTCAGTATCTGAAAGGAATCTGCAGACACAGTTCAGTCTTAGAACCTGGTTTAGCACGTTCTGCTCCTCACCGTCCAGATAACCTCACTCAAGCAGGGTCTAATGCAGGATCTGTTCAGGATCAGATCAGCTGGATCTAACAGATACAGCGCCAGTCAGAACTGTGCTCATGGGGAAGCAGGGCTTAAATCTGTAGAACCCAAACACACGATTATCAACACTAAACACCGGGTTCTCTTAAATACCTGAGACTGGTCAGCTCATCAGACCTTACTGCACACGTCTGACACCTCTGATCTGACGGAGTGGAGCTTGATCTTCTCCTCTCTCTCAGAGATGAAGGAGCTGTTTGTCTGATGGGGACAGTGTTGGTCTTCCAGGTGGTTGTTAAGAGTCTCATATTCTCTGTGACCTTTGTGAAATGCTGTGTATGTACAGTACTGACCGGCACTTCACTGTCCTGACCATCCTGTAGATGCCTTGAAGGAAATCGAGCAGAGTTTCCTAGACAGTTCCAGCAGAGACTGAGAGAACGTCTTGTGGTGTGAGGTGTTGGTGAGAACTCGCACAGTTACAGTAAATGCTGGCAGTGACGTGTGACACTCTGAGTGAGTAAGAGAGAGAGAGGCTGAGCGGGAGCTGAGTTGCAGGTCACGGTTTGAGAGTGTGAAATGTGCTATTTGCTCTCTCTCTCGCACACACACTCTCTTTCTCTCTCTCTCTCTCTCTCTCTCTCACTTACACACGCACACACACACACACACTTGGGTGTACACACACGTGCAGGAGGATATCCTGGCATTCTTCAGATGTGGAGCCCGGTGTTCGCGTCTGTGGTTAAGAGCCGTTCAGAGCCGTGAGTCCAGCTCAGCACAGCTTTACCATGCGCTCAGTCAGCAGCTGTACACGTTTCTGGGAGTTGTGCTTCAGCAGTGTCTTACATACCAGTCAGAATGTTTACATGCACTTAGTGATCTGATACCTGCAGGAGATCTGATGATGTCAGTAATCCGTTCTCTGCGTTTACATGCACAGGAGTAATGGGAGAATGGGAAGATCAGATTTCTGCTGTGTAACCGGCCAATAAACTCACACGATAAGACGTGACATGAACGTAAAGCTCAGTCTTCATGCTGCAGCTTCTCAAACAGCACGTCAGGCCACTTCAGCTGATAATATGAACGTTCATCGTCTAGACCATGAGTATCACCTCCTTCATTCTGTGTAGCGTGTAGTTCCAGAGCTGCCGTCCTGCGGGTGCTGTGTTAAGTGCTGAGTGATAGTGTTTCGGTGCTGGGAAATACCCTTACTGAGCTGAAATCCGGCTCTCTGTATTGTCAGAGTATGTGGTTTACGTGCCCCCTGTCCGGCTCTGCGTGGTCGGAAATCATTTGGCTGATCCTGGGCTTGACCTGGCTCGGAATCAAATCATTTTTGAGCTACCAAGTGAAACATGGATGCCCCTGCAACAGTGTCAGGCCAGCTTGCTAATGTTAGTACTGGTGTACTGTGCGTGTGGTAGCCTGTGTGGTCGGGGTTACGGTGTAACTCTGTTCAGCTTCTTCATTAGAACCCTGAGAACTTACTGAACTGCAGTAGTGACAGGTCTGAATGTTCCACACTGACTTCCAGACTTTGGGAATGATTTACTGCTCACCATGCCGCCAGGAGGGACAGATACAGTTTACTTCCTGCTACAGCACAGGCCCTGCCTTCAGACTACAGTTCAGTAGTGGTTCTGTAGTGACAGTACAACGTAAAAGGCTCTTCATGTGAAATGTGTGTGTCCTTGTCGTCCCTGTTCTGTCTCTTAGGTAACAAAGGGGCGGTGGGCGTGTCCTTCATGTTTAACGGGACGTCGTTTGGATTTGTTAATTGCCATCTGACGTCTGGAAACGAGAAAATCCACAGGTAAGATGGTAAGGTGTGGATGTCTGTGTGGATGTAATGGAACAGCCTGCCGGTTTTCCTGATCCTCATATGAGTTTTCACCACAAATTAGGCCTAATTTCTGGAAAATGAAAAGAGCAGATACATTTCCTTTTGGATATCGAGGTTAGCGTGAGGTTACGGTGGGGTTCAGGTTTCGTTAAAGTTTGATTTAAGGTTGGGCTTACGTTGGGATAAGGTTGGGTTTAGTTTTGGTTGGGTTAAGGTTGGGTTTAGGGTCTGGTTTATGTTGGGTTAGGGTCGGGTTTAGGTTGGGTTAAGGTTGGGTTAGGGTCAGGTTTACTTCGGGTTTAGGTCGGGTTAAGGTCGGGTTTAGATCTGTTTAAGGTCGGGTTTAGGGTCGGGTTTAGATCGGGTTAAGGTCTGGTTAAGGTCGGGTTTAGATCTGGTTAAGGTCGGGTTTAGGTCGGGTTTAGATCGGGTTAAGGTGGGTTTAGATCTGTTTAAGGTCGAGTTTAGATGATCAAAGTGATTCACATAATGATGTCACTTCCTGCAAATCCTGTTGTGTGTGTTTTTAAGTTTATTGATTCTTTATGAGTTTATTGATTCTTTATGAGTTTATTGATTCTTTGAATTTATTGATTCTTTAAGTTTATTGATTCTTTATGAGTTTATTGATTCTTTGAGTTTATTGATTCTTTGAGTTTATTGATTCTATGAGTTTATTGATTCTATGAGTTTATTGATTCTTTGAGTTTATTGATTCTTCGTGAATGTGTCCTCTTGTTTGCCCCTTGCTTCCTGGCGACTCCTGATTGTAATTTAGTGCTGTGTTAAAGACCAGAACCTCAAGTCATCTAAGCCACAACTCGGACGTTACAGCAGTTTGCAGGTCTTCCTTATTGATAGCTGCGTTACTAGACGATGTCTGTGTTTATAATGAATATCCAAATCCTATTATCAAACCAGCCAGTGAATATCCGAATATTCCACCCCTATCAGATTACAACCAGCTGTATAGGAGGGGGGAGGGGTCAGTTGTGTTTAAACACACACATTAATAATGCTGTAAAACAGGATTAGAGATTTTGTGTTTAACGTTTCCAGCTGTGTTAAATCCTGTAAAACAGGACTGATGATGCTCTCCCTGTAATGCCGTGCAGATAGTCAGTAGTGCTGTGGTGTCCTCAGAGAAGCGTATTGTGATGTAACATGTCCATATGTCCCCACACTCAGTCACCTCTTCATCTCCCCACCAGCCTGTTTGGGACTGAGGGATAACGAGAGGCTGGAAGATCATGTTAAATGTATTACAGCTGTTTTTGGCACGTACAGCTGCAAAGATGTTCTAAGTGAATTTCAAGAGGAGAGTAAAACTCAAGAACAGTACGCGATCACGTGACCTGCCAGAACGTGCACGTGAACAAAGTAAATGCTGTGTTATTTAATATCGTCTGATCTGGACAGGCGGAACCAGAACTACCTGGACATCCTGCGGCAGCTCTCCCTGGGTGATAAGCAGCTGAGCTCCTTCGACATCTCTCTGCGCTTTACGCACCTGTTCTGGTTCGGAGACCTCAACTACAGACTGGACATGGACATACAGGTACACTCATGCACGGTTACAGTAGATGTTCACCAGTTCCACAGCCTGACCCGGAGTTCAGCCTCACAAACCCAGAAGCCAAACGTCACATGCTTTCACATGTGAAGCTGAATCATGAACCGGTGCTGTAGCTGCATCGTCTGCAGATCAGGCGGTGTTGAGTATAGCTGTGGAATCAAAATGGAGTGAGCTCTTACTTCAGCAGCCTGAACACTTTAAAGCCTCCTTATCGAACCTGAATGAGACAGAGCGGAAGACTACCAGTACGCCTCCTCAGTGGTTCCTCATCACAACTTCACTAGCTGCAGTAGACATGCTCCATCACTGCTACGCTGCTAACTGCACTGCAGCCTGTCTGCTTCTGACTGTGTTAGTGCAGCGTTAGTCCTGCTCAGCAGCGTCCCAGAACAACTTAAGACTCAGACTTACTTCATCAGCTCAGTTTAGGTGAAGAGACTGTAACTCTCGCTCCACCAGTCTTTAATAGAAGGTCATTAATTAGTCTGACACTGACGTCTATTCAAATGATCATGAGCGCAGAACACTGAAGGAGAACAGATTCCATTAGCTAGAACCAAGCTCTGTCCAACCGCTCAACACACGACTGAATGACTGAATGTCCATTGTGTCCAGCTGGACAGAGATTTGCATATGACTTAATGTCTCTCTCTTTTCTGCCCCTCACCGGCACACGCACACAGGAAATCCTAAACTACATAAACAGGAAGGAGTTTGAGCCGCTGCTGAAAGTGGACCAGCTAAATCTGGAGAGGGAGAAGAACAAGGTCTTCCTTCGCTTCGGTACGGTTTCGGCTTTGTGTTTTAAGGCTGAAAGCTGTTTGTTATACGCCCGTGTGGCCTTCTTTACTCAGCAGGCCCGAGTCAAACACACACTAATCAAACATTTGCTCTCAGGCACACGGTTGTAACGACTTGGCTCTGTTTTTACATGAGCCGTCATAACAAAGCCCGGTATCTCTGGAACATCTGTTCAACCGTAGCAGGTGCACCTTCAGATCAGACTCTGAGCAGATATCCGAGAGCCGAGTGTATTAGTGATCTAACAAAACGTATTCAGAGCAGAGGAGAACGAACTACTACCTCTAACTTCAGCTCATATTTATGAGGGAAACCTTAACACCCAGTGGAACGTTGTCCAATCAGGACTTTCTGCCCTGTGTAGGTACATGCAACCAAGACACCGCTCCCATTGGCTGGGAGTTCAGGATCTGGTCAGATTAACCACAAGCACACGGTGCAGGTTCAGTTCAGCTAGTGTTAACTGATGCTCCGCAGTCATATCAGAGTACCTGCAGAAACAGACACTGTGGGGACAGAAGTATAGGGACACCCCTCCTAATCACTGAGTTCAGGTGTTTCATTCAGTCCCATTCCCACAGGTGTATAGAATCCAGCTCCTAGCCATGCACTCTGTCTCTGCAGACGTTAGTGGGTCATTGTCAAGAGCTCGCTGAGCTCCCACAGATAGAGACGATGCTGGAGTGTCAGACTGTAAGCAGTCTCACAGTATGACCCTGAGAGCCATTTGGCTCTGCAGCGGAAAACAGGCCTAGGATGCTTTAGGGAACCTGGGCCGGATTCATGAAAGCTTTCTTAGGAAAAAACACGGAGAGCGAGACAGGGAGAGCAACGGAAAAGAATGTTCCAGCATGACTGTGTCATGTCAAAGTCAGCTCCATAAAGACATGGATTGAGGAGTTTGGTGTGGAGGAACTCCAGCGTCCTGCACAGAAACCTGACATCAACCCCACCGGACACCTTTTATGATGAACTGGAACGTCGATTGTGAGGCTTGTCCAACATCAGTGCCTGACCTCACAAATGCCCTTTTGACTGAATCCAGTCCGGAATCTTGTGGAAGTCTTCCCAGAAGAGTGGAGGCTGTTATAGGTAGAAAGGCAGACAAATCCACGTTAATGCCCATGGTTTTGGAATAGGACGTACAGATCATGTAAGCGTGATCAGGTCAAGTGTCCACATACTTTTGGCCCTGTGTTGTATCTGAAATACATATTTGGCCCGGTTCTGCCCAGAGTACGTTCTTTGTGCTTAATTATGATTGCCCTTCATGGGTTCAGAGCACTTCTCTGTGACCCCTTTATCTGCTCACCATGTCACGTCCTGTCTGTCTCTTTTTTCCTCTCTACTTTGCATAGCTGAGGAGGAGATCACGTACCCCCCCACCTACCGGTACGAGAGAGGCTCCCGGGACACGTACGTCTGGCAGAAGCAGAAAGCCACAGGGGTAGGTCACTGGAGAGATGGTCACGTGTGCACTGTACAAGGTCACAGAACATCCAGTAGGGACGGGAGGGGAATCGGTGCCCAGAGTTTTGGGTTTTGTGCGGTTTCATTACATCATTTTACACATTTATCAGACATTCTGAGAGGTCTGGTGTGAAACGCTCCGTTCTAGATAAAGTCACAACTGTTCCCAGTGGTGGTGAATGGAACCAGGCGTCCATCTCTAGAAGCTCCCTCACAGAAAGTTCTTACATATAAACAGGACACATGTAGGTTCATGTGTAGTGGGTAACACTGCCCACACCCAGGAGAGCAGGGATGGATCCCCATTCAGGCAGGAAGTAGAAAGAGCCCTGTGATGTACAGAATCAGTAAGACCCTCAGGTAAGACTCTTCGCCTGTAGCTTCTTCTTCCACAGCCATGCCTTTGTATCGTGTGCAGCATGTGATCTGCAGTTTTCCATGCTGTCCCAATTTTATCTGACCATGTGTGATCCCTGTTCCAGAGTGTCCCCCTGCTGATTCAGCGTCTCGACTAATCCTGTCTATATCCTCATGATCTTGTAGGAGTAAACGTGTTTAGTTCCATCTAGATGTGTTTAGTTCTTCAGTGCTGGAGCAGCTAACGTAGCTAACCAGTAGCGACAGCCAACAGCTCACCACTTACTGCATTGTACTACCTGCATGTCTGAGTGATTTGTAGTGGATCTGACGACCGGGTTTCTGACACTGTGTGAATGTATCTGTAAATTTGGACTTCACATGGTCCGTCACATGGCTAAGAAGAGTCGCCACCATGAGCTCCATGATTTGTTCTGTCCTAATTGAATGGTGTAGCTGTGCAGTTCCAGTTAAAGAGGAATTGTGTAGTATGTACAGAGACTCATGGGAAAAGGTGTCTCCTTCTGAGTATGAGGAAGTGAATCAGGGTGTGAAACAGGAAACTCAGTCACAGCATTCCTTTATCCTCCTTCCTTCTGCCTCTCGAATAGCAACAACAATAATAGACCGTCCTCCTCAAGTGGTTTTATATCAGAGTGGCTTCATGGGATTTCAGCTGGTGGTGGTGTTGGGAACCCAACATCTGGAGAGTTTAACACCTCTGAAAGCTCCCTCATAGACAGTTATTACGTGAAGTGGCTAAGAGTACGCTGCCTGACGTCTGAGGTGCTGTTCACGCTGATCTTCGAGATGAGGTTTTGGGCTAAAACATGGTTCACACCCAGAAGACACGTGTGTGTTCACTAGGGGGTTTGATAGGAAATGAAGTGTCTATGTGTGTTGCAGACATGGAGAACCCTGGTTCCCATCACCACCACTGTACAAGAATCAGTTTAAAGAAGTAGTGCAGGGTAATAATACTCGAAACACAAAATCAAAATATAATAAAAAGACACAGAACTTTAACAAGACAGAATTCCATAAGGAAGTGGGAAAAGTCTTAGTCGCTGTCTCTTAGTAACGCTAGGTCGGATATATTGACCAGGTGTAGGATGTTTACCTGCTAAGCAGTGAGTTTTTGCTGTGTCAGGATGAAACTCGGGTGTAAACATGCCTGCTACACTACCTGCTTACAGTTTCCGCTCTCTGAAAGGTGGAACATACGGTAGAGACAGTTTTCCGTAACCTCAGTCAGAATTATCCCTGAACTTTGAGGAACAATAGGTTAAGGTTTGGAATGTCCTTCACCGTCTTCAGACCTACTGTTCCTGGACATGCTGTGCGTGCAAGACGGCCTATAAACCTTCCTGAACCGGAACTGTTCCGTGAGGAGAGGTGGGAAATCTCCTGACAGCTACAGGAAGCATTACCTGGTCTTACTGAGTACTGACCTGAAGGATGTCCAGACCTACACACAGCCCACATGTTAACCTCAGTAGATCGTAACTCAGAGCTGCTGCTAACTTCATTTACGAAGCCAACATGATGTGACACATGCAGCTGCACATTAGCCTTAGCTCAGGCACAGAGCTGCTACAGCGAGCTCCAGACCCCAGACACACCTGTAGCGGATCTGCTGCATGCAGGGTACACCAGGAACGGGGTCTCTGTGGGGTTGTTTTGCTGAATTGTTCTTTTAGAATGAAGCATGTTAAACCATGCAGCTGGTGGAGCAAGGAACGTCTAACTCTTCTCCCTCTCCCGTCAGATGAGGACGAACGTGCCGTCGTGGTGTGACCGGATCCTGTGGAAATCTTACTCAGAAACCCACATAGTCTGCAACTCCTACGGTAAGATGTCCTGACCTCGGCAGTGCTGCTTTATCCCCAGTTGTTTACAGTATATATCCAGGGCTGGGCTTTACTCACCATCGTATGAGGTGAACAACATCTTAGCAGCCACCTGGGAGACCCTAGCACAAACCCAACAAAGTGATCAGAAACGGCCCACTAGCTTCCTTTGTGAGTTTCATGGTGTCTCTCTGTTACGCAGCATGCACTACGACACGACAGGACATGAAGCAGCAGTTGACAAACTGAGCGGTTGTTGCACCTAGATGCTTCAGTTCCGCAGTAATAGTAATGGCTTGTGGTAGAGGTGGGATCCTCGGACAGTGTCCATGTTTAAAGCAGCTCAGCTCTGCAGTACAACCCGCCCTACTGCCGGTGCGTGTCTGTGGAGGCTGCAGGACTGTGTGCTCTATCACCTGTTAGTGATGGGTGAGGCTGAAACACCTGAGCTCAGAACTTCACCTGAGAGTCCCTACAGTCTGTGGGAGACTTGCGGTGTTTGTTAGAATGCTGCTGGTATTTGCAGGAGTTAGTATTTCCTGGGAGCGTCAGGTCTCTTCCTGTGAACGCTGAGCCTTACCCAGGGTACAAACAACAGGACTGAACTATTAATCAGCCATTTCCTTTCCTCTCTCCCTCTCTTCCTCTCTCCCTCTCTCAGGGTGCACGGATGACATTGTCACCAGCGACCACTCGCCTGTGTTTGCTTCGTTCGAGGTGGGCGTCACGTCACAGTTTGTCTCCAAGAAAGGTGCGATCGACTCAGACATCTACACGCATGATCATTTCCAGTAAAACTCAGATTACAGCACAGAGAACTTCTCTCTTACTCCCTCTCTTCTCTCTCTCTCTCTCTCTCTCTCTCTCCCTCTCTCTCTCTCCTTGTCTCTCTCTCTCCCTCTCTGTCCCTGTCTCTGTCCCTCTCTCTCTCTCTCTCTCTCTCTCTCTCTCTCTCTCTCTCTCTCTCCCTCTGTCTCTCTCCCTCTCTCTCCGTCTCTCTCCCTCCCTCCCTCCCTCTCTCTCTCTCTCTCTCTCTCTCTCTGTCTCTCTCCCTGTCTCTCTCTCTCTCT
>CM067488.1:21717798-21731542 GCA_034552555.1 Semaprochilodus insignis
TCTCTCTCTCTCTCTCTCTCTCTCTCTCTCTCTCTCTCTCTCCCTGTCTCTCTTCTCTCTCTTCTCTCTCTTTCTCTCTCCCTCTTCTCTCTCTCTCTCTCTCTCTCCCTCTCTCTTCTCTCTCTCTCTCTCTCTCTCTCTCTCTCTCTCTCTCTCTCAGGTTTGCCGAAGACGTCAGAGCAGGCGTATATAGAGTTTGAGAGTATTGAGGCCATAGTGAAGACTGCCAGCAGAACCAAGTTCTTCATAGAGTTCTACTCCACCTGTTTGGAGGGTAGGGTTCTGTTCATACCAACATTCTATTAACCAAACAGCACTAACATTACTCTGAACACCACAACACGCTGAACACAGTGAAATGTGAAAAAGTGTACATATGGGATGTAACACTTGGGAGACTGTACTCCTCACAAGACTGGACAGACTGTGATGTGCAGGAGGATTCCAGCTACTGAAAGAAGAACAGGGAGGTGCTCCTCCTCAGTTCAGGAGCTGAAGCTTTCTAAGCTCTTTCAAACAGAACTTGGATCTCCCCAACTCAGTCTTTAAGTGCAAATAAGAACTCCTTTGCTGCTCATGGAGTGAGCAGACAGTGACAGGATTGTGCAGGGTCTCCCCAGGGGACTGAGGGAAAACAGGAGTTACTCCACCTCTTTTCACAAGATAAAACTTTCACTCACAGCTCCAGGTGAGACATGCTAGTGTTTCAGTAGGGAGCCAGTACGACGACACTGTCAGGTTAAGTGGAGTGCAGTGCGCCCCCTGCTGACCAAACTCTACAGTGTTTAAATTGCGAGCAGTGGAAAAACAAAACACCTGAGTTTATTTAAGACAGTAGAATAACTTCAATAACAGGTGAGAACGCTGTAGTGTATGACACCCGCTGTGTGGTTTATTACTTGTTTTGTGGGCGGAGTCAGTAGTATAAAACAATAGCACAGTGTATCCCTCCACCAATGAATGCTCCAAACTATCATAAACATCAGGCAGCGTATTCAGAACCATCTCATGTAGGAACTTTCTGTGAGGGAGCTTTTAGAGGTGGACGTCTGGTTACCTTCACCACCACTGGGAACAGTTCTGACTTCATCTAGAACTAGGTAGAACTACGTAGCTAGGAAGCATTCTCTGTTGGAACACTAAACACGGTCGTAAGTCGCTCTGGATAAGGGCGTCTGCTAAATCCTTTACAGCCTCAGTATTCCTGCTGCTGCTCTCTGTAGTTACTGTGGATCTTCAGCTTGTACTGAGGCTTAAGTGACGCTGTAGCTCCATTGTAGCACTAAAGAAACCGAAGGCAGAGTCATCTCTCTGGCTTCCTCTGATTGGGTTCTCTCTTTGTCCTGTAGAGTTTAAGAAGAGCTATGAGAACGACTCTCAGAGCAGTGATAATATAAACTTCCTGCGTGTGGGCTGGTCCTCCAAGCAGCTCACCACCCTGAAGCCCATCCTCTCGGACATAGAGTATCTGCAGGACCAGCATCTGCTGCTGACCGTCAAGTCTCTGGATGGGTACGAGTCTTACGGTGAGTACGCTTGTGCATGCGTGTTCTCCTGACCTGCGGTGTGTCTGATGGTCTAGGTGATTAGGTGATGTCGATGTGGCCTGGGGTGACTCGGAGGAGCGTGCACGCCTCCTGTTCTCCTTGGAAGCTCATGTTCTTGCTCACATGGAGTTGTGGTTGCAGCTGCTTCTCCTTGTGTGTCGTGAGTTATCGGAGCACCAGTATTGCTTTATGCCGCTATATAGTACCATATAGCGACACGTTCTGCGCCAGTCTGAAACCTTTTCACCATGAAAGGAACCGTTTAATCGTGACGAAGGTTTTTTGAGTGCTAATAGTTCTATATGGAACCACTTTCTTCAGCAGAGCCCTACCTTGTGGCATTGATTAGCTAGCAGACTACACATCCAAACACCCGGAAACTGCTTTCATTTCTGCTTCCTGTGAGTTCGATTCCAATTCCAGGTGTACAGATCCTAACAAGGTACATGCGTACAGAAAACCAAGCAGAGAGAAAGCGGAGAACTGTTCCATAACCAGCCACTGTAGAACCTGCTGTAGTACGAACACAGTAAAGAGAAGAATGGCTTTTCGATTCCAGCTTTCTGGTATGGTCTGGTTTAAGAAGGCCCTCCTGAGAAGCCTCTCAGTCTGGAGAGAGTCTTCAGCTGCAGTGGACGGATCCTCTCAGCCCAGGATGCCACCCAGCTGCAGTTTAGAGTCACCCAGAGAGGTTCTCTGTGACTGAGTCTTTCTGTGTGTGTGTGTGTGTGTGTGTGTTTGTAGGAGAATGTGTGCTGGCCTTGAAGTCGATGATTGGGAGCACAGCGCAGCAGTTTCACACCTACCTTTCTCACCGGGGAGAAGAAACGGGAAACATCCGCGGCTCCATGAGAGTCAGAGTGCCCTCAGAAAGAATGGGAACCAGAGAGAGGCTCTACGGTATGGGGGCCCCCCCCCCCCGTCCGACACACACACACACACACACACACACACACACACACACACACACACACACACATTATTGGCCGTGTATAAAGACTTGATGGTGAAATTGGTGCTTATGTAAATGTACAGTATAAATACTAATAAGGCAGTCAGTGAAGTGTACACTGAATATACAGCTCTGTGTAATTCAGCAGCAGCCAAAAGTTCCCCTAACACAATACCTGTTTAATCATTACCCTAAAACAGTAATAAACTGTTTATAACAAGTGGAGTTACAGTCAGAGAAAAGACTGTCATCACTAACAATGATAGAGGCAGAGAACTAAAACCAGGCAGCAGTGATAAACTAATAGATGAGGGAATTAATGAAAAAGACCATTAAACTGAAAGATGAGGCAGGTATAAAAACGACTGTTGCTAAAAGATAAATACGACTTAACAATTTAGCATCAGACATCAGTAATGGTAAATAATGGTACATAAACATGCTGTATAGATACAACTACACACTGTAAAGAGTAAGAATAAAGGCAGATCAGCGACTCGGGGCAGTGCCATCAGCAGCGCCTGATTTCACTTACTGGCTGATTGATTAGGTACTCAGGTGTTGGGTGGTACCTGTAAACACAGGGTTTAAAAGGTTCAGCCTGCACCCTCGCACCGCGGATCACAGGGTGTAGCTTCTGTATGTTACACAGATAAACACTTACTGCCCAGATCAGCACAGGGGCACATACAGGACTGACTCCATTTACAGCACACACCAGGGAGCAGAACATTCCAGTGGACACATTCTTACATTCATCCATCCGTCTGTTCATCCATCCGTCTGCTCGTCCGTTCATCCATCTATCTGTCTGTGTACTTCCAGAGTGGATCAGTGTGGATAAGGACGAGACTGGAGGTCCAAAAGGGAAATCTATGCCCCCTCGATCCGGACATGATTACGTGAAGTGAGATACATACATACATACATACATACATACATACATACATACATACACACACACACACACACACACACACACACACACACACACACACACAAACCATGTTAGCTGTAAGTTAGTTTTAGCTCGCTGGATTGCTCAGGCTCAGAGGGCGGGGCGAGCGATGCTGGCCTTGGGATTGGTTAGGAAATGCTTACAGAAGCATTAGGCACTATTAGAACCCATTTTATATGGAGAGATGGGAAATATATGGAATACAGCAGCTGGTTATTAGACATCCGTAGGATGTTCATGGGACACACAGAGGAGGGGTATATTGTGGCCCAGAGGAACAAGGTTTTTAGAAAGAACGCAGGTTCAGCCTTTAGGTGCATCATTGTGCTCAGTAGAGCGTTCATCATGAATCACATTAAGTCTGTGACGTAGTGTAGACAGCTCCTGTTATCAGCTACAACAACACTGTTAGACTGTATGCTTAGAACTAACATACTAACCAAACACAGCGGTGATGATGATGATGATGATGTGGTGTTCCCGCAGACCATCTCTGAACAGGAAAGAGCTGGGTAAGGTGTCAGAGGAGGGAGAGAGGAACGCTTCAGGACGATCTGGATTCACACATGGTTCCACTAAAGAAGACAGTACGCAGACAAGGTACATGACCACATCAAAGAAAGCAGCTCACCTGCTTGCACAAATTCCCACACGTTCACTATATGGCCAAAAGTGTGTGGACACCGCTCCTGATTATCCTAACTTCAGCCACACTTGCTGCTAACAGGTGTATAAACATCCTGCAGCCTCCAGAGACGGGCACTGACTGACTCGTACTGAAGAGCTCAGAGACTTTAATGATGGGGGGCCACCATTAAGGGTTTGGGCTCGGACCCTCGGTTCCAGTGAAGGGTGATGTCAATACTCGTATTATAACAATTCTATAAAAACTGTACTTCCAGCTTTGTGCAGCAGTTTGGAGACTGTGTCCCTGTGCACAAAGCCAGATCCATAAAGACATGGACGGAGGACTCAGGGTTGGAGGAACTCCAGTGGTCTACACAGAGCCCTGACCCCGTCAACCCTTTTGGACACCTTTGGGATGAGATGGAACGTTGACCTTCTCGTCCAACATCAGTGTCTGACCTCACTAAAGGGCTTTTGACTGAACGGAGACAATTTTCTGCAGACACTCCGGAATCATGTGAAAAGTCTTCCCAGAGGAGTGGAGGCTGTTATAGCTGCTAAGGGGAACCAACTCCATATTAATGCCCACGGTTTTGGATTGGATGTGTAACAAGCTCATATAGGTGATCTGTAGGTGTGATGGTCCGGTGTCCACATACTTGCAATATAGTGTTTAATCAGTATCTGAATAAATGCGTCGCTGTGATGAGCTGTGTTCAGGTTCTTGTGTGTTTGTGATTGATCTGATCAGCTGCTCTGTTATCTGTGTTGTGACGGGTTGCTAGGTCGAAGCAGGACTCCGGTGACGGAGACGCCTCCACATGCAAAAACAGCTTCAACAACCCCGCCTACTACATCCTAGAGGGTGTTCCCAACCAGTCGGCCGCCCTGGCCACAGACCTGCTTCCAGGGTCTGCTCACCCTCCTGCACCTGGAAAATCCGCACCCCCTGCTAGCGGAGCTGGGAAGGGCAAGCCCCCGAGTGGAAGCTCCATTCAGACGCGCAGGCAGACGGGCGGCCGACCTGTGCGACCAATCAGCGAGGAAGTGTTATCCGAGGATGATGGAAACCCCGGGGTACACGCCGGCGGCTCATTGAACCGCCCACCACCCGACTTCCCACCTCCTCCCCTCCCCAAAGGTGCCCTCGAGCTGCCGGATGCCTCCTTTTTCCCTCCTGCAAAAGAGAGCAAACCTCGACTACACCCAGACCTGGCAGACATCAAGATCCCACCGCCAGCAGCCGTCCCCTCCAAACCTCTCTCCTCCCCCAGCTTTGCACCGCCTGCGGGAGGAGGTGGAGCCTTCTGTCTTGACCATCCTACATCCGTATTGAACCCAGGCCCCTCCCCTTTCAGAAGAGGTGGTGGGACTTCAGGAGTGGACGACCAGTCATGTTCTGTGCTGCATCTGGCAAAGAAACTGAGTGAGGTGGAGTACCCGGCTGGGCAGGACCGGGGGCCAGGAGGGGCAATGCTGAAAGGAGGAGCCACCTCCCACCTGCGAGGAATGGGCCTGGGGGAAGCGTGCCGCACTTTTCCTCCTCGATCCATCCAGGAGGAGAGCATAGCAGAGGATCTGCCAGAGGAGGTGAGGAAGACTGCAAAGAGCTGTAAACATTACCTCCTTTAGCTGTTAGCTTTAGGCTAACTTTGGTGTTATTCAGAGCTCAGCTGCTGTTCCAGTACAGTGAACCTGTATCGCCCCCTACAGGTCCTGTAAGGTATTGTAGATCTGTCAAAATGGCCACATGAGCTCTTCATACTGTAAACAAGTGCAGTTGTCTTTCGGGACCCTTGACGGGAACACTGCCTAAAACTTCACCATGCGCTTCCCTTCTTACGATCCCAACACTCTGGAATAGGGTCAATCTGGACTCATCAGACCACATGACCTTTATCCATCACTCCAGAGTCCAGTCTTTATGCTCCCTAGCAGACTGAAACTGATCAGTCTAACAAGTGGTCGTCTTATGTCCACACAGCTGTTTGGTCCCGATCCTGGTAGTTCTGGTTGTCTGGGAATGATATTACTGTCACTGTTAAACAGAGTCGGGAATTCTACCGTCCAGTTTTACCTTCACTGAGACTTTAAGTGTCTCAGATCACGCTCGTTCTGGATCTTGCCAATCTCCACTCCTTCCAGGTATTAATAATGTGCTGGACAGTTCTGAACCCAATTCCAGCCATTCCAGCTTCTCCTTAGTGGTGTTCTTTGCTTGATGCAGGGCAATAATCTGACCTTCTGAAACTCAATGAGATCTTCTCCATAGCCACAAGACACGACTTCCCACACGCTAGTGCACTAGTGAGAAGCTGCTCTCTGTATGAGTTAGAGGGTAACAGAATAAATACCAGCTGGAACACACATGATCCAATCAGAGTCTCTGAAGTACACTCATACAAGTCAAGTCAAGTCAACATTTATTTATATAGCGCTTTTTACAACAGAGGTTGTCACAAAGCAGCTTTACAAAGAATCTGGTGTCCGAGCCCCCAGTGAGTAAGCCCAGGGCGACAGAGGCAAGGAAAAACTCCCTCAGAAAAAGGAAGAAACCTCGAGAGGAACCAAGACTCAAGGGGAACCCATCCTCCTCGGGTCAACACCAGATAACAGGACAAGCAAAGAAAAGGAGTGAAGTTAGAGAAATTAAAGTCTGAGTCTGATTAGTCTGTAGTTAAGTAGCTGGTTCATCAGATCAGCGGGACGCAGGCCAAGCTTCCACAGTGCAGGACAGCCAGGAGCTCCGTGGTGGTTAGAGGACTCCGTGGTGGTTAGAGGGGTGAGCTCTTTGGTCCAGGCAGTGTATCCCACTGTAACCTCTCTAATGAGGGTCTAAAGGGCAATCTGCTGTGTGCACTGTGTTATTAAAGGTTCTGGTGTAAGTAAAGCAGCTCAGAGAGGCAGATTTGTACTCTGTGGTGGAGACAGGAACCAGGTGTCCGGGGTGTTTAGTGCTCCTACCCCACGCCTACCCAACAGAAAGCTCTTACAGGAAATGGTTACGGAAATCAGAAGACTAAAACACTGAACACAGTCAGACCTCTTATACATGTTAAAGATGGTGAGAGACAGGTACGCTCAGTACGTTCAGCACGCTCAGTACGTTCAGCACGCTCAGTACGTAGTGATGCAGATGCACAGATTTTTTTAATGAATTTATTTTTCCACAGTTTGTCCAACATCAGCGTTCCATATGAACCTTAGCAGACGTGTAGGTTCACTGGTGGTTTTGGCTGTTTCTCCGTAGGGTATGTGGCAGGGTGGCAGCAGCAGCAGCAGTCTATCTGTGGAGTCCAGTGTTGGCGAGTGGCTGCAGAGGCTGGGATTGGAGCGCTATGAGGAGGGGCTGCTGCGGAATGGCTGGGACGACCTCGAGTTCCTCAGGTGAGGTTCACTACCTGCACATTGCGACATCTGCTTCTAAAGGCAGGAAGACTGCCCTCTGTTTGTATTGTATGGTACTGGGTTCATCTGGAATTGGACCAGATGTTTGGCGTCCATGACTCCCTATAAATTCTACTCCAGGTTTATTCCACTGCAGCAAAGGTTTTCCATTGTAGCTCCTGTAAAAGCTATGGAATATCTGGTCCTCTGTCCACTGCAAACCTGTGAACACAGCATCAGTGGTCTTTCCTAGTTCTGCTATCCTCACTGTGCCGGGTGAAGCTGGAACGCCAGATTTCTGTGTGATTTGTTGGAAGCTAATCTGAGCTCGGCTGTACTCACTACCCTGTAGATCAGTGGCTTGGCCAGCGGTGTATTTGTGTGATGCATGCTGGGAATTGTAGTGAGACAGCATTGACTGAAAATATTAAGCAACCATTGCCATAGCAACAGCCTAGCAACACCTTAGCAACCAGTCATGAGTTCTGTCCACCTGGTGAGGGTGAAGGACGTAGTGCTGTCCTGGCTTTAGGCCGGTACCAGTCCTGCTTTAGAGGAGGTCTCACCGGCCCGTCACCGGCCCGTCGGTACTGACTGCGATTAATGAATAACCTGTCTTTGCAGTGACATCACAGAGGAGGACCTGGAGGAGGCGGGAGTGCTGGACCCCGCCCACAAGAAGATCTTATTGGCCAGCCTAAGGCAGCAGCAGCAAAAGTGACCCAAGCCAAGCCGTCCAAACTGGACCGTCCTGGTTCCGACTGGTCAGACTGTGCCCTCTGAGAGAACCCCTGCACTGCTAACTGAAGATCCTTGATGTCGTAACAGACACAGATAAGAAACTAGAAGCACTCGGTCACTACAGGCCACTCCTGAGAACCGCCTGCGAGGAGGAGAACTCTACAGGCTTCATTCACATTCCTCCGGCGGGCTGTCGGCTGTTAGTCCATTAGCATTATGTTCAGTAACCTGCATGTGTTAGTCATTTAAAAAGGGAAACACAACCGAATACACCAAAATCAGCACCACCTGGTTATAACGAGCTAATAAATGTCACCAAGTCTTTACCTGTGTGTGTGTGTGTGTGTGTGTGTGTGTCAGTGTATGTGTCTGTGAGTGTGTGTCAGTGTGTGTGTGTGCGTGTGCGTATGCGTGTGTGTGTGTGTGAGAGAGAGAGAGAGAGAGAGAGTGTGCGAGTGAACACCAGCGACACTCCCGTTATTTAGTTCAGACCTTCCTCAGAGAGTCGGAGAGTCGGACACCATGTGGTGCTTATTTCTAATTGTTTCTGGTCAAACAGCCATAAAGATATTGATTATCAGCATCAGCGCAAACTCCAAGTCCTCAGCAGCTACATCCATGTGTCCACTCCTCACCTTCATTCCAGCTTCCATTCTTCTCAGGAGACGCACTTTCAGCTCCTCAGAGAGACGCACCTCCACAGTTCAGTCTTAGAAGCTGGTTCAGCATCTCCTTCTTCTCACCATCCAGATAACCCCAAACACACTCAGTGGTGTTGAGGTTGTGGACTCTGGGGTGGTCAGTCCATTGTTCTGAGAACACCAGCAGCTTTTTTGTTTGATGTGTGTGTCTCCTTTTCTCAGTGAGGAGCTTCTTGAACAGCTACACCTCCTTTCAGACCTCCATAGTGTTGAGGAGTCTCACAGTGGAAGAAGGACTGACAGAGACATCTGTGGATGTTCTCAGATCTGAAGCAGGAGTGGAGCTAGATGTTCTCCTCTCTCTCAGAGATGAGGCTTTAAGTGCTGCTAAGTGCAGTTCTGGTGGTCTGCCAGGTCTTCCAGGTGTCCCATTTTCTCCTCTGTTTAATCACTCCATTTATCTAGTCTCCTGGGAAGCGTCTCCTGAGAAATGAGCTTGTGGGTCTTTTGACCTGTAATGGGAGTTTTGTCCAGTGCTGCATTTGGGAGGATTCCAGAATGTTCTCCTCCAGTGACACCAGGCACAGATCCTCGTGTCTGGTATGTCAGCAGCTTTTCCTGTTCTGTTTCACCAAGTGTTCCAGCTCCGACCTTAAAACCGGATGTAGCTCCTCACTTCAGCCAGGCTCCCCTCGCTGCCCTTTTAGAACCCTGTAGCTCAGTTTGTGTGTTCGTTTTACCCCGTTTATGTTGTGTGAATGTTGCGTGTGATGAGCTGGTCTGGAATGACCAGGAAAGAGCCACTTGGTTCTGTTTTCTGGAGGCCTTGCTGCAGCAGCGACACCATCTCTGAGACTGACACTGCTGGCTGCTGGAGGCCCCGTTTAGAGTTCCTGGGAGTGGCCACTAGAGGTCACTGCAGGACTTCTTCAGATACTCTAATCCAGTCACTACTGTGGAAGTTCAGCCATGTCCACCTCCACACAGTCTAACTAAACTGTCCCGTGTCTCTGAGCACGTTACTGAGAACACAGCGTTTAGACCTGTCCTGAGATTTTGTGGGACGTCTGTATTTGGGAGGTCCTGTCCTGTTTAAGTCCTGCACAGTTTTGGAAACACAGCCAAGTAGCCTTTATGGTAGCGTTCGCTGCTGAACAGCGGCGCCGGAGAGGACCACGTATCGTCTCTTCGTTGCTCAACGACTCTGCTTGCTCTCGCTGGGTCTGTTCAGCCTCCTGCCTCGGTGCGTGTGGTGTTTCCCCCTGGGTGATGATCAGACTGTTTTAACCTCATTTTATTAATATTTAAACCTAATATTTGTGAATCTGTGCTCTGTGCTGTTGTTGTTGTTGTTGTTGTTGTTCTCGTTGTTTTTCAGGTGAATAAAAACTAACCGCTGACGTAAGCGCTGCCTGTCTGTGCTGTGATTGGTCGAGAGGGAGAGGGCTGGGTGGTGGTGGGGGGTCAGAGGTTCCTCTGTCCGGGTTCTGATGAATACACGGCGTGAGTGATCCTCTAATGAGGTGTAGAATAGACCGTATATACAGAGCTGACTGTGTCCATGTGTCTTCTCCTTACGTACGCTGAGGTTTGGGCACCCTGGTCACATGACCCCTAGGGGATTTATGTAGCGGTTTCTGATTTTATCTGATTGGACACCTGATGAAGGTGGTGAAAGGTGTCTGGAGTAGAAGTCCTGGAGCTCTCTGTTCTGTGTGTTAAAGTCAGTAAATGGAGCTGTGCCGGGAATGAGCTGGGAATGCCGTGTTTCGGTGTGCGATTCCTCTGGAATGTGTTCTCATATTTAATATCATTATGAGGATTAACAGGGTCGTTGTGGTATAAATGCTCTGCATTATGAATACGACTGTATGACTGTATGTATTTATATATGTAGATCAGGGTCAGGAGTAGACCACCAGCCCAGTCAGCCTCATGTGTATGTTGTTCTATAGACGAGTACACGCTGTCAGCTCTAGGTCTCGTATCTCCGTGTTTCTGATTCTCAGTGTTAGTCATTTGAGCTGGGCTTCTTTATGTTAATGACCTGAAGGCGGTCTGATTACATCCCCCACATTAGAGCGGTCAGCGTATGACTCTCTCCTGTTGGATTACTCTTCTGTAGGTACCGCTTCAGTTCGGTTATTTATCGGGCTGGTCAGCTCAGAAACCAGAGGGACCAGAACACGATGGAGAACAGCTGCGGTGGACGACAGAAGAGTTCGTATTCACAACACTCGACCGACACCAGACAGTCTGCACACTCTGAGCTCGTACTTCAGCTCCTGGTCTGCTGGGCTGGACAACCAGCACCCAATAACACCCAACGTCCAGATAGTCACACACCGATGTATATGTATATACACTGCTCAAAAAACTTTAAGGAACACTTTGAAAACACATCAGATCTCAATGGGAAAAAAATCATGCAGAATATCTTTTCTCATATGGGCTGGGTAATGTGTTAGGAACGAAAGGATGCCACATCGTTTGATGGAAATTAAAATGATCACCCTACAGAGGGTTGAATTCAAAGACACCCTGAAAATCAAAGTGAAACAATGATGCAGCAGGCGAGTCCATTTAACCACAATTCCATTGCAGCAACTCAACATGGTACTCAGTAGTTTGTATGGCCCCCACGTGCTTGTATGCATGCCTGACAACGTCGGGGCATGCTCCTAATGAGACGACGGATAGTGTCCTGGGGGATCTCCTCCCAGATCTGGACTAGGGCATCACTGAGCTCCTGGACAGTCTGAAGTGCAACCTAGCGGCGTTGGATGGACCAAAACATAATGTCCCAGAGGTGTTCTATTGGATTTAGGTTAGGCGAGCGAGGGGCCCAGTCAATGGTATCAATTCCTTCATCCTCCAAGAACTGCCTGCATACTCTCGCCACATGAGGCCAGGCATTCTCGTGAACCAGGAGGAACCCAGGACGCATTGCACCAGCGTAGGGTCTGACAATGGGTCCAAGGATTTCATCCCGATGCCTAATAGCAGTCAGGGCGCCGTTGTCTAGCCTGTAGAGGTCTGTGCGTCCTTCCAGGGATATGCCTCCCCAGACCATCACTGACCCACCACCAAACCGGTCATGCTGAATGATGTTGCAGGTGGCATAACACAACGTCTCCAGACCCTGTCACGTCTGTCACATGTGCTCAGGTAAAACCTGCTCTCATCTGTGTAAGGCACACGGCGCCGGTAGCAGATCTGCCAATTCCGGTGTTCTATGGTAAATGCCAATCGAGCTCTACGGTGCTGGGCAGTGAGCACAGGGCCCACTACAGGAGGTCGGGCACTCAGCCCACCCTCATGAAGGCTGTTTCTGATTGTTTGGTCAGACACATTCACGGCAGTGGCCTGCTGGAGTTCCTTTTGTAGGGCTCTGGGAATGCTCATCCTGTTCCTCCTTGCACAAAGGAGCAGATACCGGTCTTGCTGAGCGGTTAAGGACCTTCTACGGCCTTGTCCAGCTCTCCTAGAGTAACTGCCTGTCTCTTGGAATCTCCACCATACTCTTAAGACGGTGCTGGGAGACACAGCAAACCTTCTGGCAATGGCACGTATTGATGTGCCATCCTTCAGGAGTTGGACTACCTGTGCAACCTCTGTAGGGTCCAGGTACCGCACCATGGTACTAGTAGTGATGCTGACCCAAGCCAACTGCAAAACTAGGGAAGAGTCAGTCAGAAAAGATGAGGAGGGACAAAATGTCAATGACCTCCACCTTTTAAACCATTCCTGTTCTGGGGGTCGTCTCATTGTTGCTCCTCTAGTGCACCTGTTGTTCATTTCATTAACACCAAAGCAGCTGAAACTGATTAACACCCCCCTACTACTTAACTAACCAGATCAATATCCCAGAAGTTGAACAGAGTTGATGATATACTCTGATTAAAAAGTGTTCCTTAAATTTTTTGGAGCAGTCTATATGTATATGTATAAATATGTATATATAGATATATATGTGTGTGTGTGTGTATATAATATATATATATTTGGCACGCGTGATGTGTGTGATACAGATATAGATATATGATGTTTCAATATAACAGGTTCTCAGTTGAACCTGGATTGAATAAGTATTCAATTGAAACTGTGTTAATAAGATGTGTGTGTGTATATATATATATATATATATATGTGTGTGTGTGTTTCCAGGGGGTTAGTTGGAACGTTGCTCCAAGTGTTGAAGATGGCTTCACGAAGGGCATCCACTGTCTGGAACTAATGTCCATTTTTGTAAACTTCCCTTGCCATCCATCCCCAAATGTTCTCAATTGGATTTAGATCAGGGGAACATGCAGGATGGTCCAAAAGAGTGACGTTGTTCTCCTGGAAGAAGTCCTTTGTCAGTCGGCCCTTGGTCATGAGGGATGCCTGCTGCAACATCTCCACATAGCCAGCTGCTGTTTGACGCCCCTGTAGAACCTGAAGCTCCATTGTTCCACTGAAGGAAAAAGCACCCCAAATCATGATGGTCCCCCCCCCCAATGTGCCGTGTAGAAAACATCTCAGGTGGGATCTCCTTGTCACGCTGGAAGCCATCAGGACCATCAGAGAATAAAACTTTCTTCCACCTTTCAGTGTCCCATGTTTCGTGCTCCCTTGCAAAGTCCAAATGGGCAGTTTTGTGGCGTTGAAGGAGACGTGGCCTTTGCGTGGCCTTGCCCTTCCCTCGCAGATGCCGTCTGATGGTTATTGAGCTGCAGTCAGCACCAGTAATGGCCTTAATTTGGGTCGAGGATCGTTCCGTGTCTTGACGGACAGCCAATCGGATCCTGCGGCTCGGTTCCGGTGAAATTTTTTTTGGGTCTACCACTTGACTTTTTTGTTCCATAAGCCTCAGGATCTTTTAAAAAAATACTAAATGACTGTCTTACTG
>CM067488.1:21769891-21787899 GCA_034552555.1 Semaprochilodus insignis
AGGTAGAGAGGTAGAGAGAAGGAGAGAGAGAAAAACAGAGAGAGGTAGAGAGAAGGAGAGAGAGAGAAACAGAGAGAGGGAGACAGAGAGAGGTAGAGAGAGGGAGAGAGGGAGAGAGAGAGAGAGGTAGAGAGAGGGAGAGAGAGACAGAGAGAGAGAGGGAGAGAGACAGAGAGAGAGAGGTAAAGAGGTAGAGAGAGGGAGAGAGAGAGGGAGAGAGAGAGAGAGAGGTAGCGAGGTAGAGAGAGGGAGAGAGACAGAGAGAGAGAGAGGGAGAGAGACATACAGAGAGGGAGAGAGACAGAGACAGATACAGAGAGAGAGAGACAGATACAAAGAGAGAGAGACAGAGAGAGAGAGGTAGAGAGAGAGAGAGAGACAGAGAGAGAGAGAAAGAGAGAGAGAGAGACAGAGAGAGAGAGAGAGAGACAGAGACAGATACAGAGAGAGAGAGACAGATACAGAGAGAGAGAGGTAGAGAGAGAGAGAGAGAAAGAGAGAGAGAGACAGAGCGAGAGGTAGAGAGAGAGAGAGAAAGAGAGAGAGACAGAGAGTCGTTAACCAGAAACAAGGAATGGTACGGACTGGAACTGTATCGTTGTTTGGGATCCGGTGATGGCCGGGTTTGAGGATGTAGGTCTTAGCAGTGGTTGCTAACGTTAGAGATCACTTTCTCTCATTAGCTAACTCATCAACTGCAGACCTCTCCTCTTCTCAACCTCACCACAAGGAAAGAGCTGGAATGAGAACCTCAGCGAGAACCTCAGCCAGGACAGAAGTAGCTTGGCACGTGAAGGTTTCCTTTCTGTCCATTTTTCTCCCCCGGAATTCCGAAGCCAATGGCTCTTTGTTGATACCTGAAGCTCATAACTTCTTGGCACAAATGAAACGTAGATGAGCATTTAGGTGCTTTCTTTGTCTTGCTGCCATTACTGGACCTTCCTGTGTACTTGCTCTCGGAACGGACATTACTGAGCGATCACGATCCAAAGGCTCCTGGGACAAGCATCTCTGGGCTTGGTTGGTCTAAATGCTCTTGGCATTACTGGGCTTTCTAAGTCAGATTACTGTTTTGATGGACGTCGCTTGTTCCACCTTTTGTAGGGGAAAGAGGTATAACGTTCTGCAAGGGCCAGGTCAATCACCAGCATGCAGCATGCAGCAAGACGGCTGCCGTGAAAGCCACCACCAGGGAAGAAACCCAGCGACCGGTGACGTCCATGGGTTCCAGACTTCATTCACCGCGATGAATCTGCAGTAACAGTATAATTTCTGACTGTTAGTTTGTCCAGGTACTTTTGAATGAGGGGGCTGCGCACGACGAGGGCTGTAATTCCTACACCCCTCACCTGATTTCACCTCATCAGCTGTGGCTAAAATAACGACAACTCTGTTGATGCCCCAATACGTATGGACAAAGCTGGAGGTGCAGGTGTAAACACTACCAGGTAAACAAAGACTTCAATCGCTCAAACCACCGCAAGCTATCAGGTTACGATCAAGGTTACAGGGGTGGTCTTGTCTTACCTGAAGTGCTTCTATTAAAAAGGCTTATTCTGAAACTTTACAGTGTTTAAAGATGAAACACCACACCGGTATCGGTGTTCACTGATACTCCGTATCGCTACTGGAAAACAGGAAGTGGTATCGTGCCGGCTGTAACTCTAATGTAAGGTCATGTGTAGTGCATCCACTCAGAAAGCCAATTACGCTTCAGCATCTCAGCATCCAACCCATTATAACTGACAAAGAGCAGAGAGGGAGAGAGAGAGAGAGAGAGAGAGAGGGAGGGAGAGAGAGAGAGAGGGAGGGAGATATGCTGATATCACGTTACAGAAACCGGTATGGGTTCTGTGGAACCAGCGCAGGAAATGAGAGGAGTCGACTGTATGAGTGTACTAGACTGTCTCGAGTGTGCGTGTGTTCAGAGCTCTGTCATTCGTCATGAAGATGAATCCTGAATAGCCGACGGCCGTGTCTCCTCTCCTCTCCCCTGATAACGTACATCGGCTGTATTTCTGCAACGGAGAGCACTGTGTGTGTGTGTGTGTGTGTGTGTGCGTGCGCGCCTCCCTCAGCCCTCCACGAGAGCCATATTTCAGGAAGGCCGCCTGTGACTGAACCGTCCTCTCTCAACTTTATTACACAGAGTGAGTGTGAGGGACACTCCCTGAGGACGGACCACACAAGCCTGAGAAACACAGCAGACACAGCAGGGAGAAGTACGGAGCGCTAGAACGTTAGGCTACAATTTCCTACCGGGATTATTAGCATGGCACATCAGTAGTTAGTGCGGAAGCATGGGAGCATGTCAGTATGGAAGTAAGCTCCCCAGACAGACAATAA
Source organism: Semaprochilodus insignis (assembly GCA_034552555.1). Taxonomy (NCBI): domain Eukaryota; kingdom Metazoa; phylum Chordata; class Actinopteri; order Characiformes; family Prochilodontidae; genus Semaprochilodus; species Semaprochilodus insignis. The sequence goes on from CM067488.1 coordinate 21,772,238, forward strand.
GTCTTCTGCGTGTTTAAGGTGGTAGTACCTTCAGGCTCCTGCAGATGGCACTGCACAAGGATGATGGGGCTATAAATACCTGCGGGGTGTGAGTGACGGGATCCGTAGATTGGGAAGAGGTGCTACAGTGCAGGGAATGTCTCATTCCATGTGTTGAAAATGGCTCCAAAGCAGATGTTAATGATTGGCTAAAAGGAGGGACTGCATTTGGGTGTGCCAAAGACCATAGTGTGAAGGAAGTAGCTGAATCTGCAGGAAGCGTACGGTCATACGGGTCTACCAGCAGCGGCTAAAATCCCAGTCTACAGGGAATTCTCCTCGGAATTGTGCCAGGGAAGGCATCCACCAAATCTGGCCCAATTGCACTGTTCTACAGAAGAACATTGCTATAGCAGAATGGAAGAACCTCGGTATGGAAGTACGCTACTGTGGAAGCATGGGAAAACATTAGTATGGAAGAACTTTACTGTGCAAGCATCGGAGACGATTAGTATGCAGGAATGTTCTTGTGGACATCATTCATCCCAATTAAAATAACATTCTCAGACGTCTTAAACTTGGAAATGATGCAACTAGGTGAAATGCAGCAATGTCAAACCACCACTAGGCACTACTAGCACGGAGTCTTCTCCACGAAAACGTCCCTTCTGGACCCGTGTTTCCAGGTTCCCTACTGCAAGTTCAGTAATATCCACCTCAAGAGCATTCTAAAAACCCACAAACGCCAGTCCTTAGAGCGTTCAGACCAGCACGGTCCATCCCGACACCATTTAGGCCAATAAAGCTGAGTAACGCCCATCCCAGAGGAGCAACATGGACAATAAATCCCAGAACTGCACATCCTTAGTGTGCCTGGATAAAGACTATTTCAGACCAGCATTCAGACCGAAAGGGAGTGGAATCTCGAAAAACTGGTCACCGTCTCCTTCAACTCTGCAGGGCTGGGAGTGACACTGTCGCTGCGAGGCCATTACTTACACAAGGACGACATTGGCTTTGACAGTCCTGCTCAATGAAGACAAATGGGCCGAAAGATTAAATGTTACCCAAAATAACCTGAGCCGTGAAACCTGGGTTCTGATTTAAAACAAATACGTTGGATCCTGAACTGAGGCAAAATTCCAGCCAAATTTATACCCATCCCAAAGGCATTTGGAACTTCCCAAAGCTATTCCCATTAAGAAAGCCCAGTAATCCCATTCTAAGAGCATTCGGGACAAGATAACCTAGCAGCACCCTTCATGAGTGCACTGGGACCAAAAAAGTCCAGGGATGCCTATCCCAAGAACTCCGGATCGTGACAGCTCAATAATGTCAATCCAAAGAGTAGCTGTACCAAGAAAGTTTACAGACTAGGAAAGCCCAGTAATGACCCTAAGTATGCCAGTACCCACAGTACTGGTGCCAAGACAGTCCAGTTACAGCAATCCCAAGACTGTTTACTCCAGGAAGGTCCGGCATTGTCAGTTTCCAGGACCTTCAGAATAAGAACTGTCAACAATCGTATTGCCAACAAGATAACACTGTGCCAGGTGCCCACGTCTCACAGCTCCCACTGGTACCCAAGGGAGGCGCACTGGCACACCATGCTACGCTCGTTCCCAGAGTTTTCAGAGTAAGAAAGTCCAGTAAGGCCAATACATACTCTATAAGCACCAGTACAGCCCGGTTCCACCAATCCCCAGAGTGTTTACACCCGGAGAGTCCAGTAATGTCCCTCTTCAGAGCATTCGGAATCAGAAAGCCTGTCACAGACCTGTCCTAACAGCACTCAGGAGTGGCAGAACTACAACAGCAGGGGGCGAGAGTGACACTGTCGCCATGAGGCCGGTACCGTCTGGAAGAAGCCATTGGCTTTGAAGGGCAGGTAAATGAAGACAAATGGGCCGAAAGAGCAAATGTTAGGTCGGCCCAGAACTTCTCCTGTCCCTTACCCAAAACGACGTTTTCTGGAGATAATGCATTACCGTATTAGCTGCATACGGTGCAGCAATCAGTGAAAAATGCCCTTGGTGTGCAGTCCATTCTGCCGCACGTCTCCGACTTTGCGTCTTTGAGAGCAGTGATCCGAGGACGCGAATGCAATTTAGCATAAGCAGTCATGAAGGGGCGTGCGACAGACTCTCTGACTCTGATCCTCCGTTCTTCTTCCTCCATTGGTCTGTCCTTCAACGGGACGATGCGCCAGAGGGAGACGCAGCGGCTCAGGGACAATTGTGCATCCGAGCAAACGCAGGACACACACTCAAATGGTTGTCAAGGATGCACCGTAAGGACGGAAGAGAGGAATTACACAACTGGAGGCTCTGTTGGTCAGATCAAGCACACATTCTACACAGACCCTGAGCACAGTTAACACATACCACACGCGTTAATAACAGCCCTCCTTAGATCCTCATACAGCACACACGCAGCGTGATGCGGTATGGAGTGTGTGTGGAGGTCTCTTTGTCTGGAAGGGCAAAGGGCTGGTAATGACATTAAGGAGGATAATCGCCTTCAATAACTTTTAGCTCCTGAGAGCTAAACCAAGATCAATGTACAGCTTCCTGTGTGTCTCTGCGTGTGCGGAGGGGTATGTGTGTGCGGTATAAGACATCGTTTGTGAATTACATTAACATATTCCGGGCTACAAAGAACCCACGTAAGACCTGCACCGGCCTGCGGGTGTGCTGGAGATCCAGACAGGTGACATACTACAGTGAAAGCCGGAATAAACGACTGGAGAAACATTCCGAGCGGACCTGCTTCCGTAAGGCGTCCTGCACAATCCTGCAACAAAGCAGTCATCATCAAGCCGCACTCTGTGGCATGTATGAAGGTGCTGAGCAGGACCAGTTGACCTCGGTTTTGGATCCGGATGATCTAAGGACTTCTGAAGGTGGATTCATTACCGGAACAGGGACGGCCGGAGCTGCGGTCACACAGACCGCTCACCTGGCTAGTGTTCCCATAACAGGGACTGAAGTGTCATTCCTATTAGGATCTGTGGTCATGACATCAGCACAGGACCATTTAACTAAATGAGGTCAAAGACACTTAACAACCCAGTGAAGTATGTAGATGGATATCCATAAGGATCATATTCTGATATAACCCAGGACTTGCACACCGACTGCAACAAAGACACACCATCCTCCTTTACAAGGCGATGGGAGGAGTCTGTCCTGAACTCTGACCCCTAGTCTTTCCAACTTCCAGGGACCTTTAAATGTATTTAGATTTATCAGGAATTTAATTCTGAATACACATTTTCAGATCACCACTGAACACAGCTGGGATGGTTACAGATTATAGATTACCAGATTACAATGCCACTTTAACCTAATCCAAAAGATTACTATATTAATCTGATTACTTCCTCTTACCTCTGGGTTAGGTGTCCTAAAATTCTGTTTCATCATTTCATTTATGTTTTTAAAGTCGTTTTTCCAGCCTGTTCTATGAGAGTACAGGTGATGTATTGTCTGCTCTGTCAGGTAGACGGACAGGTGAAGATGTATGTGTATATGTGTGAGTTGGTTATTTCAGATGAAACCTGAACGCTGTCCGTCAGTACAGCACTGTTTACCTGCAGCTTCATTTCTGATCTATCAGTTAGTAGAAGTTTTAGCTCATTAGAAATGACATCACCAGCAAACTTCACACACGGTCCGTGTGGCTGTGTATGTGTGTAGTGTGACTGTGTGTGTGTGTGTGTGTGTGTGTGTGTGTGACTGTGTATGTGTGTAGTGTGACTGTGTGTGTGTAGTGTCACTGTGTATGTGTGTAGTGTGACTGTGTATAGTGTGTGTATGTAGTGTGAATGTGTGTGTAGTGTGACTGTGTATAGTGTGTGTGTGTAGTGTGTGTGTGTATGTGTGCAGTGTGGCTGTGTGTGTGTAGTGTGACTGTGTGTGTGTGTGTGTGTGTGTGTGTAGTGTGACTGTGTGCATGCATTGTGTGTGTGTGTGTGTGTGTGAGTGTGTGTGTGTGTGTGTGTGTGTGTGTGAGTGTGTGTGTGTGTGTGTGTGTGTGCAGAGTGTGTGTAGTGTGACTGTGTGTGTGTGTAGTGTGGCTGTGTGTGTGTGTAGTGTGGCTGTGTATGTGGGTAGTGTGACTGTGTGCGTGCATTGTGTGTGTATGTGTGTAGCGTGACTGTGTGTGTGTGTGTAGTGTCACTGTGTATGTGTGTAGTGTGACTGTGTGTGTGTAGTGTGACTGTGTGTGTGTAGTGTGGTTGTATATGTGTGCAGTGTGGCAGTGTGTGTGTGTAGTGTGACTGTGTGACTGTGTGTGTGTTGTCTCCAGTTGACGCTGTAGGTCCAGTCTGATATATTCACTATATTAGTTCTACTGGATCAATATTCTGCTGCTTTAACGGTCACTGCGCCGGGCCTCAAATTGCTTTCAGGACAATTTGCCACCACAATAACTGGCCATTTATCAAATCACTTTTAGAGAGGCTGCGAGCTTCCACCACTCCCGCACTCTCTCTAGATCACTCGCTCACTCTCTTACTCTTTCCACTCTCTCTCTCTCTCTCTCTCTCTCTCTAGATTACTCACTTTCTCTCCTCTCTATACCACCCACTCTCTCTCTGTCTCTCTCTAGATCACTCCCTCACTCTCAATCTTTCCCTCTCTAACACTCACTCACTCTCTCCTCTCTATACCACTCACTCTCTCTAGATCACTCTCTCCCTCACTCTCTTACTCTTTCCCCTCTCTACCACTCACTCTCTCTCTCCCCCTCTCTATACCACTCTCTCTCCCTCTCTCTCTCTCTAGATCACTCACTTTCTCTCCTCTCTATACCACCCGCTCTCTCTCTGTCTCTCTCAAGATCACTCCCTCACCCTCTTACTCTTTCCCCTCTCTATACCACTCACTCTCTCTCTTCCCTCTCTATACCCCTCTCTCTCTCTGTCTCTCTCTAGATCACTCCCTCACCCTCTTACTCTTCCCCTCTCTATACCACTCTCTCCCCTCTCTATACCCCTCTCTCTCTCTCTCTAGATCAGTCACTTTCTCTCCTCTCTATACCACCCACTCTCTCACTGTCTCTCTCTAGATCACTCCCTAACTCTCTTACTCTCTCTCTCTCTATACCACTCACTCTCTCCTCTCTATACCACTCACTCTCTCTCTAGATCACTCTCTCCTCTCTATACCACTCACTGTCTCTAGATCACTCTCTCTCCTCTCTATACAACTCACTCTCTCCTCTCTAGATCACTCACTCTGTCTAGATCACTCCCTCTCTTCTCTATTCCACTCACTCTCTCGCCTTTGTATAACACTCACTCTCTCCTCTCTATACCACTCACTTTCTCTAGATCACCCTCTCTCTCCTCTCTATACCACTCTCTCTTCTCTCGATCACTCACCCTCTCTATACCACTCTTTATCCCTCTTCTATATCACTCTCTCTCTCTCTCTTCTCTAGATCTCTCCGTCCCTCTTCTCTAGACCACTCTCTGTCTCTCTCTAACTCTCCCTCTTTCTCTTTCTCGATGTCTCTCTCCCCTCTGTCCCCTCTCTATAGCACTCTTCTGTCTCCTCTGTATACCACTCTCTCTCCATCACTCTATATCACACTCTCTCTCTCTCTCTCTCTCTCTCTCTGACGCTGAACAGGGGAGCATGTGCTGTTGGTACTTCATGCGGTGTGAGTGTATTTGTGGTGTATGGTGTTATGATAAAACTCCTACCTGAGGAGGAATCTGACCTGGAACAGCACTCTCTGCTGTGGGTCATGAGTCCTGGATGTGTGAGAGTCTACCTGTTCACTACTCAGGATCCCTGATCATCTACATCACCTTCTACTGCACCGTACACCTGACCAGATCACTCCCCGGTCTGGGTTCTTACACACACACAAACACACACACTCTCACATACACACACACACACACTCTCACACACACAAACACACTCTCTCTCTCACACACACACATTCTCACACACTCACACAAACACACTCTCTCTCTCACACACACACACACACACACACACTGACACACACACTCTCACACACTCACACTGACACACACACACTCACACCCATACACACACACACACACACACACTCACACCTACACACACACACACTCTAGTCTAATCGATCGATAAAGGCAGTAATATAGTGTATTTATTGGGGAGTGTGTTATTGTGCTCTAACTCATCTTTCTGCCCTGTCCTGGGAGCCGTACACACACACACACACACACACACACACACACACACACTCACACTCACACTCACACTCACACACACACTCACTGAGACAGAGAGAGTTTTTAGATGTTATAGAAAAATCAAAGAGAATAAATAAATTATTAGGAGATAAAAATGAAACACACAGTACAGATCAAACCACACCTGAACATACAGCAGAGAGAGAGAGAGAGAGAGAAAGGAAAGGGAAAAGAAGAGGAGAAAAAGAAAGAGATCAGAAAGACACAGAGGGAGAAAGAGAGAGAGATGATTAAACAAACAATAACGAGAGAGAAAGCAGAGAACAAGAGACAGGAAAGAGAGGAGTAAAAGAGAGAAAGACAGGAGAAGTGGAAAGAGACAGAAAGAGAGAACGGAAAGTGGAAGAGAGAGGGAAAAAGAGACTTAGACAGAGACAGACATAGAGAGAGAAAGAGAGAGAGATAAATAAGTGACAAGAGACGGCTGAAACAGGAGACAGGAGGAAACGTGATGTCAGGGAGAGATGGAGCGACGGGGGAGGGAGGGTGGGACGAAGGGAAAGAAAGAGAGGGATAGAGAGGGAGGAAAGGGAAAGCAAGAAAAGGAGGAGAGTAAGAGAGGGGGAGTGAGAGTGAGAGAGAGGGAGGAGAGCGAAAGAGAGAGAGAGAGAGGGAGAGCAAGAGACAGAGAGAGAGAGGGAGAGAGAGAGAGAGGGGGAAGAGCAAGAGACAGAGAGAGAGAGAGAGAGGGGGAGGGACAGAGAGAGAGAGAGAGAGAGAGGGAGAGAGAGGGAGAGGGGGAGAGAGAGGGAGAGCAAGAGTTTTTCCTCTCTGTAATTGAGTTAAGTGGTCGCTTTGGGCTGAAGACCAAGATCAGCAGCAGCTGTGCAGTGAGCACACAGTCTTCCACCTGTGTCCCTCCCCAAACCCCAAACCCCGCCCATTAATCTAAATTAACCAATTACATACCTCCAAATGACCAGCCCCACCGGCACACAGAGAGAAAGAGAGAGAGAGGGAGGAATGGAGGGCTTCTAGTGCTCTTTGTGTGCGGTATCAGTTCAGCCTGCTACAGTGTTAGTCTGTACACAGCTCTATTCACAGTCCCACTCTTTAAAGGAGCGGTGTGTAAGACCTTCAGTTTAAAACACTGCACAATTATAATCAATAATCAGCAGTACTCACAGTGTGTCAGAGACGTCTGAGATATTTACTGTAGTTAGCATGCCAACCAGCTAGCCTCGAACCCTACTGTCCCGTAATACCACTGTGTACCTGAGGAGGCGATAGTGAGTCACTGTAGCGCTGTAGGAGTGGATTTAGTCCAACACGAGAGGATGAAGGACTAGAGCTGCTGCCCTGACGGCGTATTCTAACCTCTTATCAGTCAAGTCAGTCAAGGTGAAGTATAAATCTGACAGGTGGCATCATCTGACAAACAGATCCTTTACCAACCTCATAATCCCGAGGATCCAGAGGATCCAGTGAGGGTCTGAGCTGTGTCTGATCCACTCACACCAGCACAACACACACTAACACACCACCACCACGTCAGTGTCACTGCAGTGCTGAGAATGATCCACCACCCACATAGTACCTGCTCTGTGGTGGTCCTGTGGGGGTCCGGACCATTGAAGAACAGGGTAATACAGTACACAGAGAAACAGATGGACTACAGTCTGGAACTGTACAACTACAGAGTGTCCTGTATGGTCAGTGGTCCATTATGGTCAGCGTACTGAGCCACCTGTACCTGAAGCTACTGTGTTGATGGCTCCCTCCTGGCCGATGATGTGTTCCTTCAGCCGGCGCTCCAGAGGAAACCTTCTCCTCTCCTCCGCCTCCCTCTTCTGCTGCTCCTCCACAAACTGAACACAGACAGGGAGAGAGGACAGAGCCCTGTAAAGACCAGTGATAAACCCAGCAGGCTTCAAGGCTTTAAACTGTGTTCCATGTTACACTCATTACACACGTGATGGAGTACAAACTGAGCCCACCACAGAGAGTTCAGAGGTGTATTTGTTAAGGGCCAAGCAGCAAGTTTGCTAATGCTCGCAAAAACAGGATTAATTTAATGAAATCAATGAATCAATTAAATTCAGCCAGTGGGGACCCTCAGGGTCTTCAGCCCCTCAGAAAGGGCCTATTGATTTCTGCTTGGTAAAATTAGTAGAATACATCTCTGTAATCTTTCGCTCACGTCCGTATTTAAGGCAGCATTATTGGAGAATTGGTAGTTGTGCTCTTGGGCTCCCCCTACAGGTGTGGAGAGTAATTCAGTTTTACACCGCTGTAGTAATAACAGATCGTGCTCTCTGGACCGCGTCATGCAGGAAAATGGATGCTACAGGTTACAATCCCTGCAGATTCTGGATGTTCCTGTCTGTAGCAGCCATATGCCTGCATGACATGTGTGTATGCAGAGGCAGAGAACCATGTGGGCCATGTGGAGAAACATTAGAGGAACATTACAGGGTTTTACTACAGGAGCTTCAAACCTTCAGGGCTTATTTGTGGTGAGATGGACACAGACTGACACACGGCCTGACATGGCCTGAATTACACGAGTCCTGTTCTCTCTATGTACGTGGGTTATTTCTCTAGGCTTAGGGTGAGAAACACCCCCGGACATTTCAGACACATGTGGAAGTACCCTGAGGGCGGCTGAGGTGAGTTTAGGCAGCTGCTTGTGTCAGTGCTGGTGCTGGTTGAAGGATGGAGGAGTTATAGAGGCAGCAGGAGGACGAAAGTAAAGAGTGGGCTTTCAGTCTGAACACCCACTCAAGCCATGTAGACCAACACACATTTCAGTCTCTCTCTCTCTCTCTCTCTCTCTCTCTCTCTCTCTCTCTCCCTCTCTCTCTCTGTATCTCTCTCTCTCTCTGTATCTCTCTCTCTCCCTCTCTCTCTCTGTATCTCTCTCTCTCTCTTTCTCTATCTCTCTCTCTCTCTGTATCTCTCTCTCTCTCCCTCTCTCCCTCTGTATCTCTCTCTCTCGCACTCTCTCTCTCTGTATCTCTGTATCTCTCTCTCTCTCTGTATCTCTCTCTCTCTCTCTCTCTCTCTCTGTATCTCTCTCTCTCTCTGTATCTCTCTCTCTCTCTCTGTATCTCTCTCTCTCCCTCTCTCTCTCTCTCTCTCTCTGTATCTCTCTCTCTCGCACTCTCTAGGTCTCAGGCGATGTGCTTCTCATTTAGTGATTAAACCTAATCCATCTCTCTCTCTCTCTCTCCCTCTCTCTCTCACTCATTCCCTCCATATCCAGCTATCCATCCATCCCCACTCCCGCTTCATTTCAGGCAATAAAGGCGCTGCCCCAGAGCACACAGCAGAGTCAGTGGACACATTAGAGTCCCTTCAACCTGTGCCGGACCACCACCATCATCCTTCTAACCTGGAGACCCCAAATCTCTCCTTTCTTTCCTTTCTCTGCCTCTTCTCCGCTGTTCCATCACAGACAAATGATTCAGTGGACCTCGGAATCTGGAATTTCACAGCGATTCAAGTCCGATTCAACCTGATCATGATTCTTTATGAAATTGAAATTTAATGAATCTCAGAGTCTTACATTTCATCTACATTCAATTTGCTTTGGTTCAGTTATGAATCTTTAAGAAAGTAGATCCACCATGGAATCTCAAACATCCCCAAAATTGGATTCATTTAGAAATCGATTCAAAGATTCAAATTTCACTAGAACTCAATGCAACCTGGTGATGAGTCTTTAGGTAACGATTAGACAAATCACAGAACCTCAATATTACTTTCATTTGATTCAATTCAGTTACAATTCTAAAGAGTAAGACTCAATGAATCATTGAGTATCAAATCCCCCCAAAGATTCAAAATCAAATGAACCTGATTATGATTCATTAGGAAACAATTAGATGAATCCTGAACTCTCCGCACACGTATTCTATATTAATTCTATATATATTGTAAGAAGAAGCAGTGGCTCTTCAGGGTCTGCACTCCACCAGCTTAGAGCTGCCACAGACTGTAAACCTGTATGTACACTGTGATGGTGTAATCAGGAGTGCTCAGTACCTAGAACCCACATACCGTGAACCTCAAACACTGCTGTTCCTCCTTCAAATCCAAATCCTGCATTTCCAAAAGAGGACGGGAAAACGGGCTGATTCCAAAATCCTACACTGTTACAGAACAGACTCATTAATATTCACACCCCCATCATCTTAAACTGAGAGTTCCATAGTGAGGAACAACTTTAATCTACTGTGTGTTGATGTCCAGATGGAAAGCCAGTAGCTAGTACAGGGAACGTTAGCTACTAGCATTAGCTCCATGTAACTAGCATAGCTAACTAAATAGTATGAGGGCGGAGCTTATTTACACAGAGGCTCATTTTATTTAGTCTATTTCCACATGGTGCTTCTGTGTGATCATCATGGGCGGGATCTCTGTAAGCCAGCCAATCAGAGCAGAGCTCATCTAATTCTATGTAAAGAAAAAACTGAATGAATGAGATTTATGGATCCTGTAAGAAGCCTGTGTATGACAGTATCCCTGGATCGGTCCTGATCCCTCCTAGCTGAATCAGATCAGGACGCCACCACTGAACTGAAAGGTCATACTTCACTTCATATAAACCTCCAGGCTCCTCCAGCCTTCACTAGCAATCACACGTAACAGACAACACAGGGTGTGGATGCCTCAGGTCAGCGAGAGTGACACGGGGTCACCAGGTAGGCCTCTGCAGCTCCTGCAGCGAACAGGATTACCACACATTAGGGCATTAATCCAGGCTAATCTGGATTAAGATATTTAGCCCTCACTCAAGGAGCCTAAAGATACAGCTAACCCTCTCTAAGCTCCACTTTGGTGCAGTTACAGTAACAAACACCAGACATTCCATAAACTAAACAAACAACACCTCGGGAAAACAACCCAGAAAAGAGGGATCATGGATAGGCACTCCCTGGCAGCGGTGAGCGAAGTACACAATCCATGTCGTTGAGTTAAAGGACTACTCTCCACTGGTCTGTTCTGGGGATAATCTGGCTGCCCCTGCTCAGATTACACCTGCTGACTTGACCAAAAGAAGACCCCCTACAGAGAACACACTTACACACCCTTAAACATGGTAGTTTCAGTGCACAGTGTCTATTTATATGAGTTTAACATACAACATATGTGTTCAGTTCCAAAGTGTTCAGTTAAACCGGGTTGGGATGTAACAGAAAACACAAATGGTATATTACGAAATTACTAACACTGGATATAATTTTGTACACTCATCTATAGAACAGCTGCACCCAGAAGGAGGTGTGGGACTGCAGGTGTGTTGGGAAGGAAGATGAAGGTTACCAGGATCAATAACTGATGATAAATTTAGACTGATATGATCAATATTTATTGAGCTACACATACAGAAGTCTGTCTCTCAGTATGGCGTCGGGCCGCCGTGTTTGCAAACCCAACATGCCAGACGTCTCGGCATGGAGCTGTAGAGGTTCCTAATGGTGTCCTGTGATAATCCATCCCATGCAGCTTGAATATCCTTACACAGTTCCTGCAGATGGTGCGGTAGGGGTGGAGGTGGAGTGACACCAGGCCTTCTGGACGTGTGACGCGTGACAACAGACCGTTCATCTTGGCACTGACCACGGTGCCTCCACACACGGATTCCTTGGTCGTCTCCACCAAGACTAAAGCGGGACTCGTGACTGAAGATGACCTGCTGACATTCTGAGTCACTCCATGACAGTCTGGCACGACACCATTGCAGTCTTTGGTGACGGTGACGTGGTGTTAAGGACAGTCGTCGTAACGGCCTGTGTGCATGTAGTCCTGCGTGGTGCAGCCGTCTGCCAATGGTGCTGCACTAACAGGATGGCTCATGGAGGACATCACTGCTCGCTAAACGTCCGCAATCGTGGCTGTTGGGTCAGTCAGGTACAGAGATACGTCAAACCTACCCATCAAGTTTCATCCCTGTCCCAGAGTCCTTCTGGGTGCAGCTATGTTTTTGATGATGAGTGTATTTAGTGCTGCAGTACCTGATGTTCTCTCTGTGTTATCGTTTGTACAGGACCAGAAGAAATGACCCAGAATGACCAGAATGTCTGGTTCTCCTGACTGCCATTAAGAATGATGTATGCTAGTTTGTTCTCCTGTAAAGCAGTGCTATCGGCCATACGAGGATTTGTTCCAACACACAACCACATACACACCCCACCTTACTCTCCCACTCCTTCAGCACTGTCTGCATCTCTCCTTCTCTGGCGTAGGCCAGCGGAGTGTGTCCCAGCTCGTTCGTCTGCAAGGGGTTGGCACCTGCACACAGAAAAAGACCAGAGGTCAAAGGTTAACATCGAGGTTGCAGGTCAAGCTGTTGGTCCAGTTAGGGGGTCACTTTGTTAAGGTACCCCCTAAAAGAGTGCAGAGGGAGGAAAACACAAGTATGGATCCTACATGCAGGGGGCTTCAGGACAAAGAGTTCCTGCTAAGAGACGTCCGGAGATCTATCTGCATACAAGTGTGGCACATTATGTGTGTGTGTGTGTGTGTATGTTTGTGTATGTTTATGTGTGTGTGTGTGTGTGTGTGTGTGTTTGTGTGTGTGTATGTTTGTGCGTGTGTGTGTATGTATGTATGTATGTTTGTGTGTGTGTGTGGGTGTGTATGTGTGTGTGTGTGTGTATGTGTGTATATGTATGTATGTATCTGTGTATGTATGTGTGTGTGTGCGTGTGTGTATATGTTTGTGGGTGTATATGTGTTCGTGCGTGTGTGTGTGTGTGTGTGTGCGTGTGTGTGGGTGTATATGTGTGTGTGTGTGTGTGTGTGTGTGTGTATCCCTCCACCATGAATGGAGTTTAAGGCTGAAATCTTCTCCACACTATCATAAACGGCGTCTCAGACATCAGGCAGCGTATTCAGAACCACCTCATGTAGGAACTTTCTGTGAGGGAGCTTTTAGAGGGGGACGTCTGGTTACCTTCACCACCACTGGGAACAGATCTGACTTTATCTAGAACCACAACAAACCACTCTGAATCACTCTGTTTAATTCTGCAGAATATATTTAATGCACTGTAATTCAGTGTTTGAGGGCTCGGTGTGAAACCACATTAGACTAAAGTGCTTTACTCCACCGTACATGACCTGGTCTGTGTGTGTCTGTACGTGTGTGTCAGGAGGAAGACCCCGAGCCCCCCCACTGATCGACTGCTTATTCAGTGAAACGGGCTGACAGCCCCGCCGGTCCGGCTATTGTTCTACCATTACAGCAAGCTGGCACATTGTGTGTGAGCTAGCGGGTGGCCAGTAAAGACATGGTGACCGGAGCGATGGTTACCGTGGTGTCAACAGGCATTTCCATTCTGTCACCCTGACCTGCCTGTCACAGACACAGGTGTCGATACAGCAAAGCACATAAACGCCTACACACACTGTAGACCCGATATCAGATACGCACAGCAGAACCCTCAGAACCTCCGCAGACCTGAAGACCTCTGAGACCTCTGTTAGAGCTCCTGTGTCTCTAAGCCCCACCTCCCCATGAGCCTAGTGTGCTCGATTGGTCAGCTCACCAACACTGTTCTGACTGATCAACCAGCAGTGCGATACAGGCCCCGCCCCCACACCGCCCCCATGTCTAGTTGACATATCTTAATATTCTCACGCTGAGATCACTGTAAGCTCATGTTTACATTATTTATCTTTATTATTACACATTATATTTATCTTTATTTTCAAGATTTTATTTGACTTGTTTTAAGTGATTTTAGTAAGCCAACTTTTTTTTCACCATACTGGAAGATAACTTTGCTTATTTTTAAAAAAGTAGCTTGAAACGGGCCAAATTATCTGCTGGTATAGTCACAATAGTCAACAATCTAAAAATGAGATGTATCAGCTGGATATATGACCATATTACTTCTCAAGATCTCATTTTTTTGACAGTGTATAAGTCTGATCTCGAGTCTGATCCTGAAAGTAAACAAACGGGTCGATCGACCTTCAGAAGCCAGACTAGAGCAGACTGGTTTCAGAGTGGTCGGTTGGTACTGGTGTAGCTCTCTGTGTGGTCTGTGAGGGTGTGCTGAGCTTGCTGGTAGGCGGGCAGTAAGGACTGTGTTACGAGATCACATCACCTTGAAACAGAGAAAAAGTTTGGAATTCCAACGAGCCGTTTCAGGCAGCTGGGAAAAGTGGTTTCCCTGTGGGAGAGAGTTTCACCCTCTGGTGTGTACTTTGAGCCTTAGAACCTCGCCGAACATAAACATGCACAAACAGATCCAGAACACACTGAATGAATGAGGAAAACCGGAAAAGAATCAGATCTCCTTAAACAACTTTGCTGTCTGCTGACCGTAAATAATCACACTCTCATCTTTCTAATACGCTTTAACGATGATGAGAACTGTAATTTCCCTCAACTCTCAGAACATGTAGGCCAGGAAAAGCCCCACACAGAACCATGTCAACACAGCCAAACCAGATAAATCTGTCCACCTCTGGACTGGGAGACACATTAGCCCTCGATGTGGGTCAGAAAGTGAGCAAGCTCCTTCTGTTAACCAAGAATCAAATCACTGGCCTGGCTAAAAAGGGCCGCTAGCTGTTAGCGCTAGCTGCAGACCGGCACTCTCCGGCTAATCGCTGGCATTATTGATAAAACTCTAAACGCGTCAGAACGAAACATCCCGATCGATACGGAGCGGACATAAAAAAGGCGAAGTAATAAAGAAGCGACGGCGCCCTGTCGTCCCTTTACACCTTCCCTCGCTCCTCGCTCACTGGCTCGCTCGCCCGCTCGCCCTCACAGATAATAAATAGGATCATTTAGAGCTCTAATATCACACACAGCACCCTCCGGGCTCCCAGCGTTAAAGAGAAGCAATACTAATGATTAGCTAACCCTCGGAGAGACGCGCTCATACAGGCACAGTGAGGCCTTCACCGGGAGAACACCGAGCCGATCACTAAAACAATTAGCCGTATTTACCGTACCACTACACGCTAACACATAACACAGCCTCTGTCTGCTTCACTCTGTACTTCACTCTGTATGTCTCTCTATCTCCCTCCAGCTGGCAGGATGTGCTGGAGACTAGTGTGGGGGGTGACCCTCAAGGGGCAGGGGTCAGGAGTCATAGCTTAGATGATTAGTCACCTCCTATGGCCTGGAGCCTCTGTCCTAACCCACCAAAGCCAGAGGGCTGCATGCTGGGGCGGTGGGGGGGGGGGGCAGGGGTAGTCAGCAATAAGCATAGCAGGAATCATAATACTAGCATGCATATAACACTGATCATACAACCACCACAACGTCAGCACACTGACACAGCTAAGACAAAGGCCTTCAGAGTGTCACTCTCAATCACTCTGTTTACCTCACACCAAACCCTCTCTCAATCACTCTGTACACACCTCACACCACACCCACTCTCAATCACTCTGTACACACCTCACACCAAACCCACTCTCAATCACTCTGTTTACACCTCACACCAAACCC
>CM067488.1:21812814-21846185 GCA_034552555.1 Semaprochilodus insignis
AGCACAGCAGACCACTCGCTCCCTCCTACACCTCTCTCTCCCCTGACTCCCTCTACACCTCTCTCTCCCCTGACTCCCTCCACACCTCTCTCTCTCTCTCTCTCTCTCTCTCCGTCTCTCGGGTTTCACTTGCTTCACTGCCCATATTGTTTAACAGGTTATCTCCACCACACGTCCAGACGCTCCACCAGACCTCTACAGTGGGGGACAGGTGTGCGTCACAGGATATACAGTACATCATCTGAAACGTGTGTGTGAGGGTCTGACTGAGGGTCTTCCACCGTGTTAATACATTAACGGCCATGTCTGGAATATGGAACACGGCCCATACAGCCGCATGGACAAGTTGAATCCAGTGGAAAAGCAACAGACAATAAAGGGACTTTTCCTCGGACATGCTGTGTGATTCACAATGTTAAACAAGCAGTAACAGTGGACGGAAGTGTGCATCAGTGTGACTCTGCAGAGGATGGGTCACTCAGTACATCCACACACACACGGAATCACACCAGGAGCATCCGCACCTCTGCACATGGCTGACTGACCTCGTTCCCAGACTGTTCATAAACTGGTTCCTCCTCTACGTGTGGAGAACCAGCAGGTTTCAGAGGTGAGGATTGGATCCCCATTAAATCATATTACGCCCAACACTATCAACAATCATCCTTCACACACCCCCCACCCCACCCTGTCCCGCAGTGAGAGGTGGAGGCTGAGCGTTCTGAGTCGTTGAGGTCAGTGAGTCCCTCTGCAGGCCGAGCTGATCATGTTTGTGTTTCAGCTCATCCTTCTGTGTGTGTGTGCATGTATGTGTGTGTGTGTGTGTGTGTGTGTGTGTGTGTGTGTGTACGTGTGTAGCTTCATAGTGTGCTCATATAGAAACACTACACTTCTCATTGTACTCTCTCTCTCTTCCTGTCTTATCCTCTCGATCTTTTGCTCTCTCTCTCTCCGTTTTTCTCTTTTACTCTCACTCTTCCCATCTCTCTATCTCTTGTTGTCTCTTCCTCTCTCTATCCTTTTCCACATCTCTCTCTCCCTCTGTCTGGCTTGTTTTTCCCTCTCTCTCTCTCTCTCTCTCTCTCTCTCTCTCTCTCTCTCCCTGCTATCAGATCTCCTAAATATGACTGAGTGCTCACTGTAGTACAGACCGCTGCTGCCCTCTAGTGGTCAGAGACATAGTCATATCTGACCTTGTATACAGATACAGCCGTGTTCAGGTGCTCCTGGTGTAACTCCATATGTTTGTTGAGGTGAACACATCCTGTACAGAGAGCCACTACTACACACGTCTACACACTAGTCCAGTTCATTTACTGAATCAACATCACACAACAACACCACATGTGCAGGTGGAATGTGTAGGTGTCCCAATACTTTTGTCCATTTAGTGTATGAGGACAACAGTAGATGAGCGACTCACATCCTCAGAAGACATGTCCTTCACCCAGACTAGACTGAGCTCAGCTCTGGGAAGGGGGCCAAAGCACCACACGCACTAAACAGCAGTTACACAATTCCACCAGAGGGGTCTCCAAATACCACCCCCCCCCCCCGAATCCCAACTTCCCCAGCACGACTTCAGATGATGAGCTATCAGACTGTCAGCCTTAATTTAAGTGTAGTTTCACACCTGCCTAACCCTGGCAACCAACACACAGGTCCAACATGCACCACTACTCACACACCTTGTGGAGCAGAGGTCTCCACCTGGTGGAGGTAAAGTCAACCTGCAGTGTGAAGTGACTGTGTTACTGCTCAGAGACATATGAACCTGCAGAGGTGCTTTCCCACAAACCCCCTGAGGTGAACTGGTTACCTTTCCACCTCCTGCGTGTTGTTGGTTCTGGCAGCGTTCAGAAGAGCTTCCCCTGCGGAGGAGAACATGAAAAATCATTTATCAGAACCGTGACCATATCTACTATACAAATAGCCACAATGTTAAACAAGCAGTAACACACCAGGAGCATCCGCACCTCTGCACATGGCTGACTGACCTCATTCCCAGACTGTTCATAAACTGATTTCCCCTCTACGTGTGGAGAACCAGCAGGTTTCAGAGCTGAGGATCGGATCCCCTTTAAATCATATAACGCCCAACACTATCAACAATCATCCTTCACACACCACCCACCTCACCCTGTCCCGCAGTGAAAGGTGGAGGCTGAGCTCCAACTGCTCTCCGTTCCTAACAACTAACTCAAACCTGACCTCATATTCATTAGTGATGTATCTAGAACTTCCAGAATCTGAAGAGTGGTTCTTCTCACAATATTGATCCCACTGAATAGAACCTTCTTTTAAATAAGGTTATTTATAGGACCGAAGGGGGTTCTGCTATTGTAACAACAGATGAACCTCTTTTGGTGATACAGAGAACCATAATACAACACCATAACCCTGAAGAACCATTTCACCACGCAAAGACTGTGCTTCTGGTTCTATATAGACCTCTGTCTGTACTAAAGAGCACTTGAAGAACCATCTTTATTAAGGATGTAGTTCATTAAGTAATGTAGCCGAACTGCCTCGGTACAGGAACGCAAATGAGTTGGTTCTTGTGGCATCACAGAACCAGTGAATTCAAAAGCCTGGTTCCCATATATGGACTGTACGGAGTGGAACTATAACATTTCATTTTCTCTAATAAAGTGAGGGAATTTTCCCGGATATGTGCTTTTAAAACGGAATGAGGAGGGAAGTGGGATGGAGTGGTATAGACCATATTTGTGTTTGTAAACAGAGGTGATGTGTTTTGTGGGCAGGGCTTAACTGCTGGCAGAAAGGGGCAGTCAGCATAGCACTGCTACCCAGGGAACTACTACCTAGGGAACTGCTACCTAGGGAACTACTACCTAGGGAACTGCCAATTAGGGGACTGCTACCTAGGGAACTACTACCTACGGAACTACTACCTAGGGAACTACTATCTAGGGCACTACTACCTGGGGAACTACTACCTAGGGAACTACTATCTAGGGCACTGCTACCTAGGGAACTACTACCTAGGGAACTACTACCTAGGGAACTATTAACTATGGAACTGCTACCTAGGGAACTGCTACCTAGGGAACTGCTACCTAGGGAACTGCTACCTAGGGAACTACTACCTAGGAAAGTACTACGTAGGGTACTGCTACCTAGGGAACTACTACCTAGGGAACTGCTACCTAGGGAACTGCTACCTAGGGAACTACTACGTAGGGAACTGCTACCTAGGGAAGTACTACGTAGGGAACTGCTACCTAGGGAACAAAGTAAACAGTTCCTGTGTGCAGGACTTCGATTACCTTTAGAGTCTTGGTCCTTCTTTAGGCACAGGGCCACGGCCGCAGCAGACAGTGCCCCCGCTGCTGCCCTTGCTCTGGACCTGCTGCCCCCTGCTCCTTCCTCCTCCTTCTCTTCCCAGTACTTATTGGTGCGCCCCACAGAGGCCAGCGCTGCCCACGAGCTTCTCCGGTTCTCAAGACTGATGCGCCACCTGTTGGCCAGCTGGTGGTACTGCACGTGAGGGGTGACGGTGACACTGGTCTTGGGGCTCCGGATCATTTCCAGCTCACGAGTGCAGCACTTTGATGCCTCGCCGGGGCTGGTGCGCAGAGCGCGACACGGAGACAGACTGCGCGAGCGCCGCGTCAACAGCAGCCGCTTCGGCACAGAGGAGAGCAGCATCGTTCAGGCTATAAAAGAGGGAATTAGGATCAGATATTAATAGAAATAACAGAAACAACAGACACACAGACGAGAAGACACTGACAGACTCATCACTCCATCACACTGCGTCACTTAGAGGTATCTGGCTATAAATATTGATAATAGCACCCCAAAATGCCTCTGCTTCGGCACTTCTGGGAACACGGCTACGACCCTGAGGGAGAGCTGGCAGCGTACATGCTCGGACTCTTCCCCAGCCTTCGTGGGGACAACCCCTGGCAAATATGATGGAACCACCACTCTGGGAGGAAGATCTTTCAAATGTTTAAGAAGAGAGACGTCTTTCTTCAAAATTCCAACCTTCTGGCATTAGGAAACAATAAAAAAGTCACAAGTGTGTTTTAGATCAAGTAGAGGAAAAATATGGAATCACTGAATTCTGAGGAAAATATTATGGAATCATGAGACAAACACTGCACCATCAGCACTTTGTTGCACCACCTCTTGCTTGAATTCTCTGAGGTATGGACTTCACTAATGACCAACAGTGTTCTTCATCAGTCCGTCTCCAACTGGCTCTGACTGCTGTTGCCAGATCAGCTTTGCAGGTTGGAGACTCGTCATCGACCATTCTCTTCCATTTTCACTAGAGATTTCAGCTGGACTGAGATCTGGACTATTTGGAGGCCACTCCATGGACATTATACGTCTTTCTCAAAGGAAAGTTTTCACGCCCTTTGCCCTACGGCAGGATACATCATCACCATCATCATCACCAGACATCCTTTCAGCTGATGGAATAAGAAAAGTCTCCAAAATGTCAGTGTAGATTTTGGTATGTATTGACGTGTAGTGACTGCCATCTCCCCCGTGCCTTCACCTGACATGCAGCCCCGTATCATCAATGACTGTGGAAATGTACCTGTGTTCTTCAGGCGGTCATCTTTAGAAATTTCATTGGACAGGCACCAAACAGAAGTTCCAGCATCATCACCTTGCCCAGTGCAGACTCGGGATTCATCACTGAGGATTACCTTCATCCAGTCATCCACAGTCCAGGACTGCTGTTCTGTAGCCCACTGTAGCCTTGTTCTTCTCTGTTCAGGTGTTAATGACGGCTCTCGTTTGGCTTTTCCGGATGTAAATCCCATTTCTTTGAGGCCATTTCTTACAGTCCAGTCACAGACTCCAGTCTCCGCCCACGTGTTCCTTGTTTGTTTTGTTGTGTGTTTCTGTTTTCAGGACGTCTTCTTTTAAGTTCTCTGTCTTGACTCTTTGATGTTTTCCTCGGTCTACCTGTATGCTTCCCTTTTACAGCCTTCCCATTTTGTTTGGACCTGGTCCAGATCTTTTGCAACATGATGATTGACCTTCTTGAAGAAGTTCTATAATCCTCTACTTTGTTACAGCTGACGTCTCTCGTGTTGGAGCCACGATTCATGTCACGTCGCCTTGTGCAGCAGCTCTCCAGGTGTGAGCCCTCTGTTTTACCTGAAGACTGATTAGCAGATTTAATCTGATGCAGGTGTTTGTTTCAGAACTGCTAATTTCAGGGCTAGTCCATAATATTTTCCTCAGAATTCAGTGATTCCATATTTTTTTCCTCTACTTGACTGACTACACCAATTCTATTTCTATTTTTTTCTTTTATATTGTTTATTAATCCCAGAAGGTTCGAATTTTGAAAAAAAGATACTTTTGTGGCACGTCTCCGTGATTTATTTTTTTCTACTGTCAGGGTTGGGCAAATCAGGACGTTTGCGGACAGGCTTAAAAGTTTTATTAGCAAAGGGCACAATCAAGAGCGGAGTCAAAAACAGGCAGGAAGTCAGGAACCGGCAAACAATACAAATGTAGGGCAAAACCAGAGACGTAGTAAAAAAACAGAGCAAGGGATCCGAAAACCAACACAGCAAACAGCGATAATAAGGGTCGGTAAGTACTGGAAAAACCAGAACCGCTACTTCGCGAAGAGTAGCTAAACAGAACAGCTTGTAAAGAGCTAGCACCTGGTGGAAATGATCAATACTCTGGCGAGGCTGCTCTGAGATTGGCTGCCAGCTGTGAGCGGTAATCCGAGGGGTTCTGGGAAGTGGAGTTCACAGGCGGTATAGCCCATGCAGGGTTTGACGGGCGTGTGACATCTACAAAATTAAAAATTAAAATTGAAAGATCGCGCTTTACTTTACAGATCAGTAATAAGTAGGTAACGATATGGTAATTGTACAGTAATAAATGGTATTTAATCATTGATTAAGTGTTTCCTAGTTGTTACTAAATAATAAATCAGAAATTGTAGTGAGTGATAACAAGGCTGTTATGAGATGGTAAAATACTGGTAACAAGCTGTACTTACCTAAAAAAATGACCCGATTATTTCATAGTTCTATATGTATAATAAGTGAGCAGTCGTCATGGTAACAAGGCAGTAGTGTAATAGAAACACAGTGGTAGCAAGCTGTACTTTCCTATTATATACACGTCTCCTAATCATTAATAAACGAAAAGATGCTCATTGTATTTAGTAATAAAATGATAAAAAAGCAGTAGAAAGTTTTATTTACCTAAAATGACCCTCTTATTTAATAGTTCCTAATGAACAATAAGAGAGAATAATAACTGAGTACACGTATATAATATATAATGTTAGAGTTATTAACCCGGTCTGCTGTAATGACCTGGTATCAGGGCTGTAAAATATTAATTCACCTGTCTCTGTTTTATGTTTTACCTGTGATGTATTTAGACGGTCAGACACAGTGTGAGTTACAGGCAGTAATTACAGTGAAACTACACGGTATTAGAGCCATAAAATACAAATTTACTTATTTCCATCTAGTTTATCACTTACTGCACCTCCATCAGGTCATAACACCAGTTCAGCATGGTCTTGTGCTTGTCTATAGGTGGGCCTATATGTGAAGCACAAGACCATTTTGAACTGGTGTTGTGACCTGTCATTTTAGGTAAATAAACCTTGTTACTGTGTTTTATCATTTTATTACTAAATACTGATACGGTGACTACCTTTCATTTATGACATATAATGACTAGAAGACGTGCATTTAATATTTAGGACATTACATCCGGTTACCATCATGTTTCTATTCCATTACTGTCTTGTTACCACTACAAACTGCTTTTTAACACTCACTACAATTTCTGATTTATTATTTAGTAACAAGTAGAAAACTGACATTCAATTAATGAATAAATACAATTTATTACTGTAAAATTATCGTATTGTTACCTACTTATTACCCATCTGTAAAGTGCGACCGAAAGATCTTCCTCCCAGAGCGGTGATTCCATCATTTTTGCCAGATCCTGTGAAAACTATCACACCACAACAACAGCTCAGACACTGTAACAACCCATCCTTTACGGCTCAGAGGTTCTTTACAGTGGTGGTGATGGGAACCAGTGTTCTCCATGTCTAGAACACACATATAGACACTTTACTGACTATCTAAACCACCAGTGAACCTACACGTGTCTTCTGAGTGTTATATGGAAAGTTGATGATGGAAAATCTGGAAAACCTGGAAATAATAAGTTTCTTTGGGGGACTATTTTACCTCACAGCGCCCTGCAGCATGTATCCCTCCACCATGAATGGAGTTTAAGGCTGAAATCTTCTCCACACTATCATAAACAGCGTCTCAGACATCAGGCAGCGTATTCAGAACCACCTCATGTAGGAACTTTCTGTGAGGGAGCTTTTAGAGGGGGACGTCTGGTTACCTTCACCACCACTGTGAACAGATCTGACTGTATCTAGAACCACATTAAAACATCAGTTTATATGTTTAACGCAGAAATATGGGTGGAACTCCCCTTTAATATATGTGACACAGTCTTATAAAATCGAGCTGTTTTCGGGGATATCCAGGAGGGAATGTGTCGGTATGATGAGAGCAGGCGCACACATGACCGCAGATGACAGCATGCTGATCCGGATCCTCCAGACTACGGATCCCGATCAGGAGATAACCCCACACTGGAGCGGATGTTCGTATGAGCGCTAAACTCACCGTGAAGTGAAGTCGGTCTGCGCCGTCAGGAGTGATTTCAGTGATCTGTGAGGCTTTAATGTCAGGAGAAAGTCAGTCCGGCAGCACGAAAACAAACCACTGCGGCGCGTGTTACACGTCACCGCGGCGCAGGGTATCATGGGAAGTGTAGTTTTTCCGCCATCCAGCCGCGGCTTCTCCTCATTTCCGGGGTGTTAATGTATATAAAGACGCCTGACAGCTGTGGCTGGTGTATAGAGGGATAAATCTGCCTCCAGCTTTACATTAGACCGCGGTTAGCTGTATATTCCCCATGTGCTCATGTGAACGCCAGGGGGCGCCGCGAGCTGTGCAGTCCTGTTGATGCAACGCCGCGTGGACCTGCATCAGCTCCAGGCCTACAAGGCTTTGGTGGGTTGACGTGGAGCTTGAACTGTGTTTGACAAATTGGCCAGTGTCCTTCAGCTCCACATTGCTGCAGCCACACGGTATCTACCCAGCTGACCTTACTTTCCTGATTTGTCCGGTCAGTTGGGATAATGCAGTGGAATATGATCAGGTTAAAGGACCGGAATCTCGTCATGCAAGAGGCTGGAAGTGTTTTATCTTCCAGTATGGCGACGTGGTCTGACAGGTTCAGTGTACAAAACACTGTTTAGAGCAAGAAAACACTTTAACAGCAGGGTGATTAGATTCCTCTCACACTCAGAGCTTCAGCTGCCGCCATCTGGCCTAGACTTTAAAGGGCAGCTCCACCCAAAATCCATAGGTGAGCTGTAAACAGAGTGACGAGAGTGGGTTTGGTGTGAGATGATCTCCACAGTGATGGTGATGGGAACCAGGGTTCTCCATGTCTAGAACACACATATAGACATCTAAACCACCAGTGAACCTACACGTGTCTTCTGAGTGTTATATGGAATGTTGATGATGGAAAATCTGGAAAACCTGGAAATAATAAGTTTCTTTGGGGGACTATTTGACCTCACAGCGTCCTGCAGCATGTATCCCTCCACCATGAATGGAGTTTAAGGCTGAAATCTTCTCCACACTATCATAAACAGCGTCTCAGACATCAGGCAGCGTATTCAGAACCACCTCATGTAGGAACTTTCTGTGAGGGAGCTTTTAGAGGAGGATGTCTGGTTACCTTCACCACCACTGTATACAGTTCACCCTGAACGATTAAAAAATAAAAATAAATAAGTGTGATAAATATGCAGAAATCAGGAGGGTGAACAGTTTTACTGCTGTGTGTATCTACAGTACACACAGCAGTATGTTAGCCTCCCTCAGACGGCCCTGGCGTTCCCTGACAGGCTGCGGGGAGATGGATTGCCGCTGGGCTCCAGTCCAGCAGTTTGTTCCTACAGTGGAACTGTCACACGTACTTTATCTCCTTGGTTTCGGTTCCTGAACAGAGCTCATAGAAGACTCACCACCGTGTTTCAGAGGTACGTACACGGTCCGTCTTCAGAACGTCACCGTTTATCAGGAAGTACGGTCTAGAGGTGAACATGGCGGTGCTGGTGTCACTATATCAGACACTCCTACTTCCAGTCTGTCAACGTGAGCTCCACCTGCCTTAGAGCTCCCCCAGACAGGTGTACCACCTCAGACTGTGTTAACAGGCATGATTTATCAGCCCCCCCACTGACCACCACTCCTGTGTTCCCTAGGTCCTATGTTGCCTAGGTCCCTCCCTAGGTCCTATGTTATATGTTCCTTAGGTCCTGTGTTCCCTAAGTCCTATGTTGGCTAGGTCCCTCCCTAGGTCCTATGTTATATGTTCCTTAGGTCCTGTGTTCCCTATGTCCTATGTTGGCTAGGTCGCTCCCTAGGTCCTATGTTATATGTTCCTTAGGTCCTGTGTTCCCTAGGTCCTATGTTTCCATTGTGTTGTGTTTCCTAGATCCTCAGTTCCCTTGATCCTATGTCCACAATATCCTATGTTCACTAGGTCCTATGTTGGCTAGGTTGCTCCCTAGGTCCTATGTTATATGTTCCTTAGGTCCTGTGTTCCCTAGGTCCTATGTTGGCTAGGTTGCTCCCTAGGTCCTATGTTATATGTTCCTTAGGTCCTGTGTTCCCTAGGTCCTATGTTTCCATTGTGTTGTGTTTCCTAGATCCTCAGTTCCCTTGATCCTATGTCCACAATATCCTATGTTCACTAGCTCCAAAGTTCCCAGGGTCCTGTGTTCCCTAGGTCCTATGTTGGCTAGGTTGCTCCCTAGGTCCTATGTTATATGTTCCTTAGGTCCTGTGTTCCCTATGTCCTATGTTGGCTAGGTCGCTCCCTAGGTCCTATGTTTTATGTTCCCTAAATCCTGTGTTCCCTTGGTCCTATGTTCACAATATCCTATGTTCACTAGCTCCAAAGTTCCCAGGGTCCTGTGTTCTCTAGGTTTTATGCTCCCTAGGTCGTGTGTTCCCTATGTTTCGTATTTCCAGGATCCTGTGTTCTAGCACCGCTAGCCCGTAGTCTGAACTGTAGCCTTTGGCCTATTTGGCTTGATGCTGTATGTGAGCTGTGAATGGGCTGTGAATGAGATTCAGACTGGAGAGAGCATATGACCGGTGCAGCGCGGTGGATTAAAGGAAGGCTTCAGTCGAACGTGCTGAGCTGGCTAATAATGCAAGCTAGTTTGCTCTCATCCTGTTAGCCCTTATTCTGTTAGCGACATTAGCATGCTTCAGATGGAGTATGGCATTTGTTGGTATGATGCAAGACTGATGCTGCACACTGAGACAGACACGTGTGTGTTTACTGAGTTTATGTAACTGAGCTTGATTCATTATTCTGTTCTTGTGATGTTACAAAAACTACATATTTACATATATCTACTTATTCAGTGTGTAACAGTTTAGCTTCGCCCATTCATGCTGAAGCTATGAGGAGTGTTTCAGAGCGGACTGCTTTATGAATAAAGCCGAATACATGGCAGCCAATCAGAACAGAGCTCATTTACATGCAAAAGTTTGGATAAAATGACATGTATGTGCAGACAAAGTAAAAGTGGTTGGTGTGGTACTTCCCTCTGCCAGTGAGCTACCACCCCACCCCTGTCTAAACCACCAGTGAACCTACATGTGTCTTCTGGGTGTTATATGGAATGTTGAAGATTGGAAAATCTGGAAAACCTGGAAATAATAAGTTTTCTCTGTGGGACTGCATAGACAGTCATGTTCAGAAGAGTGAACACCCCTAAACACGTTACAGGTTTAGCTGATTTGGTACATTCGATAGAAAAGCAGAAAAAGTAGAAAAGCACATACAGAAACATGAAGTCAGTACAAACACCCGCACACAACAACCCCAAACCAACACAGACTACCACACACACATTAACAGACACACATAGCTCACTAAAACTGAGTCCCCTTGTGTGTTTAAGGTGGTAGTACCTTCAGGCTCCTGCAGATGGCGCTGCACGAGGATGATGGGGCTATAAATCCCTGCAGGGTGTGAGTAATGGGATCCATAGATTGGGAAGAGGTGGTACAGTGCAGGGAATGTCTCGTTCCATGTGTGGAAAATGGCTCCAGTGCAGATGTTAATGATTGGCTAAAATGAGTGACTGCATTTGGGCATGTCAAAGACCATAGTGTGAAGGAAGTAGCTGAATCTGCAGGTGTATGGAAGCGTACGGTCATACGGGTCTACCAGCAGTGGCTAAAATCCCAGTCTACAGGGAATTCTGTAGGGTGTCTGAACATTGATGTGGCCTACATCCAGAAACTTGTCCAGTACATGCCAAATCCAGTCCCAGCTGTTATTGGTGCTGGTGGAGGGATTACAGGGTATCAGGTACGGTTCAGACACAGGGGACTCGTTTACTGTCTGGTGAGCTCGTCTTCCCTGTGGAGGACATGTTCACTTATTTTAGCTTTCAGTGATGGAGCTTTTAGAGGTGGACGTCTGGTTCCTATCACCACCATTGTGAACAATCCTGACTCAGCAGGTTTCTCCAGAATGGAGCGTTTCACGTCTAACCACTCTGAGCGACTCTGTTTACATGTGAAAAGTTCCCAGATAATATATGGGTGTAGTTCCCCTTTAAGCATCCTGGACCAGACCGAACTCCTGGGCTGAATCTGGGGTCCTCAGAGAGCATGAGGTCTTTAATTGGGCCTAAGAAAGAAAGAGAGTCAGACTCCCTCACACGCTCTGCCTCTGCCACACGCTCTGCCTTTCTGGATGTAGGCCCATCTCTTGGTGCCTCTGCGTGTGGGAGTGATGCAGACACACCATATCCGCAGACTTCTAAAGCTGTCATCTCCTCTGTGATTCTCCACCGGGGTGCGGGATTGATAAGGGAAGGCTCCGTCAGACCAGTGCAGCTTGTCCTGTAGCTCACCTGCACTCAGAGGTCTGCACGAGCATCAGGCTGAAGCCCAAACCCGAGACCTGACCCGTCCTGACCAGCACTGCTACTCACCCTCATTCGCATGCACATCCGTGTGCCATTCCAGGCCTTCAGAGGAGGAATGATGATTCCTGAACAGTAATGGACCACATGTCTGTAATTATCAGCCATATTCATGTTTCATTCAGCAGAATCATGGCTGGCTACGGTGGGTGGCACTGCTCCCTCACAGTAGTGAGGTGTGCTCTGATTGGTCAGCTCACACACTCTGTTCTGGATAGTCAGTGATGTTCTGTTCCACCTTAAATGCTGCAGCTTGTTCAGGTGCCAGAATGTCCTGCAGCACCATTTAAGGTGAAACAGAACATCACTGACTATCCAGACAAATCCCACATCTTTAACAGGATCCCGGAACAACTTTAATCCTGCAGTCTGCACATTTCACTCCGGACAGTTTCCCAAACTCTCGGACAATATGGAGCAGCTCCGCTCGGCGTTTGACCCTGAAGAGACTGAAGAGAGGGGCAGCTCCACCACACCCCCAACAGCAGCCTGTAAGTAGCAGCCATGCTGTGTGATTGTATCCGTGTTTGCCGGTTGAAGCAGATCATCTTAAACTGAGAGTTCCATAGTGAGGATCAACTTTAATCTACTGTGTGTTGATGTCCAGATGGAACGCCAGTAGCTAGTACAGGGAACGTTAGCTACTAGCATTAGCTCCAAGTAACTAGGATAGCTAACTAAATAGTACTCTGTCTCCAGCTCTGTCTCCGGCTCTGTCTCCGGCTCTGTGTCCGGCTCTGTCTCCGGCTCTGTCTCCGGCTCTGTGTCCGGCTCTGTCTCCAGCTCTGTCTCCGGTTCTGTCTCCAGCTCTGTCTCCAGCTATGTCTCCAGCGCTGTCTCCGGTTCTGTCTCTGGCTCTGTCTCCGGCTCTGTCTTCAGTTCTGGCACCGTCATCAGTGGGCAGAAAGGTGGAACAGCAGCAGCTACACGGTTCTACACATACACTGATACATCACAAACACTACTACAGCACTGACAGTAGAACACCTCAAACTGACCCAGAGTAACACAGGCCCTCTGAACCAGGAAACAGACTCAGCGGAAACAAGACTCTTCCTCCATCCCTCCTCTGTCTTCTTTCTCTTCTTCTCCTCTCTCTATCCCTTTGCTCTCTTCTCATTCTCTTCTTTACTTTCACTCCATTCCTCCTTACTTGTCTTCTCTTTCTTACTCTTTATCTTTCCCTTATTCTCACTTCTTCCCATTTCCCATGCACTTCTCTCTCTCTCTCTCTCTCTCTCTCTCTCTTTCTTTACTTGTATTTCATCTCTTTCATTTTCCCCCTATTCCTTATTGTCTCAGCTTTCTCTGTTCTCTCTTTTTCCCTCCATCGCTCCTTTATTCTCTTTTCTCTCTCATTCTCTTTCTACTCTCTCCATTCCTCCTCTCTCTCTCCCCTCACCCACCTGTCTCTCTTTCCTGTCTCACTCCTTTATTATTCTCTCATCTCTCTCCCATCTTCCTTTTCCCTCTATTGTTTACTCTCTCACTCTCTCATTCACTCTCTCTTATTCTCTCTCCACCCCTCTCTCTCTCTCTCGATCACTCACTCCCTTGTTCTCTCATTTTCTTTTCTCTCTTTTTCTCTTTTCCTCCCCTCACTCTCTTTTTCTCTCGCTCTCTCTTTATTCTCTTGCCACCTTTCTTTTTTCTTTCCTCAATCTGTCCGTCACTTGTCTCTCCTTTTCCCTAGTGTGTATTTTATCTCTCCTCCTTCTCTATTCTTTCTACTGCTCTCTATTTCCCCCATTCTCTCATTTCTCTCCATCCCGCCCTCCTTCCCCTCTTCTCTCTACCGCTTACTCTCTCTCTTTCTTGTTTACTTTCTCGCTTCTTCCTCTTTGCTATCCTCTCTCTCTGTTTCTCTCTTTCTCTCGTACGTGTGCAGTGAGGTGGGCGGGGTCGTGCGCGCTGTCAGTCACTCCTGGTCTCCCTGGTAACGCGTGCGCGCGCCTGCGCGTGTCTCACCGCTGTTCTCCGAACACAGCCAGCAGCAGCAGCAACAGCAGCGCCGCTTGTTCCCCTCAGCGACCTGCAAACACGGAGCTCCTCTCGGCTCTCCGCTCCACCTCCCCGCCTGGCCCCCCCTCACAGATCTCGCCATACGGCTGACCACATCCACGACAACCGGACAGCGCGAGTGCTCCAGCGGCTGCTCGTGGGCTCGTGCTGACACGCGGACCTGGTTTGGCGGGAAAAAGAGAAAAAATAAATCCCCTCAGGAGCTCACTCGCTCGCGCGCCTGTCCTCGCGTCACGAGACACGCGCCGCTTTACAGCTCCTAAAACTTTCAGTCCGTGTTTTCCTCTCGCGGTTCCACGTACGAACCGGACCCGAGGTCAATCCCGGATCGGACCGCCGCTTCTGTAAAACACGAACTTTCTTCTTCTTCTTGCCCTCGGGATCCGCTCCGAGGCGCGCTCTCAGCTGTTAGCTTTCCTCTCGGGAGCGCGCGCCGCTCGCTCGCTCTAGCAGACGGGAACGCGCCGCATTTGGCCGACATGTCCGGGGAGGAGGTGTTGATCCCGGACGACAGGGCGTTCAGCCGCTTCAAGAGCGAGTGCTGCTCGGACGAGGGATGGAGCCTGACCTACAACAAGGCGGGGATCACCGTGTGGATCCAGATATTAGAAGAAGAGAAGTCCCTCCATAAGATTAAGGTGAGCATCACAACACAAACCTCCTCCTGGAGATCCACCAACCTGTAGGGTTCAACATGATCCCTGTTCCATGAGCTTTATGAGTGTAGCAGGGGGCTGGTTGATCACAGATCATACTCCAGATGATCCATGAACCTGTAGAGCTCAACATGATCCTTGTTCCATGAGGTTTATGAGGATATTGTGGGCTAAGAGGTCAGCAAACCTTCTCGTGGAGATCCACCGACCTGTAGGGTTCAATATGATCCCTGTTCCAAGAGGTTTATGAGGATAGTGTGGGCTAGGTGGTCACCAAACCTCCTCCTAGAGATCCACCAACCGGTAGAGCTCAATATGGGCTGTGTTCCCTGTGTATAGCATTGGCTGGGTGATCACCAATCATCCTCCTGATGATCCATGAGCCTGTAGAGCTCAAAACGATCCCTGTTCCATGAGGTTTATGAGGATAGCATTGGGCTAGGTGGTCACCAAACCTCCTCATGGAGATCCACCGACGTGTTGAGTTCAATATGGGCTGTGTTTCCTGAAGTGGATGAGTATAGCATGTGCTGGGTGATCACCGATCATCCTCCTGATGATCCATGAGCCTGTAGAGCTCAACATGATCCCTGTTTCATGAGCTCTCCTCCTAGAGATCCACCAACCTGTAGAGTTCAGTATGGGCTGTGTTTGCTGTAGTGAAGGAGTATAGGGCTGGGTGGTCACCAAACCTCCTCCTAAGGATGATTGGTGTGTAAGGAGTATAGCATGGGCTTGGAGTTCTCCTGGACATTCTCCTGGAGATCCACAAGCCTGTAAAGCAAGATTTGAAGTATATTCCATAAAATTGAGGAGTATAGCATGGACTAGTTGGTCACCAAACCTCCTCCTGGGGTTCCACCCAACCTGTAATGGTCAATATGAATGAGTATAGCATTGACTTGGTGGCCACCAACCTCTGGAGAGCCACCAATCGTATTTGAACCCTGTTTTCTGAAATGAGTGTGGCGTGGGCTGTGTGGTCACCAAACCTCCTCCTGAAGATCCAAAAGCCTGTAAGGTTCAACGACCCATTTTTCTCGAGGTTAATGAGTAGAGAATGGCCAGCAATTACATTCCAGCGCTGACATTCAACTTCCTGGTTCCTTAATCTTCTTGTTCAAATTGTCCTGTTCCGCCTTAAATGCTACAGCTTGTATGGTGCCAGAATGTAACCACAGCACCATTTAAGGTGGAACAGGAATATTTGGACAAGAAGCTGGGAAATGGCCTGATGGGAAAGTATTTCCAGCGTTAGGAGAACCTTGAGGATGTTCAGCTGATCGGGGGGAAGTAGGGATTATTGATCTGCGACTGAACTGAATTAACATTAAACACATTGTGATTGGAGGGCTGAGGAAAATGGGGCGGGTCTTGGGATGGTGTGGTTGGCTCTGTCCCGTTAGGACAGTGGTCTCCAACCCCGCTGCTGTCCTGAAGAGTTCCAGCCTGTATCCAGTAAGATTCCCCGCCCCCTTACGGCACTCTGCTTGTGGTTGGAGCTAGTCTCTGCAGGAAGGTAACTCTCCAGGACGAGGGTTGGAGACCGCTGCCCTAGGGACTGAGTCTTTAACCACACTTCAGTGTTGGTGGTGAATCACCATTGAACATCCTTTTGAAGTCTAGGCTTAGTCTTAACCTGAGCCCAGGAAACTGGTCCTGCAGGAATTCTCTCCTCTTCCTGTAGAGCTCAGTTTGAAGCCTAATCCCTAAAGCGAAGGTGAATGAGCGGGCCGTGTTCACTAATCCTTGACCTGGAGATCGACCTTCCTGGCAGAGCTCACCTGATCCATCTGCTCAGTCCCCCAAGACCCTGATCAGCTGGATGGGGTGAACTTGATCTCTACGGGAAGATGACAGTCATCCCGTAATCACCAAACTACCTTCTCCAGAACCAGAATGTTGAGATTGATAATGGGTTTGGTGGGTTTGGTGTGAGGTGTAAACAGAGTGATTGAGAGCGGGTTTGCAGATCTGCAGGTGGGAAACACTACCATAGACTACACCTGCTACAGGTTGGGTCATGTGTCCTCTGTTGAGGTGTGAAGGTGTGCAGAAGACATGACCTCTGGGAAAGCAGTCTCCCCTTCCTGCTTCCTAAACGTTCCTCCTGCCCTCAGAGTGAGCTTCAGACTCTGCCGGGTCTGTCCAGTGTTCTTCCCCCTTCGTGTATGGAACCGTGATCTAAGCTCCGAGTTTTACAGGACAAAAGCCGCTGTTTAGTTTTATAGCAGAGTCCGTGTTTACCTGCCAACGTGCATCCTGGTGTGCGGTGACTTTACCCACCAGGTGTGTTGACATGGGAGTGTTTGCAGAGGGAGGGAGGGAGACACACAGGTACATCCGCTTCACTGTAACAGTGTTCTCCTAGTCCTGGTTCTGGAGAAGTGTATCTAGAAGGTTTACTGTCTATCAGGTTTACAGGTGCTGCTGTAGTTCTGACCTGGTTAGGGTCCGGTATTGCTGGGTCCAGTTCTGCTTGATGACTTTTCCAGATTTAGGTTCTGGTCTGGCAGATGTTGAGATGTTCTCCTTCAGCTGTGGTTCAGGAATTACAGTCTTAAATTGTGTGGCTGCAGCCTTATCAACCATTGAATCCACTGGGCCAATTCCCATAATGCATCTTTGTCTTCAGCTGCGCCAGTCCGGTTTGTGATTAAGCTGCACCGGTCCGGTTTGTGATTTAAGCTGCGGCGGCCTGGTTTGTCATTAGAAACTGTCACGCTAACCTTTGAACTTTGCCTACTCATCACCTGAGGAAGGACGTGTCTGCTCCCCGGTTCCCTCCCTGATTAGGTTCCCCTCACTGCTAACGAGAAAGGCCCATCACAGGTTGACTGTACTGGAGGTGCTAGCGTTGTCTGTGGACCTGACTCGGCTCAGCACTCGAGCTTGGAGACCACGTTCATACGATGCTGAAGCTCAGTGTGGTGCTGGTGTTGGATGTGATCCCTCCTAAAGCTGTGGTGCCAAACCCCCCCGGAGAAACCCTGTACCACGACGTACACGGACGTGTTATCACGAAGTGTTTGAAACCTGTTTGTAGGAACCCATAATTGGAATTGGTACTGAAATTGTGGTTCTATTTCTTTTAAAAGGTACTGGTTCTGACAGTTTTGGAAACGACTCTGAACCGGTTCCGGGTTTTGATGCCCGGCCCTAGCCCTGGTGCTATGAGGCCAATGCTGTTGGTTGATCTCACGCGTTTCTTTTATTTTGTCTTTGTTCTAGAGCAGGCACTCTGTGCAGAACTGCACTCTTCATGTTCTACAGCGGTTCTGTATGAAACCCTATGAAGATCCATTTGCATGCTAAATGGTTTCCTATGTGGAGAAATGGTTCTTCAGACTGATGGAGCATGTACTGTCTATATGCTTGTATCTAGCACCAAAAATCGTTCTGCTGTTGTTACAATGTGAAGCTTGTAGCATTAGCAGAACCCTATTTGCTGCAGATATGGAACCCCATATGTTCTCCATCAAGCTGAAGAACCATTTCACCAAGCAAATCACCGTTTAAGCTTGCATGTGGTTGTTTGAGTGGTCTTACCTAGAACCACTGTCTTTACTGAAGAACCCTTGAAAAGCCTTAGTTGGATGGTTGTATAATGCTGTGTGTATCCAGAGTAAGACCGTGAGATGGGTCGGGTGTGCTGAGAACAGGGAAAACGCAGAACGGCAGCCGCACAGGAGCGGGATTAGGAAACACTATCCCCGGAAGCTCGGCGTGGCAGCCAGGATGTGTGTTGGCTGTGTGCTGGTTATCGTGCGTGGCCAGGCAGCGCTCTTATCTGAAGGTAAACAAAGGCTGGTGACAGAAGTTTACTCGTAGTCTCTGGGAGGACCAAACGCTACCTGCCGGAGCGCTGACGTCACATCTTCAGGGGGAGGAGGTGTGGGAGCAGAGTGATGGCGGAGGGGTTTTCGGGTTGGGAGGCAGCCGTGCTGAAGAGCGTGAGGATGGCATGTGCAGGAAGATCCAGGAGATCCGCATTCCCACATTCCCACTGATGTACGGACTCACGTAGTCCACCAGGAGACATGGCAGAAACACCGCAGACGTGCGGCGTGACATGCGGTGCAACGTCAGGTCAAGAAGCTTTTGGAATTGTCATTCCATCCGTGTACAAGTACACAGTGGAGTGAAACAACGTTCCTCCAGGAACATGGAACAAAGGAGTACAAAGTGCAAACGTGCAGACATACGTGTGCAAACAAAAGAAATGCAGCGCGACATGCGGCCTGATCTGCAGCTTGTGTGTGATTCAGTGCGCTTGGATTTGGGTTGGAACGGCATGTGGTTTTCCAAAGTAAGATACGTGCTCACACACAGTATTTCCCAGTTGGTGAAATCAGGATTTTACTGCTGCAGTTGCTGATTTGAAGCTGTTTGGTATCAAGTTAATAATTAGTATCAATTATTGATTAATCGACTGATCATTTTCTCCATTAATGGAGTGTTAATAGAGAGTGATCCAACGATCTAAACAGATATCAGAATAGGTGCCAGGTTACTGTCAGAGCAGGCAGACTGATGCTTCTACACCGTTACCTCACACACACCCTCACTTCCATCAGCCCTCTGAGCCAGCAGAGAGTGTGTACACCTGTGTGTGTGTGCGCCTGTGTGTGCTCTCGCCTGTGTGTGTATGTGGGGTCAGATCGGGGTCAGTGTGGATCTAGCCGGGAGCTGTAAATATTATACACCACGCTGTATGGAGGTTTAAACGTCCAGACTGACACAGTCGAGGACCGGAGGAGACACACATCATCACACGTCCACTCCAGCCCACACATCAGACAGCTTTAGTGAGAAGAGACAGGAAGCACATGGAGCAGGCCCTAACCAGCGACTCACGGGGACGGTTCTCCAGCTAGGGAGTTTATCAACTGCCTGACCATATGAAGCAGGACTCACAGCTTCACCTGCACATTCATACAGGAGCTAGGAGCAGCTCGGAGCCTGTCCCCGGCCCGTCCTCAGGGATGTAAGATGAGACCTGTTTGTCCCCAGCAGGGAAAGCTGGAGTGCTGACTGTATGTGATTTAGCTTTGCTCTGTCTAATCTGTACCTGGTTCTCTCCGTGAGCTTCAGGTGGGTAGATGTTTTCCAGACCCGGTAACGTTGTAGGCTGTGTTTTAGAACCTCCTGTGCTCTCCTCTCCGTCTAAAGCAGGCTGGTGATGTGGGTGTTGTGGGAGACATGCTGTCTAGACTGTGACAGCAGAATAACTCAGACCGCGAGAGCACAGATACGGGCAGCGACTGTGCGGACTCAGAGTGTTGGTCTGCTGTCCACCACCGCCGTTATTCAGCAGGTTATCTAGATTATCTTGATTTGATAATAAAGCCGAAATGATTATTGAACATGTAGAGTGACGCATCACCCGGCCCTGCTCTCCGTTCCCAAATACCTGGAATCTGAGAACCGACTCCCAGCACAGCTGTATGGTCGTACCGAATACGCTGGAGTGGAAAATGGCAGATCGCTGTGGATGCAGCACGTGTGCAGGCTTCTCCGAGTGGTGACTTTCTGACCCATACTGGTCATTTACTAAAGTTCATTTCTACTGAAGTGTTTTTATAATTTTGCCTCTTTTAGTGTTCCAGAGTAATTCAGGGTGGGTTTGGTCTGGTTCTGGGTAAACCCAGAGCCGTTCCCAGTGGTGGTGAAGGTAACCAGACGTCCCCCTCTAAAAGCTCCCTCACAGAAAGTTCCTACATGAGGTGGTTCTGAATACGCTGCCTGATGTCTGAGACGCTGTTTATGATAGTGTGGAGAAGATTTCAGCTTAAACTCCATTCATGGTGGAGGGATACATGCTGCATGAGGTAAAATAGTCCCCTAAAGAAACTTATTATTTCCAGGTTTTCCAGATTTTCCCATCATCAACATTCCATATACACTCAGAAGACACGTGTAGGTTCACTGGTGGTTTAGATAGTCAATAAAATGTGTGTTCTAGACATGGAGAACCCTGGTTCTCATCACCACCACTGTACAGATCATCTCACACACTGAGGTTATAGGAGTACATGACTGCAGACTCCCTGTTAGTAGGAACTGGACACACAGCCAGTTTTAGTTTGTCCATTGCGTGACAGGACTGCTTATATCTGCACTGGCGTGTCCAGGTGCTGCTCCAGCGGGCCCGTTCCCACGATCACGTTCCCTGTACCCTGGCCTGTGGATCACAGAGGAGGAGTAGGAGTAAATAAGCTGTTATTTGAGAGGAGTTCAGGAGTGAATACAGACCTGGCCTTGTCCTGGCTCGGAGCGCTGATCTGCGCTGGTCTTAAAGGGCTGTGGAAGAACATGCGTCCCTTCATCTCGGGGTTTCGGTTTGACCCTCTGTGTAGATGGCTTCTCAAATGAATTCTGATCCTGGCCTGGTCTGAAAGCCTGGTGTAAGAATAGTCCGGGGTCATGTCACTATGAGAAGCAGTCGAAAGCGGTCTTCGCTCTGTGCTGTCTACACCAAGCGTTACATGAGGAGCTGGGTGAGGAGCTGGGTGAGGTCTGAGGTCAGGCTGGTTTGTTTAGCCTCTACCTGACGGTGTAATTTATTTGGTTCAGTTCTCAGACGTGAGAAGGCTGTTGGTACGTCTCTGCTTGCATCTCATCCTTTTCATTTCGGTGGAGAGCTCTGCTGCATTGCGCGGTGCGTGAGCTACCACACTGCACAGCGAAAACGACGAGCAGATTTCAAACTTCATGCTAATGATGTGAGCACTGCGCTGCTTTTAGCCAATCGGACAGCAGTACACTGGCTCTGGTCATGAACAGCAAACAGAAGGTTCCCTGGAGCTCCCTCTCTCTCCTCTCTCCTCACCACAGCCTTCATCATCTTACAGAGAGCTGTGTGCGGTCCGGGCTCAGAGGAAAAACGTTTGGTTGAGTAAAGTTCACTTGGGTTCAGTGGGAAGTGTGGTGGTGGAGAGGCGGAGCCTCTTTCAGATGTGAACCAGAGAAGTGACTGTGGCTGAATAGTCTGCAGCGGTCGTTGATCTGTTCAGGCTGAGGTTGGATACACACACACACTCACACACACACACACACACACAAACGTCTGTGAGTGTATGACAGGTATAAACAGAGCTGCACAGTGTAGAGACAAACCTGTGGTGGGTAACGGTGTAGAGACAAACCTGTGGTGGGTAACGGTGTAGAGACAAACCTGTGGTGGGTAACGGTGCGGAGATAAACCTGTGGTGGCTAACGGTGCGGAGATAAACCTGTGGTGGCTAACGGTGCGGAGATAAACCTGTGGTGGCTAACGGTGCGGAGATAAACCCGTGGTGGGTAACGGTGCGGAGATAAACCCGTCGTGGGTAACGGTGCTGAGACAAACCCGTGGTGGGTAACGGTGTGGAGATAAACCCGTGGTGGGTAACGGTGTGGAGATAAACCTCTGAGCTGAATGTTCACCATCCCAGTTTCTCTAGTCGTTTATCTCCGACATGCATCTCATTGACTCGCACCGCGTGTCTGAGCGGCAGACTCTGGTGGAGTTCGGTAAACATCAGTGTCACTCACATTGACAGTAGTAGAGACTCTCAGCTTGGTAGAAGCAACAACACCCTGCCACTGAGTGATACTGCTGACTGATAGAGGTTCACCACAGGTGAGGCTAGTGGACATGGTGGCTAGCTAAAGGCTAACTGAAGACTAAAGGCTAACTGAAGACTAAAGGCTAACTGAAGACTAAAGGCTAACTGAAGGCTAAAGGCTAACTGAAGGCTAAAGGTTTACTGAAGGCTAAAGGCTAACTGAAAGCTAATGGCTAACTGAAGGCTGAAGGCTAAAGGCTAACTGAAGGCTAAAGTCTATCGTTACTCTGAGAGTCCGGCGGTTCTCCTCAGGCTGAGGTGTGGTCTGTGCGGTGTGATCATTAAACTGATTACCTGTTTCAACTAAAGTGGCCAGGCGGAGACGTGATTTGATTGTGAGGCACTGTCTGTACATCACAGATCCGCAGGACACGCTTCCCTCTCGGTGAGGGAACGCCGAGCCAGGTAGCCCACTCTGAGTGGGCGTTCTGCACTGACTAAGCGGATGAGTTCCTGCATAATTCTTTGGGATGTGAACGGAGAGATCCAGAGCGGGTTTGGTGTGATGTTCTGTACAGTGGTGGTGATGGGAACCAGGGTTCTCCATGTCTGCAACACACATAGACACTTTGTTTCTGAGGGAGCTTCTCGAGGTGGACATCTGGCTCCTGTCATGTGCACTGTGAACAGTTCAGAACATTCCGGCTTCACCGGTTTAGTATGCAGAATTGTGGAGTAATGGGTGGAATTCCCCTGCTGAAGATGTAGTTCTGTAAAGTGGAATTCCAGTATTCCAGTTTTGATTTAGCCTCCAAGACGACCCCCACAGCGATGCTTGCTCTGTCTCTCACTCAATCTCGCTTGTTCGATCTCTCTCTCTCTCTCTCTCTCTCTCTCTCTCTCTCTCTCTCGCACTCTCTTTCTCTCGCACTTTCTCTCTCTCGCGCTCTCTCTGTCTCTCTCTCTGTCTCTTTCTCTCGCACTTTCTATCTCTCGCGCTCTCTCTCTCTCTCGCTCTCTTGCGCTCTCTCTGTCTCGCTCTCTTGCGCTCTCTCTCTCTCTGTCTCGTGCTCTCTCGTGCTCTCTCTCTCTCTCTCTCTGTCTCTTGCGCTCTCTCTCGTGCTCTGTCTGTCTCTCATGCTCTCTCGCGCTCTCTGTCTCTCTCTCTCTCTCTCTCTCTCTCTCTTGCGCTCTCTCTCTCTCTTGCGCTCTCTCTCTCTGTGCTGCTGTAAGTGATGTTGGACTGGAATGTGTAATTGTGTGTGTGAGTGTTGGTGCAGGACGGTGGTCCGGGCGGACCTTCCCATTAAATCAGACGTATCTGTCTCTCTGCTCGCTGCTAATGAGGACAGGTGGTGCAGACGCTGAGAGAACAATACACATACGGTAAGAGAGTGCGCGCGAGAGTGTGCGCCGTACGTGTATTGGATATGAAAATGAGGACTCGTCTGAGGCCTGTACAGCTCCGGGACAAACTTACAAGGGCCCTTTTACCTCGAGTGGCAGTTAGCTATGCAAACACTCCGTTACACCCAGGGCAGTCTGCGCTCGCCGCACACACCCGTTTCAGATCCCCGTCTTCATTGATATGCAAATGTTCTCGCTGGTGAAGGAGCCAACCTGCGTGCTGTCTGGACCGGATGATGTAGCCAAGAACATCTCCATTTCCCATATAATCATCATCATCACGTGTGTTCTAGTGCAGGGGCGGTACCATAAAGCAGTGGAGCACACAGAGCTGTGTTCACATCAAGCGTCTTCACGTGAAGTCTATACGTGTCAGCTGGATCAGGATCTCCTCGCAGAAGTTAATCCAAGAACCGTAACACGATAAACTTCAATAAACCGATAGACCCGCTCAGTGTCTGTAGAACATCAGCGCCGGCTGGATACACATCCCGTCAGCAGCAGAAACAGCTCGGCTTAAGTAGCGGTACCAACAAGCAGAACGGACTGAACCGGAATATGGTCAATATTGGGCAGGGAGAGAAAGAGATAAGGAGGGAGCGAGCAATCTCCAGGTCTGGAAGTCCAGTTAGGAGACCATTACAGTGATCAATCCTGCTGGCCTGGTTTAGTCTGAACACCTTGTAGATGATCTGAAGGCGATGGAGAGCTGATTTGGACCTTCAGCAACACACAAACCTGGAACCATTTGGATTTTGAGGCGGCTCTGGAGGAGAGGGCAACAAAGCATCATGAAACACGGTGTTGTCATGGTCACTCAGGTTACATCACTGCACATCAAGCCTCGCCAGAGGGGGGTGGGCGGGTTTAGGTGTGTTTGAGGTTGAGAGAGAGAGAGAGAGAGAGAGAGGGCGAGGGCGAGAAAGTTGTGGTGTGCTTTGTAGGCATTTTATATTATGCTGCTTGCAGTTTTATCTTTGTGTGTGTGTGTGTGTGTGTGTATGTGTGTGTGTGGGCTCTCTGCTGACCCGTGTCCTCCACGGGGAAATGGCAGTAGCGTGCAGACCGCTGAAGCTGGAGAAACACCCCAGCCGGCGCAGAGAGGAGGATGTAACAGAGCAGATACAGACAGCAGTGAATATCAGACCTCACTCAGTGTTCCTGTGCAGGTGAAAGTCTCCTCTGAAGCCTCACAAGACAAATTACCAGAACCGGAAGTCTGTTTATGTTGCTTTAGTGCTTGTCCTGCTATCCGATGCGGTGTGTTTAAGGTGGTAGTATCTTCAGGCTCCTGCAGATGGCGCTGCACAAGGATGATGAGGCTATAAACACCTGCGGGGGTGTGAGTGACCGGATCCATAGATTGAGAAGAGGTGCATGGGATGGATTATCACAGGACGCCATTAGGAACCTCTACAGCTAGCAAACAACCCAACCTTTATCTTCCTTCCCAACAGCACTGCAATCCCACACCTCCTTCTGGTTGCAGATATTACTTTGATGATGGGTGTAGTTTGCCCTCAGTGGAGCTGGTCATGATGGTGATGCTGCATGAAGTTGTTGTGACATCGCTAAGACATCACCTTTTGGTATCGAAGCAGTTCACTTGGAAGCTCAACAGAGGTGATACCAGACGTAGTACCAGGCAGCAGGTTTGCCTAAAGGAGAACCTGGGAAGAGTAGAGTCATGTTGGTACCATGCAGTGGAAGAGCAGCCGTAGTGTTGGTTCCTCTCTAACAGCCTCCACTCTTCTAGGAAGGCGTTCCGTATGATTTCGGAGTTGTTCTGTGGGAATCTGCAGGTTACAAGGGCATTTGTGAGGTCGGTAACTGGTGTTGGGCGAGACGTCCTGGCTCACAGTCAGTGTTCCAGTTCATCCCAAAGGTGTTCAGTGGGGTTGAGGTTGGGGCTCTGTGCAGGCCGCTGGAGTTCCTCCACCCCAGGCTCCTCAGTCCATGTCTTTCTGGATCTGGCTTTGTGCACAGGGACACAGTCCTGCTGGAACAGGAAAGGGTTCTTCTCCAAACCGCTGCTACAGAGCTGGAAGTATAGAACTGTGTAGAACGTCTCTGTGTGCTACAGCATTAACACCACCCTTCACTGGAACTAAGGTCCGAGCCCAAACCCTGAACCCCCCCAGATCATGATCCCCCCCCTCCACCAAAGTGTACTGTGGACACTCTGCATTCCGGTAGGGAGCGTTCTCATGGATTCATCCACCAAACCCAGATTCCTCCATCAGACTGCCAGATAGTGATTCATCACTCCAGAGAACCCGGTTCACGATAATAGAACTCTCACTTGTCTGGGGCAGCTTTATCCAGGCGGCATCCTGCGAGCCGATCCATTCTGGTGTCTGTGGAGACTGCATGTCTGTGTGTACACCTTACAGCAGTAGTGTGGTGGGGGACGTCGTGCCTGCTGTAAATAACCTCCTCAGTCTCCTAATAACCCCCTCCTCCTCCTCCTCCGCTACAGGTCTCCTGCTGCTTACAGTGACTATGTTGGTGTGTGGGTGGGTGTGTGGGTCTGTTTAGACCCCTGTGAATCTCCCGTTGCCTTGTAACTATCACATGCACGCTCCCTCTGCCGCAGCTCTGCGTCCCCGGAGTGACCTGGAGCAGTCCATTCCCTGCACGCTGCCCCTCCCCCACACATGCTCTCGCTTGGTCTGGTCCTGATCTATTGTATCCTGGATGATGATAGTAGTGCTGATAATGATCGCAACTGTATCGCCCCCGCGCCCGCCCCCCCCCCCCCCACCCCCAATGCTCGGGTGCTTCTCTGGAAGCGCTCTGGCGTAACCATGTTGATTGAAACCGCCAGCAGGGTTCCTGGAGCTTCCGCTGATAATACAGTTGATTTACATACGGTTCCCTGGAAAAATCGCTCCGAGATAACAGTACTGACCTCAGTTACACCTGACCTTGGAGTCTTCCTCCTTAGGCCCGCAGGCCGGGCAGAGCAGAGTCTAGCGAATTGAATCAAGACCAGTTTATAGTTCACCCGAAAATAAGACGGAGCTCTTTAATGACCAACTAATGGACTTTTTAACTCTTGTAAAAACACATACCAGTCATTTCATACGGCTCATACACCTGCTGACCTGCTCGCTGCACGCAGGATGTGGTCTAACTTTCCACACCACACTTGGGTGAGTTAGCGTGGCTAATCTTAGTTCTTATCATCAGAGC
Organism: Semaprochilodus insignis; assembly: GCA_034552555.1. Taxonomy (NCBI): domain Eukaryota; kingdom Metazoa; phylum Chordata; class Actinopteri; order Characiformes; family Prochilodontidae; genus Semaprochilodus; species Semaprochilodus insignis. Next base: position 21,839,742 of record CM067488.1, read on the forward strand.
CTGACCGCTGTGAAACCCAGACCAGACCTGCCAGATGTTCTGGTTAGCAGCTCTGTGAAGGAGGTGGTTCTCGAAGGCGCTGATGGTTTGAGGGGTTAGGACAGATATAGATATGACTGTGCTCTGAACCACAGTGCTACAGAAGGTCTGAGGCCTTCTGTCAATGCCTACGTCGTCACTACTGCAACGCCCTGCAGATACGTAGGTGATGTCTGGACAGATACATCCGTTCAAATCACGGTGTGGACGGAAGGTCTGCCTGCAGACTGAACAAAGCCTAAGGCCGGATGACCACCATGCCCGTCCAGCTGAGGAGGTGTGTATACGGTGTGGTGGGTTTTGTTAGTGCTGTAGGTGGAGCAGGAGCTTAACTTCATCACTGTTGTCCTGTAGAAAAGGGTCCTGCGGTGACTTGCACCACCACATCATCTCAGACTGGCTCAACATCACCGACCAGCTCAGTGGAGTCATATGCGTTCTGTCCAGGGTTGAGGCTCAGAGCCCGGCCTTTTGTAGGACAGCAGCCGAGCTCGGCGTAGCGGTTAGCATGCACTCGATGTTCGTCGCTTGTGCACATGCAGCTGGCCAGCGAGCGATGAGTCATCAATAATTACATAACATCGACCGCGGCGTATGAAATGGCAGGTTCCGACTGGGTGAAGACGCTGCTTCCCTTTGCACGTGTGTTCAGGCTGTACGTTTGTGTGGGTCGTGTTGCTCGTGTCCCGTGGGATGAGGAGGCACCGCTGCAGGTAATGAGCTCAGTGTATTGAGGACGCGCGCTGGGAACCTGCCCACACACTCACGCTCCTCTGTGTGTGGGTGGTGTAAAGAGATGTCAGATTCTCCTTAAGGACGCCGGGCTTCCCCGAGCCCACACACTGCTCTGTATGTGCTCGCACACACATCTGTCCTCCCACTCACGGTGGAGGAAATCCCACTCCTTCTCCTCTCTTCTGCTTTCTCCAGCCCGCCTGTACTGTTCTAACTGCTCAGTGCTGGAGTCGTGTCTGTATATGTAGTGTAATCCTGGGTCACCAGTCGGCCTGTCGCAGTTACGTAGTCACCTGATCAGATTTTGAGATGATGGATTCAATGTGAGCAGATATTGTCCAGATGTTTGGCCTCGCAGACGTATGTTTGGTGTGAACGGGGTGTGTGTTCTTCTGTTGGGTGCTCAAATACAACAATCCAGACCTATTAAATTCACCCGCTGCGTGAAAGCTCCTGTCTCTTTAAGCCCTGCCTCCTGATGAGCCCAGATTGGTCAGCTTGCCCACTGTGTTCTGAATGGTCATCCACCAGAGCAGCATCCTGCTACAAGATCCACCCCCACTCCGCTGTGTCTGTTCTTACAATGCCGTTGGAGTCTGATCCTGAAAGTCCAATAGAACAAGCTGGACTGGAGCAGACTGGTTTCAGAGTGGTCAGTACTGGTGTAGCTCTCTGTGGTGTGGTGTGTGAGGGTGTGCTGAGCTTGCTGGTAGGCGGTCAGTAAGGACCCTGTTACGAGATGACTCCACCTTGTAATACAGAAAAGAAGGGCTGGAATTCCAACTGGAACTCCAGCACAGTGATGCAGTGAGCAGACACCCCAGGGGCTCTGCTCAGACTTCTACATTGCTGGAAAGGGGGTGATGGAGTGTGGGAGGCTTGTCTGTGCAGACCGGCCACACAGGGAGGCTCTCGGGAGCACTGTGCTCACTGCAGGTGAAACTTTAGAGATGGACACAAGACCTTGTTCCCAGCTTGTGCTGTGTGTGGTGTACTGTGAATCAGAATCGGGTTTTATTGGCCTCGTATGTTCACATATTGGGCTGATGGACAGTTAGAGTAGTCCTTGTATCCACAGTAAGTTCCCTGTGTCGTCGTCGGTACAGGAGGATGGAATGGCGGGAGCGAGTGAGAGCATGGCGAGTACGATAGACTTGAGTCTTTATCTCATGCGGTGGTCAGTGTGTGGCAGTTGTGTGCTTGTCATCTAACGTTCGGCTCTCATTTGCATCGGAGCTCACGTCTGTGTTTCCCCAGCGCTGGGATATCTTAGCTCGGACTCCATAGGGTCCTGTTATAACTGAGAGGTTTGCATGTGGTTTGGATGAGGACCTGGCGAAGATCAGCACTGAAGGGCTTCACAGAGATGAACCCAGCTGTAGGCTATATGACCATGTGCTCTAATAGAAACCTGTGAGTCTGGCCTGGAGCTAGACCGGGTGTAGGTTTGTCCTACAGGTGTAGTGTAGACGTACAGCACAGCCCGGAGTTTCAGTGAAGCCCCTTATCACTCAGAAACTCACCCTGACCGTGACTTTGACAGCTGATAACATGGTGAAACATTGCAGTGTGAGAACGGGTACAAGCCAAGGCTGGAGAAGACATGTAGTCAGCCTGCTTTGGTCTCCTTTCGGACTTCATTGTTTAGAAGCAGTTACACAAGCAGGCAGTCGCTCCAAATGAGTCACAGCTGTGTTCCTGCCATAGAGAGTGGGTCAGTGTACGTCTGACCTTCTCCTTTCATCTACCAGATCAAATGGGGAGGTCATGACTTCTGGTCATGTGGCTGGTGATGACCGATGCCTGTTATTGGTTTGCTTAGCTTCTCGTGTCCTAAACAGTCCAGACTGTTGATGAGGTGAGGTGAAGGCCAGATGTGGTTTACTGCTTTCAGAACTCTTAAGAGGACTAATAACCAGAAACATGAAGTCTCCTTACCTCGGTGAGGAGCTTCCTGAACAGATACACCTCCTTTCAGACCTCCATAGTGTTGAGGTGTCTTCTTCTCACAGTAGAAGAAGGATGGACAGGAACACCTGTGGATGTTCTCAGATCTGAAGGAAGATAGACAACTGGTCTTCATCAGCCCGTGTCTGACGGACAAGCCGGACAACTAGAACGTTAAGATGTGGGTCCAGTGCACGAAGCACTCTAACCATTACGCTGCAATGGGCCAGTCTGGCGTTGCTCTATTGTTAGCTGGGTTCGCTAGCTCTGCTAGCTAGCTAACATTAGAGCCCAGGGGCACCAAACCGTGTTTATCTTCATTGGTGTAGGAACTGAAACTCAGCTGATCAGCTACAGAGTCTCCTCTTCCTCATCACAAGGAAAGAGCTAGAACCATAACTGAGTAGCTTTTTGGACTCGGATCTGTTCTGACAGTGAGAACCTCGGACAGAAGGTCGATACATCACGGCTTACCAAGCGATAAGCCTTAGCCCCCCGCTAGGAGAGATGAGCGGGCCTGCCAGTTGTAGGAAAGCAGCTAACCTGGAGGTTTTACGGCAGATGAAGCCGCAGACGTGCTTTCAACACGGGTGCCAAACACGGAATTCCTGATCACCTTTTTAGCCACGCCCCCATTCTGATTACTGCCGAAGCTTCGGGACAGCCCTGATAAACATGGAAACGCATGGAAGCATAGTTTTTATGAAAAGCTAATTCCATAATTGCCTCATTCAGAATTCTGTTTATGAGCTTTCACCAGTGTAAACATGTGGACCTGTTACTGTTTTCCTTCCGACACCGTCAGACGGTCCGTAACGGACCCACCATATGAGATCTAACGGGGTTAGCATTAGTGAAGACCAGGGTCTGGAGTCAACACTGATTTATCCGGACATGTACGCTGGCTGTTTGATCCTGAATCTAGAACGTCTCTCTTCCTTCAGATCCTTCAGTGTCCTGGTGGGTTGGTCTTTTCCTCCAGCCTTCATTGAAGCGCTGTAACCCCATCCTCCGTTTCTCACTCAGTGTTTTCTTTCCTCGTTGCCCCGGGACACAGGTGCTCTATAGGGAACCGATCCACTTTAATGGCCTGGTTTGGTATTTCACAAATCACAAAAAACCCTTTTCTAATTCCGAACCTCTGCAGCCTCATTCCAGACTCAATATGGGTCGCTGCACTCGGCACCAGCTGTAGACTGATTAGGACGTTTGGAAAGGTTTCCAGCAGAAGTTCCTATTTTCTCTGGTTCGGAATCTCACGTATATGTGCCGTGGTAGTGGAGCTTTAGCTTGTTGATTTGTGCCCAGAGACCTTGGGAATGAATCTCTGAGCTGGATCGACCCGGTGGGTGTAGGATCAGGTATGGGCTTTTTGGTCCTGGAGGCCCAGTGCAGAGTCAGAGCCCAGCTACTTAAGCCTCTGTGATTTTAACATGTGTGGGCGGAGAGCTACCTACAACGGTCCTCTAATGAATCCTCTAGTGGGCGCTGAGGGCGAGAGGATGTTGTCCGAGAAACAGGCAGGAGGTTCTACTAAACACGGAGCCCAAAAGTACTGTGTTAGTGTGGAGGTACCACGATGTACCCAGTGGAAACGCGGAGCAGCGTGTGCCCTGCAGTGGCGGGCTGTGTGTTACGCTATAATGTTTGTTCCTGTTGTAGATACAGTCACACCACCTTTATTAGATGTGTCTCCATCATTAGGACAGCACTGCACCGTCAGGACACATCATCTGGAGGGAGTCTTCCTGCTCTTACACTGGGATAACTCCAGCTCTGTAGGGAATACTGCAGCACTGTAGGGAATACTGCAGCTCTGTTGGGAATACTGCAGCACTGTTGGGATAACTCCAGCTCTGTAGGAGTGAGCAGCATGCGTACTATGGTTAGTAGTGGCTCTCTGTAGTGCGCGTCAGTGTGGAGGTGGTGTTTCCGGGTGATGGCGTGATGGTGTGAAGGTGTGAAGGTGCGGTGATGCTAGTTGTTTTATGATGCTGAGTAGGAAAATCTCACATTAGCAGGTCCGAATGTGATATGATCTTATCTCTCTCTCTCTCTCTCTCTCTCGCTCTCGCTCTCTTTCTGTCTGTGTCTCTCTCTCTCTAGATATATATATATTTCTCTGTCTGTATCTCTCTCTCTCTCTCTCTTTCTCTCTCTCTCTCTCTCTCTCGGTCTGTGTCTCTCTCTCTCTCTGTATATATTTCTCTCTCTGTCTCTCTCTGTATCTCTCTCTCTCTCTCTCTCTGTCTCTCTCTCTCTTTCTTTCTCTCTCTCTCTCTTTCTCTCTCTGTATATCTTTCTCGCTGTCTCTCTGTCTGTATCTCTCTGTGTCTCTCTCACTGTCTCTCTCTCTGTGTCTGTCTCTCTATCTGTCTGTCTCTGTCTGTCTCTCTCTGTATATCTGTGTCTCTCTGTCTGTGTCTCTCTCTCTGTCTGTGTCTCGCTCTCTGTCTGTGTCTCGCTCTCTCTGTCTCTCTGTCTGTGTCTCTCTCTGTGTCTCGCTCTCTCTCTGTGTCTCTGTCTGTGTCTCTCTCTCTGTCTGTGTCTCTCTCTCTCTGTATATCCGTGTCTCTCTGTCTGTGTCTCGCTCTCTCTCTGTCTCTCTCTCTCTGTCTCTCTCTCTCTGTCTCTCTCTCTCTGTGTCTCTCTCTCTGTGTCTCTCTGTCTGTCTCTCTCTCTCTGTCTCTCTCTCTCTGTCTCTCTCTCTGTGTCTCTCTGTCTGTACCTCTCTGTGTCTCTCTCACTGTCTCTCTCTGTCTGTATCTCTGTGTCTCTCTGTCTGTATCTCTCTGTGTCTCTCTCACTGTCTCTCTCTGTCTGTATCTCTCTGTCTCTCTCTCTGTGTCTCTCTGTGTGTGTCTCTCTATCTGTCTGTGTCTCTGTCTGTATCTCTCTCTCTGTCTGTGTCTCTCTCTCTCTCTGTATATCCGTGTCTGTCTGTCTGTGTCTCGCTCTCTGTCTGTCTGTCTGTGTCTCTCTGTCTGTATCTCTCTCTCTCTCTGTGTCTTTCTGTGTGTGTCTCTCTCTCTCTCTCTCTCTCTCTCTCTCTGTATCTCTCTGTCTGTATATCTCTCTCTGAGTCTCTCTCTCTCTCTCTCTCTCTCTATCTCTCTCTCTCTCTCTCTCTCTCTCTGGTTCCTTGCTGTCACCTTTACTCATTTGCTCTCATTATCTCTTGAGTTTCATGGGAGATAATGGAGAAGAATGGAGCAAGTGAGTGGGCTGGTCCAGAGATGGCAAATATCTGCGAGAGAGAGAGGGAGAGAGAGAGAGAGAGAGAGACTCAGAGAGAGATATACAGACAGAGAGATACAGAGAGAGAGAGAGAGAGAGAGAGAGAGAGACACACACAGAAAGACACAGAGAGAGAGAGAGATACAGACAGAGAGACACAGACAGACAGACAGAGAGCGAGACACAGACAGACAGACACGGATATACAGAGAGAGAGAGAGACACAGACAGAGAGAGAGATACAGACAGAGACACAGACAGATAGAGAGACACACACAGAGAGACACAGAGAGAGAGACAGAGAGATACAGACAGAGAGAGACAGTGAGAGAGACACAGAGAGATACAGACAGAGAGACACAGAGATACAGACAGAGAGAGACAGTGAGAGAGACACAGAGAGGTACAGACAGAGAGACACAGAGAGAGAGACAGAGAGAGAGAGACAGAGAGAGAGAGACAGACAGAGAGACACAGAGAGAGAGA
>CM067488.1:21874640-21890479 GCA_034552555.1 Semaprochilodus insignis
TGTTCTAGTAATACTGGTGATATCCATGAAGGATATTGTGATGTAACTTGGCATGATACCGGTAAGTGTGGTCATGTTGCTCAGCCATGTGTTAAGATTTGTCCACAGAACATGATTTATAGTTTATCTAAAGTTTAATAATTTTTGTCTCATATAAAATACCAGTGAAAATGATGATAATAATGATGATGCATATGCGTATAATGATATTTATTCAGTGTTTTACAGGCTGCACTGATCTTAATCCATGTACACAGGACTGTTTCTGCTCATTGTATTGACTCTGGACTGACTTCAGCACTAAGGATGTCTGTGATATACTCAGAAAAGGGATGTAATTGAGCATTATCTGATATAACATGATCAGTAGCGCAGTAACTACACTGCACGGTACTACACAATTTCACTCTGTAAATCAGTCGTTATTTTTAACCCCATCCTGCTGCAGAATCCCAGGTCTGTTTTCCTAGCTCGCTCCCGAATGCCAGGAATGTGCCCATAATGCAGCCGGAATGTCCCAGTTCTGCACTACAAATGCGCCCAGGGAGGAATAAAAGAGCGATTGTTTCAAAATAGAGGAACCCGATTGATCGCGGCTGTGTTTGGCATCATATGCCTCTCCCTGTGTCCTCTAGTTGCTTGGCTTGCTGCACCGCGAGTCCTCCTCTTCGCCGTCTCTGTTTTGGTGCCCTTGTTTTGGTGGAGGGCCTCACAGTTTTAGGTTTGTCTGGTTGTGCAGAAACAAACCTGGATTAGTGGATTAGAAGGTCTGACTGCTCTTGTGACGAGTATAGCACCAGAGACATGGTGCGTGTGGGTGTCAGACCACAGTTCTGTGGCTTTAGGTCTGAGAAGGTGACTAATAGCTGCTGAACCTAAAGACTGTTTCTTTGAAAAGATGAATTTTTAAAAGTTTTAAAACCTTTAAAATGTCAGTTTTAGAACATTTAGAACATGTGTGAAGCACCTTCATGGCTTTCTGACGTTTATTAACGTTTGAATGGGTGATCTGAACGTTTGTGTTGCCTCCTGCTTCCAAACCTGGTGATGGAGGAAGGAAAGAAAATAAGAGTGTGAAGCGGAGAAGCTAATTTAGTTTTTGGAGGAAATGATACTTTATAAACAAGCCACAGACTTGATGGTGATCTCCCTCGTTACCCGTGAGAGTGTGTGTCTGTCTGTGTGTGTGTCTGTCTGTGTGTGTGTCTGTCTGTGTGTGTGTGTGTGTGTGTGTGTGTGTGTGTGTGTGTGAGTGTGTGTGCACACGCACATGTGCTTAATGTCTCCCACACATACACACAGTTAGTTTCTGAAAGGTTGTGCCGCTTCCTGCCTGATCTTCAGTTAGCAGAAGATGGGCAAGTGTAACGATATGGGAAGGTAAGCAAGTTTGAGTTCTGTTTGCTTATTTATTTATTTTTTTAATTTGTTTGTTTTATCCATTTATTTATTTATTTTTTTATTTGTTTGTTTTTATCCCTTTATTTATTTATTTTTTATTTGTTTGTTTGTTTGTTTATCTGTTCATTTATTTATTTGTTTGTTTGTTTGTTTATCCTCCCATTTATTTATTTATTTATCCGTTTATTTATTTACTTATTTAGAGTGTGTGTTGACCGGTGTTAAGAGGCTGAACTACAGAAACACCCCAAGGCCTGTTTCTCACACACACTACCTCTGTGTAACGAGCAGTGCTGTAGAGACTCAGAGCTTCGTCAATCAAATCTGTATTGGCTGATTTATTTCATATAGATTATTCAGCTGTCAGAAAATCCTCTGTGTGAGTTTCAGTGATGATTTCTACCACATTCACACAGTCAGGTGCAGTTTGAGTGGTGGGAACATGTTTTGGGGCATTTATAAATCGATGACAGACGCTGCATATGATTAAAGACCTGAATCAGGCTGTTTTAATTCCTATCTCACTGAGGAAATATATTGTGATTCTGTAAGCAAGACCATATATTGTGATATTTGGAGACTACTTTTGGGAAAACTGGGTTTGCTAATGTTAGAGGTGCTAACATTAGAGGTTAGTCAATCAGACTTGTGACTGGAAGGTCACCATTTGGATCCCCTGAGTCGAAAGGACACAATTGAAATGCCCCTGAGTGCTGTGGATAGGGCTGCCCATAGTGTGTGTTCACGTGTGTGTGTGTGTGTGTGTGTGTGTGTTCACTGCATGGATAGGTTAAACATGGAAGAGAAATTCCTCTGTGTGCAGCACAATTAGCAAATGGTTCTAAATACTTGTTTCCTGTATGGTGTGAGGGGTTATTCCGGTTACTGGATGTTTGCTCTGTGATGCCTCCAGACATGCCAGGAAGATGTTAAATCTTAATAATGACTTGTGCTTCATGTGTAAGCACTGAAAACTCAGTTTTATACCGTGTGCTAGTAAATATAGCTAATAAATTGATGGGTTTAAAATGCGGTGGCCCGTTCTGGTCTGCTCAGCGCAAAGACGGCCTGTTGTTCCCTCCGTTATAGGTCATGGAAGTCCACTTTTCTAGTCACTGAAAGATGCCCGGCGACTGTGTGATGCTGATATTTAGTTTTTATGCAGTTCTCTGCTGATACGGATTGTTGTACATCCCTGTTTCACATGCAGAGCGTTTGAAAGTTCTAAAGATGTTATTTTTCCAGTTTAGTCAGATTAGTTACAGTCAGTATGCTCAGTCCTAAAAGATTGAGAAGGATTTATTTTCCCTCGGCAGCTTCCTGGCCTGTGATTGGGCCACTCTAGGAAATGTGCATACAGATCAAATCTAGTGTGTTGTTTGAAAGTGGTCATGAATTGTAGATTTACCTTCTCTGTACGTTTGTACTCTGATTCTGTTTCAGTATTCAGTATTTTATAGGGTATTTCACTGTGTTTTACAAGGGTGCAGAAAAACAAACAGCCTGTGTTTTTGACAACCACGCTTGTGCTACTTGTCAGGAACGCACAGCCCGCGCATCCTGTGCGAACAGTCAAACGTCTAGAGATGAGCAGTGAAATGATGAGTGAGACGTTCTGTGTCTTTCGCGCTGTGCAGAGGGTAGTATGTGTGAAACCGGCCTGACTCTGAAGTCCTTCCTGTGTCTCAATTCTCTTTAACCTGAACAGGCACTTCCACAGTGTACCACCATCACAGTGTAGACTGGAAAAGACAGCAGTGCACTCTTAACACCCAGGGGATGAACTGAACCCCCTTAAAAAGGAAGTGTAGACTGTAATACCATCACACCATGCACAGAACCGTTACACCATGCACAGAACCATCACACCATGCACAGAACATTACACCATGCACAGAACCATTACACCATGCACAGAACCATTACACCATGCACAGAACCATTACACCATGCACAGAACCATCACACCATGCACAGAACATTACACCATGCACAGAACCATCACACCATGCACAGAACCATCACACCAGGCAAAGAACTGTTACACCCTGTACAGAACCGTTACACCATGTACAGAACCATCACACCATGTACAGAACCATCACACCATGCACAGAGCACAGAACCATTACACCATGCAAAGAACTGTTACACCATGTACAGAACCATCACACCATGCACAGAACCATCACACCATGCACAGAGCCATTACACCATGCACAGAGCCATTACACCATGCACAGAACCATTGCACCATGCACAGAACCATCACACCATGTACAAGACCGTTACACCATGCACAGAACCATTTCACCATGCACAGAACCATTACACCATGCAAAGAACCATGCAATCAGGTGGCTCATGGTTCTGTATCTACCATCCTGATCATGTGCATATGTACCTGTGATCATCTCAAGCAAACCCTTTTCACAGGAAACACACTGTATACAATTAATCCTACAGTCCAGAAAATGTAGGATATGACCCCCTCAAAATCAATATATGTAAATGAGCTCTGTTCTGATTGGCTGCCCTGTGGAGTAGTCTTGTACAAGTTGTCTGGGATGAAACACTCCTAATAACTTGAATGGGTGGGGCTGACCTGCTGTACCCTGAACAGGTGTGCAGCCTGAGGAAGTGAGTGGTACGGTTTGGAGGTTTTATTCAAGCTGATCAATAAATCCAGAACTGTGATTAGTTCTGATAGGGGCCCTTTAAGTCGTGTAACCTCTAGAGGTGAGGTTGCATATTGCAACTTGCTGAACTCCCCCCAAGCCCCCCACCAACCGTTCCCTTGGGCCTGAGGCGGCATAATAACTGCCACAACACTTAAGGTGGAACCGGAGAAATGTAAACAGTAAGCTGTCCAATAAGAAGCAGAGTTCAGTCTAGCAGTTTTAATGCTGGTACTATTTTTGATAAGCAGTAATAATCCTACCTGGATAATATCCTACCTGGAGTTTTATGGGCGGAGCTACTGCTAAATATGCACTGTGGTAGAACATTAGGGTTCTTCTTCTTTCTCCGTCTTCCAGTTGGTGCTATAGCACCCCCTAATTCAGCATGAGAGTCTCTCTCTACAGCCAGCGTGTGATGTGTCTGTTCTGAGCTACTATAGAAACATGATGGTGGTAGTCTCTGCTGGAAGACGAGCTGCTCCTATGTAGATATGCAGGGCTTAGCTAATGCTAAGCTAATGAAAACATTGTTTTGTATATTATCTCTGATAATAGGTCCCCCTTAAATCTTACATACTGTTCCTTTAATATTGGAGTTATCTGTAGATTAGTTTACCAGGAGCCCCAGGTTACGCCGTAGGTCCCTGTAGATGGGTGATATATGAACTCATGTCCTATTTGGGGAAACACATGAGCGGAGTTACAGACTGAAAGGTGTTACCAAAGCCGTAGTTTGTACACTTTTCCTGTCGTGTAAAACCGCCTGTCTTCAAACCAGAGTTTGTCCATTCTCTGACGGTTTTCACAACCCCTGTGTGTTGTAAGGCTCAGTTCCCAGTTTTGGGCTGTTCAAAGCGACCAATGACAGATGAGCTACTGCAGTGGATTAGCGCGTGTATCTGAAACTCAGTGTTTATATGAGTATTTAAGGCACCAGTGTGAGTCATTTGAAGAAGCTCATCAGCTGCATCCAGGTCTCATGACTTTACCTTCTTTTAGCAGATGATGACTATCTGTGTGCTTTTGGCTGGGTGGCAGTTCACATCAGTTGAATGTGAGAGTGTTTAAGTGTGTGTGTGTGTGTGTGTGTGTGTGTGTTTGTGTGTGTATATATAAGTGAGTGTGTGTGTGTGTGTAGTGTCACTGTGTGTGCGTGAGTGTTTGTGTGTATGCGCGTATGTGTGTGCGTGTGAGAGTGTGTGTGTGTGTGTGTAGTGTCACTGTGTGTGTGTGTGTGTGTGTGTGTGTGTGTGTGTGTGTGTGTGTGTGCAGTTGTAAGCTGAATAGTGTTAGAAATAGTGGAGACTGTTAACCACACTGCTGACTGATGAGCTTGTGTGACCATATGAGCTGTGCAGAAATGCTTCAGTATGTGCTTCTGTAAGCTTGATGAAATATGTTTTGGGTCCTTCTGCACATTACAGCTGACTGATTGTGTCTGGATTTGAGACTGCTCCAGACCTTTTCCCTTTTTCTAGAATTGTCTGAATGTCTGTGTAATTCAGTGTTTGGGATGTAAACAGTCAGTGGTCTGAAGTCAAACTATTCGTCTGACTGACTCTCCAGGCTTTTAGTAGTGGTGGTGGTGGGAACCAGGGTTCTCCATGTCTACGACATACATACAGACATTTTATGTACCATCTAAACCACCAGTGAACCTACACGCGTCATGTCGTCTTGTGTTAATGCTGCATCAGACTGTGTTATATAAACGGTGTAGATGAAGCGGTATGAAAGTTTATTATCAGCATTTTAGAGACCAAAATGATCCCACACTGTAAACAAGGAAATAACATTATTATTATGGATTTCAGTAATTTCTAACTCTCCTGAGGCCCTGTCTCACATCACTCCCTCTTCCCTGTGTAGTGCACTTTGTGGGGCATGACGTAGGAGCACCTCCACCCAAACCTTGCATGACATGTCTGGCCAAAGACAAGTGCTTATTCCTTATTTACATTTCATTTACTGCTGTTTGTGTTTGTTTTGAAAGTAGTACACTGTGTAGGGGGTATGGAGTGATTTTAGCTGGTGATGACTTAAGTCAGTCAGTTCACCACTGCTTGAATGGTTAGCCCTGCAGGTGAAACCTCAGCAGAGCCCCAGTACAGAGCTCATGTGACTGTTAACGCAGAGCCGTTTTTGGAGGCACAGCTCCACAGTGATGTGTGTTAAAAGCTCTGGTTTCGGTTCACAGTTGATTCAGTCCTCTTGAACACAGTCTGGCAACCTACTGTTTTTATTTCATGGCCAAAACATCAGGTGATTTAATATTCCACTAAATCATATCACGTCCAGTTGGAGTACTTTTAGTTTCTGTAATTGATAAGCTATTACCCAGTTAAAAAAAGAAACCATGACATTTCCCCCATTCCGAAGTCTCCACGGATTTCTGAGCTGAACGTATGTGGTTGATATAAAGTAGTGGGTGGTGGTCACAAAAAGACTCAAAGTGTGACATGTTGCCCCCTTTCTTCATTAGGTTTCCATCTGCACAAAACACAACCAAAGCCCAGACCTGGTCCGCTTAGCAGGCTGAAGAACATCCAAGCTCTGTCACGGCGTTCTGCCATGCTTCCCCGACACATGCCTAAATGTTGCGTTCTGTCCCAGTCCGACTGTGTCTTGGAGACTGTTGCTAACTTTGGTTGACGCTGTACAGTATTTAATGTGGGTTTTTTAAAGTGCGGTAATCACCCACAGTTTCAATGACAGGTTTTGAAACACCAGTACTGAGCATTTTCCAGGGTTTACCATGAAACCAGTAGCAGTTTCATCTCTAGTCTTACATCTCGTCTAATAATATATGGATATATGTTATGGAAAGTCGATATTCCACTCAGCAGTTGTGATTCTGCTGGTCTTGTCTCTCCACCTATCGCTCATGCTGCACTACTACATCCTGTGCGCTCTGATGCTGAACTACTGCCCATCCTGTGCGCTCTGATGCTGAACTACTGCCCATCCTGTGCGCTCTGATGCTGAACTACTGCCCATCCTGTGCTCTCTGATGCTGAACTACTGCCCATCCTGTGTCATTTGGTGTCTTATGTGCCTTGACTGGATGCCGCTGCTTGCCTGCATACCTGACCAGTTTACCCACCATGGAGCTTCATGCTTCATTTAATCACAGACATTTCTTCCTCTGCCCACATGACTGCTGAACACTGAATACTTCTCATATTCTCAGTGATAGATCATCACTGTAGTCTTCCGGCAGCTGTTACTGATGTTCAGGGTTTTTACAGTGGTAAACTCCTTACTGTGGTCGCTGGTGTCACTGGTTTCACTGGTAACAGTGACCGAGCTTCATTCAGACCTCCAGGTCTGTTACTCACCATCTCTCTCTCTGACAGTTACAGGTTATTCTGTATTCAGTACTGTATATACCTGTATAACTCTGATCCTGTTTATTTTTCTGTTGTGCTTGTCCTGCTATTCGGTGTGGACCAAAGGAGGACGGGTTCCTCTTTTGAGTCTTGGTTCCTCTGAGGTTCTTCCTCTTGCTCTGTGGGAGTTTCTCCTTGCCACTGTCGCCCTTGGCTTGCTCATTGGGCTCTTGGACCTGAGTTCTCTGTAAAGCTGCTTTGTGAGAACATCTGTCATAAAGGCTGCATATAAATAATCCCTGACTTCACTTGACAGGTGCTTACTGCAAAGTTGTACCAGATGGTTAACCAACAAGTACAGCTTCGCTCTGTTCGGGTGCTTGTTCGTAGATACGCCCACCACACAGGCTTTTTATGGACTGTGTTAAAAACCATGTAGATCTGACAGAAGACCATCAAGTGTACATTTATTCACACTCGCTGGAAGATTAGTGTTTTGCACTTGTGTAAAAGGTTAAAGGTCACATATACCCTATATAATAATCTAGAATCCTGAATTGACCAATTGTAAAAATGACACAATTTATGGACCAAATGGAACAATAGATATTTCCCAGTTTTAGATGTCACTAGAACTAAGCCTCAGTACTGTTAGCAAAGTTGTCCTAACCAGTACCAGCTGGACAAGCATTTCTCAAGATCATTGCCTGACACCGACAGCACACCGACTGCACACTGACAGTGTAGCTCAAGAAATTAGTGATGTGAATAAAACTGCTGCTGTTACTGTTTATAATGCTGTAATGGATATGGCAATAAAAACACTCCAGTTTTTAACCAGAGAGCTGACAGATAAATATATGAAGGTATTTCTATCTAAACATTTAGTATCTTTTTTCACCACATTGGAATCAAAAAGAATTGCTAGGCAGAATCGGAATCGAAATTGGAATTACAATGGATAGAATATATGCAATACCCAGCCTTCGTCAGGACTGACCTCTGACTATCAAGACAGTATTTCAGAACACCATACTGTTAGTTCACTCGTTGGTTACGTACCAGGTTTTCTGTACACATAAACATAAATGTGTTTTTTGTCAGATTCCACAAAATTAACAATACGCCTTTTTAAAAACAGATTTATCAGGGTTTAATGATCAGCTTTCACATGTGAACACAATACGGAACCGTGTTCCTTCTGATACGTGCAGTATCGTTTTTAGTAGTTTGCAGTGAGAGGTAATTGAAACTGCGTTACACGCCAGCGGATTTCTGTCTTTGTGTGGTGGACTGGCATCCAAACTATCCAAACAGAAGAATGCTAGGTAATCTGTAAGCTGACAGATGTGCTGTTGACAGATGACAAAGTTGCAGAGGTTAACTTGAACGTGAATAGCCACCACTCACATTATGCACTTCATATGCTGATATTTAATAGGCTAATGGCATTTGATGTTAAGTGCGTTAGCAAGCTGACAGAATAGGTCAAAGCCCTGCTACTAACAATTACAGTATAAATACTAAGTACTAAATGAGAAAGAAAAGAAATATATGTATGGATGTATATGAATTAGGAAAATGTGCAATATATGCTGTATAAGACTGAAAGGTCTGGAGCAGAACGTTATAGGTCAACAGTACAGGCTTATTTGGACTGAACCCGTGATATTGATCTATCTGAATATGTTGGATTGCTTATTTGTCCCGTAGCAGAGTAAGAAGCATGGCAGGCAGCCAGAACACATTGAAATGTGAAACTCAGTACCTTACGTGACATGTGTACAGGAACTTGGCACTCAATTACATCCTTTCCCATCTTAGCCTGGGGCTTTTATTTGAGGCTAGAAGTTGACACTTCTCTTGTCTGTCACTGTTGTATGAAAGTGAGTAGCAGGTCTGTGTGCACAGGTCAAAACAGAAACTTTACTGGAAGTTCATGCAGGTTTCATCACCTTAATTATTGCACTTAGAAAGCTTCTCTGTTTTCAGGAAGGCCAAACGCAGCGCTTACCAAGCAGCTTCACAGCAGGAGAAATTGACTGTGGCCTGACTGCTGTAAGTGCCAGGAATGACAGGAACTCAGCGTTTAGTTTATATGTATGAATGGCATTATTATTATTCCAGCACAGCTGCATTACAGTTCTGGCTTTGAATTCAAAGCAGCCTGTTTAACCTGCTCTCTCTCTCTGTCTGTTCTTAAGCAGATTAAATTTAGCTGTGTTTTGTAGACCATGTAACGGGGGTAATAAAGTGCTAAAGGGGTAGCAGTGATTAATCGAGCAGCTGAATAGTACGTATGTTTGTAGTTGTACCATGTTGACAGTATTTCCTTTGGAAACCTGCACAGATAGATCCTGATTAGGGAGACTGAGCCTCGGCCCTTCTGCCCCTAGTCTTGCTCTTCTAGTCGGCAGGACTACACCTTAAGTATCAGCTGTCACGGATACACATTTGACCACAGGTGTTATCCTGCCCATAGAGCACCAATTATAGCTCCATAGCGAAACGTCACACTGCTTAATGTGGCTATTATAAACAGCAAGCATTATGTCGGCTCTAAGAGGCTCTTCATCAGCTCCACTAACTGTGTAGGAGCAATTTGTAATTCTGCAATTATAGGCTCTTTCTCTACACGATAAGATAATCCTTTATTCATCCCACACTGGGGAAATTCAGTGTTACAGCAGCGACGGGATAGCAAGATAACAGAGAGTGGAATATAAGTACTTACAAAAGAGGAAAACATAAGAAAAAGCTCTGACGTGAGCAGGAACTGCCGCAACAGGCTGCCACCTCCACAGCGCCATTACTCAAAGTCGCCATTACTCGTTAGCCGCCTTTCACCACTTCCTTCAATGGTCAGGACCCCCACAGGACCACCACAGAGCAGGTATTGTTATTTGTCTATTTGTTCTATTTGTCTATTTCTTGATTAAGCTCAGTTAGTCAAGTTAAAACAGTAAAGCTTCTTGTTGAGTCAGCAGAGATTAGTTGGCAGTTTACATGATGATGATGCTTGTGCCCAGTTTTACTAAATTCTACTAATTCTACTACATTCTGCTGTCCATGTGAAATGCAACATTCGAATGTCTGTTAAATTAAATTCTTTAAATTTAGAAAATGTGTATTTGATTGTTTAAATTTAACTAAATTTATCTGTCTAACATGATGACTAACAAACTTGAGGAAGAAGATGAATATACTAAACAGCAACTAAAGTTTTAAATATTTATGAACTTCTGGCGGCTTGAATATGTTTGTTCTCATAGTAGAGCTGCAAGATATCGGAACAAACTTGACACTGCAATATTTTCTATGAGATATACTGCAATTTGGAATATAGGTATTTTCACCAGATGATTTGAACAGCTCTAGTTCTAGAGTGGATGGGGTCATTTTGTAGGGAATTGCATCTACATAGATGATGATGATGATGATAATAATAATAATAATAATAATAATAATAATAATAATCGTAATAATAGTAATAATAATCAAGGCAAAAAGAGGCTCTTTAGAGTAAAAGACATGTTTTTATGAGTGTGACCCAGACAAGTTTAATGTTGTACAGTTAGTTTTAGTGCACCAAACACAAAAATGAGTGAGGAATGTGTCTCGGGTATCTGCTCTGGTTTGGGCTTTGTCGTTGGACTTTGTGGTATCGTCAAGCCTAAATCAAATGAGGCACTGGGAAGTGTTTTAAGAAGACTCAAAATATTGGAACTTAATTGTTGTGCTGTCTAAAAGATCATTTAGGAGTGGAGAAGAACTGCCAGCCTGTCCAGGACAGACACAGTGCCACAGTGGATGCATGTACCGTGCCAGGCCTTTGACTGAAAAGAACATCTGTACAAAACTCGAGTTGTGATATTTAGGAATAAACCAGGATACCTGGAGCAATGTGCTGTTTACAGACCAGTCAAAGAGTTGTTTGGTCACAGTACCAGAAGCCCTGGGTGGTGAAAACCAAGGACTGTACTTAATCTGAAGGACCTTATGCCAACCGTAAAGCATGGTGGTGGTAGTGTTGGTGGTGGTGGTGGTAGTGTTATGGTCAACCTGCAATCGAATCAATAGAATTGATGATGAATTCTCTCTCATACTGGATAGTGCTCGAGGAGAAGGTGAGGCCTTCTGTAAATAGATAAAGCTGAAGACAAATGCACCTCCCAACAGGAAATTGATCCCAAACATACAAGTAAATCCACCAGGGAATGGCTCAGAGAGAATTACTTGGATGTTCTGGAAAGACCTAGTCAAAGCCGAGATCTGGATTCCATTGGAGTAATGTGGGGGGGATTTGAAACAGGCTGTACATGAAAGAAGTGTGGTCACGCTTCCGTTGTTTTGTATCTATACATGGTGTTTACCTGAAATCCAAATTCTGGTTTGTCTGCATATGTCAGATGTAGTAAACCAAGCTGCTACTCTTTCGTTTGACTGGCCTCTTTCTAGTTCAGGGGGGATTTTTGTGGGGACTTTTGTGGAAATTGTGATAAATGTCAGAATAAACCTACGTATCGCTTCTTGACCACAATTGCGCAATGTTAATAATGTCTGGTTTATAACTCAGGTTATTTATGCTCACATGATGTTGACACCCATTTATGAAGCTTATTTGGGACACGGTTATGTAACCCGGTAGTTTTGTGCATGTTGAATAAGTTTTGAACTGTTGTAGGTTTGAATATATGATGGAGAAACAAAGAGAAGACTGGAACTCTGTTTCTTACCACAGCTCAGAGGACTCAGGACACGCTTATGCTGATTTATAGACCCTCCCTGGTCCTGTGACTCACCTGCGAACATACCACTGCATGGAGGGAACAAGCCTATCTTCAACATATCTGTCTGTGTTCTCATTAACAAGGAAAACTATGCTTTAATAGTCCCTAACACCACGTCACTGTCACCAAAGACTGCAATGGTGTCGTGCCAGACCGTCATGGAGTGACTCAGAATGGTAGCGGGTCATCTTCAGTGACGAGTCCCGCTTTTGTCTTGGTGGAGACGACCAACGAATCCGTGTGTGGAGGCACCGTGGTCAGCGCCAAGACGAACGGTTTGTTGTCACACGTCCAGAAGGCCTGGTGTCCCTCCACCCCTACCGCACCATTTGCAGGAACTGTGTGAGGATATTCAAGCTGCATGGGATGGATTATCACAGGACACCATTAGGAACCTCTACAGCTCCATACCGAGACGTCTGGCATGTTGGGTTAGCAAACACGGCGGCCTGACACCATACTGAGAGACACTACTTCTGTATGTGTAGCTCAATAAATATTGATCATAATTTGTAGTTTCCAAAATAACAACTAAAGTCTTCATCTTGAACTAGAAGGAGGGAGGAGAGTATTCTGTGTGTGCAATCTTGTTAAGGTCCAGATGAACAGTCAGAGAAGGTTTTCACTTTTGATGCCGTGTGGAAAAGTTAACCCTCTGTGCTGATTGGATGATTCTGAGAGCAAATTTCCATGTAAGTATCAGTCTGATCTGATCTGATGTGGGTTAGGACCCTGTACGTGTTTGAGGAGTGAGGATGTGTTTGTGTACTCTGGGTGTATTTGTGTTTGTTCTTATGAGTAAGCTTGTTTATCTGTGAGGATTTGAAACCACAGCTCATAAGGGATCTATGAACCCAGGGCTTATGCATGCTGGGAATTTCACTTCTCACCAGTTCGAAGTGATTCCTGCCATGAGTGAAAGCTAAGCACACAGCGTTTCTGTAAGGCTCGACTGAAATGAATTTTAAAACTGAGGCCAATATTTGATTATATTCAGTTCATGAACTGAACAGACCAAAAGGGGAAACTGCACCAAGTGTTTTTATGAATTCTACGTAATTAAATGGTTAAGATGTAAACAGAACTGTTCAGAGTGGGCTGATGTGAAAAGTACAGAGTCAGAGCTGTTCACAGTGGTGGTGAAGGTAACCAGATGTCGCTGCCTGATACGCTGCCTGATGTCTGTGGCATCGTTAAGATGCTAGGCTCTGATTTTGATGGTGATAATTACAGGCTTTATTTTGTCCATGAAATGGGTTCTTGAGAGAATGTGCCATTGGTTGTATTGATATTTGGGCTGTAACTGTATTAGAATCAGAATCAGAATTAGGCTTTATTGGCCAAGTATGTTCACACCTACAAGGAATTTGTCTTTGGTTACATTAGCTCACGGTGCGTGCACACACACACACCTGTAAACCTTACATTGTGTGGAGGTGTATATGTGTAGTACAGTACAATCTGTAGGCAGATTAAGTTACAGCTTTTACAAAGTGGAGAACCAGAAGAAGCACCAGTCTGAGACACTCACAAGTGTTTGGTTCACATGTGACAAACAAACAAAAACAAGCAAAACACGACAGTGCTTCTGACCAGTGTCGCCCTCTGTGAAGCCATCTTTTAATTGAAACGCGTGCAGTCAGACAGTGGTGGAGGTCTCGAAGGTGGGGTTGAGGGTGTCTGTGACTCTGAGAATGCATAATGTTTTTTCCCCTCAAATAATCTTAACACCACCGCGTTCCCAGTCCAGCAGCGTCCGCACATTCGAATGCATTATTATCTACTACCTCAGTTTCAAACCGAACAGTCTGGAGCAGTAAGACACCGGCACTGCGGTACAGACAGGCACAGTCAGTCTTTTAGATAGAACAGTAACGTTACAGTCTGGACTTCCTCAGATCATGGACAGAGAGCTGCTAGTAAAGTAGTGAACTGATACCCAGGCAGGATTAATGATGGAGAATTAGCTTTTAACAACAACAGCAGAAATGCGGTGATGACGGTATTGAGCTCCACACCATCAGCATCACATAACCACAGTAATACAGTAATTGTCCACAGCCCTGTTTGATATTTTTGGCTATCTGAATTTCTAACCCCCTAAAGCTCAGACCCTGGTTGACAGCACCCTGTTCTAGTGTGCGGGAGTAAGCCGTTTCAGAGTGAATTAAAAGATTTTGAGCAGTAGTGATTCAGGTGATTCCCTGCTCGGCTCTCAGCCCTGGAAAAAACGGTTTGGTTAGCCTCCCTTGGACGAACCTTCTTCCTTTCTGTTCCACCTTAAATGGTGCAGCAGCTACGCTCTGGCACCTGAAGAGGGTTCAGATGAGAAGCTAACTTCATCTTTGTGTCCCTTGGATGCCTAATTAGCTGATCATTAGGTTTTACATTAGCTGCTCGGCTGGCTCAGTTTGAGACGTTGCGGTTCCTGTGCTGCTGTTCTCAAAGGTGAATGTCTCACTGCTATTTATGGTAGTAGCTCATTACAGGGTCAGAGAGAATTCATCAGCATGAAGGAGGTTTCCATTTGCTGCTGCGTACAGTAAAGTCCTATTAGTTTCAGGTGGGCTGTTCGCCATCATGTACTCCATATAACCGCTCTCCGTATTACTGATTCTAGTGATTCTGGGCCCAGTATCTGCCTATTAAAGGACTGGTACTGACTAATACATGGAGTTTGAGTGTCGGTCCACTCACTTGCACTTTTTCTTCCCAGAATTCTTCTGTGCCGGATCTCTCTGCTGCTGGGTGTTTCTGTGGTGTTATGGAGATGAAGGAACCCTATTGAACATATTTGAGGAAGTAAACAATCTGATACGCTGTTCCACAGAAGCTTACAGTGAGACTACAATACACACCTCCTTTCATCATTTTCAGGATGCGTCAGTTGTACACACACAGGAGAGTAAGCTCGCTCGATCTCACTAGCAGTCTAGCTACTCTAGATACGATACGTGTTGGTGTTATTGTGTCACAGTGTGGTATATGGTTTTATGTGTCTTTCTGGTTTGTTGGTGACTCTGAAAAAGCCAGTAGTGAGTACTGAACCAGTGGCAACCAGCCAAACGTTAGACACTCTCCACATCCAGTTGAAGTTTCTCCATTAAGTCTGCTGGTGTTTTTCCTCGTCCCTATTGTCACATCTCACCTCTCCGCCAGCGGGTTTGGAAAGAGTATTGTCTGGCAACGGGCTATTGTCTTTGTGCATTCAGGGCAGGTCAACGTGGTTCCTCCTGGAAGAAGTGAGTGAGGAGATAATAAGAGTGTTAGCCCAGAATGCCCCAGGTGGTGTAACCTGTTTCAGTAGTGATATAACCCAGTTTAACACAGCTGCCCTGTAAATAGACAGCTAATAGAATATGAATAATTACCTATATATTACGGCAAATTAGAAACGTTCCATTCAGGGGGCTTTCTGCTGAACCTGTTTATGTGGGTTGAATTAGACAGTAATACCTTTGTAGACCCACACAGGCTTCAGGCAGCTTGGGGGAACGTGGAGGGGGAGGTGGAGAAAGATGATGATGATACATGTAGATAAGCCGATGTTAGTCTTGTTTGCGTCGAGCCCACAGCTTAGTCTGAACATTCCAACAGAGACAAACACAGACAAGCAAACTCTGCGTGTCTGTTGGTCC
>CM067488.1:21895392-21908159 GCA_034552555.1 Semaprochilodus insignis
GACTCTTTACCACTATAACAGCTGTCTAGAGCTGCGACTCTTTACCACTATAACAGCTCTCTAGAGCTGCGACTCTTTACCACTATAACAGCTATGTAGAGCTTGGCTCCATGTGTCAGTGATTTCTGGGTTTGTAACACTCACGCACATACAGAACCTGTAGGTTTCTGTGTTGTGCTGGGTTTGACTCTGAGCAGGACTGTAGGTGCTAGTTGTGAAAGTATGTGTGAAGGGGGTGAAGCTTTGAGACATTGTCTCTGTGGTTTACTTTGTTCTCTGAAGTGCAGTCAAGTGTGTGTATTCGAGGAATTCTCCTCCAGCTGTGTGTGTGTGTCTGGGTGTGCTCCTTATATGGGGTGCATCGATACTGATGATGGTGTCAGGTATCAGCCTAATACTGCTGTTATGTAATTGTGCTCATAGTGCAACTGTAACAATACCAACACCTGATACAGCAGGTGCCGTGTGATGTGAGCCACTGCAGCGATAATGATCAGACGACTCCAACTCCAAGTGATCGAGGGTCCGCTGAATCTGGTATTCACTAGCAGCAGTTGGCGTCTATAACGCATCGTAGCTACAAAGCTAACACATAGTGTAGGAGAAGTTAACTAAAGAATCCGGACGTGTTTGTCTGACCAGGAGGGGAAGCTGTAAATGAGATTTTTGGTTTTAGCTGAGAGACGTTCTTATCAGGAAGTAGTGACTACCTCAGAGCTGAGAAATCCTGCCATACCTGAACCAGAGAACCACCGGCAGAACACCTGATCATAATTTCCTTCCCTGTGAAGAAATGTCTGTTCTCTTAAGTCATCTCTTAAGGTCTCTCTCTCTCACACTCACACTCACACACACACACACACACACAAAGTTCACAGAGGTCTCCTCTTTTTGCGTTTCTACACATCCGGTTCCCTAATTTTCAGAATGAGGAAGCTTTTGTAAACGAGTGAGACAGATCGAGATGTGATAAAGCTCCTCTTGGTTCATTAACTGCTGTGACACCACCCATAGCACCCCGCGTGGCCTGTGGTGTGAGACCACCTAGGGAGTGTTCCCTTTAGTGTCTCTGCGTGTATGGTTTGTTTGTATCCGGTAAGAAGCAGGACACTGGATCCACCTGTGAATTGACTTTTTTTATTTGTCATTAAGTACGCCTGCCATTATGTGTACTCTCATTGGCCACTTTATTAGAAAGACCTACCTTGTGCTTCCACTAACTGGCCACTTTATTAGAAACACCTACATTATGCTTACGGTAACTGGCCACTTTATTAGAAACACCTACATTATGCTTACGGTAACTGGCCACTTTATTAGAAACTCCTACATTGTGCTCCCACTAACTGGCCACTTTATTAGAAACACCTACGTTGTGCTTACGTTAACTGGCCACCTCCCTAATAGCTCTACTATGTAGCTCCACAGGTTACCTAATTTATTACTGGTCGGGTTCTGACTACAGGTCCGCTGGTGTCCAGATGTCTTGTTTGGGTGGTAGACCTTCTCAGCTGTGTCTCTGACATGGTGCTGTTTGTACACATGTGGGTTTTAGGGGTAAACATGGGGTCACTGAGAGGTTAGGAGTGATCCACCACCCAAAATCCTCCAGCCAGGATCTGCTCTGATCACTGACGAAGGATTACACAGCAGGTGGACTCCAGGGTTCTCCTTCTAGTACGGTGGACGCTGGGAGTCTGTTGTTAACTCTAATTGTAGTCTAATTAAACTATAAACTGCTTTATATCATAGTTCACTTCATATCTTTCTCACCCCGTGTTTTTGCACCTACTGCTGCCTGTTACAAACATCAGACCATCAGGGTTCTTCATCTTGTTCTCACAGGAAGTGAGGTCATTCATCAGGAACTGGGTCTAAAAAGGGAAAGTGTATATCTAGCTCAGCAGTCAAAAACAGGCCCCTGTGTGCCGGTAGGTCTCTATATTCCTGCTGACCCAGTGGATCTCCTGAAATTAAGGTATTAAGCATAACCCAGCACTAGATGTACGAACATTGCTGTGAGGATTTGATTGAGCATAATTTTGAACATTACTCAACAAAAACCAGGATGTGTTAGGCTGTACCCCACTCATTCCTGCTATATGTGTGTCCCAAGGCACATTGCTGATTAGCTGAATGGGTGTTCCTGATTAGCTTTCTACTGTGTTCCTGAGGACGTCTTGGTGAAGTGTCTTTTAGTCACTCGTCTGGCCTCACAATTTACTCATGCAGCAGATGCAGTTCAGGTGGCATAAACTGACGATCGAGAGATCAACAGAGGCGAGCAATGTGTGTGTCTCTGTGTGTGTGTGTGTCTCTGTGTGTGTGTCTGTGTGTGTGCATGTCTGTGCATGTCTGTCTGTGTGTGTGTGTGCATGTCTGTGTGTGTGCGTCTCTGTGTGCGTCTCTGTGTGTGTCTCTGTGTGTGTCTCTTTGTGTGTGTCTCTTTGTGTGTGTCTCTGTGTGTGTGTCTCTGTGTGCATGTCTGTCTCTGTGTGCATGTCTGTCTGTGTGTGCATGTCTGTCTGTGTGTGCATGTCTGTCTGTGTGTGTGCATGTCTGTCTGTGTGTGTGCATGTCTGTCTGTGTGTGTGTGTCTCTGTGCGTCTGTGCGTCTGTCTGTGTGCCTCTCTGTGCGTCTGTCAGTGTGTGCATGTCTGTCTGTCTGTGTGTGAGTGTGCGTGTGTGAGTGTGCGTGCGTGTGAGTGTGCGTGCGTGTCTGTGTGTGTCCCTGTGTGTCTGTGTGTCTCTGTGTGCATGTCTGTGTGTGTCTCTGTGCGTGCATGTCTCTGTGTGTCTCTGTGTGTGCATGTCTGTGTGTGTCCGTGTGTGTGTCTCTGTGTTTCTCTGTGTGTGCATGTCTGTGTGTGTCTCTGTGTTTGTCTCTGTGTGTCTCTGTGTGCATGTCTGTGGGTGCATGTCTGTGTGTGTGCACGTCTGTGGGTGCATGTCTCTGTGTGTGTGTGTGTGTGTGTGTGTGTGTGTGTGTGTGTGTGTGTGTGTGTGTGTGTGTGTCTCTGTCTCTGTGTGCATGTCTCTGTGTGTGTGTGTGTGTGTGTGTGTGTGTGTGTCTGTCTGTCTCTGTCTCTGTGTGCATGTCTCTGTGTGTGTGTGTGTGTGTGTTCTGCTTCACGTGTTTAGTACTTAAGTGAGTGTTAAGACGGTGTTAAGGCGTGTTGTGACGTATAGTGCTGTAACCCTAATTATTGTTGTGTTGCCCAGTCCTACACTGACCCCTCACCACTGGGACTTCTGACTGAAGGTGTTGTGTTTGGTTTAGAGTGTTTTCACACAGGGAACGTTTCACCATGCAAACGAGGAGCCGTCCTCTGTTTTTAGTCATGCAGGCCAGCATCAGGTGCTTTGTGTGATTCTCTCAGAGATAAGTTACAACAGTCATGTTACGAAATGCACCAGTTGTGTAACTCCATGTGGCTAGCTGCCAGGCGCTCAGTGGACTGTAACGGAGGTCACTGGGGATGAACCTCACACCACCGATTTTAGGAGGACCCGAGGTCAGTTCTGTGGACCGTTCCCAGGCTCCAAAACAGCTTTCATATTTGACCAAAGGTACTGACTGTGGAGAACAGGTGGTCCTGGGTCTCCCGTATACTGTTTCTCTGAGTAGAGAGTTTAGAGCCAGTTTTAGTCATTTGTGTGACATTTGTGGGAGTTAAGTGCCTTGCTCCAGGGCACTTCTGTCGTTACTGTCGGTTCAGGGAATCGAACCGGCGACCCTCAGGCCTTGACCTGTCCTATTCACGGTTATCTTTCAAAGAGCACGGGCAACTATACCAAACTGACCAACAGAGCGAAATGTGCTTATAAAGACCTGTACAAATGCTTCTTACAGTCACTGGAAGGTTTGAATGTGTCACTATCAGTCAGTAAACATCATTGAAAGTGTTCAACCTCCTGTAAATACAGTGCAGTTATGAATGTGGAGACGCCTGGTTGCCATGTAATTGCTGATATGAGTCAATCTTGAATTTTTTGACTTCTCTTCAGTTTTAAATTTAGAAACATTTTCATGTTGTAACAGGCAGTGTAACCCAGCTGACAGAAGCTCTTTTTGGACTGTGACCTTAGAAGATCCGAAGTGAGAGGTCGTAGTTGTGTCTTCTTTACAGAAGCTGACTGAAGTTCCTGAACTGAGTCTTTGCAGAAGCAGCATGTCGGACGAGTAGCGGTAGACAAGGGGGCTCCAGTCGTATCTGCACACGGCCGGGGTCACAGCAGGTTCTCATTTCAACAGATAAAAATATTTAACTAAACTAAAGCACATATACAAACGTTACTGAACATAAACACATGAAGGAAGAGTGTTCAGGAAGATATCATATTAAAGGTCGTTACCTCCTGGAAGGTTAAAGTCTTCCAGGTGGTTGTTAGAAGTCTCTGTATCTTAATACCTTAGTATCTCCATATTTTAGATGCACACAGGAGAGAAATTTGTGAGGCAGCCCAGCCCAGGTGTTTGAGTATTTGCTGGCATGTATGTTTGTGTCTCTTTAAAGAGGAGTCTGATGGCGGTGGCACCTTTGGGAACGACTTTTGTTGGGAGCTGATTAAATAAATGGAACCGCGGAATTTGGATTTTGCTGAAGTCCTTATTGGAAAGGCCAGTTCACTTGGCAGCCATCTCTGCAACACTGCCAGGCAGTTATTCCTGACAGTGCTCTCTCTCTCTGATATATGAGTAACCATAGCTCTGCAAACTGGAGCTCAAATTACTGTTTCAAAAACATGGTTTGCACCATTTGGCCCAGTAAAAACATAATTTTGCGCTGTTGCTTAGATCTTCACAACGAGTGTGGCTGTCCTCGCCCTTTGTTCGCCCACAGCGCACCCAGCAGGCTGATTGACTCTCTTCCTTCAAGGTAAAGACTTTCTCCATGAGCAGATGCCATGTTCAGCATTATAACCTTTCCCATTCATATTCCCACCAGTGACCGTGTCCTCCTTTAAGGCGTCTCAGCTATCGTGCGGTATTGTGTAAATACGTTATTACCGGAAATGTCTGGAAACCCAAATGTGTGAATTCAGCTCATTTAAGCTGCACTCATTGCTGACACACATGTTCAGTTGACCACACTCTTAACAGACATAGGCTTCATAAAAAAAAAAACCCTGACCAATAGAACAGGACGCTCCGGAGAACATGTACATGACTTCTTGCCTACTACTGCCAAGCGTGGGCTAGAGAGTAATGGAGCTCCATCCAGTACCTGGGGTATGAGTTGGAGTGATCCATAGGAATGAGCATGGTTAGAGTTTTAATGATGGCAATACTTATCAGTAGTTATTGATACTGATGCCATGTAACTGCTATGAGGATTTGATTGCAGCCACAAGAGCATAGGTGAGGTAGTCATGGGCTGCGTCCGGAGCGTCCTGTTCTAGTATAGTCGGACAGTCTGAATATCCTTATCAGGATTAAATGAATCATGTCTGATAGTCTACATCTCTCTGTGCACTCTCTTTTTGTATCGATCAGGGCTGGTGATAACTCCCGACCACTAGAGGGCAGTGTTGTGATCTATCTTCAGCTATTAGACTCTTCCACTTCAACGTGCTGTGTAAGTACGTAAGTAGTGTAAGGGTGCACAGCTAACGTTAGCATTAGCAGACCTATGCATACGGTGGGGTGTTTTTATACTGTGACGGTTTAAATAAAATTATATTTAAAACCAAATATGTATCGTAAAACATCACGGCACATCAGACCACCACTTCGTCATGGGGCGTACCGTATCACCCGGTTCTGCCAGTACACAGCTCTAGTAACAGTTTATTAGTGACTAATGAAGCTGGGTTTGGTCTAAAAGATGTTTGACCTATGCAGATCAGGTGTAATTTGGGTGGTGGGTCAGCCCTGTGGTGGTCCTGTGGTGGTCCTGTGGTGGTCCTGTGGTGAGTTACTGATACTGCTGTCCATATTAGAATGAGAAACATAGTCATGATATGAAAAGATGTGAAATGACTGAAAATATAAAGGAGTAAAAGGGATGTGATCATCTCCCTGCAGCTGGAGTTATCACCAGCCCTGATCGATACATGAAGAGAGTGGACAGAGAGACGTAAGCTATGAGACATGATTAATTTAGTCCTGATAAGGATATTCAGACTCTCAGACTGTCCGACTATCCTAGAACAGGACGCTCCAGAGAACATGTACGTGTTCTCTAACCTCCGGCTCATGACTACCTCACCGATGCTCTTGTGGCTGCAATCAAATCCTCATAGCAGTTACATACAGATATGTTTACTGTGGTCACAGTTGCTGCATCTGCTGGGGTTTCGGCCACTGCAGTGTGGCATACCGGAGGACAGAATCAGACGCAGTCATTACTATATTTGATTCCGTTAATATGGCACCATTTAATATAGACACGTGTAGATGGTTAACCAGTTTAAACCCACCAACAGGCAACCCACACAAGGCTGAAACTCACAGCAGCGCTTTGTACCTGCACCTGCTGTGTGCTGTAGTTCTTTCACAAGCTTATGCTAATGCAGGCTGCTGATTCAGAGCTCCATCCAGGTATTCACAGGCTGCTGATTCAGAGCTCCGTCCAGGTATTCGCAGGCTGCTGATTCAAAGCTCCGTCCAGGTATTCGCAGGCTGCTGATTCAGAGCTCCGTCCAGGTATTCACAGGCTGCTGCATCATTTTGTGTTGTGTGTTTGAGGGCACCAGAGCGCAGCCTGTTCCTCCAACTCTGGTTAATGATGCACAGCGCCGACTCTGGACTCTAAACTCAGTCCTCACCTAAAGGACCGGGAAGCCGAGGTCTGAGTTTTCTGTCTAGTGAGATTTTATTTTGTCCCTCTGAGCCACAATATACATGTACAAATATGTCTTGTCAGTATCTTCCCAAACTAGCTTCATTCCTTTATCCATCACCAACATTGTTCCTTCATCCCTTCATTAACACTTATCCAAAGTTGTTAGTCCCATAAAGAAGCTGTGACATTGTGAGATACGAGGTGTAATTTGGGTGGTGGGTCAGCCCTGTGGTGGTCTTGTGGTGAGGTGATCCTGTGGGGGTCCTCACCACTGAAGAACCCTGAAAGTGCGATAACAAAGTATACATAGAAACAAATAACCATCAGTCTTTAGTCCAGTTAGTGTGTGTGCATACAGGTTCTAGAGGTTCCACGTTTCTCCTAACCACCTCCAGTCGTCACATAGATGTGTTAAATGTCAGGTTGGTTAACCAGACCAGGTGCTGAATGAGACCTACAGGTAATACTGAGCCTCCTCGAAGAGTTACTGCGTCAGTTCACTGTGTTAATGCTGCTTATATTTGAGCTAATATTAGTTCTACTGAACTGATGAACAGGAGCACGAGTACTCATTCTCACTGTGTGGTTTATCAAAGAAGAGCATGTGATGGCTTAATCAGCAGCACAGCTATAAATGGATCTGTGTGTGTGAAGGAAGGAAGGAAGAGAGAGAGAGAGAGAGAGAGAAGAACGAAGTGGTGCCAACACTAGCTGCACCTTTATTTATTTAATTATCACATCTAATATCGAGCCACACATTTCACTGTTAATCTAACCGACCTGCTGATGCTGATGCACCACCTTTACTGATTTATAACGTGTCCTTTAACTGTTCAGGGACGCTTTACAATCAGACACTTCACAGAAGTTACAAACTGCATAATCAGCAGTAAATACAGACGTACAGCTCCACAGTTCCCACAGCTAGCTGGGCTTCCTCAGACCGTCACACAGAGTCGCTTAGCAGGTCAGGAAAGAGTCCTTACTGTCGGGGAAGACCTCACTCCACGGCTGTGGTGCGTCATACAGGCGGCCCCTTGTGCAGCCAGCTCAAAAGGCCTCATAGCTCCAGGGTGGTGCTGCTCATGCGTGCAGCCAAACACCACTGGTCCAGGCAGCTCCATAGCTGCAGCGCAACATCATCCAAACAGGCAGCCCAGGCAGCCACATAACTGTGATGAAGCATTGACTAGGCACCAGGCCCCCTTACAGCTGAAGTACACGGTCACTTGAGCGGCCGGTCCGGGCTGCATCTCACACACACACACACACACGCTCACTCACACACGCACACGTGCGCACGTTTCTGCATAATTAAACGGTTAAGAAGTGAACAGAGCTGTTCACAGTGGTTTGGTGTGAAATGTTCCCTTCCAGATAAAGTCAGAACTACGGCTGTGCCGACATACATTTTTGGCTGAAACCAAACAAAATGAAACATTTGGAATACTGAACACGGATTTTCAGTGTTTCATTAATTTTGTTATAATACCATAATTATATAAGCTGTGCAGTGGGGAAAAAGCGGCAAACTTAATGAAAAGCTAAAATATACCGTGTTCAGTATTCGGCAAAATACTGAATTAAATAAGATATTTTATTTTGGTGCATCTCTACTGTCTGGAGTCCGCTTGGTTCAAATGCTTGAAGCTGAATAAGAGCTGGGAGCGTCAGCGTGCTCCGGGGTGACTCGCAGTGGAACAATAAGGCGTTACAGCGAGTATTAGCCTTGAGCAGTCGGCGCTAGCTCTGGAGCTAAGGAGTAAAAGTTCCGCCCTGGTTCCCGTCTACATTCAACTACTAGAGACTATAACTAGAGAAAGATAACCGCATCATTAAAACGTCACTGTTTGGTATAAATTATTCAGTCTTTCCACTTATATAATTATGGTTCCCGAACATTCGGTGCATCCCCTAGTCAGCACTGTTCACAGTGGTGGTGAATGGAACCAGACATCCCTAGAGGTTTTAGCCTAAAATCTTTTTCCCCAGAGATACACGGAGAGCTGACCGTACCTGATACTAGCTGATGAAGATGATAACTATTGTTTTTTGTCCACATTGTTTTCAGATGACCAGCCCCAGATGCTGACCTGAACTCCAGAACAGAACTGCTGTCATCCGTGCTGCTGCTGGGTCCTGCAAAGTCCTATTGGGATCATGTCGTTCCTCTTAGCAGAACGCTCACAGCCTGTCCCTGACTGGTTGGGCGGGCTCCGCCTTGAGCAGTACTGTTCCGCCTTCTGGGGTGCAGGCCTCAGAACTGTGTGGGAATGTCGGGAGCTGACCTCTGCCGAGCTGGAGCGCATAGGTGTGGCCTTGCCGGGACACAGGAAGCGCATTCTGGGAAGTCTGCAGAAGCTCTTCCCATCTGAACGAGGTACAGAAGGAGAGATGGAGCGAGAGAGGGACGGAGAGGAGGAGGACAGGCCCGTTCCGATGGAAAGGACGAAGTTCCGGTCTCCTCATGCGGCAGCGCCGGAATCTCTGGTGTCTCAAACTGGGAAAGTCAGAAATCAGAGTCAGAACGTTACTTCCAGTCTCGGGATTCAGGGCAAAGCTCCGCCCCCTATTCCCCCTCGGCAGACCCCAAACCGTCCACCCGTACCTTTTACTCCCACTTCTGTTACCGTAGCGACAACACCCAGTCCCGTACCCGTGAGTGGCAGCAGTCCAGTCTCTCCGACGAGTGCAGGTGCACACACAGCCCAACCGGTGCTAGTTCCTGTCAGTCAAACCAGGCCGACGCCCACCCCAAGGCCACGCCCAGAAACCCTGCCTCTTAAAGAGACGGCACAAAAGCAGGATAAAAAGTCTTCGCCCGTCTCTCCCTCCATCTCTTCTTCGTCGTCAACATCTTCGTCGTTGTCCTCCTCTTCAGAGCAGTTCCACCTGTATGAGCAGTGTTCTTCCCCTGGACAGGCTGAGCTGGGAATACCCCCTCTACCCCCAAAGTCTTATGCCATCGGGACCGCCAGAGAGATCAAGTTGGCTCCTCCTGGCAAACCCCAGCGCAAACCCCCCATAACTCCTCGAGCTACCACCACCACTACCACCAGTAATACACCGACTCGACCCAAAAGCCCGCCCACTCTCAGGTAAGGAAGAGGAATTTCCTCCTCCTGTAGAACACGGATCGGGAGCTAGGGCTGAAAGATACATCACCATTACAGGTTAAGAGATTTTCAAATCGCAAGAGGTGCACTTCAAACGTTCAAGCTGACATGATCAAAACGCCTCACATAGTAACGGAGAGCTTGTGACTTGGCTGTAGATGAATTAGACCAATCAGATCCAACCAAACGTCCTGGCGGTTTACTGGCAGTCCGGCACACTACGAGAGGGTTGAGGGTTCAAACCCCAAGACAGACGAAAAGTGGGTAGTGTGGCCGTGAAGGCCTGAACCTGAATTAACAGAACACAGTCACACTTTAAATCTGTGTTAGTCAGAACACCCACATCAGCCCCATACCTGCACACAGGTCTCACTCGGTGATTTTCCTGCTCACCCATGTCAGCCATCAGTTAATAATCAGGTTTGATCGGTGGGCAGGAACAGGGGAACTACTGAACTGTGCGCTCGGTTCCTTCCCGATGGTGATTCTTGTTTTTAAGTTCATGTTGTAAACGTAGTTGTTTATGAAAGGGCGTTTGAAGTGCACCGTGTAACTTCTTTCTCTTAGATGCCCTTTTAGACTGAAACTGGATGTAAAGCGAGGTTCTGGTTGATGCCTGCAAATCACTTTAATAGCAGAGCAGTTTCCTTAGAAGCGTTTGTGGTCCCGGTGGTTAAGTGTGTGGTCATTTTTCTATCCTTCTGCTGTTTGTGTAGAGCAGGGTTTTCCAGGATTAGTTCATCCTGGTTAGAGGTTCGCTCTTCTGGAGATCACGAGGTTCAGTAATGTGATCTTCATGAATCATAGGTAAAACATAGACCTCAGCTGTGTGTTAATGAAAGCATGACTGTGTGTCTGTGAGTGTGTCTGTGAGTGTGTCTGTGAGTGTCTGTCTGTGTGCCTCTGTGTGTGTCTGTGTGTGTGTCTGTGTCTGTATGTGAGTGTGTGTCTGTGTGTGTGTGTCTGTGTGTGATTGTCTGAGCTGCTTCAAGGTCTCAGATCTTGTACAGCTTGTTGGCGCCACCTTCTGCCACTCACAGTGGTTCTGCAGCAGGTTGTGTTCTCAGAGCTGATTGTGGGCTGAACTGGGACAGGGCCTGGGAGAAGGAGGGGTGAGGTGGGTCCTGCTTTTGCTGCTGGGATCGCCATCTACAGGGGCAGCATTCGTGGTATCCCTGTTATTAAACACCTTATATGGCCACACCGGCCGTTCTAGCACAGCTCAGCCAGTTTGTAACTGTGGGCGGTGTAGTTACTGAATGTTAAGCCTGTGTGTGTAACAGTAGTCCTGGGGGTTTAAGAGTCTTTACACTGTTATATGTTAGTGTCAGTATTAAAACCTTTGCTAGTCATGTACTGCCAGTGTTTCTGGGTTTGGCTCACAATGAACTCAGTCACTACCTAACCATAATCTTAGCTAGTAGGCGGAGTTTTGTTTTTGCCACGCCCCTGCACTTTAGAGCAGGAAGTGAGACTGCCTCCTTGTCCTTCATGGCCTCATGAGGAGCAGTTAGATCCCATTGTTCTGAGGTGAATGATCACTGAGATGTAAATGGTGCTTATGGAAACAGAAACAGTCTTACTTTTAACTTGGCGCTCTAACATTTTAGCATGTATGCTGATAGAGAGTTTTTGATAATTTATTTTAATAAAATAAACAAAAATTACACAGCAAAGAGCTTCAGCCTAAAGTCCAAATCAGTGAAAACTGTTGGGACGCGGTTCTGATTTGTGCCACCTGGTGGCAGCACTAGGCTGAAGGAATTGTTCTTGGTTTGTTTCATTATATGCATGTACACGCAGCTTCCTCACAGTGGTCACCAGGCCTCTGACGGAGGGGCTGCAGTGAGTGTTGCTCTGATACCTACAGTGTACTCGTCTAGGAGGCGTCAGCAGCGCCACCCTCTCCCTCCTTCTAAAATGGAGCTTTAATCTGTATTAAAGTGGAACTCGACTCCTTTTACAAGGTGTGGGGGTGAACAGAGTGATTGAGAGCGGATTTGGTGTGGGGGTGAACAGAGCGATTGAGAGCGGGTTTGGTGTGGGGGTGAACAGAGCGATTGAGAGCGGGTTTGGTGTGGTGTGAGGGGGTGAACAGAGCGATTGAGAGCGGGTTTGGTGTGGGGGTGAACAGAGCGATTGAGAGCGGGTTTGGTGTGAGGGGTGATTGAACCCTCCTCCTGTCCTTTTCTCTGACTGAACCCTCCTCCTGTCGCTCT
Source organism: Semaprochilodus insignis (assembly GCA_034552555.1). Taxonomy (NCBI): domain Eukaryota; kingdom Metazoa; phylum Chordata; class Actinopteri; order Characiformes; family Prochilodontidae; genus Semaprochilodus; species Semaprochilodus insignis. The sequence goes on from CM067488.1 coordinate 21,907,516, forward strand.
CTCGGACTGAACCCTCCTCCTGTCGCTCTCTCGGACTGAACCCTCCTGTCGCTCTCTCGGACTGAACCCTCCTGTCGCTCTCTCTTACTGAACCCTCCTCCTGACGCTCTCTCGGACTGAACCCTCCTCCTGTCGCTCTCTCTTACTGAACCCTCCTCCTGACGCTCTCTCGGACTGAACCCTCCTCCCGTCGCTCTCTCTGACTGAACCCTCCTCCTGTCGCTCTCTCTGACTGAACCCTCCTCCTGTCCTTCTCTCTTACTGAACCCTCCTCCTGACGCTCTCTCGGACTGAACCCTCCTCCTGTCGCTCTCTCTGACTGAACCCGCCTCCTGTCGCTCTCTCTTACTGAACTCTCCTCCTGTCGCTCTCTCTTACTGAACCCTCCTCCTGTCGCTCTCTCTTACTGAACCCTCCTCTTGTCGCTCTCTCTGACTGAACCCTCCTCCTGTCACTCTCTCTGACTGAACCCGCCTCCTGTCAATCTCTCTTACTGAACCCTCCTCCTGTCGCTCTCTCTGACGGAACCCTCCTCCTGTCGCTCTCTCTGACGGAACCCTCCTCCTGTCCTTTTCTCTGACTGAACCCTCCTCCTGTCGCTCTCTCTGACTGAACCCTCCTCCTGTCGCTCTCTCTGACTGAAC
>CM067488.1:21918127-21925627 GCA_034552555.1 Semaprochilodus insignis
GAATCGTGGACTCAGTATTGTGAATAGAATCGTGGACTCAGTATTGTGAATAGAATCGTGGACTCAGTATTGTGAATTGAGTCGTGGACTCAGTATTGTGAATTGAATCGTGGACTCAGTATAGTGAATTGAATCGTGGACTCAGTATAGTGAATTGAGTCGTGGACTCAGTATTGTGAATTGAATTGTGGACTCAGAATTGTGAATTGAGTCGTGGACTCAGTATCGTGAATTGAATTGTGGACTCTGTATCGTGAATTGAATCGTGGACTCTGTATCATGAATTGAATCGTGGACTCTGTATCGTGAATTGAATCGTGGACTCTGTATCATGAATTGAATCGTGTACTCAGTATCGTGAATCGAATTGTGGACTCAGTATTGTGAATCGAATAGTGGACTCTGTATCGTGAATTGAATCATGGACTCGGTATTGTGAATCGAATTGTGGGCTGAGTGTATTGCTACACCCCTGGTATACGTACCCTGATAAATCAGACGACTGAGCTAAATTCCGACTTTCTTTATCAGATGTCGAGGCCTTGATCTGATCCAGGAAATCTGAGTAAACTGTTTATATGACCACACACAGAGAACTGCAGGAATCTGAGAATGCACATGTAAGTGACCTCATTGATGATAACTGGATGATGTGAACTGATGATCTGATATTCTGTTATCTGGACAGAAACAACATTACTGATATCACAGTGCTCAGTCCTGCTTGGTCTTATCTCCTTGCTGGCTCTCAGTTCTTTCTAGCACCCAGCGTTACTCCAGAAGTACTCTGCTAGCAGTGACGTGTGGTGGTGGAGGTATCATGCTGCAGGGGCACAGCAGAATACAGGACGAGGATGTTCTTTGGGTCTAATAAACTAATCCACGAGGTAGTAACTGAAACTCAAAGTGGTGGTGCCGTTGAAGCCCTCAGACCCATTAGGAACTTAACAAACTGTTGGGGAATCCTGCTTGAGCCTGGATATCAGCAGGTCTCTAAAACACACATCACACAGTTTGTGTTGGAGCTGCTGCTCAGGTTTTCCACTCTGCGTTAGAGGGTACTCTGAGGGTCGGGGCATAACGACAGGACGTCTCATCGCATTACACTTTTCAACCTAGCAAATATGAGGAGTGGCTGAAAGTGTGGCTTGTTTTGGTGGGTCAGCGTTTCCACTGTCAGTTTATTAGAGCACTCAGCAGTACAGAGGTCTCAGAATACCCTCACTGTCCAGAGAAAGACAGGGATCACCATTTTTGTTTTGAACACAGCAGCTGCTGTTTACACTGGGTGAACATTTCATGATGTGTGGACCAACAGAAGTGGCCCAACATTGCTCAGGGGAAAGTCTGGTTCCATTGACTTACATTAAATTAAGTGATTTAGACCGTTTTGGAGATTTTTATCTGGTGACAATATGCGCTTGAGCTTTAGGATATGTTAGCCTCATGCTATCCTGTTAATCTGTATGATATAATACTATGCGGACCCAAAGAGTGAGGCAGTGCTGCTTGTTGAGTTTATAAGACGTGTTTCTAGTTAAATGTGTTCAGCAGGCGAGGGTGTTTGTGGTTTGGATTAGATGTCCTTCAGAGTGTCTGTTGTGAAATGCTCTGTTTAGATACAGTCAGAACTGTGTACAGTGGTGGTGAAGGTAACCAGACGTCCCCCACTAAAAGTTCCCTCACAGGAAGTTACTGCGTGAGGTGGCTATGGATACGCTGCCTGATGTGTGAGACGCTGTTTATGGCGGAGAGGTACGTGCAGGAACATACCTGATTCCCTCAGCTAGTGATCAGGATCCTTCGTGAGCTAAGCTGTGGTGAATGCTGCTTGAAGACTTGTGACCTTAATCGGAATATCTGCTGAACACTTATTAACGCTGGTTTGATGTGTCATAGCGCCGAGGAGACATAAAACACAGGCGTGTGTGACAACCACACCTTGCTTTGGCCGTGCTAACCACAAAACTAGCTCTGTTTGTGTCTCTGCGTATTTGTGGATGCACTCCATCCAGAACCACCAACAGCAGTTTAATAGAAGCATGTCGGCCTTATAACATGAGGGCTGTCTGAACACTGAACTTCAGTCCCCGTCTGTAGAGAGAACATTAGAACGTTAGAACGATGGTTAGACACGGCAAGCTAACATAGATATGTCGGTAAGTGGTGAAGTGATACTGACCTTGTTTGACTGATGTGGTCACAAACCCTCTTCCTGGAGATCGGCTTTCCTGCAAAGTTTGGTTTCAACCTGCAGGTGTTAAGCTGTCCTGCCCCGCCCCCTTATGGCACTCTGAACCAGCCTACCAGGAACTTGAGATACTAGTGTATTGGCCATATTTGTGTTTGTAAACAGAGGTGATGTGTTTTGTGGGCGGGGCTTAACTGGTGGCAGACAGTGACAGTTAGCGTAGCGGTGTCAGGTGTAGAAATATAGACATATGGATCATCTGGATTATTGACGATGACATAAACCCAGCTGAAGGAGACACTGGTATAAACAGCTGTGAGCTGGTGGTGAAGTGACCTGCAGGGCTGGTTAGCCTTAACTCTCTGTCACTGTTACTGTAGATCTCTAGAACTTACATAGGGCTAATACAGTTAGCTGTAGGGCTAATGCAATTAGCAGTTAGCTGTTACTGTAGATCACTAGAACTACTGTTACTGCTGTCTCTATACACCTCTCATTCACAGCTAATACGCTCTGTACCGCTTACACAGGGCTAATACAGATAGCAATTAGCTGTAGGGCTAATACAGTTAGCAGTTAGCTGTTACTGTAGATCACTAGAACTACTGTTACTGCTGTCTCTATACACCTCTCATTCACAGCTAATACACTCTGTACCACTTACATAGGGCTAATACAGTTAACAGTTAGCTGTAGGGCTAATACAGTTAGCAGTTAGCTATATGACCCTGTTAGACAGTGGTGTTCTATAAAAATGTAGTTTGTTTGTTTTTCTGTTCCTATCCACACAGGAAGACTGTGTTTTATTGTTCTGGAGTATCTCACCCGTTTCACTCCCCTTGTTTCTGTGAGCACGACTGCCTGTGATTTAACCGTCCCCTCCGCAGTGATGGAGTGTTTTTAGCCTCCGTTGTATTTGCCTGGAGAGCTGGGCAGTAGTTCCACTTGCAGTCACCACAGCGTTGGCCCGTATCAGCAATGTGACGGTTGTGAAACAGGTCTCATGTTTGACCGTACAGTGTTTTAAATATAGACTGTCCGTTCGGATGTGGTGAGAACCAGCGCTCCCCGTTGCATCATAAGAGAATTCCCAGCTCTGGGGCTGCGGCAGCTTTGTGCAATCAGCCCGAGGCCGGACTCACAGGGCCTGGTAGAGTAGCAGGAAGTTACTGAGGCAAAAGTTCTGTGTTTTCCACTGACAGCTTTCAGAAAGTGATCACATGCCATACAGAAGCACATTTCAGATATTAGCCTAATACTGTAATACTGTCATTAATGTTGTTAGTGGAGACCAATAAAAGGGTTCCATAATAAAGACAGTGGTTCTGTTTAGAACAATATAGTTTCATATAGAACAGTTTGTATGTATGAATAGTTCTCTGCACTGCAAAGTGCTTCTTCAGATTGCTGGAGAACATGTTGAATATGGTTCTATAAACACAGTTTGATAAGATGGTTCTTCAAGGGTTCTATTTAGAATAATGAGTTCCGTATAGAACCATTTCAGTTCTTTCCATGGTGAAATGTTTCTTCATATTGGTGGAGAATGTGCTGTGGTTTTAGACCTCCTGTGTTTGGAAATGGTTCTGCTGTCTATGCACAGTTAAAGATGGTTCTTTAAGGGTTCTATACAGATGAGTTCTATACAGGAACATTTCTTACTTACAATTGTAGGACACAGTAAGAGAACTGGAACTGACTAAGACACAGTTCCAGACAGACACACTCTAACTCCACTACTAACACACCCACAGCAGGACTGCTCAGGTCTGTTACTGAGCACACTGAAGAACATCCACACTGCAGGCTAGAACCAATAAGAGAACCCTGGTTTAATAACCTGTAGATCCTCCTTTAGCAGCATCACCTCCACCAAATTAGTTCTGGACCGTTCCTCCTGTAGATGGGGTGTCCTGCCTGTACAGCCCTCTCAGGTCCTACCACAGCAGCATCTCCACAGGGTTCAGGTCAGGACTCTGACTCAGCCAGTCCAGAACACAGACCTTCTTCTTCTCCTGACGTTCTTTAGTGGGTTACTCGTGGGATTGGGTCACCCAACGTCTCTTCAGCCTGAGGTCATGGAGCTGCTGCCCTCACGTTCTCCTGTAAGACGTTCTGATCCACCTTTGAGAGCTCATTGTTCCCTCAGTGATCACGTGGTGTCCAGACCCTGAGGCAGCACAGCAGCTCCAAACCAGGATCCTCCCTCCACCATGCTTCACAGCTGAGATGAGGTTCTGGTGTTGGTGTACTAACAGGTTCCGCTTTTGTCTCATCTGAACGTTTTAGGGTTGGTTGGGTTTGGGCTACCTTGAGACGGGCTACAGCGGCTCCTTCGTGGTGTCTTTGAGCTCTAATATTGTTCAGTGTTGTTCTAACAGTGGACACATGATCAGGTTCCTGCAGTCTGTAAAGTCTGTAGATCTTCTTATGTTGGGTTCTAATTGTGGACTCGGTCCCGCGGCCTTTCTTCAGTAGTGTCCCCTGTGTTGATGCCGTTGAGTGCTGCACTGCCCCCTAGTGTTCCTGTGTGTACTGCAGGTGGGTACATTTAGCGTTAATGTTTGAGGACGTGTACAATCAACACCCCAAACCGACACGGGGTACGCGAGGCAGGTACACCTTTACACTTACTGTTCCTTGTGACTGTAAATGTTTCTTTGCCTGGGGAAATGTTGAGAGTATGTGTTCTATGCAGAACCTTTCTGGAAAGATTTCTGTATAGCACCATACGGGTTCTGCTCCTGTCACATAGAATGAACCTTTTCACTGCTATTGGAGTAGGAACCGTTGTTTATTGGAAATGAAATGAAATGAAATTAAACTCTGTTTTCTATAGTGTTGGTCAAACCAGTGTTTATTTGTCAGCGAGTCGTTTATGTCTCTGGTCTACAATGAAGAACAGAACTTGGTTCCATAAGTAGAGAGAAGCGCTAGAACATTCAGAATGGAGTCTTAATAAAAACAAATCTTCATGTTCGAGACCTGAGGATTAAATCTCCAGCAGAAAGCCTGCATCCGTACTTATAGGATATCAGGTATTATCTCCGAGTGTCCAGCGACCGAGTGTCCAGTGCCTAAGTGTCCAGCACCCCGGTGTCCAGCACCCCGGTGTCCAGCACCCCGGTGTCCAGCGCCCCAGTGTCCAACGCCTTAGTTTGGTCTATTCTGTATACGTCTGGACGAGGTTCTCTAGTAAGACGTGTTGTTCCAGGTGTTTGGACCCTGTTGGATGTGTTTAAATCCAGACCTCCTGTTAAAGCAGGAAGCTTGAAGGAAGAACCATTGTTTTAAGGAACAATGGAACGCCTACGGATAAGAGTGTTTCAGCAGCCCACGGAGTGCCTCTGTACTCTTTCAGAAACACACCACTAGAAAGGTTACGAGCTTAGTGCATTATCACACTGACCACAGAAACCGTTATCACAGACCTGAACACGGTAACTACATCCATCTGTTCTAGATAGCATCTGCTTACAGACCTCCGGCACCAGTTCAGCTCACTTTCACGTTGTAGTAACGTGCTTTTACTGTGGATTATCAAGATTATTGAGAAGTAGCTCAGGCGGTTGTTCTTAATGTGTTCTAGAGTCTCCAGAGTGTTCTAGAGCCTGAGTGATGGATCTGTTGGCCATTGAGATTATATTCTGGGTATTGATCTGTGTCAGTGAATTGGTTTGATTCTTGTTTATACTGTTAGAACACGTCCAGGTGAGCTGCTGTTCACTGATGTGTTCAGAGTGTATATCACTCGTATGTCACTCTTCAGAGTGAGTCTCTTCATCACCCTCGTAACACTGTTTGGGCATCTGAAGACCAGAAAGCGGGAGCTCATTAATTGAGTTCAGGGAAGCCACGCCCTGCTGGAGCTGTGATATTTACTCTCATTAGAGAAAGGAAGCTGCACGTCTGATACGTTGTTGTTGTTGTTGTTGTTGTTGCTGTTGTTGTTGTGGTGGTGGTGGTGGTGATTGATTATTCTGGGTACATGGTGGATATCGTCAGACTCACTGTTGTGTAAGCTCTGAATGTGGAGCAGTAAGATCAGGTGTAACAGAATCCCGTGTCCTAAGGGTTGAAGAGACATTGTTTGAAAACGTTGTTTCCATCACCCTTTACACATTTCGGCTGTAGCGGTGTTCGAGCTTTTCCACCTGGTCCTAGTGCACGTTTTTTTAATTTTGAGATTTGAGATGAATAAAGTCTTTTTTAAAAATTCACAAAAACACAGGTGGGTGAAAACCCTGCTTGTGTTCAGCTCAGGGAAAGTGGGTGTGTCTCTGTTGCCATATGTTATTGATGAAGGTGCCGGACTGATTAAATTAGGACCGCTGACCCTGGAGCAGCCCTTGGTAAGATCTGTGTGTGATGGCTGAAGGTCCAGGGAGTCAAAAATCCTGAAATCATCTTTCGTTTCGGGGCGTGTTTTATGGTCGATGTATGTACTGAAATGCTTTTGTTCTGCACTGAGACTGAGATAAACGTTTCCTCTCTCTAGGTCTGAGTGCTGGGTGGGGTTGCCAGGTTGTGCTCTTTTGCTGTATTTAACTCTGTACTCTAGGTCTCAGCAGTGGGTTGGGGTTGCCAGGTTGTGCTCTTCTGCTGTATTTAACTCTGTACTCTTCTCTCTAGGTCTGAGCGCTGGGTGGGGTTGCCAGGTTGTGCTCTTCTGCTGTATTTAACGCTGTACTCTAGGTCTGAGCACTGGGTGGGGTTGCCAGGTTGTGCTCTTCTGCTGTATTTAACTCTGTACTCTTCTCTTGAGGTATCAGCACTGGCTCTGGTTTGGCCAGCGTCTCAGCCCAGGGGGTGTTTAGACTCTAACCTTCCTGTGCTAGCTAGGAGACATACTCTGATGGAGCACTGTTGTATATCACTCTGGATCTGCTAAATCCCGTAGATGAGTATTTTGGACCACAGCATAATTCGCTGCTAGCGCTGTAGCATACATACATACTGTATATCTAGATCTAGACGGAAGACTAAGAACTGGCTCTGTACAGAACCTCACACTTGTGACCTCGCCTGTCAGTTTTGCTGCAGTCATGCTCAGTCATTGCTGCAATGCTGTTCTCCTGCAGATACGGCTTTGAATAACGGGCGTTCATAGAAACCCTCAGTCTGATGGAGAGAATGAAGCACTACAGGCAGTCAATTAAATTCAGTTCATTGTCATCAACTATGTCCAAGCACGTATGCAATGAAACGTAGGTTGCGGCTTCATTAAAGAGCTAGAAACATCTGTAAGACTATAAGAGGGAATTAGAGTACAGTGGGATTAGCACCTCTTAACCTGCTGGAGCTTTACT
>CM067488.1:21930627-21943680 GCA_034552555.1 Semaprochilodus insignis
CAAGAGGTTCACAATCCATGTTCCAGTCATCCCAAAGGTGAGGGGGTTGAGGGGATTAGGGCTCTGTGCAGACCACTGGAGTTCCTCCACACCAGGCTCCTCAGTCCATGTCTTTCTGGATCTGGTTTTGTGCACAGGGACACAGTCCTGCTGGAATAAGAAAGGGTTCTTCCCCAAACCGCTGCTACAGTGCTGGAAGTATAGAACTGTGTAGAATGTCTCTGTGTGCTGCAGCATTAACCTCACCCTTCACTAGAACTAAGAGTCCGAGCCCAAACCCTGAACCCCCCCGGACCATTATCCCCCCCTCTAGAGGCTGATGCTTGGCCTTGCATGTTTTGATGTTAGGCCTGTGTGCAGCTGCTCGTCCATGAAGCTCCCGACACGCAGTTCTTATGCTGATGCTACTTCCAGAGACACTTTGCAGCTCTGCAGCGAGTGACGTAACAGGATAGGTGTCATTTGCACACCACGCTCCTCAGCACATGCGCGAACATCTGTACATCTGTGTAAATGTCGGTGTAAATGCGTCTTTCATGTGTCGACTAAAATAAGTGAAGGCAAGTCTTCACGCTGCAGAGAATGACCACAATCACTCGGGGTGTGTGTAAGTTTGAGCACAGATACCACATGCTGTTGTTTGAGAGCTGAATTGCAGATCTTTTTAAAGACGTCTTCATGAGAACAGATTATTTCAAGGGTAGACTAACTGGATCAGGTCTGATTCTGCCTGGGCCTCAGTTTCCTGAGTAGGAAGATCTTTACCACCTCTGTTTGGCAAATTGGCCAGCTCGACCCATCCTCCCTCATACAGGGCCTTCCTGGATGCTCCTTATACTCCTAGTATTCAACAGAGCCCATCATCATATTAGACGGTGAGCTGTAGCTCAGACTGTTCTGTAATATTGCTTATCTCATCCGTGTTACTGCAGCTACAGCCCTGCAGGAGGATAAAGACCAAACAGAGCAGGTCAGAATGACCACAAAAAGACCAAATGAGATGGACACTTTAGAGACAGCACACTGAAAACACTATACATGCATATATATGGAGCTTCTGATCAACTTCTTCATTGAATTTTTCGTTCCACCTTAAGTGGTGCTCCATTTACACCGAGGTACCTTAAGTGTAGAATGAATGTCAAACCATAAGCTGGTGAATATGAAGCACTAAAGCAATGTATGAATTTGCCTCAGTAAACTCTTTTTAATCAGGGACCACCACTTACCCAGTCCCCGGAGCTCTACCCAGACACCGGAGCTCTAACCAGTCCCCGGAGCTCTACACAGACCCTGGAGCTCTACCCAGACCCTGGAGCTCTACCCAGACCCTGGAGCTCTACCCAGACCCTGGAGCTCTACCCAGTCCCCGGAGCTCTACCCAGTCCCCGGAGCTCTACCCAGACCCTGGAGCTCTACCCAGACCCCGGAGCTGCTGGGCTGCTAAACATGTTTCACTGGCTGATCTAACACTGCATCCCAAGCCGCACACTCTGTACTTCACCTATTACACTACTGAGTATACTGCTGCACTACTGTGTGAGGTCAGAGGAATGCTATGAATACATTAGCATGACTGGATCACCTCTGAACGTTTAACAAAGGTTCTGGTCTTAAATTGCTCCTGTCCTTTTGGAATATGTTCAGGCATCGTTTTCTGAATGAGCGCATGTTTCCAAAAGTTAAAACTGAAGTCAATAAAATATTAAATATTCTAATGTGTGGTAAGTATGACTTTACGGGTCACTGCTTTCTGTGTGTATTTGTGTTTTACTGACTGCTCTAACGTGTTTGTGATTGTTGGTTACATACCTGTGACAGCGGTCCTTTCCTTAAACCTAACAGTGAGTCTAACAGTGTCTGCAGTCTGCAGTTCATGGCTGATTGTACTTCCCTCATTCCTCCAGTAGGAGGTGCTGCTGTGGGGCTGTAGAGCAGGGTTGTGTTTGTGAACTGTACCCAGCTCACCGTGTCTGGCCTGTGTTTTCTGTCTGTAGGTCACTGATCTATCAGCGGCGCTGGGTCAAACTGGACGCTGATTACCTGAGATACTTCGACAATGAAAAGGTGTGGTACTTTTCTTTCCTCTCTTGTCTGACCGGTACACGCCCTGCAGGCAGTGTCGACGGTGTATGTAGCTCCAGTGCAGATCGTTCCTACATTAATAAATCTTTATCATTCCTTCTTCATGTCTTCTTCCTTAGGAGGTCTATTCAAAACGCATCATACCAACTGCCTCCATCACGGGGGTGGCTAACATCGGAGATCAGAAATTTGAAGTTGTCACGCACAATCGGACCTTTCTTTTCCGAGCAGAGAGCGACTGTGAGTGCATGCATTGTGTGTACATGTTGAACCAACATAGACGTGAATGCTGGCTGTGAGGAAGGGCCGCACTGCAGAACTTGAAAGGGGCATTCTACACCTTAATGTTCAAAGTTGCTAAAGTTTCAAATCCAGAACTGCACCATCATGTCTTACTGCATGTTTACGTCTTCTACATGGTTTAAAATGACTGTCAGTGTTGAAGCTGCTTCTACCATTAATTTCATGAAGCTTCACTCGATCAGCTTCCACCTCCTGTTAAAGTGAGCTGTTCTGTATGTGTGGAATCTTCACTAGCTGGGGAGCCTCGGGTCGTTACTAACTGGCCATCATACTACATGTTGTTTAGTTTAGCAGTGAATCTCTTTGTTGTGTCCTAAAGCCGTTATAGAGTCACTACCTACTTGAAATCTCTTTGTTGCTAACTAAACTGATGGTACTAACTAGCTCACTAAAGCAGTCATAGTGTAGCAACCTACGGCGGTACCAAATAAACCCAGTATTACTAGCTATAGCTAACTGAAGCTACTTTTGTTATTGTGTTACTAATTGCGCTAATGTTGCTAGCATTACTAATCAAAGCTAACTAAAGCGGTAGTTAGCTAACTACTCTTTTATGTAGCATAAGCAGCTATGCTTCTTTACTGACTCCATTAATATAACTGTAGGGACCTAAAGCAGTCGTAGCGTAGCTAATTATTTTATTTATTGCATTGCTTACTACACCAAGGTTACTGCTAGCTGTTGCTAACTAAAGCAGTTAGTGTAAGTAGTGTAGTAACTTCTTTTCTGTACTGTGATACTAACTAAACTAATATAGCTAACTGTGACAGGGTAACAAGGTACTTTATTTTACTGTGAAAGTAACACACTACTACTGCATTACGAGCTAACCGTAACTGTGTTACTAACTAATGTTACTAGCTGTAAGTATTTAAGGTGTAGCTAACTACTTTTCATAACCACATTACTACCTAAACTAACGTTACTTGCTGTGGCTAACTAGAGTATTTATGGCGTAGCTAACTACTTTTTGTTTTTTCATGACTGACTAATTAATAACTGATTTACTGCAGCTAACTGAAGTGGTTTTTGTAACTTGATGCTTTTCATTAATTCTGCAATGTTAAACTTTCAGTGACTTTTTAAATTAAACATTTTAATTGAAGTTTAATTCACAGCGTTCTGTGGTTCCTGCCTGCTGTATGGGTTGTGATGTCTGTGTGGATGTTTTCTTTTGTGTTAGCTGAGAGGAACGAGTGGGTCTCAGTGCTGCAGGATATGACGGGTCCAGCTCGTGCAAGGGTGAGCAGGGAGTTGACCCTTAACCCCTTGTTGAGCTCTGAGATGAAAGGGTATCTGGAGCTGCGGGGCCTGCGCTCCAAACTCTACACTGTGGTGTGTGCAGACAAAGTCTTCCTCTACAAGAGTACTGAGGTAAAGGATTTGTCTGTGTGATTACAGGTGTGTCTGTGTGACTACAGGTGTGTGATTACAGGTGTGTGATTACAGGTGTGTGATTACAGGTGTGTCTGTGTGATTACAGGTGTGTGACTACAGGTGTGTCTGTGTGATTACAGGTGTGTCTGTGTGATTACAGGTGTGTCTGTGTGATTACAGTTGTGTATGTGTGATTACAGGTGTGTCTGTGTGATTACAGGTGTGTCTGTGTGACTACAGTTGTGTCTGTGTGATTACGGATGTGTCTGTGTGACTACAGGTGTGTGATTACAGGTGTGTCTGTGTGATTAGAGCTGTGTCTGTGTGATTGCAGGTGTGTTTGTGTGACTACAGGTGTGTCTGTGTGATTACAGTTGTGTCTGTGTGATTACAGTTGTGTCTGTGTGACTACAGGTGTGTCTGTGTGACTACAGTTGTGTCTGTGTGATTACGGATGTGTCTGAGGTGTGTCTGTGTGGTTACAGGTGTGTGATTACAGGTGTGTCTGTGTGATTACAGGTGTGTCTGTGTGACTACAGGTGTGTCTGTGTGATTACAGGTGTGTCTGTGTGACTACAGGTGTGTCTGTGTGATTACAGTTGTGTCTGTGTGATTACAGTTGTGTCTGTGTGACTACAGGTGTGTCTGTGTAATTACAGGTGTGTTTGTGTGATTACAGGTGTGTGATTACAGTTGTGTCTGTGTGATTACAGGTGTGTCTGTGTGATTACAGGTGTGTGATTACAGGTGTGTCTGTGTGACTACAGTTGTGTCTGTGTGATTACAGATGTGTCTGTGTGACTACAGGTGTGTGATTACAGGTGTGTCTGTGCGACTGCAGGTGTGTGTGTGTGTCTGTGTGTGTGTGTGATTACGGGTGTGTCTGTGTGACTGCAGGTGTGTGTGACTACAGTTGTGTCTGTGTGATTACGGATGTGTGCGTGACTACAGGTGTGTGATTACAGGTGTGTCTGTGTGACTGCAGGTGTGTGTGTGTGTGTGTGTGTGTGTGTGTGTGTGTGTGTGTGTGATTACGGGTGTGTCTGTGTGACTGCAGGTGTGTGTGTGTGTGTGTGTGTGTGTGTGTGTGTGTGTGTGTGATTACGGGTGTGTCTGTGTGCGTTAATGCTGCCCAGTGTATTGTTTATTAATCACAGTCGTGATGATAACTGTGATACAGTAAGTTAATGAGCCCTCTGACCAGTCACGGTGTTGTTTACTGTGTGCTGTGAGTATTCCGACCTGTCACAGCTCCAGATGGGTTTCGGGGGGTGCTGTTATCCAAAATAGTGAAGTGTTATGGTCAGAAGTATTGCAGGCCGGTCTTTAACTGCAAGGCCTGGTGTTGAGTTTAATGTGCTCAGTGTGGAGCAGTAAAATCACAGGCTGGTATTTTTTAACCGTTGTCTTCTGTTGAGCTGCAGTGTTGTGGTAACAGCTGAACTGTTAATCTTTCATTACCACATCACAGAAAAACAGTCTTACAAAACTCCACTCTGAATTCCTCAGTGGTACTTCTGTGTTTGACTGTCTTTTTGCACTGTTTGGACAAACGGTTGCTAAACTCACATTGCGAAATGCTTCTGTCTGTTCTGCTGATGTCTGTCTGTCTCTCTCTCTCTCACTCTCAGGACTATAGGCTGGGCATTGGCATTACCTCTATAGATATGAATGTAGGGAATGTGAAAGACATGGACAGAAGAGCGTTTGACCTGACCACTCCCTACCGCATATTCAGGTCAGTCAGTCATTCATCCTTGCTTCCACTTATCCGTCTGTCCCTCCTTCCTCTTTGAATGGGCCCAGTCACTCCTGTTCTCAGACAAGTCAGAGTGGACCACATCCCCAAACATATGTCTGTCATGCATTTGTCCCTCCATTCGTCCGTCCACCCTTCTACCCATTCACTCGTTCATCTATCCGTCCATCAGTCCAACCACTTGCTCTTTTTAATAGGTCCCAGTAACTCTTGTTTATTCGTTAGTCACTCCCTAACACATGTTGAGGTCACTCATCTATAGTATTTGTTCATCCTTCCATTCGTCCATCAATTCATCTACTCATACTATTAGTATAGCCAACACTTTCACACCCGACCACTCCATACCACATATTCAGGTTCATCATATATCCATCCATCCATCCATCCATCCTTCCATCCTTCCATCCATCCATCCCTCTATCCATTCATTGTTTTAATAGGGCCCAATTATTCCTGTTTTAAATGAAGTCAGACGTGACCACTCTCTTCAGGTCGTCCATTTGTCCATCTATCTTTCAACCCTTCCATCCATCCATCCATCTATCCATCCATCCATCCACCTATCGGTCTATCCATCCATTCACTCATCAATCTTCCAGCTGGTTTACACTTTCCGTTAACATGTGTTTCATATCTGAATCGTGTCTGTAGAATTTTCCAGGTTCTTTTCTTTGACATGTGTTCCTGGTGTGACCAGATCCGGCTCCACGTTCCAACATTAAAGTCATGTAAACACATACGTTGATTCAGTTTTACTTTGTCCTCAGTTACAGTACAAGTGTATTACACCAAGGCTATTGGTTTAGGGCTAGCTTTAGCCTCGCTAGCCTTTCTAGCATCAGATCTGTCCCCTGTCTGTCCATACGTCCGTCTGTCCATCTATCTATCTATCTATCTATCTATCTATCTATCTATCCATCGATCTATCGATCGATTTGTCTGTCTGTCTGTCTGTCTGTCTATCGATCTATCAATCTATCTATTCACCCTTTTTGGTAGGACCCACTCACTCCTGATGACTCCCTACTATTTGGATTAAAACTCTGTCCTTCTCTGTTCATCGATTTAGGCGTAATAACTCTACATCCACCGATCTGTTTATCCCTCATCCAGCCATTTGATGTATTTACCCTTCACGTTCTTAAGTCCTCCTTTCACCACGGCTCAGTTTCAGCACTCTTAAGATGACACATGATCAGATTGCTCATGTGGTTTGGCCAGCTGAAGTAATATTTGCACATGTGTGTATATATAGCCGTTTGCTTGGATAAAGAATGAGAAAGAGTCGGTCTCTGACCTGTGGTGCGCAGCCTCTCTGTGTCTGTATGTGGGCATGCATGTCTACTAACATTTTCATGAGAATGTGAGTAATTTGGCATAGTGTTCGATCACTGCAGCCTTAACATCATAAAGAAAGAATAGACGGGAGGAGAGCAAACTGTGTTTGGGTTTTGTTGAGGGTTATAACCGTGGCCTCTCGCTGTAGTTTTGTAGCTGAGACTGACCAGCTGAAGGACCAGTGGGTGGAGGCAATGCGTAACTCCATCGCAGAAGCGCTGTCCAATTACGAAGTTGCTGAGAAGATATGGGGGGAGCCAGCCAATCAGAAATGTGCTGACTGCGGTGCCACCAAACCCGAGTGGGCCGCCATCAATCTGTGTGTGGTCTTCTGCAAACGTTGTGCAGGTAACCATCTTCAACCGAAACTGTAGCTGACTGTCTACAGTCTAACTACAACAGCTACAACAAGACCAACTACCTACTTCACGACTTCACACACTAGCTACAGCTTAACTACAACTAACTACAACTTACAGTCTACCTACAGTGCCCTAACAAACTACAGCTACAACTAAACTGAACTGTCTACAACCTAACTACAGTGCTCAAACTACGTAAGATCTAATTACAACCAACACAATACACCTACAACCAACCATCTACAGTCTTACTACACCTGACAAACTGCAAGTACAACACATTAACTAGATACAACTTATAACATCCCACACATTGCAGCTACAATAAAACTTCTAAATACAGCACACAAGAAACTACAGCAACAACAAACCCAAACTAACTTGACTACAACATCCCACAAATTATTGCAACAAGAATACCAACTGGCTGCAGCCTGATTACAAATCAAACTACAACTACATGCTACGTTAATAGCAAAACCAACTGTCCACATTCAAACTACAACACCAGACAACTACCATAACAGAGCCCACTGTCTCCAACCTAACACCACACCAACTATTGCTACAACAAACCCAAACAAGATGCAGCCTAATAACAACACCTAACAGCTTGTTGCATCCGACCTACAACACAAATCTGCACCCCAATAATTATTTGTACCTTGATTACAACATCTATCAGACTACAACTGTAGCAAAACCAGCTCTTCACAGTGTAACTACCCACAAACTAAGACCCAACACACTACAGTTCCAACAAAACCGAACCACTGAAACGTCCAGCGAAATGCAGTTACAGTCTAACTACAACACCAACAACCTAAAACACAAGTGAGCCCTGAACTGAATCTAATCTGTGATCTACAACCCCTAGCGAACCACAGCTACAGCAAAGCTAGACTAGCTGTACCTGCAGAGCCTAGCAGACTGAAACTGTGTGTCCGTCCGTGTGTGCTCCTGTAGATAACCTGTCCTCCTCCCGCCTTGTCCTTCTAGGAGAGCACCGTGGTCTTGGCCCCAGCATATCTAAAGTTCGGAGTCTCAAGATGGACAAAAAAGTGTGGACTGATGATCTAATCCAGGTAAAATCCCGTCCCTTCTGTGCATGTCCTTTTCTTCTGATCTGCTGTCCATCTTCTAGTCCTCTTCATTATTGGGTCTGTTCTCTTTCTTCTACAACAGCTATTCCTGGAACTGGGCAACGATCGAGCCAATCAGTTTTGGGCAGCTAACGTCCCACCCAGCGAGGCCCTGAGTGTGTGCAGTAGCAGCGAGGAGAGGAGGCGCTTCATCACGGCCAAATACCGTGAGGGGAAATATCGCCGTTATCACCCGCTTTTCGGCAACCAGAAGGAACTGGACAACGTAAGTACATCTGAACACAAGCAGAGTGTGAGGTTTGTGTTGGGTAGACGCATCGAGTGGTCTACACGCAGGGATGGACAAAATAACTCGCTCTGGAGAGATGTTCACACTTGCTGACCTACACCTGTGTTCAGCTGTGGAGTAGTAGTAGGAGCAGTGAGCACCATACGATCGACTGGTTCCCCCCCTGGCTCCCCCCACCAATGTGTCTGTGTGTGTGCGCGTGTGCATGTGTGCGTGTGCATGTGTGCATGTGCAAGTGTGCGTGCACACCAGAGGGTGAAACTCTCTCCCACAGAAACCACTTTTCTTAGCTGCCTGAAACGCCTTGTTGGAATTCCAGCCCTTTCCTCTGTTACAAGGTGATGTCATCTCGTAACCCAGTCTTTATTGGACTTTACAGGACGGTTCTACTGCACCAGTCAGAACAGAGTGGGTGAGCTGATCAATCAGAGTACACTGGGCTGATAGGTGAATACAGACGTACAGTATGAGAAACATATTTGTGTGTTGGGAAAATGTGAGCGTGTAAATCTATCACAGTAGAACCCAGAATACCTCATCAACAATGGAAATGAGCTTACAGGTCCCCACTGAGTTTGTTCCCTGTAGAGGACTCAGAAAATCGACTACGAGTAGTTTGCCCTGAAGTACATGTATCACTGTCAACTTTTCCAGGGAATTATTATGGATAGCCGAAGGTACTGTAAGCAGCATCATCACCGTGCAGGTAAAGTCTTTCACATAGGGGGCCTAACTGTGTTGTGTGTGTCCCTAGCGTAGAACACAGTAGAACCACACGGGCTCTCTATTTTAATTGGCTTAATATGTCAAGAGCTGCGGTCCTGTCATGAGATCACATGGAGCCTTTATTCTGTAGAGCCGTCTATGATCTTGGTCGTCTGTTTTGGTTGGCTGAAGTGCTGGAGGACTGTGGGTGTTTATGTACAGTAAGCCTCGAGGTTCTGTACCCATGACTCGGAACACAAAGCGGACTGGAGCTGTTTTATCTTCACAATGCACAAATCAATCAGACAGCAAAATGAACCACTACCGACCCATACTGAGACCAGCTCAAGTGGTTGGGTCCGCTCAGAGGGGTCGTAGTTCATTTGATGTGTTTACATACACACAGAAAACAGTGGTGTTTCTACATGTCCACGGTTCAACATGGAACGCTTAAACACCAGGCTCAGCGCGGCGTTCTCAACACAGTTAGCTGATTGTGCTCAGGGCCACAGAGACATTGAATGGGGTGATGTAACTGATGTAAGTGATGTAATTATGGTGCATTATGTCAAACCAAACAAGTTCAGTTTGGTCACACGGACGGCAGAAAGCAGTTATAGTGTAGTGTAGTGTAGTGTGAGTGAGTGAGTGAGTGGGTGGGTGGGTGAGTGTGTGTGTGGGTGTGTAGGTATTAGCCTCTTTGCAGGGTTCCACACTATTGTGTAGCTTTCTTCAGCAAATTTCCAAGTTTTGATTTAGCAGCTCAGCAGATGGAACCGTAACTGCAGTCTCACATGCAGAACGTCACGGTACGACCCTGAGAACCGTTTGCTTTTACAGTGAAAAGGAAGCTTGTGACTCGTGGTGGTGCTCCCAGTGTATTTAATATGAGGGACCTGGACTAGCAAGGCGAACACCAGTTTGTTTTTGATTTCAGGCTGACTCGAATGGGGAACTAAAAATGAGACGTTCTTCTGACGTTCTGCTGCGTTCCCTAGAAAGCATGAGCCAGAAAATGATATATGAGCTCTGGGAAGGCCAGCTCGCCTTGACTTGGCTGTCTATGAACTATGCGTGGCCTGTTTTTGGAACAGCAATATAGAGATGGACAGAACTATCAAAGGAACATCTGCAGTCCGTGTATGTCCTACAAGCTGTATCAACTCGTGCTGGACTTTTTCTGGGAGTCAAAGTAGGAAGTGAATCTGCCTGCAGGTGGTCTGGGTCAAAGGGTCCGGGCCCTCTCAGGGTCGCTTGACCCCTCTCAGCATCGTAAAGGCATGGAATCTTGAGCTCTTCTACTTCCAGCCTATTGCAGAACCAGTTTTTATCCACAACACTCTCTCTCAGAACTGTGTAGGGGTCTGTCTTTCATGTGTTTGACAGTCAGATCAGCCATTACATATGAGCTATTCATGTTCAGTGTCAACAGTAAAACAGCAAACATGCCTTTAACGGAAAACCTACACCGCTAAATCTAACATCAGGTTCACTGTGTCCACTCACCTTCATTCCAGCTTCTGTTCTCCTCAGAAACTCACTTTCAGCTCCTCAGAGAGACTCACCTCCACAGTTCAGTCTTAGAAGCTGGTTCTGCATCTTCTGCTTCTTCTCACCATCCAGATAACCCCAAACACATTCGTTGAGGTCCTGGACTCTGAGGTCCTGGACTCTGGGGTGGTCAGTCCATTGTTCTGAGAACACCAGCATTCTTTGTTGGATGTGTGTGTCCTCCTTCTTGAACAGCTACACCTCCTTTCAGACCTCCATAGTGTTGAGGAGTCTTCTCACAGTGGAAGAAGGATGGACAGAACCACCTGTGGATGTTCTCAGATCTGAAGCAGCGGTGGAGCTGGATGTTCTCCTCTCTCAGAGATGCTGTTTATCTGATGGGGACAGTGTTGATGGGTCTACCCGGTCTTCCAGGTGGTTGTTAGGAGTCTAGTTTTGTCTGTAGCGTGTGATAATTCTTGCACTTTTTAATTTTGGGAACTCCTTTTCTCCGATTTTTATTTTGGAATTCCTGAAAAGGGGTGGCTTGTATTTAATGGCTGTTTTGACTGGAAGTTGAATGAAGACTGCACACTGCTGTACAGAGGTTTCCAGCTAGAGGGGACAATTAAATCTTAGTTTGTTCCCGTAGCTTTCCAAGGAATTGTAACCCACGCTAGCACTTTAAAGCAGTGGTGAAGTGGGAAGTCAAACGTTTTTACTGCTTTGGAGTTTCTGCTTTGAAGATGTGAGCAGTGTTGTAGCTGCCTGTAGAAGTAGGGCAGGCTCATAAAGCCCATGAAGGTCTGTAGCAACTGATCATGTCTTTCTTGGACCCCATATATCGCTACTTGTGCCTAGAACACATGGGTACATACCATAATGATACACGACAACCATAAACCACCGGTTTACCGCCTACGTTGAATGAATAAGCAAAGTGCTTCTCTGTATGTGGAGGTAGGACTTTCTCTTTTGGCAGAGGGGCTGGGACGTCACACCACTGGATAGGAGACTTACCTAACAAGTTGTTGAAGCCAAGTTGTGAAATCCCAGGTCCTGAAAGTCTCAAAATCAACATTCTGGGGGTCTCTTAAATAAGACTGCAGTCAGAGTTTGTCAGGCTTATCGCATTTCTATTACAGAGTAATCAGATAACGGAGACACTGCGGACCTACATGAGTCAGACAGTGATCGGATTTCTGCTTTGTAACCAGCCAGTAAACCTGATTCATCTAGAAGATTAATATTTCAGTCCTTCATATCATCAAGCATGTAGTTTGAGCTAATTTGCTAATTGGACTAATGGGCCATCCGATCTAAGGGATCAGAGTGTGGTCTTTACATGACCAGATTTCTACAGGAGTATGATTATGATTGGATGTAAACACACTCAGTGTTGAGCTGCTTCACCTTCAGTAGGTGAGCTTATGTTGTTGTTGACTAGCTAGAGCTGCAGCACTGGTCTGCCTGGGGATGGCGCTGTACCAGATTGGTTCACTCTATTACTCTTTTAAATAGCCTAGCAACTGTAACTATGACCTCTGAAAGACTCTACAGTATGCTGTAACAGGTGGACAGAGGGAGGAGAGGAGAACAGAAGAGGAGGAGATGTGTAAGATCAAGTTAAGTTGTGGAAGACCTAGCAGACTAGAAAACTAGTGTGTAGCTGGATTAGGGAGTGAACAGGGGGACCCCCTGAATACAAGGGGGTGTTTCAGTCACTGGTGGAAGCTTTACTTAACCAATGAGCATTGTGCAGGCTTCACAGTGTCTGCTGTGTTTGTATGTTGTACTAGGTAACTGTGAGTCACTGAGCATCTGAAACCACATAATCCAGACTGAACACCAAACATCTCCACACGGTGTGCAGCAGGTGGTGATTTAGGCCTGCAGTTTGTACGGTGCTGACTGCTGCACATAGACTTACATTATTAGTTAGCTGCACTGTTCTCGTAGTTTTAGACACCCAGAGTGGACTCACGGACACTGAACAATGTTCTCTTTGGTTCTCTCATGAAGAACCACAGTGCAGGCTCTACAGCGGTACGTCAAACACACACACACACACACTGGGTGACCACGTCATGCTCTCATTGGTGTTTGTTTGCAGGCTTTGTTTCCTCTAGATGGCTCCACCCCCTCAACCCCGCCTGGCTTCCCACTTACCACAGAATGTCTCTGTCTCTCTCTTTCTGTCTCTCTCTCTCTTTCTCTCTCTCTCTCTCTCTCTCTCTC
>CM067488.1:21948385-21987906 GCA_034552555.1 Semaprochilodus insignis
GACAGGGGTCCCTGATGCTTGTGATTAGGACAGGGGTCCCTGATGCTTGTGTTTAGGACAGGGGTCCCTGATGCTTGTGTTTAGGACAGGGGTCCCTGATGCTTGTGTTTAGGACAGGGGCCCCTGACTTACAGTTCACACAAGCTCCCACAGGACCGTGTCTGTGGGGGTTTCTTCCTCCGGTGCTCCGGGTTTCCTCTCACAGTCCAAACACATGCAGTCAAGTGAAGTGGAGAGGCTGAATTCCTCCTCCTAGATGAGAATGTGGGAGAGTGTGGGAGAGTGTGGGAGTATTTAAATCTTTCGTTTTATTAACCTTGTAGTTTCAGTGTTCCCCCGTCGTGTTTCCGTCTCACAGCTGTTGTGTTAAACACTGTTTGTTTGTGTTACACACTATTAGGTGAACGTGAACTATCATGAACAGCGTCTCAGACATCAGGCAGCGTATTCAGAACCACCTCATGTAGGAACTTTCTGTGAGGGAGCTTTTAGAGGGGGACGTCTGGTTACCTTCACCACCACTGTGAACAGATCTGACCCTGTAAGAGGATGCTGGCGGTTCTATAGCAGTTGCACCATTTCAGTGGGCCTTCCCTGTGCTTAGCTCGTAATTATCTGTGCCGTTACGTAACAAGTTGTGTTGATGTTCAGTTTGTGTTTTGTGGTTTGCGGAGTAGAACAGTATCGAGGCTGTCTGATCTGGTAAATCCTCTCCCTGAACACACTGAGGTATACAATATGTACACCTGTGTTCAGTATAGAATTTAATTTATTAGTCATAATAATCACGCGACTAATCTGCACACCATGTGAACATAGAGATCTATTAAAGATGATTCATGAGCAGCGCAAAGGTCTTAATACCTGTAGCTCAGTCTGTACGTTACTGGAGTGTCTGTTATGCTCAGTATACAGTAGAATGAGTGGAGATGGTGATTAATCACACTGTAAGTACATGTGTCAGGACTGTGCTGATTGGAATGGTAATTATACTGTGCTGTGTTGTAACACGTGGCTCATATTCCTGTGTGTGACCGAGCGGAGTGAAGCCTCTACAGGGAGTTACGTGTTCTACACTGAAGAGATTGTGTTCGGCTGTAGTAGTGCCTGTCTGCACATGTTTGTGTTTTACATGGCATGTTCTCAGTCATAACACCGTACTGCATTCTGACACACGCAGGAGAGAGAGAGACAGAGAGAGAGAGAGATAGAGAGATACAGAGAGAGAGAGACAGAGAGATACAGAGAGAGAGTGATAGAGAAAGACAGAGAAAGACAGAGAGAGGGTGAGAGAGAGAGAGAGATACAGGGAGAGAGAGAGAGATAAAGGGAGAGAGAGAGATACAGGGGGAGAGAGAGAGTGATTCAGAGAGAGAGAGATTCAGAGAGAGAGAGTGATTCACACAGAGAAAGAGAGACAGGGAGAGATTCAGAGAGAGAGACAGGGAGAGATTCAGAGAGAGAGACAGGGAGAGAGACAGGGAGAGATTCAGAGAGAGAGACAGAGAGATTCAGAGAGAGAGACAGATACAGAGAGAGAGAGAGAGAGGTGTGAGGTGCATACAGAGTGATTGAGAGCAGGTTTGGTGTGAGGTGTAAACAGACCGGTTGAGTGCGGGTTTGGTGTGAGGTATAAACAGAGTGATTGAGAGCGGGTTTGGTGTGAGGTGTAAACAGAGTGATTGAGAGCGGGTTTGGTGTGAGGTATAAACAGAGTGATTGAGAGCGGGTTTGGTGTGAGGTGTAAACAGAGTGATTGAGAGCGGGTTTGGTGTGAGATGGTTCAGATGTTCTGTACAGTGGTGGTGATGGGAACCGGGGTTCTCCATGTCTAGAACACACATATAAATATCTTATTAACTATCTAAACCACCAGTGAACCTACACGTGTCTTCTGGGTGTTATATGGAATGTTGATGATGGAAAATCTGGAAAACCTGGAAATAATAAGTTTCTTTGGGGGACTATTTTACCTCACAGCGCCCTGCAGTATGTATCCCTCCACCATGAATGGAGTTTAAGGCTGAAATCTTCTCCACACTATCATAAACAGCGTCTCAGACATCAGGCAGCGTATTCAGAACCACCTCATGTGCAGAGAGAGACGGAGTGAGGAGAACTGAGAGGGATGTGGTCTTCAGTGTGCTGACCTCATGGGACTTTTTTTCAGTTATATATATATATATACTCACTATGACTGGGTCTGTCACTTTGCTTCTCTTTCCTCTCTCACTCTGTCTTCCGTCCTTACCGCATGTGTGTAGGTGGGCGGGGGAGGTGTCTTCCAGACGTTAGTCAGTTGTATCGTCTGATGTCCAGCAGAGAAGACAACCATTAACACTCTGTGCAGTACATGGATGTGTGAACACGTCCTCTACAGTTAACACACAGTGTAAATACCCTTTCAGCACAACACCAGCCTGGAGCCAGACACACTGTGTGGAGAAATCCCGGAGAAGAACTCCAGCCACAGTGGACACATCAGTCTGGGGCTGTTTCCGTGTGGTGGTGTCTGTGATCATGTGTTTACTGACTGGATCATCGACTGCAAACAAGTCTGCAGAGAAACGCGTCTAACCATAAAGATGGACCACCCGTTGAAGAACACTCTGAAAATGACCCTTGGAATGGTCTGTTTGATGAGTTCCTCGTAGTTTGACGTTATTCCTCCTTACATGACGAGACCAGTGCATTTTTGTTAGGGCATGTGTGTGCAGATGCGTTTGGAGGGCTGTGTACAGAGACGTGTCTAGTGTGGGAGTCGGCCTAAGCTGTGGGTTTATGGTGAATTTAAAAGATACTCATGTCTGCTGCCCTTGGAAACGGTGTACACACACACACACAAATACACACAATCACACAAATACACACACACACACAATCACACAAATACACATACATACACACACACATGCACACACACATGCACGCACACACACACACACACACACACATACATACACACACACATGCACAATCACACAAATACACACACATACACACACACAATCACACACAGTCACACAATCACACACAATCACACACATACACACACATACACAC
Organism: Semaprochilodus insignis; assembly: GCA_034552555.1. Classification (NCBI taxonomy): domain Eukaryota; kingdom Metazoa; phylum Chordata; class Actinopteri; order Characiformes; family Prochilodontidae; genus Semaprochilodus; species Semaprochilodus insignis. The sequence continues at coordinate 21,951,449 of CM067488.1, forward strand.
ACACACACACACACACACATGCACATGTACATACACATACATACACGCACACACATGCACACACACACACACACACACACACACACACACACACACACACACGCAGACTGACCCTGAGCTGTCGAAACCTTCTACACCAGTAACGCCGCCGCTTTCCAAGCTGCACGCAGCACACTGTGGTGTTAACCCCTGTAGCCTTTTGCAGCAGCCCTGTGTATCACGAGGCACCACAGCAGTAACTCCTGAATGTGTCTGTCTTTGATGCTGGATGTGAGTGACATGCTAGCAGTCTCTATCACACGTCCAGCACTAAACTCCGTATTCCTCTATCTGCTGGCTGAATCTGGGTAATGGCTGTTTCTGGGTCCAAACACTCCTTCAGATCCTAAAATCAAACAACTGTGACAGAACCAGGGAACCTTTTCTCATTCACATTTGAGGGTTAATATGAGTCCAGATTCTTTCAGAGTCCAAACCCTCTACTATTTACTGTTCACCACCCCCCTACTTTTTATGGTCCTCCTCGGACTGTCTGTTTATTTACCAGTGTGCCTGTAACTCCAGTGCATCCACTGCCTGAAGCACCATCTAAGTTGGACCAGGAATATGAACTGGACGAGTAGAGCAGGACATAGGAACATGACTGACCTGTACAGGGAGGTGGTGATGGCTCCGTTGTCAGTGTCGTCTTGATAAGTGTTTATTATCCTGTTCTGGGGCTGAGAGTCATCACAGAGGGACTCATGACTGGAGATTGGAATCAAGCGCTGGTTTATTACACACTCATGGTCATAAACACATGTGATTGTTCCTGGATAATCAGTCTGTAAATCAGGGTATATGTTACAGAATTCTGAGGCAAGGTCAAAACAAGACTCCACAAAGAACCTAGAGCAAGGTCTGTTAATACACGCACACCAAGTCTAAAACACCCCCCCCCCTTCACTCTAAATGCACTCTAAGTGAGGTGGATTCTTGTAGTGATGCAACATAAATTCCATGCAACTCATCAGATACACACAGCAGTTCCAAATCATGCACGTTAGTGACTCATATTTTATACGCGGTGAATATTTACTATATATATATATATATATATATATATATATATATATATATAAGACGTGTGTGTTTTTGTGAGTTTGCAGGATTTATTCTTTCATCTGTGTATCTCATTCTTTACTGTACACCAGCCAGAGACTTCATTAGGTCCCCCTCCTTGTATCTGCACTCCGTGTCTTTTTCATCAGCTCCACTACATACTGTAGTTGTACATTACTGGCTGTAGTCCTGTCTGTTCCTGTGCACACACTGTTAGCCTGTTCTTCAGTGGTCGGGGTGTGTTATGCTAATTACCTGACTCAGAAATGGACAGAAGAGCCAAAATGACAGAATGCGACAGTTTACTGCTAACTGCTGTCAGCTCCTGCACAGGAACAGCTCATCCATACTGAAGTCTGCATGTTCAGTCTGCCTGTAGGTGACTGATTCTGTCCAGCGGTTATTCCTCCATCTCTGCAGCTCCACACAGGGATTTACACTGAATAATCCGGTTGTACTGCGTAATCCTTCATACTTCCCTCTGATTGAATCTGATGGGGGAGTGCTGCTGCAGAATCTCACCTTATTTGCCCAGATCTTTACTGGTCCTAATCTTATTTAAAAAGGTGCTTAAAGGATTTATCACCAGTCATGTGCGAATAATTAGTGACTTTTTAGGTCTTTAAATTACTGGAATTTAAATGTATGATCTCCTCCCTCACTGAGAGCATCAGTGCCATATCTGTTGTTCACTTAAAGGTCAAATTTTGTTTTCAGGCCTGTTTCAAATGTAGACGGTGCAGCTCCTAACAGGTACGCTGGAGACACTCTTTATTAGGCTTGAGCTGCGGGTTTGCCTGGCTGCATTTTATGAGAGCAGACTTTATTTTGCTTCTGCTGGAGCTCTCGCTGAGTGCATGCCCAAGATTGCTCTTCTTATCGTCCTCGCATCTTCACTCAGCTGTATGCGCAGTAAGGGACAGATACCCAATACTAGCGATGCATGACTCGAGTTTCCTGACTCTCAACTCCTGTGGCTAGAATCCATGCTGTTTAACCCAGACAACCCCGGAGCTGACGGTGCAGGGACATGGCAGAGACCAAACTGACCTAAATGTAGTTTACCCAGTTTTGAGTACGTACAGCACATAGTGCTGATGAAAATTCAATTTGTTTCCCAGAATGTGGGCGGAGAGCTCACTCCGGAGAGTGATGCACTGAGAAGGTCAGAGTTCTGTAAATAAGGAAACACTTTCAGATTCTCCTTCAGTTTTTTGAAAAGCGTTGGGTGTTGTTGTTCCTCTTTTTAAGAGGCTGTAGTTCTGACTTCACCAGCTTCTTATTCGACTTTTCCAGCCCAGCTTAAGCCCCGCCCACCTTAACCTCATCCTCCTTTCCACAGTGTTCTGTGAAAACATTGTGGTTATTGTGTCCCAGATCGTGAAGAACAGTGGTGTCCGAAGTTTCTGTGAGCGGAGTTAGTGAGCTGGTGAGCGGCTCTGGTGTTGTATGTAAGTGGTAATGAAACTCTGACTGCTCAGACTCGGCCTCTTATCCTGCCTTACACTCTCGTCTGTCAGAATGTCCCTCCAGCTGACCGCGGTAAGTCGACTCCAAGCATTTTGACTCTTAGAGTCATTGACCAGGAGTCAACCCCAACTCCCAGATGTACTCAACTCAAATAGACTCTAGAGCAATCATCACTCCATCAGTACCCCATACTTGTACCAACGCTGAAGCACCCCAGTACAAGTGAGCTTCCTGAATTTCTGACGCATGATATCAACACAAAGTATAAACTCATAATCATCATTTGTCCTCCTGAAACAATCACACACTACTTCAACCATGAGTCAACATCTTAGTGACAGTGACCTTTGAATCTATCAGTCAGGTGAAAGTGCTTTTTTCTCCTACCTGTCTGAAACAGGTTAAAGCCAAACCTGTGCGTATGAGCGAGGCCACATGTAAACTGTGTTCATTTGTGTGGACGGTCTGAGTGCGAGTCCTTTGCGGGTCTTATTTGATAGGGTCGATTGATATCTAGATATCTGTTGCTGTAAGAGAAGCGAAGGGCCAGAGCTCTTTTCACCACGTAACCAGCTTTGAGATTTCTGTGTCTCTTCTTAACGGTCTCTAAAGGTGAAGAACAAACGGACTGAGCTGTGAGGACGGAAATGTGGTTGCTTGTGTGTGTGCGTGTTTAGCTGTGCATGCATGACTCTGCGCATGTGGGAAAGAGAGAAAGGGTCGTCCGCTGTCCTGCTGTGGTCAAGGAGGGGGAGCTCAGCTGTGAAAACACACACACACACACACACACACACACACACACACACATGCTATCTGTGTCTCTCTCTTATTCCGGTTAACTGTCTCGTCATCCTACATACTAAACTTTCTTTGTCTGAGTCTTTTTCCTTCTTCTACTCATTCATTCACTCACGTGCATACGTTCCTCTCCGGTGAGTCAGGTGCTTGAGTCATTTCTTGTCAGACGCTCAGCAAAGTTCAGCACCCCTGAGCTTCAGCCTCAGAGTAAGGCTAATCTATATGTGGGTATTTTCACTGGAATGAACAACTGTCCTCCCCCACGTTGTGCGACAGTGAATGAGCTCGGCTGTGATTATGTGATCATCTGATTTTGGACATCAAACTTATCAAGAACAGAGATCATTGACGTCCCTGGTGCTGATATCATAACAGAGATAACAGATCACCTGTGTGTCAACAACCTGAGCTTTAGTGAGGTCAGACACTGAAGTTGGATGAGAAGGCCTGGCTCACAGTCAACATTCCAGCTCATCCCAAACGTGTTCAGTGGGGTTGAGGAGGTCAGGGTTCTGTGTAGACCACTGGAGCTCCTCCACCCCAAACTCCTCAGTCCATGTCTTTCTAGATCTGGCTTTGTGCACAGGGACACAGTCCTGCTGGAACAGGAAAGGGTTCTTCCCCAAACCGCTGCTACAGTGTTGGAATCTACATTGTCCTGAATGCCTCCGTCTGCAAAGGCAGTAAGATTTCCCTTCACTGGATCTAAGGGTCTCTAGGTCAACCCCCAAAAACCACCCTATACCATTGTCCCCCCTCCACCAAACTTCACAGTCTGCACAGTGCAGTCAAGCACTTAACGTTCTCATAGTGTTCTCCAAACCCAGACTCGTCCATCAGACTGCCAGATAGAGAAGCGTCCATGGCCACCCCAGAGAACCCGGTTCCACTGCTCCAGAGTCCAGTGGTGGAGCTTTACACCATTCCAGCCGACGCCCGGCATTGCACATAGTGATCTTAGGCTTGTGTGCAGCTGCTCAGCCATAGAGACCCAGTTCATGAAGCTCCTGGTGCTCAGTTCCTGTGCTGATGCTGCTTCCCGAGGCCAACTGGAACTCTGTACTGAGTGATCCAAAACAGGCAGTTCATTTATATTTGCGGTGCCGTTTGATACACACACATGACTGTACTGTATATCACATGCATCATCCACTCACTAATCATTAATTATGAACTCCTGCTCCCTTACTGAGCGCTGTATGAGCTCCGTCCTCCATATTATGGGAGGCAAATCCGGCCAAAAAAGAAATTCAAATGTAAATGCAGACTTACATAGAAATCTTTTTGAAATTTCTTTTAAAGATGATTTGTCCATTTAGCATTTTAATTTTAATTTTGGCAGATATGCAGCCTATTGCTATGAAGAAGAAATAACAATGTAGACACTGCATTTTGATTTTACTTTTGACACGTATTCTGCATTTCATGAAGAAAAGTCAAAGCCAATATGAAGTTTTTGTTTTCTTTTCTCTATTTGCTTTTTTATTTTAGATTTGGCCATGAAATACCAGAATAAGGACTGAAATGAAATGACAAATGGCTGTTTTAAATTTATTTTTATTTTTGTCACAAATGGCTTGTGCTCATGTGAAAAATGAAATTGCAAATGAAGGTATTTTATTTCATTTTCAAATTTGGCAGGATATTTGCGCAGATGTTTGGAACAAGAAATGGCAAAAAGAGGTTTGCATTTACGTTTTATTGTTTAATTTTAATTTCTTTTTTGGCCGGATTTGCCTCCCATACCATACAAGTTCACTATATAGATACAAATACAGACTGTAGCTCTCATTAGCCTCCCTTTACTCCGTTCTTCAGTGGTCAGTTTCAGACCACAGGACACCAGCTGGGCAGGTATTGTTTGGGTGGTGGTTTGTTCTCAGCACAGTGGTGACACTGACGTGGTGTTGCTGGGGGTTTTAGACACGTCTAATCTGCAACACCATCCAGAAATATCCAGACAAGAGCAGTTCTGTGGTCAGAAACTGGCCACTGGTGAAGAGATGCCAAAATGTCTGTGGTGAAAACTACATTTTGCTCTCTGGTTCATCCCCACGGCCTCCACAGTTCTCCTTATTTTATGTTGAGTTTAAACCGAAACTGTAAATAAATGCTGGTGTGTTTTGGAGCTCCACTGCGATTCTGTTGCAGTGTAAAGCTGCTGATGTGACCGGGTATCACCCCAGAGCAGCTAGCGCCTCGTCCCGTCTACAGCCAGGAACCAGGATCAGAGAGCGACATACCGGTTCAGGTTTCTAAAGCTGGTCAAACTGCTATATGTACTCTGAACCCCAGTGAATATGTCGTTAGCCTGGTGCTAACAGCTATCAGCATTATTAGAATTAGAGGTTGCTGATAAAGGGTTGGTGCATGCCCACGATTACATGTTGAATTAGCTTCACACAGCCCAGTTAATGGTGCAGTTATAGAACTGAACAGCACCAGAACAGCTGTAGTAGCTCACAGATTTAAAATACCATTAACAGCGCAGTGTAGTGGGGCAAAGATCAATCGTTCTTACATCAGACTCGCAGTTTTAGAGTGCACAGTTTTAAAACTACAACTCAGAAAAATAATCATTTTTGAAGATTTGAGTGAGGAAACTTAACCTAATAACACAGAACCTGTGAACTGCCTGTAGACATGCTAACCCAACCAGATCCACCCAAACCATGTGTTGTGACATCACAACCACACCTTAATGGCAATCTGGCACATTGCGTTCAGCGTTCAGGCCTCTAGCCAGGAAAAAGTGGATGTACTGGCCACAAAAACAGAAGACAGTGTCAGTTTAAATCTCAGCTGCAGTGTTCATTAGAATGTAGAGGTTCTTATTATCCCACTATATAGACCACAAGATCCCGGAATATGTTCTGTGTTCTCCAACGCTCTCAAATAAGTGTCAGGATTGGTACAAAATCCTGTTCCTTCAGTGCAGTTCTACCTGCGGTGTACACCTGGAAGTTCATCCTGTACTGTCCTGCTCAGACACACTGGACTCCACTCAGCAGCTGATTACTGGACTTGATAGTCAGAGCAGGGAAATCTGTAAACTCCACCCCTCAGTTCCCCACCCCTCATGTATATGGTGGAGTCATGTGGTAGGCGGGGCTTACAGAGTGTCCTGTGAGCGCATCCTCAACCGGGAACAACCTGAAACATAGTATTTTACATGCAGTGTACAGTGCGGTTGCTGTTAGTAATGGTGGAAGACCTGGACTGCATTTGTCCTGTTGATGGAGCCTGGTGACAGCAGAGTGGGCTACTCACACACCACAGAGCTGATGTGGTCTGATAAGATCCTCTGCACTGAGCGGTGTGAGGTGTGAAACGGGGCATGTCTAACAGTGTTTTAGAGGTCTATTGATTTCACTGTCTGCAGCTCCGCTCTTAATGTGAAAAGGTCTCCCCCCTCTCTCCCCCCATAGGCCCTGTGTATTAATGTGCAGTCTAATGACGTGTTTGAGACTCTGGCTCTGCTGTTTTGTGGTGCTGATGTAAACTGTGACACGGGCAACCCTGACCTCCCCTCTCCTATCGCTCTGGCGATGCACCACGGCCAGAACTTGCAAGTGGAGTTCCTCACGCAGAACCGCAACACAGGTCAGTGTATATATAACATCCAGTTCTTTATGTAATGCGTCTAATGTGAACTTTGTTATTATTAAAACATAAATAATAGCGATGTATTGTGACTATACACTGCTGTTGACTGTGAACGAAACATTATTATTATTATTATTATTATTATTGTTGTTGTTGTTGTTGTTGTTGTTATTACTGTTATTGTAGTGATGGTGACTATATGTCTGACTATATAAGCTTTACCTCTGTTGACCTGCAGAGATTCCGAGGTCAGAACTGAAGCTTGCTGTTCACGCAGAGCACTACATGGCCCCGCCTTCCATCACGCACAATGGCTTCCTCTTTAAGACCGCCTCCATGGCCCGGCCAATCACGGAGCGGAAGAACAAAGAAGGTAGGCCAAACAGTCGTTTGCTTTTCTCACAGAATATGTAAGCAGATACGCACCACGTGTAACATACCGGTCAAACATCACCAGTCAATAGTCTGGACACACTGAACATGCATACATCATAATAATAAAGAGGTTTAGATTTAAAGCAGCGTTTAGACGATTTTACATAAACGCCATGTCGGTGGAACACTGACTTATAGTCGGGAGAACAGTGTCCCTGTCTTTCCCACTCCGGGTCTGGAACGGGTTGTCCATCCATTATTTCTATACACGATCTAAAAGACCGACTCAGCAGCTCACAGTGCATGTTTCCACTGAGCGGCTGTCTGTTTCAGATGAGTCCAGAGAGGTCGGCAGTGTTTCTGGACATATGGATATATGACTCCAGTTGTGTATGGTACAGTCTTTACCTGCATGTGCAGCGGTAAATAAACACCTTTAGTGACATAGTATCTCAAAATAGCTCTGGTCATGCAGAAGTACCTGTTCAGTACAGTTAGCACCACACTGTCTGGTGGAAACCCAGAAAACCTCCAAACTGACACTTTTTATAAGCCCCTCTGACTGAGACTGCAGCAGTTTGAGTTTGGCAGTGTTACCCAAATGTTGGATTGTATAGAAACCTTGTTTCCACAGTGAAGGTGAAATCAATGAAATGAAACCCAGTAAAGTCAGCCTTTCCTCTTTCTCTGACTGTATCTCTCTCTCTCTCTCTCTCTCTCTCTCTCTCTCTCTCTCTCTCCCTCTCTCTCTCTGTAGAGTTCAGCAGGCGTTGGTGTGTGCTGAATGATGGGAACTTCAATTACTACGAGAGCGATAAAAATGCCACACCCAATGGGGGTCTGAAGATGAGAGAAATCGTATGTCTGGCCGTGAGTCCTCCTGAGACACACGGGTATGTTTGGCTGACTGTCTAGACCGGTCATCTACAACTGGGGGTCTATTTTCTGGATTAAACTATTCTGGGGCTGTTTCACAAAGCAGGAACTCAGTAAGTTCAGGCACAAGTGAGGACAGACTCAGTAAGAGCCCTCCGTCAGAGTCTCTCTCAAGATCAAACTTGATATTTGGCTGACTGAGAGATTCTGTTTGGTGAATATCCTCAGTTGCCTTTACACAGCAAGTGAAAGTGTCTGGACTCGATATTTTACCTCTCATGTGACACAGATGTGCTGTCAGTGTAGCAGTGTGGACAGTGAAACACGCTGAATCTGATATTTGCAGTTCACACTTTCATACATGGTACTGAAATCTGATACATATCCAACGTGCATCAGTCCGACTCGGAATTCATCGTAATTCCACACCACTCAGACCTCGGATATTTGGGCTGATGTTTCTGTACTAGAGGCCACCTGTCCCAACTGCTCCGAGTTTAAAGGCTATAGGAGAGCGAGGCTGCAGCGTCAAAGGAGAGTTAAGAGCCTGAAAGCAAAGTTTAAAGGAACCAAGGATGCGAAGTGGGCGTGGCTGAATAACATGCCTTGTTTACAGTAAGCTGGAATGTGAGTCCGGCTGTCAGTCATTGGAACTCTGATCATTCCTGTGATGCTGGTGAAGATGAAACTCAAACCTACCGGAGCGGAACCTCCATCCATGCAGAGCCGTGCAGAGTGTTTACCTCCCTGTGAGGATGCCACATGATCCATTGTTCCTCTGCACATGCAGGTCAGTTTAGGAGCGTGACCTGTTCAGACTAAGGTCAAATACAGGTCACAGTTAAAAGATAATGTGAACAGCCTCACACGAAATCTGACGTGGTCTACTCTTCCCTGTGGTGTGAGAGTAGCCTTGATTTGTTGGATCACTTGAGGTTGGTCAGTTTGGTCAGTTTCGGTTATACGGCTCCAGTCCACCGGTTTAGCAAATCATCTCCTCTTAGCATTTTCTGGAGGCCATATCGAAAGTGTCCGTGTACCATGTCTGTTTTGCTTGGTGTTCTTCCACCGGTTCAGGGTCAGAGTTACAGCTTGCCTACCCAGATGGCGATGGGGATCGAACGGATCTCTGGATTCTCCTTGTCCTCTTTGTCTCTCTCATTTCCTTCCTTCCCTTTTGTTCTCTCAGGTACGATCACTCGTTTGAGATCTACTCGGATGCAGAGCGCCTCTACCTTTTCGGCACTGACAATCCTGAGACCATGAAGGAATGGGTCAAATCCATTGCCAAGGTAATCAGCAGCGGGTGGAGTGTAGCCTGCCTGTTAAATAGTTTGACGACCGAGCTTTTCAGAATGTTCTTAGTAAATGAACACTCTGAGCTGTCTGTCTGCAGTAACTTCATTAATACTAAGACACAGCACGGTGTACTCACACGTCTGTCCTGCAGTGTGCACGATGTGTGCTTGTTGCTGACCTGTACGTTTTGTAGTCAGCCTGCTCATTGTGGGTCGTCTCTCCTCCAGTCTTTCATCCCTGCGTGTGCAGAGGACTTGCTGCAGAAGGATTTTGAGCGGATCGGTCGATTGCGCTACAAAGACCCGCTTAACCTGGAGAGCTCCAAGGTGGGCTGGTTCTGCCTGGTGGCCTCCACCCTGCACGTGTGCCTGGAGGATGGCCATGGCCAGGAAACCATCCATCTGCAGAAACTTCTAGAACTCTGTGAGTTTAAAGCTGAAAGCTGAACCTTCCCATCTTTATCTCTAATTTACGTCCTTAACACACTTCACCTTCCGCTGCACCTCTGTTGGGTTTGTTGATGTGTTTTGAGGGTTTCTCAGACTCCTGCTTCATGGGCAGCATTAAGGAAAACAAACCTCTCCCTCGTCCTTATTCCAGCTTAGTTACTGAACTACAGTACTCATGTATTAGTATGCTGCTACAACTTACACGGCTAACAAACACTGTGAAACTCCACTGTCATGGTGCAAAGTCCCCAGTTTGCGGCCTAGTCAATGTCCGTGGCCACAGTCCTAACTCCCCAGTTTACGGCCTAGTCAATGTCCATGGACACACAGTCCTAACTCCCCAGTTTACGGCCTAGTCAATGTCCATGGACACAGTCCTGACTCCCCAGTTTACGGCCTAGTCAATGTCCATGGCCACAGTCCTAACTCCCCAGTTTACGGCCTAGTCAATGTCCATGGACACAGTCCTAACTCCCCAGTTTACGGCCTAGTCAATGTCCATGGCCACAGTACTAAGTCCCCAGTTTGCGTCCTAGTCAACGTGCATGGCCACAGTCCTAAGTCCCCACTTTGCGGCCTAGTCAATGTCCACTGTCACGGTGCAAAGTCCCCAGTTCATGGGCTAGTCAAACTCCATTGTCACAGTCAATGTCCATGGCCACAGTCCTAAGTCCCCAGTTTGCGGCCTAGTCAATGTCCATGGACACAGTCCTAAGTCCCCAGTTTGCGGCCTAGTCAATGTCCATGGCCACAGTGCTAAGTCCCCAGTTTGCGGCCTAGTCAATGTCCATGGCCACAGTGCTAAGTCCCCAGTTTGTGGCCTAGTCAATGTCCACTGTCATGGTGGAAAGTCCCCAGTTTGTGGTGTAGTCAAATTACAATGTCACAGTGCAAAGTCGCCAGTTCTTGACCTGGGTCAGACATCTTTAAATCTGAATCCTGATTGGAGTCTCTGGATTTTGTCACCACTGGTCACATTAGTATCCCACAGCAGATATTAGCATTGTGAGCGAATGTTTCTGCGTTAAATCCTGCTGTTCAGTGAAACGCTTAAACGTTTCTGAAACTCAGGATCAGACACTTACTGGAACATTCCATGCTTAATATCAGTACAGGTGATGAATGTAAATGGATGGACAGGCAGAGCAAGGAGCTCAGATGTATGGAGACAGAAGGGGCCAAACAATGATGGATAGAGCTAAGGAAGGATGGGGGAGGGAAAGAGAGGAATTAGAGAAAATGGGTGGTGAACAGGAAAACGTTCCACCTCACTCAGCAAGTCAATAATCACCAGTTAATTAGAAACAATAAATTTGGAGTTGTTTTTTTCCCGGAGTCATGAACCTCATGTCAAAATAACGGATCTTCAAACGGGAAAGAGGGGACAGACACACCCCTAATTAGACCACAGTGGTAACCACAGTGTAAGCACCACTAAACCCAGGGTTATAGGCTGAAATGCCTGAGTTGGTGGTTATAAACTGGGCCACAGTCCTAAATACACTCCAGTATGAGCCTGTTATTACTCACTCAGCTTCATGTTGATGTGTTGTGATGAACGTTAATGTGAACTAACTTTCCGTCTCTCTCTTCTTTTCCTCCAGCGAGGGATAATGAAATTCTGGTGCTTGTTGAGCGTGGCAGGTGAGTGTTAGTGTGGTTACGCCACAGATTTGTTATAAGCGTGTTCATAAACATGTCTACTGTTTTTGAGGTGGACTGTTTAAAACTGGCAGAAATCCATATAGCCAGCAACACTGCCAGGAGGTTGGGGACCTTACTGCAGCAGTAGACCTGTAGTACCTGTCGTGAAGTCAGCACTGGAGGGGAATGTCTGTAATGGGGGGGATTGTCTGTAATGGGGGGAATGTCTGACTCAGATGACAGAATTAATTGCTGTTGGTGGTTCAGCAGGTAGTCTGTACGGTAAAGCTAGCCTGGTTGTGTTTAAGAGCCTGTAGATCAGTGGCTAGCAGTCATGATTAGTGGACACCACAGGGATTACCAACGCTTGTGTGATGTACTTGCCAGAGCCATGTAGAGAGACGGTCGTGTCAACTCTGTTCGTCCCAGTGGACCATTTTTTTTTTTACAGTAATGGCGGATTGTGGAACCTCAGTAGTTCCCGGAAGTTAGCAGCAGATAACAGCAGTGCAGTAGAGGAGCAGCAGAATAGAGTGATTCTGATGCACTTTCAGGAACTAACAGGTTTAAATACCCAGACTGTATATTATCAGCACATCTACATCAGGTTAACATGTTCATTAAAACATGTTAGTGGATTACCCCCACTGAACTGGAAGATGTTACAAAACGATCAACTTCCAAAACGATCAACTTCCAAAAGTAAAGTCTCTCTCTCTGTCTCTCTCTCTCTGTCTCTTTCTCTCTCTCTCTGTCTCTCTCTCTCTGTCTCTCTCTGTCTCTCTCTCCCTGTCTCTGTCTCTCTCTCTCTCTCTGTCTCTCTGTCTCTCTCTCTCTCTCTCTTTCTCTCTCTCTCTCTCTCTCTCTCTCTCTCTCTCTCTCTCTCTCTCTCTCTCTCTCTCTGTCCCCCCCCCCCCTCTCTCTGTAGGACCCTGTACATAGAGGGTGAGAGGAAGTTGGATTTTCACGGCTGGGCGACGGCGATTGAGAGGGCAGCTGGGAGTTCTGGAGATACGCTGAGTCAGCAGCAGCTCACCGAGGCCGACATTCCGGTTATAGTGGAGCGGTGTATTCACTACATCACGCAATACGGTAACACACCTTCCATCTCTGTTCTGTTCCATTCTCCTCTATTCCTGTTCTGATATAGACGTCTGCTGGTGAAGTACCCGGGGAGACTTATTTAAGTACTTTATCCCCGGTTCATTTAATTTGTTTTGCTTTTATTGTTTCATTTCATTCCAGTTCCATTTATTCCCTTTGTCTTTCATTTCTGTTCCATTTATTTTGCTTCATTCGATTCTAGTTTAGTCTCATTCAGTTAATTTTTCCATTTTTTCTATTTAGTTCCATTTTGTTTTACCCTTTTACTTCTAGCATTGCATTAGCTTCATTTAGTTTTCATCATCTTATTTTATAAACAGTTAGTTTAGTTTTATTTCTGTTCTGGCCTAGTCAGTACTATTCCTGTTCAGTGTCAGCTCTTATGTTTGTACAGTGCCTGCTTTTATTTTGAATCCATGGCTGAGTGAATTAGGCAATACAGACGGACAGGAGTCTGGTATTGAATTTCCAGTCATTCCCGATGCACATGGAAGTATTTAGGATCTTATCACGATGCTGTTTCAGCTGTGACTGCACTGGAACGTCTGAGTTGAGTTTATAGTAGTGTGTTTAAGTTAGGTATTTCATAAGCAGGATGTATCTTGCCTTTAATAACGTTTGGCCATAGTATAAATCATTAAGGTGTAATAGATCTAAAACCAGCAGGACATTTTATTTACATAGCACATTCAATAACAGCTTCACACAGTGCCTTACAGTAAACCTGGACTCAGTACAGGGGGAGGTGTGCAGTAACAGACAGAGGAGTTTGTCTGGGTTAATAAATCAGCTTCTGGGTAATGAATAATACAGTATGAGTACGTGCTGTGGGGAGAAATCCAGAGAGGCTTCTGGCCGTTAAAGATCCAAGGCATCAGGGAGCTCTTTTGCAAGAAAATACCAGGAGCGGATCCGCATAACTGCCAAACAGTTCAACAAAAGGGAATACCGAGCTCCGTGATTTACTTCCCAATGGGAGAGACGGGTGGAAACTCCAGTGTTTACTTTCAGACACGATATGGATTATATCAAAACACACTGGACCTCTGCAGCGTCCAGGCCGAGATAAGGGTGCTGGCATGGGGAAGTTGGAGCTGGATGGAATTATTGACTTTCCAGTGGCGGACGCTGAACAAGGAACAGACCGGTTAAGGTGTAGAGCTCTAACATGCGGGCCGGACACTCGTCCAGCGCTGCTCATCCTGGCTAAAGAAGCTGGAGCCCGGCTTCTTTGATTACAGAGTCTGGAGTTAACATGGCCTCTATTCCTCTCTGAACTAACTTTCATTCCTTCACTCTTTATTCCCATTCTTTTATTTCTTTCCTTCATTCTTTTTCTTTTCCATTCTTTTATTCTTACTATGAGTATTTTGTCATCTTCCTTTTTGTTTCTGTCATTCTTTTTTATTATTCTTTTATTCTTACTTGTTTCTTGTTTCCCTGTTTCCATTTCTTTTGTTCTTGAATTGTTTCTTGAATTTTTACTCTTTCTTATTTTCTGTTTCCTTTCTCTTTTCTATTCTTTTTATTTTCTCTTTTATTTCTTTTTCACATGTTTCTTTGTTACTTACTGCCAAAAGTATGTGGACACCTGATTATCACCCCTGTGTTATAGCTTGTTGGACATCTCAAAACCATTGGCGTTAATATGGAGCTGGTTCCCCTAAGCAGCTGTAACAGCCTCCACTCTTCTGGGAAGACTTTCCACAGGATTCCGGAGTGTGTATTCAGTCAAAAGAGCATTAGTGAGGTCAGAGACCGATGTTGGACCAGAAGACCTGGCTCATAATCTACATTACACTTCATCCCAAAGGTGTCCAGTGGGGTTGAGGAGGTCAGGCCTCTGTGTAGACCACTGGAGTTCCTCCACTCCTCAGTCCATGTCTTTCTGGATCTGGCTTTGTGCACAGGGACACAGTCCTGCTGGAACAGGAAAGGGTTCTTCCCCAAACTGCTGCTACAGAGCTGGAAGTATAGAACTGTGTAGAATGTCTCTGTGTGCTGCAGCATTAACACCACCCTTCACTGGCACTAAGGGTCTGAGCCCAAACCCTGAACCCCCCCCAGATCATTATCCCACCTCCACCAAACTGTACTCTGCATTCCGGTAGGGAGCGTTCTCCTGGATTCATCCACCAAACCCAGATTCCTCCATCAGACTGCCAGATAGTGAAGCGTGATCCATCACTCCAGAGAACCCGGTTCCACTGCTCTAGTGGTGGAGCTTTACACCACTCCAGCCGACATTTGTCATTGAGCGTGGTGATCTTAGGCTTGTGCCCGAGTGTATAACGTCTGTAGTGACCTACAACACACTGATCTCCACATCATATTTAAAGAGCACACTGTGTGACGGGGTTTATCTGCTTTAACTGAAACTTGATTTAATTTATTTGTAGTTGTTATTTACGTGCCATCTAAACATGAACGGCTAGTGGATCTCATAATAACCTCCTCTGACCATCTTGAAATGAGAAATATTTTTACTGGACTTGTCAGTTGTGCTGTAAGCGGAGCAGAGGTGTTCCGTCAGAGTATGTCTCCTAGCTAGTACAGTGTTCCGTCAGAGTATGTATCCTAGCTAGTACAGTGTTCCGTCAGAGTATGTCTGTAGGGGCTCGAGGTACAGATTGACTCTTACCCGTTGCCCCAAGGAGGGAGGGGCTGGTCCATTCCTGGCTTTGCAGGGATCAGAGTTTTAGACCTGCTGCAGCTCCAGGACGCCAGTGAAGGGAGCACAACAGTTGTGCTGTAAGCGGAGCAGAGGTGTGGGAATGTAACCGTGGGACGCTAGCTGCTTCTTGTTTGAATTCTGTTTTCACCAGACCGTACCTGAGACATCAGATTCTTGTTGTATTTGCTGTTCCACCTTTAACGGCGCAGCATTCAGCCACTGAGGCTCCAGAGTTCAACCGATACGCTTCTTAATTTGAGTTCTGAAATTCCTTAAATGGGGGAGCGGTTAGCCTCCAAGGTCCCAGACTGTAACTGATATGCCAGCTGACTATTGAATCTTCCGTTCTACCCTACATGGAGGAGCACGTAGGCTCTAGGGAACCTGATAAGCTTGTTCTAGCTTATTTAGCTCTAGAATATAACTAATGCACAGTACAAGCTTTGAGAACGAATAAGAAGCTGAAGTGAACATGCATCATAACTGATGAATCAATGGTGGAAAACGATGATCTTCCATATCATCACGGCTGGACCGTCACCGTCATGATAGTGACTGAATCCCAAGAACAACGCTAGCTGGACAACGTCACGAGCCTTTGATGCAATCGTTCCAGATAACTGGCTAGAATTGTGTCATCAGTGCTCCATCTTGTGCTCCATCTATGGCGGGATGTTCATGTTGGGCCACACTGATACACTGTGATGCTGATACTGCAGTGGTGCGGTGTGAGGTTCCTTTCAGTGTCAATCAAAAACTAAGACTCCACACAGAGGTGACTCTCGATTGTTTTAATTTCTTCTTATCAAATTAATATTCACAGAAGGATCAAGCTTTAGTAAGTCTGTACAGTTAAACAGTGAACCAACGTTCTCTAAATCCCACCAGGAAGTCTTTATAAAGAGGGAATTACAACCACTAACACACACACACTGTGAAACACACACGCAGATGTACAGTGGAGGGTAGGAGTTAAGACTTCACAGCACCTCGCTCTCCTTTAGAACATCGGGTTATTACCATCTATCAAAACACGCTACATACGGGCCGGGAACTGGACCCACCCGAGCATCACGTCCCCTACTAATGACCTATTACCTGTAGAGAAGACTTAAATATACTGCTTCCTCTCGGGATTAGTAATCCGACTGCTGTTAGTTGAGGTTCCACTCCCAGATCATGAGCAGACGGGCTGGTCCTTCATGCGTTTACACTACATCTACTGCTGAAAGAGGAATTCTCCTTTCCTCAGCCTTCGCACGACGCTGCTCCTTTATTCCTGAAACGTGGAATATTTATTTCTCAAAGAGTAAGACATGAGGAAAACCTATACCGATCTCCCGTTAGCTTCCAGACGGCACCGGACGAGACAGCAGAACTGCAGTTAGAAAATCAATGTGTACGCACTTTCCGTTCTCACAGGCTCTGGAACCCGAGAACCGAACCTAGGACAGCTACAACACCAGCAGCCATGCTAACACATATAGAACGCTGTTTATTCTAAAGGTGTTGCAGTCAATGCACTGAAATCCTCCTTCATAATTCCCAGACTGACCTAGGAATGCAATGCAGAATAGTTGTCCTCATTCCGAACCTTAAACTGGCCACACCGAAGCTTATGAGAGGTTGTATCTGTGCAGTATTAGCCTAAATTTATTAACCGAACTTCTGTCTTCCCAAAAAAAAAAAAAAAAAAAAAAAAAAAAAAAAAAAAATTCCCCCTTTTTTGCAGTGCATATTTGCAGTGCATTGTGGTGGTCTTACACCTGTCTGGCCCTGTTCGCCTACAGCCTATACCTGGGCTACCACTCTGGTGGGCTGAGACCAGCCGCTCAGCTTTATACGCTTTATCTCTCCTGGATGATGTGATTTCTTTGAGTAAAACATGTTCGAACATCCCCTCACTGCTCACAAGAGCGGTTAATTTGTTCAAAACAAGAAGAAAAAAAATCTTCATATTTAAATGATGAATTTATGAACGACCCGACCTTACGAACGTTAAAAATACATTTTAATGTGAATTAAAAACCTGTAGTTAGCACCGAAAAGCTCACTAACTGAGACAGGAGCACGTCTGTGATTACACTCGTGTCTAATAATACGTTCTAGATTAGAGATATTTGACCTTGTGTGTGATCTTGTGTGAATCAGTTTTACAGTGACTCTCTCAGTAAAGAGTGACACAGAGCTGCTGCAGCCGCTCAACATCTCAAACAACTAGAACCTGGGTAGACTCATATTTACAGGCAGTGACATATCTAGAAGACCTGCTGTTTTGCCTCACAAGATTGGTCTCACTAGAATCAGTTCCGGTTCCTAATTAAGCTCACCTATACAATCAAATCTATCCCGGTGGAAACCATTCTGACTGATCCAGTTTCTTCTGTGCAAGATTTGGACCAGAATTTCTGGTTTTCACCCAGAACTTAAATCTAAAATAAGACAGTTACAGCAGAAGAGTTCACATGTGGGAAGCATGTTGACTGTATTACATAACAGGACCTAATTCGTCAGTCTAACCCGCTTCCAGGTCAGGTATCTGATGTTGGATTAGTCTACAGTCTGTGTTTTAATGAATGACGGCTGCACAGTTTCAGTGCTGTATGAACGGTGTTCTGAAGGGGACGTGTCCACGGGTGACCGGTACTTTCACAGACACTAGAGGATCTTCCACTCAAAGAAATCACATTCGCCAGTCCAGACGTACCCAGGTATGGTTTAGCTTCAAAGTGGAATGAGAGTAGGAACTGCCCAGCAGGTGGTGCTAGTGAGCAACTCCAGTGGAATCCACTCACAGCAGCCTTTCAAGCTCCCGGATGCTGATTGGCTTGACAGCAGATTTCATTTTCAGGTCTCAGTTGCCTGAGTGAGGTATCCAACCAATATGCTAGCATGACCGACTGAGGATTAACTAAATTAGCTGCGCTATCTTACGGAGCAGGTTAGCCGCGGCAGACGAGCCAAAGTATTCCTTCATAACTTTCTTACCAGTAAATATGTACAAACACGGTGGCTGCCAAGAAATGGCTGATTATTCCAGCCTGCTGTGAGGCGGACGCGTTTGTTCTGAAAGCAGCTGTGTGCAAAAGTTTAGGTGCAAAGTCTGCACATTTTATATACAATTATTGTTTACTGTATTTTTATCCAGTTTGTTAAACTCAGCATGCTCCCTCTAGAGGCCGTGTTCACCTAGATGATCAACAAAGGACTGTAACATGACTGTTAAAACTTTTACATACAGCTGGAACAAGAACTCAACCAACCCACATATGTGCACAGACACGCTCACAGGTACACTCATGAACACAAACACACACACAGAGCTTCTCGGAACCTGCGATTTGTGCCTTTGGGGCACTGAAGAGGACGAGATAGGAGCTGACCAGCCAGAACAAAAGAAGATAAAAATAAATAATTTAATACCACGTTAAAAATCAGCCCATTAATCTGGAGAGACAGCGCTTAGGGAAAGGGTAAGCAAGTGTGTGTGTGTGTGTGTGTGTGTGTGTGTGTGTGTGCGCGTGTGTGCGTTTGCGTGTGTGTGCCTCAAGGAGAAGCTGAATATGAAGTGGCTGTGTCGGTGCGTCAGATCCATATACATGCGTTAAGACGTTAATGATTAGTAACAGCTCCACCAGAGTCCTGCAGCTACCCTCTTCACCAAGCCTAAGTGTTTCATTCCACTAAATATGATCTGAATTCAGATGAACTGCCTCCGTCATGCAGAACTGAAGAACATTAATATGAGAACAAAGTAACAGCGAATATCCATCTATATACACATCTATATACGGCTGCAGACAGTTTTACAATACAGTGGATCAGGGCTGCACAATATACCGGCTCCTTAATGATTATCGTCGTACGGGCCTTTTAGGCTGACCAGAGCAGTCTGAATAGCTACGCCAGTGTTGGGTCCTGTATGACTTTATCTTATTTTAATCCACACCAATTGTACCCTAAACTACATCTCATCAATATGGAAAATCATTTATATCTGCTTCACTTGGACGCATCCTAACTTCATGGCAGACATCCAGATCACCTCAGAGCTTAACGCACTGCGCCGCTAAAGCTAGAGGTGCCTAAACAACAAGAACATGAAGGGTACAAATGTAAAGTGGAGTAAATATATCTTATCGGCCTTATTATTAGAGTACTCAACTGATCTTTAGACACCTTTACTGTGAGTTTACTAAGTGGAGCTGTCTCAGATGATTTGTCTTCCTTCAGTTATATATCCTACAGCAGCTGCCGGTACACTGAGATAATCTGATTTACTGAAATCACTACATCTAGACATCAGACAAATAGTCTTACATTAATACGCTCACAACGATCTCAGACCAGAACTATCAGGTATCCTGACTAGACTTCAGACCATTTCACGTGAAGAGATGCCATTTTTCCGGCACGTGGGAAAAGCTGAGAATTGGTTAGGATTAACATACACTATAAATGGGAGGGGCTGGTGTGGATGATCAATAATCTGATATACGGTACAGCAGCCCCCACCCTACATACCTACATCAGGCTGATTACTGCTGCTGCCTATTCGGTATATTATGAACTGCAGTCACTAAACACGCAGTCGTCTGAAGTAACTCCACTGACTCCTCTTCAGTACAGGGCCAGGGTCCAGCTTCCTTGTGATCTGCAGTCCAGTAACTGAAAAACTCAGCCTTAAACCTTTAATGGAGCTCATTTTAGTACACAACTTCTACAGGTAAAAATCCCTAAATCCTAAAATATGAAACGTGCCACACCTTTAGAAAGGGCACGTGTTGTTTAAGTTTACTTTTATGGTGGTTTTGAAAACAAAAGGTTTTCAGGTTCCAGTAATCTATAAGTAATCTATAAAATGCTATTCCGGCCAGCCCAGAAGGTCATCCGCAAACGAGCCTCAGACCAATCACAGTCACCCTAATGCATGTTCAGTAACAGCTGGAACATTTAGCTGTATGAATCGCAGTACTAGTATTCTGTTCATATGGTGCAGCCCTAGTGACCCTACTGCTCTCAGATAAGGAATAACCACAGAGCGCTGTACAACAGTTCAGCAGGTCCAAATCCATAAAGCACAGATCCAGTAAACCTTCTCAGACTGGTCCGAAGAACCCTGACGGATAATATCCCAGAATTCACCAGGGCTGTGTACGTGAAAGGATCTTCTAGGTTGGGGTAAACTTCACCCACAGGCGTGACAAACAATAGTTCAGGTGCAGGAAATAATTCCAGGAAACAGTAACCGGAGTGAAACTGGAGCTGTGGATCAAAATGATTCCTAGCAGATGTGGTGAAGGACAAAGCCGGTGACTGTACATTGACCTGCAGACTCCATAGTCCAGTACGTTAAAAACAGGATCCTTCTGGTCCAGCTGGTCCACGTGCTCTGGAATGATCTGAAGACTGGTCCATCTCCAGCACTCAGAAGGCCTGAAGCTGCGGAGAGAGGGATCATATATTAATGTTTGGCTGTAGGAAAACCCCACGTTCACACTGAAGTACATTACACAGGCCTGCACACAGGGATGGTTAACCGGGTTACAAATACAGATCTTCTGACTTTTAATGACACTAAATACTCAGCATCCACTTAAAGACCTCATAAGAGGTTCTGCAGGAACCCTAAATTACAGTTCAGGATATGAGAAACTCCACTGTTAGTACGTTCTTTTATTTGACCAGCATTAAACCACAAATTCACACACGTCTGTGTCCGCTTTACTGTTAGGGTCCGTCTCAAAATGACAGGAAGAACTGCCGCCTGTATCATCATTAGTATTAGTGTTATTAGTGCTGGTATGGGTGTCAACATATGTCAACAAATATCCCAGGTAAAGCAAACAACAAGCCCCAAACCCCCCACTCAGAGCTGAGCCTCTTACCTGGCAGGTTTACCCCGGGGTCATAGATTTCTGAACAGCTGGTGGAGAAACACACACAGGTTAGAGGAAATAACTGTGGGTTTATATGGATCTGTATTTCTGCTGGTTTGGAGGTCTAAGAGGTCTAACACAGTCTCAAGGCCAGCACAGCATAGTCGGAATATTTTACAATCAGACAATTAACTGACCAATCAAACAAAAACAAAATATTAAAACAACTAATCAACATAAAACAAACAGATAAAGAAAACTGATAAAAAAAAAAATAAAGCTTTAATCCCAGAGTGGTCAGTCTGGATTACACTGTGTGTGGAAACCAGGTTCAAGTACAAGGGAGAAAGAGAAGAGAGAGAGAGAGAGAGAGAGAGAGAGAAAGAGAGAGAGAGAGAAAATGGAGAAAGAAAACAGAGATGAAAGAGAAAAGAGATGGGTTAGAAGGAGGGGGAAGAGACACAAGAGTAGAAAAAGGGGATGGGGAAAGGAGAGGCAGAGAAAAAGGAGAGAGGGGAGGGTTAGAAGGAAAGAGGGTGAGTATGGGAGAGAGAGTGGAGAAGGGAAGAAAGAAGAGAAAAAGAGGGACAGAAAGGGATGAGAAAGAACAAATGAGAAAGTGTGACGAATGAGAGAAGGGAAGGAGAGAGAGAGAGAGATGAAGGGGAAGAAAGAAGAAAAGAAAAAGCAGATAGGATAGAGAGAGAGAGACTGGGGAAAGGCAGGTGGTGAGAATGGGAGGGAGAGAGAGATAGTGAGAGTAGAGAGAGAGAGAGAGAGAGAGAGAGAGAGAGAGAGAGAGCTGGGTTAGAGATAGAGGGGTGATTTGCCCTACACTCTGGAGTGATTTCCTAGGTCGGAAGCTGGAAGTGCTGGACTATACGGATGATCTGTGGAGTAATGAGTGAGTCCCTCCGATCGAGCTCTGAACTGATCCGATATTACCATGTGTCCAGTATTTACATCCAGAGTTCTGCAGTGTGGGAAAGTCAGAGATTCAAACAGCCAGTGAGAGAGCTGGAGGAGTGGAGAACGAGCGATGTGCTTGCTGTACAGCGGAGCGCAGAGATAAAGGAGCTGTGTGTAAAGTAGAGTCTAATAAGAGCCGTGATCATGTCTAAAACACTTGGATCCAGACATCAGACCAGTCTCCTAGTCTCCAGACCAGCAGGAGCTACCTGCACGCCTGCTGCAGCCCCACTGGTCCCACTGATTTGACTGGATGAAGTGTTCACCCTGATGGATTCGGTGTTTCGCTCCACCCAGAGAAAGTGCACTTCTGCAGTGAAACTAATGTGTTTTATAGAGATGATGAATATTCATTCACTCTGGTTGATTGTCATTCTCAGAGCCGTGTGTGTGTGTGTGTCCATCATCACAGTAAAACCACACAGGCTCTCACACCTTACATATCAGCACTGCTCTCTCGTTCACAAACAGGCTTTATCCACCAGTACCTTACACACGACCTGGGGTTTATTTCTACACGCTGCAGTGCTGGACGACTGGCTGTGTACATACAGTGAGCCTCAAGGTCTTTTACCACACAGCAAAATCAGACTGGGACCTTTTTATTCCACTACACACCGATCAGACTACACACTAACCGGACTGAGAGGTGGTCCAAGTGTGGTTTGTTTTGGGGCCATTTAAAAAGCTTTAGAGATCATCTGACATCTTCACATGTGCCCTGAAACCATGACTAATGCCCTCCAACACCCAGCTTAAGAGGGGAGATGGAGAGAGGGGAAAGGGGACAGGAACAAGAGAGAGAAAGAGACAGATAGAGAGGGACAAAGAGAGGGAGGAAAGACAGGAGAGAAAGAGACAGAAAGACAGATTAGGGTAAGAGAGGTGAAAAGGGAGTAAATGGAAATAGGCTGAGAGAACCATATGTGAACTCTTATGTAGATCCTAGTTCATAAAAACACCATTAATAAGGTTTTATGAAGGAATATGATTGAATCCGTATCTGCACAAACATAAATGCATTCATCTCACACACACACACACATACATACACACACACATACATACACATACATACACACACATACATACACACACACACACACACACACACATACATACACACACACACACACACATACACACATACATACACACACGAACACACATACATACATACACATACACATGAACACACACACACATATACACACACATAAACACACACACACACATATACACACAAACACACACACACACACACACACACACACACATACATACACACACCCACACATATACAAATACATACACACATACACACACACACAGACACACACGCAGTAGCTGTGAACTAGCCCTGAAGCCCTCCTCACACCCCCCTCCACCTCCTAAAGTGTTTATCCTCAGGTACTATATGTCCAGAAGTCTGTAGACACCTCCAGAGTGTCATCTGATGGAATTAATGGGGAGTGTGTGCTGCACTAACAGCCTCCACTAGGAAGACTTTACTAGGAAGACTTTACACTAGATGCTGGAACATTGCTGTGAGTGTTTGATTGCTCCACAGTGTCCTGGTCCAGAGAATCTTAATTAACTAACCAGAAGGGTGACCTGAAGGCTTCTGGATATATAGCCTGTGTATATATACACTACTCAGTGTGTACGAGTCCGAGACCAACTTTTGTTTTATGTTAAAACAGCCATTCAATAAAAGTTATTAATTGTTCAGTACCAGCAGAAAAAACAAAAACAAGTTTATACAGAAATGGCAGAAAGGTCTTTACAACCAAATCTAATATCGGGAGTTCTTATTGGGTCCACTCTTTATCTTCAATCCAGCTTCCATTCTTGGACAGGAACACCTGTGGATGTTCTCAGATCTGAAGCAGGAGCTGGATGTTCTCCTCTCTCTCAAGTGCTGTATATCAGTTTTGGAGGACTAGCAGGTCTTGCGGGTGGTTGTTAGAAGTTTCTCTGCATACTTTCATCATTTTTGAACCTCAGTGTCCTTTCCCCCCGTTTTCATGCAGGTGGATTACTTCATATCTAATCTTATTAGAAATTAATAACTTCTATTTTATGGCTGTGTTGACTGGATATGACATAAATGAAGGGAGGTCTCAGACCTTCTGCACACTGTCTGCAGCTGAAGATGAGTTGGTATTTGTATTAATGGTTTTATATACAGTGGCAGTTTGGGCACCTCTGTTTCTGTGAAGAGCTAAGGAAGTTAACGTTATCTGATTTCCAAAAGGCATGAAGTTAAAGACAAAACATTTCTTTGATATTTTACACAAAATTATGTTTTTGATTTCAATCGAAATTTTATAAAAGGAAAAGGGCCCGAGGCAGAGTTGGGTGCCCAGCATAGTCATTGCTTAGTAACACCTCCTTCATCAAGTACCAGAGCTCCAAACTGCTTTCGGCAGCAGCTGATAGTCTTTCAGGTCCAGCTTTTGGCCTTTCTTCCTTCACAGAGCCTTCTAGTTCTGTGAGGTTCTTGGGCCGTCTTGTTTTGAGGTCTAGTCACAGGTGTGTAATGAGACTGACTGTAATGGCAAATGTTCAGCTTGCGTCTCTGGAGGGGGTCCATTATGGATTTTGAGGTGTGCTTAGGATCATTATCCAGTTGTAGAAGCAGCTGTAGTCTCCTGTTCATCTTCAAGTGAGATGTTTGCTTGATTTGACTGAATCCATTCTTCCCTCAACCAGTGGAACCTTCCCTGTGCCACTGGCTGCAACACAAGCCGGGACCATGATCAATCCACCCACTTCCAGCTTGTTTAGATGCTCCTTTGTAAACTTCTGATGCTGAATCGTGGGGAGGATGAAGGAAAGGTTTCCTTCTGATGACTCTTCTATGAAGGTCGTACAGGAGCTGCTTCACAGTAGGTCAGTGCTTCACCACTCCAGACTCTGCTGGATCCTCCTGAAGGTCTTCTACAGTCGAACGTTGTTGCGTTGACTTAGAGACCTCAACCTGACCTCCACCGTTCCTGTTAACTGCCATATCGCTCTTCTTATATCCCTGATTTTGGTTTGAGGAGTCATTATAAAGCTTTGAAATTTGGATCCCATTTTTCTAACAACGACTGTGAGCGAACAAGCCACGGCACTAACAAGCTAAATATAGTCAGAGATCTTGGTAAGAGTATCTAAGAGCCCAGATCTCACAAACGTTGCCTGATGCTTCTTTCCTTTTCCACCTTAAACTGTAATCTAATCTTCTTCCAAATGCTGAAAATCAATAAGTTTATGCCTTCCAGAAATCAGTTGATCTTCTACTCATTTAACTACTCACAGTAACAAATTCAGACCAGGGGTGCCCAGACTCTGACACGCCGCTGTGTATATGCTACGAGATTACACCATATATAACACACACAGTCAAATTCCTACGTCTGCCCCAGATCAGATAAAGCAAAAGAAAAGCAGCACTTCACTTGCAGCTCTCATGGCTCTAAGAACAGAGTTTGTCTGGTAACAACACTTAACAATGTCCCGCAGGACTACACACGCACAGAGGGCCGCGAGTGGAGTGTGTTTAACAGTGAATCACAAGAGTGAAGGCTCATGGGTAATCACACAGCCTTTGAGTCAAAGTGGGTAACAGTCTCACTCTGTAATGAGGTCCTGCTCTATTCATAGGATATATTAGCATTAGCACTCAGAACTGCCAGGACCTCGACAGGCCGTATGTGCTAAAAGGAACAGGAAGTCCGTACCCCACCCCTCAGTCAGCACAGACGTTTGGTGTCTGAGGTTTACTTCTTCAGTACTGCTCAACACTAATGTAGCTAACAAGTACTGGAGCTTATGTACAACATATAGCACTGTGCAGACAGCAAGGCCAAATAAACACCTGCCTCGTAGGCTGTGTTCAGACTTAAGGAACTCAGTCGTTTGTCGCGTTGCAAGTACACTTTGAATCTGATTTGAGCGGCCAGAGCGTTCGGACTACTCCCAGATGTGATCAAGCCATACGGAAGCTTAACTTAACATTTATATGCTTTCGTTGATTTTCACAGATTCCGGTGTGTAACCCTGTTGCTGCTTGGGTTATCCCTTTAAGTGGTCCAGCACCCAGGAATGTTTCTCCATTATGTCCCTGCATGGGCATTAAATTGAACCCGGACCCGATCATGCCCGAATGGTCCTGCTAAAGGTTTAAAAACCTAAACTTGACCCGAAACCTGCATGACGTTAGCTTCTTATTTGCCAGCGTCTTATTAGACATTTCTGTTCCACCTTAAACGATGCTGTAGTGGTGAAACAGAAAACTAGAATATGATTAATTTCATATGTGATGCTCTAACAGAGATGGATTATTACAGGCTGGATTCTACAGTGAAGTTACTGTAATTGTTAGTTTCAGGACGTCACTGTTTCTGTTGTTTCTAACGGCCTCATGTCTAATTTTATGTCACAGCTGATCTTCAAGAACTCGGCCTTTCCTCTTATGGGTGTCGTGTCTGTGAACACACAGCACTAATGTTGTGTTATATCTGTAGCCTGTAGCTCGCTAACTGCTGAACAGAGCTCTGGAAACAGAGGAGACGCTAAGGTCGATTAATACATACACACATACACGATTAACGTTTAGTATTTAACTACACTAGAAACACCCGTGTGATAAAGCTTAATGAATTTAGAGAATTTCCAAAATGTGAGGGAGAGGAATGAGAGTAACTTTAAAATACTAAAACCTTAAATAACCTTAAACTATTCCTGTTTAAACCTGCTTAAAATAGACATTTTAGACATATAGACTAGATTTACAATTATTTAACTCGCCTACATACCATGTTTTGGCAGTGTATTGGACCTGCTGGGTGGTGACTGCACTGACTCATGGGCGGCCTACGTATGAGGCATGTGTTTATTTGGACAGGCTCATAGACACCATGCGATGTTCACAACATGGTTCCAGTGCTCTAGACTCGGTCTGCGGTGCTGTATTAGTTGACAGTTTAATCCCTGACCAGGAAACTGGACCTTCAAATCTCACTGCCTGTACAGAAGGCAGGGTTAGAGAGGCTCAGTGGCTGCCGTTGGCTGTGTGATTGTCCAGGGGCCGTGCTGATTGGCTGATGAAACTCACAGAGAGGGGATCTGCACTGAAAGCAGCCACGCTGTTCCTCATCTCGTTCTCGCTGCCACGGAGAGGAATGAGGGAGACGTTACCAAGGCGAGTGTCCAGCGGCGTCGAACGACTTGCGGCTCGAGATTTAACCCACTCCGCTGGCCAGAGCAACCCAGCATGCTGAAAGAGAGAATACAAACAAGGGTTTGTACTGGAGTGAGAACATCCTCAACATCTCCTACCTTGTGGTTCCACTCAGTGACCACTTTATGAGCTTTAGATTCCACTATATAGACGTACAGTTACAGACTATAGTACATGTGTTGCTGCACAGTTTATCAGCCTCCCCCCTCCCCCCTCCCCCCCTCATCATAGGTTCAGAGTGATCTACCAGGCAAACATATTCAGCAGCGGGTCTACGGACTGAAACTGACCACTGATGAAGAGCTAGAGGATGACCAATGCAAACTGCATCAACAGACGGGCTACAGCCTCCAGCTGTACAGCAGCACGGTGGCTCCCATGGTACTACTAAACTCCATCAGTTGTTCAGAACGTCTGCATTACTCTGTCCTAGAGAAACTCACTGACCTGGTCACAGTGGGGGTGATGGGGGAGTGGGTGATTAATTGACTTGGCGGACTAAAATCGATAATCAAATTAGGTGCCAACTAGT
This sequence comes from Semaprochilodus insignis, assembly GCA_034552555.1. Classification (NCBI taxonomy): domain Eukaryota; kingdom Metazoa; phylum Chordata; class Actinopteri; order Characiformes; family Prochilodontidae; genus Semaprochilodus; species Semaprochilodus insignis. Next base: position 21,979,455 of record CM067488.1, read on the forward strand.
TTAACAGTGGATTAGTTGGTGACGTCATTTCCTCCAGACCTGTGACTGTAGAGTTTAGTTGTTGCAGAGTGTAGAAAGACAGCCGAATGCACACAGCACAGACTAATGCACGGTTCAAACATTAAATTAAATTCAGACAGATTTATTATATCCCTTTGGTACAGGATCTTTTTCAGTTCTGCTACTTTGAAGGATATTTCTGTTGTCTTAATTCTTAGTTAGTAAATGCATAAAACTAAATTTTAAAGCTGATAGGTACTTAATTATGATCAATTCACAATCAAATTGATTTGTTTCAGTAATTGAGAGAGTACTCAACTATCAAAATAGTTTTTGGAGCTGTAGAGTTGATGGGAACCAGACGTCTGCTGCCTTTAATGTTACACGAACGTTCCAAGTGATGGTTATAAATGTGCTGGCTGACGCTGTTTTGTCATCACTCTGAGAGTAGGGCGTAAACATGCCTTCTAAACCCTTTCATTACAGAGGAGTAAGGCAAACAGTTCCAGAAGGAGACTTTCCCCTGTTCTACCATCATCAGTTGATCCATATGAAGGTCAGAAGACTCATGTCGGGTCACTGGTCATTTTACACAGTGAGTTAACTGTATCTGTATTTGGTTTCTATCACCGAAAATAGAAAGAAGTCAGAATCAGAAAGACTCTGTTTACTCTCCAATCACTGAATTAGGCAGAAAAGGTTCAAAAAGTGTTTTGACTTCCTTGTTAAGGGCATGATGCAAAACAGAGTAAACACTTAAATGTGGCAACAAACTGTATGGTACCAATAAACAATAAAACATTAATAAGTAATCAAATGATTTATTGTATCTTCTTATATGTAACTCTCATAAAAACGATGACAATAATAATAATAATAATACCAATAAAAAAATGTTTTCTGCTACAAAATGTAGTTCATGGCCAAAACAGTAGCTGTGCAAATGCATGTAAACATAAATATAATAAAACGATAACAAGATGTTATTTGTTTAATTTTGTGACCCAGCTAGACGAACAATAATTTGGTTCAAAATCATTTACATGTATAAATCGCTGGTTGTTGTATGATTATGCAGCGCTTGCTGTCCAGATAACCAGGTTCTAAATCTATCTGTGTATGGAAACTGAGCCTGTTTTGAAGCAACAGTCGCAAAAAACAGCACATTAACATCCATCTACCTATTCAGCCAACAGCAGTTTAGCTCCACCCACTCACAGTTAGAAGGAGCGTTTCAGCTCGGACAGCCAACCAGAACAGAGCTCATTTACCTATCTCAGTCTTCAAGCCACAGAGGCAAATATCATTTAAAACTCAAATATTCTAATGGAAAAACAGGATATGGACATGTATCTAGAGCGCACTGACTCCATCGTACCTCCCCACGTTCTGAAGGAGGGGAGTGAGGTGATTCTGACAGTAGCTGGATTTGTGGCACATGTGTCTGTAGGAGAACATGTGGACATGTAAACAAACCTGTATGCTTAGAAACGTAGCAAACCACTCTCTCATCTCCGTCTGAGTGTCGCAGCAGAGATACCTGCAGGGAGAGACAGAAGAGACTGAGACTCACCAAGACAAACAAACCCACGCTATTTACAGTAAGCAGCTGTGCCGTGTTCCCAGAGCGGCGTGATTAACCGACTCCTTCTTTTCACATTGCGCTGGGCCTTTTGTCAACAAGCCACACGCAGACTATTACAAACCAGCAGAGTGACGCGCACGCACAGAAACATGTTTACACACATTAGTACCCGTCAGATCATTCCACACACATACAGAGCTGTGTAATAGGTCTCCCACCACAGCTCGTTATGGGTCATGTCTAACTCAGTTAGAGGGGCACATAGTGACCTAAACGTCTCTCGCTCCCACATACGTCTTACTGACTGATATACTGTTTGCTGCACAGATCGTGCAGATAAGAGGCCTTTAGTTCAGGAAAAAACACCTCTGTGATAACAAGTAGCATGTCTAGGCTAGGCTAGCAATGCTGCTCGCTGAAAAGGGCACTGACCTGTGGAGTCTGGCTTCATTCTAACATTCCTCCATCGACCTACAGCACTCCAAAGATCGGATATGGAACATTGCCATCTGCGTTTTCGTGAAGGCTACCATAAAAATCATGTGCGGTAGAGTCGGAGGATAAGTCTGAAGTCAGCTGCTCTCATTTCCAAAAGTTATGGTGCTCAAAAGTTCTCTAAGATCGTTCTATGGCCATTCTAGTTTAAACAGACAGTCAGAGCTTATAAATACGGAGCTCATCGAGGCTGAAACCTGGTCCGACTACCGCTCGTATTCAGTCGGGGACATAGGACCTCCAGAAAGACCAGAGTGACCTTCTTCCCCCTTACAGAATTGGTCCCCCAGTGGTTGACTGCACTGTCACTCTCTCTTATGTTACGGGGTTAATCCGACATGTGAGGTCTTCATTTCAGCACCTCAAGTCTCAACCAATGGAAGATCCTGCTTGTCTGTATCTACTACCACAGATAAACAAATCATTTTCCACAGAAAATAAATTCTTTTATTTCCAGTTACTCGAAACAAGGAAGTAGAGTGATCCCACAAGCAGAATGAACCTACAACAAGTATGATTTTTATATCTAATTAACTTAACAGGAACTTAATGTTATAAACTTCTTTATTTTCACAGAAATCATTTGGACCCCACTGACTGCCTAGAAGGCCCTGAGGGTTCCCCCCACTGTTACTTGGCCTAAGGAAGAGTCTCAAACTCTAAGGCTTACGTTCTCGTATTTAGGAACCATGAACTCTGTACTCCACCAGCGGACAGTTAGGAACCTGCATCTTTAGCTCAGAGTTTCAGATCTGTGCAGTCCAGTGAGGGGAGCCTGGATAGACTGCTGCAGCCGTCAAAAGGCTTCTCTGCGCTGTGCCACACAGCTGGCAGTACCAAGTGCAGCATTTAGCTGACGCTCTTATCCAGAGCGACTTACAAGGTTATTCGTATTACAGGTGGGCCAGTGCAGCGTTAGGAGTCCTGCCCAAGGACTCTTATTGGTGTAGCTCAGCATTTGCTACCTAGACTGGGATTCAACCCCCCCATATCCCACATGGGGTGGTAGCTCTCTGGTGGGTAGTGGTGTTAACCGCTGAGCCAAATCAGCTATAGCCGATAAGCGCAGATAAACGTCAGGTTTACACTTTACTTGTACAAGTTTAATGCATTAAAAGATGTAGTGAGTTCATCATGTTTGGTGTCAGCTAACCCACTCATCACAAACTAAAAGAGAAAAGGTGAAGTAAGTCAGGATGCAACTACATTAGTACTGTTAACTGGTGAAAACAGACCATTAGCATTTCTCAGAGATTTGCTGGGATTTGTGTGAATCTGTTGCTCCTTCTTGCAGCACTACAGACAGAACTGGTAAATTTAAACCCCAAACACCAGTTAAACTAGTAATCAGTAGTTAAATAACGTAAACAGAAGGTGCTCAGCTAATCTCACAAGACAAAGAGAACGAATCTGGAGGAGAATCAGAACTTCTCTGGCCAGTCATCCACTATTTACATATGGTAAACACCCACGCTGTAGTTCACAGCAGTCAGAAATAATGATCTCAATATTTTACACTATTGACCTAAAACATGGAGACATTCTGAGCATGTCCAGACTGTACTTTGCATTGGGACGGGTATTAATTCTCAACCTCGTAATAAGATCAAAATACAGCCTTGATCTGCCTGAAACTGTCCGTCTATACTCCCTGAATACACGGTGACAGTACAGCACATCTCCTACAGGTCTGGGAATCAATCACTTCTAAATATCTCCCTTTATTTTCCCGCTACAGTCGTCACTGTGACCTCGTTTAGTGCTCGCCATGAAGCCATCGTTTAACGTTTCTGTGGTAATTTCTACCTCCCTGTTGTCTAAGTGACTCATCCACTCACAGTGCATCGCTCTGCGGGGAGGGGGAACACAGGAGGGGGGGTGATGTTTCCTGAAGGACGTAAACATCATGCGTAACACCTCCTCATCACAAGGCTCTGCGTGTGGGCTGGCTCTGATGGCTGGGAGTGAATGTACTTCTTCCTCCTACATCAGCACATAAACACTTGACTCATGGTCTGCACCCGATTCAGTTTCTGTACACTAGCTGGCTGCTTCATTAGGTCCACCTCCCATTGTCCACTATATCAGCTCCACTGACCATATAGGACACTCTGTAGTTGTACAGGTCCAGACTGTAGTCCATCTGTTTCTCTGTATACTGTATTATCCTGTTCTTCAATGGTCAGGACCCCCACAGGACCACCACAGAGCAGGTACTATGTGGGTGGTGGATCATTCTCAGCACTGCAGTGACACTGACGTGGTGGTGGTGTGTTAGTATGTGTTGTGCTGGTGTGAGTGGACCTCAGTGTCACTGCTGGACTGAGAATCGTCCACCAACCAGAACTATCCAGCCTGCAGTGTCCAAAACTGACAGTGTTTAAAAATTCCAGTACCAACTCCAGGCAAGCTGGATTACATAAACCTGAAGTCGAGGACTGTCCAATAGGAACCCTGTCCACTCTCAAAACATGGAGGGAGACGTACCGCTAAAGAGGACCTGGGGACATGTTACAGAAGCTTCTTTAAAACTTATTAAACACATTTTTAACTCTAATTAACTGAAGATCTTCCTTTATCTGTTCCACAGAAGAAAATCTCATCTCAATTATGTCTGTTACTAAATGACTGAACTGGCCATACATGTTCCGTCTCCTCATTATTCACCACCATCACAGTAATATTTAATCTGATGAGTCTTCCTCAACCTTAACACAGTTTTAATAAGAGCGGATGGTGGACTGGTGTAGGATTACTAAGGCAGTGCTCTACCACATGACTAAAGGTATCGTCCTTGATGCACAGAGCTGTTGACCCGAGATACCTGTTTCCCATTCTCAACTACTTATATACCCTTATTTTATATAACTTTGAAGGCTTTACACAGATATGATAGCACAAGCGTGTACCTGAACAGGGTTATCATCAGTCACGCTGCTAGCACTGCTGTACACCTGCCTAACTCAGTCACTGTCCCACTGCCTCGTACCTAATAGACCCAACTCGCCGTTTCTGTTTCTCTGCCAGGTATGTTGGTGTCACCTCTGTCAAGGTCTGATGCCAAATCAAATGCCAAAAGGTGACGTAAAAACACTGTAGACATCCAACTGGTCAGAGAAAATCCTAGCGCTAGCTAGTTTTATAGACGGGGTACTATATCTGCAGCTGAAAATGAAGTAGCTGGTACCAAAAGCCAACTCGAGCCGAGGTCACCTACCTAATAGGTCCACTATGTAAGTGTAGTCCCACAGACGGTAGCTCTTCTCTTGATCGGTTAATCACCACCCTAAATGATCAGCCCTGTGGTCAGAAACTGACCTTATGATGACGGCTGACACAAGCTGGAGCTACAAGGAAAGGGTTTCTAATAGTGGCCAGTAGTTTCCAACATATTTTCAAGCCATGAGGGGAAAAAAACGGGTTCATCAAACCGTATAATCCAGCGTTTTTAGTAAACACTAATAGTGGCCTTGTTGATGTGGTTTTCTGGGCTAATCTTTACCTCCATAACGGCAGAACAGCATTAAACGGCTCTGTTTTTCTTGTTCGGATCTCATTTCTGCATTACTACTGCTCTCGCCTTACCATCTGCTTCTATTTGCGTTCTTCTGTAATAGCAGTAATTTAGTTTTTGAAATTGCTCTGTATCCTCATCTTCATTTTCCATTTATTTCTATTTCCACCTTCATTTCCTTCCTCACCTTCATAACCACCCTGCTGAAACCACACTGTCCTGGAAGAGGCTGTTTTTCTGGTCTAATTCAGCCCACTATTTACTAAGAACTGTGACTGGTGCCATGCTAGGCCTGGGTGATTAAATAACAATAATATTTTTCTGACATTCACATGAATATTAATATATTTTGGGCAGTTTTATTGCATGATTGTTCTCTTCTGTTCCTGTATTAATTCCTGTCATACACCAAACACTTCAACAACCATTTCATCAGCAGGTGACAGTTTGTGCCGCTAGTGCGGAGGGACGAAGAAGTCTAGCCATTCGCTCACAACAGCACAAACTAGCAAGATAGTTAATGCAATAGAATAGAGTTAATGCAATAGAATAGAGTAGTTCTAAACAGCCCTTCCCTGAGCTTAAAAAAGAAAAACGGGAACTGATATGGAATGTGTTTGTCTTGGAAATGTATTACTGTAAGTATTTAGTTACATTTAAATTCATTCTAAGTTCTAGCTTCTCCATAGCCACTTTGGTAGCACCACTTTTTCTGTTCACTTCAGGATTTAAATACTTGAAGCAAATGAAGCAAGAGGAAGCACGCATTACAGTTATCAGGATTGAGTAACACTGCTGTAAGAGTTCAGGCCATTTCCCAGCCTCAGGCCCCAGCGTTTAGCAGGTTCTAAGATGCATGCGACGCCAGGCTTGTTCAATGCAGTCATAACGAACAGGTCAGGGGAAAAATGAAGCGTCTGAATCATGGCAAGGCATGACTCAGCTCAGCTCTGCAAACCACTAGTATTCACCATCAGCCGCTACTTGAGTTAGATCACGAGTGTTTGGGTGGCTTCGTGGTGTTGGAGCCTGGGGCAGGGATGAAGAACCACTGTCTTACATCATCCACAGGGCCTTACAGTAGGGCTGCACAGTGTAACGGGTGGTAATGGTTATCGTTATGATGGTGGTCTTTTCCAACACTAAAGTTAGAGGTGGCTGTGATGAGCCTCAAAGCAGTCACTGTTTCTCCGACTGATGTGGAGTGAACACTGTGACCAGTCGCAGCTCCACGTTAGTGTAGTCTTACATCATGTCGAGTCTCGAGACTTGCCTGGGGCTCAACAGTATTTGAAGCCCTCAGGATTCAGAATGTCGGATTTTATCCCGACTTGTTTTGGACTGAACACTATTTCAGACCCGACTTGTCTTGGACTCAATAAACAGTAGGCTAAGGTAAAATGGAAGTAAATGGAATTCTGTTATTAGACCAGCATAGCATATCCAGTCAGCGGTAAAAGCAGCTTGTTTAGGTAAATACAGTAAGAACAGACTGTTGTTGTGTTTGAGGCTGTAATGTCAGATGTTTTTTGGGGAAATGGGTGTGAATAAGAGCGAAGTTGCTCTGTTTTATCATGCTGCTGAGAGAAAGAGAAAGAGAGAGACAGAGAAAGAGAGACAGAGAGAGAGAGAAAAAGAGAGAGACAGAGAGAGAGAGAAAGAAATAGAGAGAGAGACAGAGAGAGAGAGAAAGAGAGACAGAAAGAGAGAGAGAGATAGACAGAGAGAGAGAGAGAATGAGACAGAGGGAGAGAGACAGAGAGAGAGAGAGAGAGAGAATGAAGAGTCTGTAGTGAAAACTAAATTTGTTCTCTGCTTCATCTCCACCTCCAGCTTTCTGTATTTTATGCTGAGTTTAGTTTTAAACGTTGTTGTGATCTGAAGCTCCACTGTGCTCCACTGTGCTTCTGCTTTAAGCTTATTGAAGAGACTGGGTGTAAGGCCAGGAAACAGGATCAGAGAACCAGCTGGTGTGTAAACCCAACAGCAGACTGGTTCAGGGTCAGGTTTTTCCAGCTTTCAAAAGCTGATCAGGCTGCTAAGAGTGTGAAATGCATTGTTAGCTTGGTGCTAACAGCTATTAGCCTATCATAGCAGATCAAATAAAGGCTAATTATAAAGTTATGTTTTTCATTAAACACTGCAGTAAAAATTAATCTCTTGTACGTCTCTTGGTGTGAATGGTGGAGTTAGCAGAGTTTAAAATAGAGTTTAACAGCACCAGAACAGCTTTAGTAGCACACAGGTTTACCAGAATCAACAGTGACTTACTGTTTACTGCACGTTTGCTTATCAGCATTTAATAATAATATGAGTGCTTCATCACAAGATCACTGAAAACTCTTATAACACCTTAAATAAGCTCCAACTCCAGAAATATCCAGCATATCCGTCCGGAAGTAACTCTGTGATGTAAACCTGATGTGTTCTATTTAGTTTAGGAGTTAAAGACTACTGAAGACTAAAGGTATCAAAGAGAAGACTGGATCTCGACTTGGTTCCCTGCACCCTTTAGGCTCAGTCTTAGCTCAGTATAACTTATGAAGGTACCTCAGACACAATGAAAGTGGTCTTCACGGCGGCCCTTACTGTATTACGATATATGCTTAGAGAGAGCTCTGACTACTCCTTCACCATCATAGACATCATGGACATCAGCTGGTCACGTGACCAGTTACTGGGCCATCTGCAGTTTAAGGTAAGGACTAAAATAGACAGAACAGAAAACTAAAGAAAGAAAAGCAAAATGTACAATACACTTAGCAGATGGTGTTTGTGTCTGTTCACGTCTGGACACTCCAAGAAGCACAAATACACACGCGCACACACACACACACACACACACACACACACACAGA
>CM067488.1:22037846-22052509 GCA_034552555.1 Semaprochilodus insignis
CCTCTTACAGCAGAGCTGATCACTGTAATGGTCCTCTTACAGCAGAGTCGATCACTGTAATGGTCTATGTACAACAGAGCTGATCACTGTAATGGTCCATGTACAACAGAGTCGATCACTGTAATGGTCCACGTACAGCAGAGTTGATCACTGTAATGGTCCTCCTACAGCAGAGTCGATCACTGTAATGGTCCTCTTACAGCAGAGTTGATCACTGCAGTGGTCCTCTTACAGCAGAGTTGATCACTGCAGTGGTCCTCTTACAGCAGAGCCGATCACTGTAATGGTCCTCTTACAGCAGAGCCGATCACTGTAATGGTCCTCTTACAGCAGAGCCGATCACTGTAATGGTCCTCTTACAGCAGAGTCGATCACTGTAATGGTCCTCTTACAGCAGAGTCGATCACTGTAATGGTCCTCTTACAACAGAGTCGATCACTGTAATGGTCCTCTTACAACAGAGCTGATCACTGTAATGGTCCATGTACAACAGAGCTGATCACTGTAATGGTCCTCTTACAGCAGAGTTAATCACTGTAGTGGACCTCTTACAGCAGAGTTGATCACTGTAGTGGACCTCTTAGAGCAGAGTTGATCACTGTAGTGGACCTCTTAGAGCAGAGCTGATCACTGTAGTGGACCTCTTAGAGCAGAGTTGATCACTGTAGTGGACCTCTTACAGCAGAGCTGATCACTGTAATGGTCCTCTTAGAACAGAGCTGATCACTGTAATGGTCCTCTTACAGCAGAGTCGATCACTGTAATGGTCCTCTTACAGCAGAGTCGATCACTGTAATGATCCTGTAAGGCAACAATGGCAACACCCAGTGGTCCACTGGAGAACCTCTTCTAGGTCTTCTTATCTCCAGTAGTTGATCCGTGCTGCTTTCTGGATATAAACAAACATCTGGAATAACAGCCCAAACACTCACAGGTCTCACTGACACTCACTGTCTACTACCGCTGTACAGCGCCCCCTGTTGACGTTGGTGACGTATCCTTTGACGTTCCTAGGTTCCAATAAAAAACGGTGCAAATGCAGGCTCGCTCCCTGAACAGCACCAAGGTTGTAGGAAGACTGAACGGAGCCGATTTTAAATTGAGGGCTAGGAGTGTTTATGGTTCTGTTTAGAGCCTCCCTCTTGACTAAAGATCCCTTGAAGAACCATCTTATTTTCAGAGTGCAGTGCTGGTCACAGGCAACAGGTGTAAGGGTAACTCTAATGACCTCCTGGATTACTCTCTATATGCAGCAATGCTGGCTCAGTTAACCAGCTCTGAGTTATAGATATGACCCAGATTTGGCTGCTTTGAAGTTTTAGGACTTTTTGATAGTCTCGAGGCCGTTTGTAGAGTTACGTAACATTGTTTCATGTGTTCTGTTACTACCCAGCCCTGTTCATAAACACCAAGAAGCTCCAGAAACTCGGGGAAGTGTTGCGCATGCACACTCATGCTTCACCCTCCAATTTACCATTCTCTGGCTTCCTCTTTGCTCACCCTTGGTGGAAATACTGTACATGTGTGCGAATTCTCCATTAGCACTGCTACTCGGCCTTGCCTGTGTGTTGACCTCTCTTAGTGGCCGTGCATTAGTGTGGAAGACAGGCCGAGAAATATGATATGATCATGCACGCGCACGCTATACGCACATGACAGGCAGCACTATCCAATATGATCCTTCTAATTCCTCCACTTCACTAGGAATCAATATCAAACCCTGACTGCCATCTGGCTCTCAGCGAACAGGCAACACACACACACACTACAGACCACCCTTCAGAAAACCTTTTAGAGCTGCCATAGACTGTAAACCTGTATGTACACTGTGATGGTGTAATAAGGAGAGTTCGGTACCTAGAACCCACATACCATGAACCTCAAACACTGTTGTTCCTCCTTCAAATATAAATCCTGCATTTCCAAAAGAGGACAGGAAAACGGGCCGATTCCGAAATCCTAAACTGTTACGGAACAGACTCATTAATATTCACACCCCCAACATTTACATACAACCACAATGGAGCTACAGAACCAACATGGTGGACTATGTGGAGAAATCCAGCGTTCCCGGCTGGGAAGGAGATGTCGGCACTTTTCACTCCCTTCCCAAGTAACCCAACTGTCAGTGGCACATGGTTGATGTTCATATTTAAACCAGGCTGAAGTTCTTCCTATTCACCAGCTTCTTAATCCAATGTTCCATTCCACCTTAAATACTACAGCTTGTACAGGCGCCAGAATGTAACTGCAGCACCATTTAAGGTGGAACAGAAAATTCCCAAAATCAAGCTGGAGAACAGGAAGTTCAGCTCCCACATCTTTAACAGGATTCTGGAACAACTTTAATCCTGCAGTCTGCACATTTCACTCCGGACAGTTTCTCAAACTCTTGGACAGTATGGAGCAGCTCCACCTTTATTAGCATCACCACCCCAACAGCAGCCTGTAAGTAGCAGCCATGCTGTGTGATTGTATCCGTGTTTGCCGGTTGAAGATCATCTTAAACTGAGAGTTCCATAGTGAGGATCAACTTTGATCTACTGTGTGTTGATGTCCAGATGGAAAGCCAGTAGCTAGTACAGGGAACGTTAGCTACTAGCATTAGCTGCAAGTAACTAGCATAGCTAACTAAATAGTATGAGGGCGGAGCTTATTTACACAGAGGCTCATTTTACTTAGTCTATTTCCACATGGTGCTTCTGTGTGATCATCGCAGGCGGCGCCTCGCTGTAAACCAGCCAATCAGAGCAGAGCTCATCTAATTATACATGAGCTCACCAGAAAAGGGGAAACGGCTTGTTTCGTTCTACAACCAATAGATGGATATATAAAAAGCTTTAGATGTTTGTAGCCCGACAGATAACATTAAACATATTGTAGTTAATGTTTACAACTAAAGTAAGAGCTGCGCTAATGCTAGCATGCTTATATGTATTTGCCTATAGCTCAGTGGCTGGGCTATCAGTCAGTACTGACACCGCTGGGATTCCCAGTCTTTATATCCTACATTAGTCTGTGCTACAGAATACTGCAGATATGTACTCTAGCTTTAGGCTGGAAAGGAAATGGAGGGAAATGCAGGGCGTAGCTACAACAGTAGAAGCTGCTTTCACAAAGCTGGTCCAGTGTTACAGGTCTGAGACCAGTTTGTGAGGCTTTGCATGATGCAAACGGCTGTACAAGCTTCTGTTAGCTGCACTTGCTACTTTAGCCTCATAGGTCCACTGCAAAACTGAAGAGGCACACGTGTCCAGACGTGTCTTGGCTGATGGACTATGGTTCAGGGAGAGGGAAACTGTGTACGCCTTTAAAGGATGCTACTCTAGGAGTCTTGTTGCCATGGCATCATGAGGTTTCAGCATCGTGAGGTTTCAGCGTCGTGCTGACCATCTTGCGTCGCCTTCCTCCACGGGTCAGAGGCTGAATGAGCTGGATATGGACCTACTGTAGGGTATATGCTCCGTCTCTCTGCACTCCTCTCAGCGGTGTTGGTGGATGTGTGTGTGAGTGTGTACTAATCATGTGTCTGGTTAGAGTTTCCGCTTGGCTGCGTGTTTTTGATGCTCCTCCAGTTCTTCCAAATCAAATCTTCACAATCTCTCTGTGGACGGGTTGATGTATCTGTCAGCCGCGTGGGAGGTGGTAATCCAGGGACAGGACTTTATAGGAGCTAGTCAACCTGTCGTTTATTTCATTTTCACTCATAAAGGCCATGAAGTACAAGTTGTTCATTATCCAGGAGAAGGTTCTGAGGGAATTTGTAATAGGATAATCCAGGAATTTATTAAAAATATGGAACTTCTAACAACCACCCGGAAGATCTGTTAGACCCATCAACACTGTCCCGATCAGATAAACAGCACTTTCGTGTCTGAGAGAGAGGAGAACATCCTGCTCCACTCCTGCTTCAGATCTGAGAACATCCACAGGTGTTTCTATCCGTCCTTCTTCCACTGTGAGAAGACACCTCAACACTATGGAGGTCTGAAAGGAGGTGTAGCTGATCAAGAAGCTCCTCACTGAGACAAGGAGACACACATACATCCAGCAAAGAAGCTACTGGTGTTCAACGTCCATAAGCATCGTCCATAAGAGAGTCATAAGCATCAGACAACAGTATTCATATTGTGCCATGTCCATGCACTATTGTGCTCCTCCCCCACACCTGCACTGGCCACGCTCTCACTGCGTGTAGCAAAGGCCCAAAGATGTGAGCCATCGCTACGAGGGTCGTTATGGTTTACTATCTTATGATAGGTTTACCTCCGACCACGTGGCTGTGTGCCTGCTCACTCTGAATTCGACAGGAGGTTTGCTGAGGAGGTTTCCCTCTACAGGCACCTATATGAGAGCTCTGTCGTATCACTTCTGAGAGTACTCCAACGACGGAAGCGCTGACTATTTACGGGAACACACTCACTTCCGGTTTGCACACCGTCTACTGAATCTGTTCGAAGGCAGAGCGTCCACTGCCCTGTTCACTGTCTACACCGTTCACTGCCCTCAGACAGGGCAGGGTTTCTCTGGTTACTATTTTTCCACGACATTGGCTTTGAGGATACGAGCCAGTTTTGACCGAGTCTCGTCATCTCCGTTTTGGCTGATGCTCTGATCTCATACAAGGCTTAGGTTAACTTTTTATTGGCCAGCTGCTTGTTTGAATTCTCCTGTTCCACCTTAAATGGTAGACCAGAGTGACCTGATTGTCACCAAGGTTGTTGAATGGGACACTTGCCTCATTGATGTTATTTTCGAGTTCCGTGCTCAGGAATGGTTATCAATCACAACTAATTCAGCGCCGAGCCTATCTTGGTACACGGGCCCCGGAGTGGTACCATGTGATCACGTCAGTCAAACAGTACTGGACTTTTCGGATCAACCATGCTTGAGTATGGTACAGATCACATTGTATGAGTACACCGTTAGTAGATCAGTCAAAGCTTTGTATGTTACATTTTTAATACTTATTCATTATAGGTTTTTAAGTATAAGTTATAAGTAACTAAATAAAATGAGCCTCTGTGTAAATAAGCTCCGCCCTCATACTATTTAGTTAGCTATGCTAGTTACTTGGAGCTAATGCTAGTAGCTAACGTTCCCTGTACTAGCTACTGGCTTTTCATCTGGACATCAACACACAGTAGATTAAAGTTGTTCCTCACTATGGAACTCTCAGTTTAAGATGATTTGCTTCAACCGGCACACACGGATACACAGCATGGCTGCTACTTACAGGCTGCTGTTGGTGTGGTGATGCTAATAAAGGTGGAGCTGCTCCTCTCTTCAGTCTCTTCAGGGTCAAACGCTGAGTGGAGCTGCTCCATATCGTCCAAGAGTTTGGGAAACTGCCCGGAGTGAAATGTGCAGACTGCAGGATTAAAGTTGTTCCAGGATCCTGTTAAAGATGTGGGAGCTGAAGTTCCTGTTCTCCAGCTTGTTTTGGGCATTCTCCCTTCCACCTTAAATGGTGCTGCAGTTACATTCAGGCGCCTGTACAAGCTGCAGTATTTAAGGTGGAACGGAACATTGGATTAAGAAGCTGGTGAATAGGAAGAACTTCAGCCTGGTTTAAAGATGAACATCAACCATGTACCGCTGACAGTTGGGTTCCTTGTGAAGGGATTGAAAAGTGCCGACATCTCCTTCTCAGCCGGGAACGCTGGATTTCTCCACATAGTCCACCATGTTGGTTTCGGGTGTATGTAAATGTTGGGGGTGTGAATATTAATGAGTCTGTTCTGTAACAGTTTAGTATTTCGGAATCGGCCCGTTTTCCCGTCCTCTTTTGGAAATGCAGGATTTGGATTTGAAGGAGGAACAACAGTGTTTGAGGTTCATGGTATGTCAGTTCTAGGTCCTTATTGCACCATCACAGTGTACATGAAGGTTGGTAGGTTTAATGGTTACCCTTGGAGACCACTGGTTTGCCATGGGACCCCTTTGGATCCTATTAAGAGACCATCAACCATGGAACCAGTCCCAGTGCTCCTTTGCACTGTGATAAAAAACCCTTCAGGAGAACACAACATACCATTACTGACTATTGGACACCATCAGGAATCACCAGGAACTCTTACTGGGAAACTCTTAACTGGGGTAGCAGTTATATTAGCTGGATTTCCGCCGCAATAAACAACCAACAGCTCAAACATTGTGAACAGCCCACCCACAAAATCCCACTGGAACGCAGCTGTTGTAATCATTCTTTTTTCCAAGATGCATCATCAGAACTTTTCCCTTCAATTGATGGCAGAATGAGATACGGTAAAGACTTCTGTGGTACGTCTCTGATGGCTTACTGAGGCGGTGGGAATAGCTCTGTGTGTTTTGTAAAGAGTGTGATTCCCCAGATGCCTCTTGTTAGCATTTTGTTTTCACCTCTCCGGCAGGGCAGAGCCTGGAGGCCTCGCAAGTTGGCGGGGTTTAAAATGCAAACTATCTTTGCACCTGAGGGAGTGGAAATGATGACCTTTTCCGGGCTGTGACCTTTGTCAGACAGAAGGGAAGAGAGGAAGACGGTAGAGTAGGAGTCGTATGTGTCCTGTGGTTAATGTGTCGGAGTATCCAGCAGTGAGGAACCCTCCGGGCCTTCTAAGCCTTCAGAGGAGGCCTAATGCGTTCTAGGAACCAAAGTAGTACACTGTTTTTATTTGGATAGAACCATCATCTAGACTGACTCATGGCTGAGAGACATACACACACTGAGCACTCTAGTAGGAACACATGTACACCTACACATCCATGCAATCATCTAATCAGCCAGTGGTGTGGCAGCAGTGCAGGGAATAAAGTCATGCAGATACGGTCCAGCAGCTTCAGGTAACGTTCACATCCCCCATCGGAATGGAGAAAAGATGAGATCTCAGTGATTTCGAGCGTGGCGTGATTGTCAGTGCCAGACGGGCTGTTTGAGTGTTTCTCTAGCTGCTGATCTCCTGGGATTTTCACGTCTGGAGTTACTCAGAGTGGAGCAGTGAAGATAACACATCCAGTGAGCAGCGGTTCTGTGGACCTTGTTAATGAGAGAGGTCAGCGGAGAATGGCCACACTGGCTCCAGCTCACAGAAAGGCTAGGCTAAGCATTCCAGAACGTGTCCAACTTTGAAGACCACGTCGTGTTCCGCTTCTGTCAGCTAAGAACAGACCACTAAGGCTGCAGTGGACGCAGGATGTCTGTTCCAGGGTGAACATTCCTTATACTTCAGCATGAGTGGGTGGAGCTAAACTGCTGTAGGCTGAATAGATGGATATATGTAAATGAGCTAGGTTTCACAGCATATGTTCTGTATATGGACTGTACAGTGTGTGTGTTTTGAAACTTTATGCATATCGTACCAAACACCTTTATAAGGAAAATTCAGTTTTCCACAATATGGGATCCCAAATATTTGCTTTGATTTTCCATAGGTTGGCCTCAGTGGTCCAGGGCCTACTCAGAATAACGACATGACGGGCAATAGTGGAAGATGATATGAATTAATGGAAATTCGTTAGATTTCTACAGGCACTCTCTCACTGATTTGCCATCCAAAACCATTATGCTCTCTGTTAAGCTCTTATTTCTGAGCCCTTATCAGCCATACCTATCCACTGTTGCCTCAAGCCTTCAGTTTGTTATCAGTGTGCCTAACTAGCATGAGACCGAGAACCGGCATTGAATGAGGCCTTCGATAGCTTCGGAAGGGCTCTTCGAGATTCAATGACGACGCTACACAATGAGCAGTTTCTTCCAAACAGCTGTGGTTTGGCCACAGACCTAACCACCCTCTATGTTGGTCTCTGTCTGAGATGCTAAGCTAATGCTACCCATAGTAACTCTGAGACATTATGGCACTATAAGAAAAAACATGTGGGCTTATGAGGTTAATTAGCATGTCGTAGTGTTAAATGCAAACACCACAAATCACTTTTAATTTGGACTGCTCGTGACATTCTTAAGTCAGGATGGTTTAGTCTTGTTCCGATACTCTTCTCAGTTTAGGCTTCAACAAGGGTTGCCAGATTACTTCAATTATTTCCAGCCCGAAATGCATAAAAACCACCCAAAAGTATAAAACAATAAAAGGTCAGAATTTTGTGCTCCTGCCAAAATGCGCCCCCTCCCCAACCAAGCCAAATACAACTAAAGTCCACCCAGTTAGTCTAGTCACTGTGATGTGACCTCACACGAGTTTTGATCCCTGTTGCGGCTCTGTTTGGTTACAAATGTATGTGATTCCCAACGTTCCGGTTCTGGTTATGCGTATACAGTCTTTGTTGGAGTAGGTAGAATGATAACTGCACTGCTGTCAGAAACATCCCCTAGTCTGGTGTTACAAAACTGCTGTAGTACATACAGTAGATCACTTGGAAATGATAACTTATTTATTTTTGCCCAGGAGCAGAGCTAGAGCTTTCAGAGTGTGGTGGGCAGGTAAGACTCCAAGGTTTTATTGGCACAGCACTCTGGATAAATGTTAAAATCACATAAAAGGTGAAAAAATGTGCTATTGTTTGTTTTTTATTTTCTCTGTACATGATTAAATCTGTCTGTCATTCCCACATAAATAACAGCATATCAGTACGACTGTTGCTGGAAGTAAGCTGAGAGACAAAGTGGTGTTGATTTAACATATGAAACATTGATGTATTTTAGTCATTCATGAGGAAATGACTCAGGAAATGAAATGACACTAACTGGAAGGAAAATATTTCATGTATATACAGACCATAGTAGCTCTTTATTTAGTCTTCCCTCTCAGGATATACAGTCTAATGATAAGAAAGCTCAGGGCTGTATGAGGGAACCTGCAACACAGTAACGTACGTTACTACATGAATTAGTTAGCATGATAAATTATTACAGCTGACTGAGTTTTGATAGTTAATTCATCACACCATCTAATCTAGTTTGTGAACACGTCCAGGTCCAAACCTCTACTGAGCGGCTGAGGTTGGTCTGTTCACCATGCTGCAGTTCTGTGTTCATTGTAGTTTAAATCGAGTCCAGAAAACGACCAAGTTATTGTTTTAGATCTTTCTCTGTGCCGAGAAGAGGAAACGGCTGCAGCTGATAAGCTGAGTTACAGTCTTACACCAATGAAGAAACACAGTCTGGTGCCTGTGGGCTCTAATGTTAGCTAACTAGTTAACCTAGCTAACGTTAGCTCCCACTGGTTAAAGCCAGACCCACTTTGTGGAGACCCTTGACTAGACTGTGGGTTTTATGGGGTGTTTCTTGCTTTGAACCCGCATCTTCATGTTCTGATTGTTACTGTTTTATGTGCTGTCCAGCTAAAGCTAATATAGCTAGCCTTAGCTCTGCCTTAGCTAGATAGCTAGCCTTAGCTCCGCCTGTACACACATACCACATCAGTGTCACTGCTATGCTGAGAGTAATAAACTGCCCGAATAGGTGGTCAGCAGTGGTCAGAAACTGACCACTGATCAGTATGGTGGGGGACTGATATTGACAGTAGATTGGCTACAGTTTGTAATTACATCATCGTCACTGTAGAGAAATACATTTTTTTGCCACGTTCATATCATTGTGTAGAATTCTGTGTATAGTAGTCTTAATAATACGTCTACTCACACCTCCATATGTATAGAATATCCATATATACATAAGTACAGATATCCACACATCTCTTTACCTCCTGTACAGCTCTTTATTACTCTTAGTCTTGATTCTGTTTATTCTATTGTATTTGTCTCTGAGGTAAATACCTGTTAACAGTCTGTGTGCTCGTCTGGCCTGTTCAGTATGTTACATGTTGTACACGTGTCACTCAACAAGGCTGATTCCTTGTATGTGTAACTTACTTGGCGAAGAAGAGGAAAAACCTCTGCTGAGTAAACTCCGTAGTTGGAAAGAAGGGTATTGAGTGACTAGCTGACTAGGTTATTGGGTGACTAGCTGACTAGGTTATTGAGTGACTAGCTGACTAGGTTATTGAGTGACTAGCTGACTAGGGTATTGAGTGACTAGCTGACTAGGGTATTGAGTGACTAGCTGACTAGGTTATTGAGTGACTAGCTGACTAGGGTATTGAGTGACTAGCCGACTAGGGCATTGAGTGACTAGCTGACTAGGTTATGGGGTGACTAGCCGACTAGGGTATTGAGTGACTAGCTGACTAGGGTATTGAGTGACTAGCTGACTAGGGTATTGGGTGTCTAGCTGAATAGGTTATTGAGTGACTAGCTGACTAGGGTATTGAGTGACTAGCTGACTAGGTTATTGGGTGTCTAGCTGACTAGGTTATTGAGTGACTAGCTGACTAGGTTATTGAGTGACTAGCTGACTAGGGTATTGAGTGACTAGCTGACTAGGATATTGGGTGACTAGCTGACTAGGGTATTGGGTGACTAGCTGAAATCTATGAATGAACACTTTGTTGTTCAAGTCTACATTGAGTCAGGGTCACTGGTATGTTAGGAGTGGTCCATCACCCCAAAACACCCAGCTCTGAAATCGATGGGGAGAGGATGCTCACACACACTCTTGGTGAGCAGGCGAGCTGCAGTCACTGACTCAGGGTTTCTGTTAAAGTGGACAGGCAGCGGCTGGATGTAGAGAGAGATTAATTCAGTTTCTAAAGTAAATATAACCAAGCTGTTGTGAAGAAGCCTGAAGGGTCTGAGTGCTAATCTGTTTAGAAAAACAAAAGGTCACTACTTCTGCTTTCACTAACACTGCTGAACATGACCTTTGACCAGTACTCGTGTACTCTCCCTGTCTCTGGCTGAGGCTTCCCTACCAAACAGCAGGCGGAATAATTAGAGGTTGTGACCTGAAAGCCTCCCCTGTTTCTTTTCATGCTCCACTCACGCTCCATAATTCTCCTTCCTCAGGCCTTCCTTCTCTAGCCTTCACCAGTGGAGCTGAACTTAACCTCTTAAACTCCAAAACAACATCAAAAAAGGATCTAATTAATGAGCTACTGAGAAATTAGTAGTTATTACATAATTCTTAGTAGATTCTGAATAATTCATAGCTGAGATTATGAGACCATGGAAGTTATAAAATCAGTAATAGAATGTAGAGGCCAACTAACTTATCCTTCCATCTCTCTCTCTCTCTCTCTCTCTCTCTCTCTCACACACACACTCTCTCTCTCTCTCTGTCTCTTTCTAGCTGCTGTTGTGCACTTTTTTTCCATTTTCCACAGAAACTCATTTTCAAATAGCATGCACATCCTGATCACCCTACTGGGGTGTGTGTGTGTGTGTGTGTGTGTGTGTGTGTGTGTTCGTGTGTGTGGTCAGAAGTTGACCATCAGGGTGTGGTTGTATTGCTCACCGTCTCCTATAAACAGTGGAAAAAAGTGGCATCAGTTAAGTGTGTGTGTGTGTGTGTGTGTGTGTGTGTGTGTGTGTGTGTGTGTGTGTGTGGTGAGTTTGTTAACTGGTAGTGGATTTATTAGGGAGTTACTGTTAACAGAGCAACAACCAAAACACACACACATGGACACACACACACACCATCATATTCAAGAGCCTGTACACTCCTGGTCAAATGAGAAAAATCCACTTTTCCATGATTATGGCCTCATATGGATCCATTACCAATCCAGCTAAGATAACAAGCTTTAAATACATCAGCAGGAAATGAACCCGCACACAGCTAATACTGCTCCAGTATTGACCAGAAAGTCTGAATGATGCACAGCCATGAGTACGAACAGACCTGATTGGGCTTCCATGCTGACAAAATGGGAACAGTACACATACATCACACTCCGACCCCTATAGGAGCCCTGTCATTCAGTTTCCCTCACTCCCGGCGCTCATCTTAGCCTTTCCGTGGATTACCGAGGCCTTCGTGAGCTGGATGTTGTGCAGGACTGCGGTCCCCCAGGCGTGGAGTTGTGTGCCACTGTAACAATGAGCCATTGAGCAGAAGAATTTTGCTCTTCGTAAAGAGGGATCGAGGAAAGCGAGGGGGCCGGGAGTGAACAACAGTGTTAGAGTAGCTTTCCGAGCAGCAGCGATATCTGGACTGCACGGAGAATAGCGTCTGCGGCCCAGCAGGAACCGGAGGCAATGTTTTTAACATCTTCTTTGTCAGGAAGTGTTTGCACGATGCTGCTGCGCTTCCCTGCCAGGAAACGGCCGAGAGCGACCGGCTGCGATTCCCCCTCGGTGGGAAGGCACAATGCCGAGCAATTTCACGCAAGGCTACCAGCAGCGACACGGTTTGGGGCCGCAAGGCAACAGACGCAGCGGAGAAAAGTTCAACTTTCTCAAAAACAGTTCTGAGGCACTAAACACTCTGTCTTATGTTCAGTTTGTCGGTACAGGACTTCTGCAGCACAGCCTCTACCTCCTCCTCATCTAGCATGCAGTGGGCTTTATAGCTCACTAACTGTTTCATTTAGCATACTAGCGTTCTCTAACAGGTCATGTTGGATGTTTGACGTGGTCAAGCATCATATTCTGTAGCTGCATTACATGGCCAAAAGTATGTGGACACCCCATCCAAATACTGAGCCCAGGTGTGTCACATCCCCTGCTAACAGGTGTATAAATCAAGTATGTAGCCATGCAGCCTCCATAGACCAACACTGGCAGAATGAAGACAGTAGAATGACACAGACTAAAGAGCTTAGTGACTTAGTGCCACATGCCATTTTTGCCATAAGTCAGTTTGTGGTGTGTCTGCCCCACTAGAGCTGCCCTGGACAACCGTAAGTGCTATTTCTGGCACTAAGGTCACTATATGCCGAGCGTCGGCTGGAGGGGTGTAAAGCTCCACCACTGGACTCTGGAGCAGTGGAACCGTGTTCTCTGGAGTGATGGAGGAATCTGGGTTTGGTGGATAGCAGGGGAATGTGTCAGAGTGTCGACAGTAAAGCTGTCACTGGTTTTTCCTCATGCTGTTAGGGAATCTCTCCTTATGAGACTCGGATTCTCTCAGTGACTCTTCCTCATTCGCTTGGAAAGTTATCCTCTGGAATTCTGGTTACACTCTCCGAGTTTTCCTGTCAGTTTCCCATGACAACGCTCATTAAGGGCCCTTGCACTGCTAGACAGGCTGATTTGGGACAATGGCTGGGTTAAAGCTGAACTTTGCGCTTGTTTCTTCCTCCCCACTGAGTCTTAATGCTTTAGCAATTAGAATGCCATCTGTCGTGCCTACCAGTGAGATGGCTTTCTCTGTGAGAGGAGGAATTCATCACAACACGATAGGATAATTGCAATAATCTGTCTACGGCCTCCAAACTTGCAGTCTCGTGATGTCATGACGACGGAGTAGATGATTGTAAAGTTGATTGTTTTACTGCTGATCCCGGAGTCGGAATGAGTAGAGAACGGGTTGTGTGTGTGTGTCCGGGAGCGCTCACTTGTCCCATAATTGCACAGTGTCCTGTTTGTTTTGAGTGTGTGTGATTGGGCGTAGGTATTCAGCACTTTGTAGGGACCAAATGTTGTTGTTGTTTGTTTGTTGCCTGACCGTTTGGCTCCTCCTCATGAGGGAAAATGCTTTAGAAAAAGTAAACAAGGTCCTTTGGTTACTGAGGCTAGGCTAGAAGGCTAGGGTTAGTGGGGGGTTAGGTATGTGTGTGTGAGGTTAAAGTCCCTGTGTTTGGTTGTGTAAATAGGCTAATCTTGCTTTTAGTGTGGGCACAATATACAACCCCATCTCCTGCGTCTCAACTGTGTACTACACACTAACGCTACACAGTATATCCTCTGTACTGGTCCTAATAGTGTGAGTTCTGGAGGCTAGTACACACAGTATTAGCATGCTACATCATTTCTTACTCACAGGAAGTGAGGAAGCTTATGTCATACCAAGCTGGACTCTGATAGGCTGCTTAAGCGGAGGTTTATTTACACAACACACAAACAAACAAACACATTATTTACTAGAGTACATTTATTTGTTATTTTATTTAAACCGACAAAACCAAGTAAAAGCTAAACTAGGAAGTATAACTAAGTTAGCTCATCTGTCTGCCAGTTGTACGTCCGTTAGTTTGTTCATCTGGCCATACCAGCATTCCATGGATGCGCTTGGCATGAGTCTTTCCTTCGTTAAAGCAGCTTTATGGGAGAATTGGTAATTGTGCTCTTGGGCTCCCCCTACAGGTGTGAAGTGTAATTCACTTTTAGACCACATTACAGATTGTGCGCCGAGCACCTCATGTTCTGCTGTACATGTGTATTTGTTGATCATACAACAAATATATGCCTACATGACACATCCACACACAAAGGGGAGTCCTCCTAGAGGAGTTCTCCTAGGGAGTCGGATTTTGACACAGCACTGGTAAAGACAATGAAACTTTCATGGCGCTGAGACTTCAACCCCTTTACGCCAGGCCACAACACTCTTACAGGCAGACAAGAAGGCTTGAGTGACTGGGTTCAGTTTGAAGAGAACCAGGCTCAAATCTTTAGTACAGGTCGTGCACAAGAGGCATCACACCTGGGCAGGATCCAGGTGCAAACCCTGAACAAAAGACCTCACAATTTATACAGTGACAAGTCGGTCACCTCCTCCTCCTTTCACATTCCATTCTATTAGTTAGTTAGCATTATCTCTCTTGCTTCATTATCTCATGCTTCTAACACATGTTCATTTAGAAACTAATATCTTCAAGTGACTCAGTTTAATTTTTAGTTTAATTTTAATGTTTAATTCAATTTTAATCTACTTTATATTTGAATTT
>CM067488.1:22065623-22083222 GCA_034552555.1 Semaprochilodus insignis
GTCCAAATGAGGTCAGACTGGGTCAAGGCAAAGTCCAAATGAGAGCGAGACAGAGTCAAGATGGAGCCCAAATAAGAGCAAGATTGAGTCAAGACAGAGTCCAAATGAGGGTAACACCGGGTCAACACAGAGTTGAGACAGGGCCAAATAAGAGTGAGACCGAGCCTGAATGAAAACCCTCCTCCTCCTCCTCCTCCTCCCGCCACTATCACTACTGCTACTGCCACATTCAGCTATATGTTCATTCATTAATAGCAGCTGCTGCTAAACAACCAAAGACCCAGACACCACCTCACACGTCCCTGTATAGAGCCAGTGGTCTGTACCGAAAGCTTGTCCTGCAGTTGTTTATATCTATGTGGATCACTCATGTCATGCTGTTGAATTGGCTGCACACATGTGGGTCATCTCAGGTCACAGGTTTGCTCACACTGACGCCAGGTACGGGTCACTTAACCGCACAAACGTGAACCATCAAGGCAGAAACCTCAGATCTGAATCCAGCAATGAAGCCTATAATGGGAACATAGCCATACACACGCTGATGGTGGTTGAACTGTTGGGCCACTGAGCATTGTGCTCATGTAGCACACCAGTGAGCATCACACCCAGCTAATCCCATTACAGCCCAGTTCATGTACAGCTAACATCAGAAGGTGTGTGTATGTGTATACCGTATGGTGAAGTGTATGCCCCCTCCTGATTGTCGCGTGTAATAGGTTCAGATCCTCATACACAATGAAACATAAGACAGGAGAACCCGAGGAGAACGCAGTACAGAGTTCAGTTCGGTATGGCTGGAGGTCTTTCACGCCGTCGTGGAGGTAGTTCAGCCTCAGAATCGTGTCGGTTCAGCCGTGGTGGAGTGCTTTCGAGCATGAGCGTTTACGCTCCATAGGATCTCAGTGGTGTTGAAGTCAGGACTTTTAGTAGGCCACTGCAAACCCTCATTTTGGTTCCACTCAAAGATGATGTGGCTCTTGTGTCTTTAGATCACGGAGTGATGACCACCCGTTGTCCTCCAGGGTTTCTGATCAAGAGCAGAATTAATGGTTTGTTGATTGTGGCAAGTCACCCAGACCCTGAGGCAGCAAAGCCTTCCAGCACCATCACACTACCGCCACCATGTTTCACTGTTCTTGTTGAGGAATGTTCTGGTGGCTTTATGCCAGAAGTCTTGTCTTCCAAAATCTCCGGACCTCCTCTTTGGATGTTCAGAACATTATTCCGAATGTGTTGGGCTCATCAAGGTGCTTTTGGCCAAATGTGAGGTGAATATGTTCCTCTTGATGCTCATTTTTGCTCTCGGTTTAAAGGTGACCTAATCTGAGGCCTGCCCTTCCTTAGATGTTCATCTGGGTCCTTTTTTGACTTCCTGGCTGAGTTAGTGCGGTGCTCCTGGAGGACGTTTGATGGGATGACTAGGCTTTGCTTTGTTTATAGCTCACATCTGATACATAAGTAATAATAACCTGTCACAGTCTGTGAATATAAAACCACCAAATACGACCAGACTTGAAATGAAATCTTGAGCCAGTGTGTAATAGTAAGACTCAAGACCAGATTATTGTTTTCTCAGTGATGGAATGGCGTCTGGAGCCTTGAACACCTCATTTGCAGTTCATCAAACTTTAGCTCTAAGCGATTACTAGCCAGAGAATCAGTAGTTTCCTAATGGGGCTTAATTCTAGACCCTGGTAGCGTAGCTAATGCCTTATTGCGGTGTGGCTGTAGTGGAACGAGTAAGTTGCCAAAACCAGCTTCAGCTGTATTATTTTTTTGCCTCAGGTACAGATTTGGTGCGCTAACCCCCAACGAACGGCTAGTAAATAACTGAACTAGAAAGAAATAATGAATAGCAGTCATGGTGATGGAAGAGGGGAGAGATCCCGGCTGTCAGTGAACGTTTCCGCTCCTGCATGAGGTGGAGAAACTCTCTGCTCGTCTTTTTGTTTTTCCAAGGTAGAAACCATCGTGCACAGTGTCACAGCTGGCCTGTGTTGGGAAAAGGACATTCTCATAGATGTTCTGTCTGCCTTTCCCTCTGCGGAATTCCCCCCAAAAAATTGTCATGTCCAGCAACATAGCTTTGATGCGACTGTTTTTTTGTATCACGTTCGTGTGTAATGGCCTAATTCAGCTGATCACATTTGGAGAGAGAATGATTAAGCATTGGAACTCAAAAATAGGTGGGAGCATCAGGACACAGAGCTTCGCCCGGAAACTGAACCTGGGGAAAAGATGGATGATCCACCGCAAGGTAAAGGCACCAACCCTACTGCCATAATACCTATTTTTACAGCATGGCTATAGTTGGTTTTCATTCCACCTTATATGCTGCGGCAGTTACATTTAGACCACTTACATGCTGCATCTTTTAAGGTGGAACAGAAAAGTTCCGGATCCAACTTCAGCTTGCTTTTCTGCACCAGTTAGGATGAACAGCTAGTAAAAATACTTGAAGGGAAAATGCTACCGAGCCTTAGTAAAGACCTTAAACATTCCTGTAAAGGCTAGTTTAAGCTCTTGCGTTGGATCTATACCCTACACAGTACTCTACACCGTACTCTGTGCTGTGGCCTGATGCACACTTCCCCAGAAATCCAATTACACGTTGTGGCGATGCAGACTGGAACAGCTGTGATTGGTCCGCTCGGTAGCGTTGCTGTTCCGCCAGTTAGACGAACCAATATAATCCACTCAGTTTCAGCCGCCATTGTTTTTAGAACGCCAAGGAAGTCACCACAGTGGCACTGAAACCCCATCGCCACCTAGTGTTTTGGCGGAGTATTTGCAGAGCAACACAGACACACCAACACACATGTATAAATGCTCACAGTGTCACAGACCACCTGCACAGCCTACCGCATACAGGACCACTGAATTTATAAAGTGCAGCTGGAAAGTTCATGGAAGCGGGACTAGTTGTTCTAGTTGTTCAGATGTACCATTGAGGATACTGTATAGGTAGGACTGATAAGGAGGCAGCAGTCACCTACAAATTCCTAAAGTGATCAATTAGACAAATCAGATCTGTGGCCGAACAACAGACAGTTTATTCAGGCAGTTCATCTGGACGGAAAATGAATCGACTGTGGCTTCTAAAGAAGGTGAAAGCACAGCCCAGCCAGTTGGGGATTTTGAGAGTATGAGTCTATCCGGGGAAGCTTTGTGGGACTTTTGGGAAGTTTGCCAAGAAGAAGCACTAATTACTCCTAACTAAGCAGTCTTGAAGCCGTCATTACCACCAGTGGCTTTAAAACAAAGTAGTTATTAGTGTTATTAATTTGCGGCGTCTGAATAATTATATGCAGTTTCTCTGTTGGTGCTTATGAATACATGTTTGTTTGTCCGTAAGTAGAAAGTGCAGATGTGTTGTTTGTGTACATCTGAAGTGGATATTAATTGGAGTTGGAGGTACAGAACATAGTCAAAACAACTCCCTCTACTGTAGATATGTGGAGAATGTTATTATATCATTGGGTTATTATTATATTGGGTTCTATAAAATCACCCCCCCAACCACCACCACCCCCAAACCCAGCTCCTGTTCGGGATAACCCGAGGACTCCTGTCCTTATGGCTGTCCAGTTACTGGCATCCCCTTTACTTCAACATGACGATGGGTTGTCAGTTGGCCTGGCGGCAGCAGTGTAAGTCTATGTGAGTGTCTGTCTGTCTGTGTGTCTGTCGTCGTGTGTGAGATTATGTCCACTATGTGTCTGGATCTGGTTGCCAGGGACGACAATGTGTTTGCGGACCCTTTGGTCTGTTCAGCTCGGGTACCTGATGAAGCCCAGACACACTCGCGCGGCCGGTCTGATCCTGATTCCTGATGTTCATACAGAGATCTGTGGGGTTTATCGCTCTCTCTCTCTCTCTCTCTCTCTCTCTCTCTCTCTCTGTCTCTCTCTCTCTCTCTCATTCTTTCTAATTGTCTGGGTTTCTCACTTTGTCTCTCTGCTTTCTTCTTGCCTTCTCTCTCTCTCTATCTCTGTCTCCCTTGTTACCTCTCGTCTCTTTCCCTCCTCAGTACCTGCCTGTCATGTCATTCTCTGTTCAAACAGATTCATGTATTCAGTATGACAGCTGTTCTTACACACCCCCCGAAATCCCCCCCGATTCCTGCCACTCACTTGCTCCAGAGGTGCTGATTCCAGACTGGGAATAATCCCTTCTTTCTCTCTCTCACTTTTCCGCCTTAAGACTCCTCGTCTTCTCATTCTGAGTGAAAAGGCTAAACGACAGGACCGCTTCCCCCAGTTTGAGCCAGTGCCGGATGAGTACAGAGCTTGGCATGGTAGCCACTCCTGGCACTCTTCAGTTTCTGAGTGCAAACTGATGAACAGACTAACAGAAACAACCCAAAATGACAGAGCGTAATGCCGGGGCTGAGGCAGGGTGGCCAGAGTCCAGATAGGTGGGGTACAAAACACAGGCAGGCAACATCAGAGACAAATCCATCACAGCAAAACCAGGAGACAAGAACAGGAGGTCCAAACCAGAGAACACACACAGAAACACAGACACCTTGCAAAACTACAGACCAGATGAAGGGGTATATATGAGAGGCCTGAGGAGTCCTAGATCCGCTGCAGGTGTGTGAGAGAGGAGAGTCGGTGGAGCCAGAAAAGAAAACATGGCTTCACCACACAGGCCCAGGATTTTTCCTTCTATTTTTCCTTCTCCTGTAATTTTACCATTTTGGAGATACAATGTTTCATTCCAACAGCAGTGATGCCATGGAAGAAAGTCTGGTTACAGTCAATTTTGGAGGAATGTTAAAGTTGAGTAACACCAATGTTCCATAATCTCTACATAATTAAATGGCTGACATATCAACAAAGCTCATTCAGAGGGGTTTAGTGTGAAACGCTCCGTGCTATATAGTCAGAACTGTTCACAGTGGTGGTGAAGGTAACCAGACGTCCCCCTCTAAAAGCTCCCTCACAGAAAGTTCCTACATGAGGTGGTTCTGAATACGCTGCCTGATGTCTGAGACTCTGTTTATGATAGTCTGGAGAAGATTTCAGCCTTAAACTCCATTCATGGTGGAGGGATACATGCTGCGGGGCGCTGTGAGGTAAAATAGTCCCCCAAAGAACCTTATTATTTCCAGGTTTTCCGGATTTTCCATCATCAACATTCCATATACACTCAGAAGACACGTGTAGGTTCACTGGTGGTTTAGATAGAATCTGAGTCACTAAGGTTCTCTCCGGTTTGAATGACTTCACCCTTAATTAAATGAGGAGGCTATTGAACAATGAGCACAGTTTGAAAACGGTGAAATGTGCAGCCCTATATGATGGACGGATGGATGGGGGAAGAGGTCATGGTCTGGCTCAGGGCGTTACTGTTTTTTTTTTTTTTTTTTTTGAGTAAACAACTGAGGGATTGAGAGCGGGTTTGGTGTGAGGTGCAAACAGAGTGATTGAGAGAGGGTTTGGTGTGAGGTATAAACACAGTGATTGAGAGCGAGTTTGGTGTGAGGTGTAAACGGAGCGATTGAGAGCGGGTTTGGTGTGAGGTGTAAACAGAGTGATTGAGAGCAGGTTTGGTGTGAGGTGTAAACATAGTGATTGAGAGCGGGTTTGGTGTGACGTGTAAACAGAGTGATTGAGAGCGGGTTTGGTGTGAGGTGTAAACAGAGTGATTGAGAGCGGGTTTGGTGTGACGTGTAAACAGAGTGATTGAGAGAGGGTTTGGTGTGAGGTATAAACTCAGTGATTGAGAGCAGGTTTGGTGTGAGGTGTAAACGGAGCGATTGAGAGTGGGTTTGGTGTGAGGTGTAAACGGAGCGATTGAGAGTGGGTTTGGTGTGAGGTGTAAACAGAGCGATTGAGAGCGGGTTTGGTGTGAGGTGTAAACAGAGCGATTGAGAGCGGGTTTGGTGTGAGGTGTAAACGGAGTGATTGAGAGTGGGTTTGGTGTGAGGTGGTTCAGATGTTCTTTACAGTGGTGGTGATGGTAACCAGGGTTCTCCATGTCTACAACACACATATAGACTTTTTATTTACTATCTAGAACCACCAGTGAACCTACATTTTCATCTCACAGTTGTCCAGGGCAGCTCTAGCAGGGCGTGTGGTAAAGGCTTCCCAGTTAAGTTCACTGAGCTGTTCAGCTCAACCCGTTCTACTGCCGCTGTCTGTCTCTAGGGACTGCATGGCCATGTGCTTTTATATACCTGTTAATGGGTGTGGCTGCAACACCTGAAGGGGTGTGTCCACATACTTTTGGTCGTCCTGGTCACCTCATAGTCAGACGTCCACGAGGGGACCCCTTTAAGACCTCTGCCACAGTTGGAACCCTGGATGGCACTTCATGCTTGGATCCACATAACAGGCAAATGCTTGTACTGGGAGAGCAGTGACCTACACACACACACACACACACACACAGTAATAAAGCTCACACACTTAACCAACACTGTCCACACACACTGCAAACTGCACCCCCAGCACAGTGTGTCATCTTTGTACACGTAGAGAACAAAGGCATGCTTTCTTTCTGTCCTCCTCTCCGTCTCTCTCTTTCCGCTCGTTCGATTTTGGACGACTGGCTCGACAAAGAGGATTTTTATTACCGATTTCATTGGTTGCCTGGCAACTAATGGCTGTTTCATACAGGTGACTAACTTTATTTTTCGGCTGCGCTTGCGCCCCCCCCATTGTGTGTTCACGTCCATTTGAAAGTAACCACCCCCCCCCCAACACCATCACCCCCCCATCACCCTTTTATAGTTCTTGGTGTGTCCATTCTGCCTCATGGTCACATCCCCCCCGTTCTCCATGAAGGGGAGGCTGTGCTGGATTGGCGTTATAAAGCTGTATTGTCGTTCTGGCTCGGCTGTTTAATCTGTTTGGCTGGTTGTTTGTGTGTTACCTGAATTTATGTGCATGCACAGATACATGTGTACAGCGTCAGGATGGGGCCTCATACATGTGTCCAATTCATCATACCTGTACATACGCTATCAGTCAAAAGACACACACAGCTAAATGGATGTTGTTGGTTATACAGGCTTACTCTTAGCAGCTCCAGCTGATGAGATCTGAAACAGTGCACTCAATGTCAAAGAACAGCTGCACCCAGAAGGAGTCAACCCACAGGACTGAAACTTGGTGTGTAGGTTTGACATCGTGAGACATGCTAATGATTCAAGTTTCACACTCGACCGCACATGTGACGTTAGCAAGGACGGGTCTTATCTCTGTACCTGACTGACCCAACAGACACGTTTGCAGACATCCAGTGAGCAGTGATGTCCTCCATGAGTCATCCTGTTAGCGCAGCACCATTGGCAGACGGCTGCACCACGCAGGACTACATGTACACAGACCGTTACCACGACTGTCCTTAACACCACGCCACCGTCACCAAAGACTGCAATGGTGTCGTGCCAGACTGTCATGGAGTGACTCAGAATGAGAGCAGGTCATCTTCAGTGACGAGTCCCGCTTTTGTCTTGGTGGAGACGACCAACGAATCCTTGTGTGGAGGCACCGTGGTCAGCACCAAGACGAACGGTTTGTTGTCACCTCCTTTAACAGCGTCACTGAGCCATTTTCCACATATGGAACGAGACATTCCCTGCACTGTACCACCCCTTCCCAATCTATGGATCCTGTCACTCACACCTTGCAGGGATTTATAGACCCATCATCCTCGTGCAGCACCACCTGCAGGAGCCTGAAGGTACTACCACCTTAAACACACAAGGTGGAGCTTATTATTATAACTGGATATATTATTATTGTACATATGCAGCAGGCCCAGTATTTTTTATATATATAAATATAATAATAATAAAACAGCATCAGAATAACAGTGAAATGCAAACCTTACATTTCTTAATGAAGGGTCTGGCTTGTGAATTCACTATAGAACTACAGGAACACTGTGTCCCTCTCTTTCATCAGCGAGAGATGTTCTTATCCACGTTCCTTTATTTCCAATAGGCGCCCCTGCAAACATAGAGTCATTTTAGAATAGGAGGCATTCTCGCTCCAGGTAAAATGTCTTACAGGATTATAAATGAGGCTGAGGAAGAGAGAAATGGATAGAGAGAGAGAGAGAGGGAAAAATTCAGAAGAAATCCATTAACATAACGTTTCACTCTCCACCAGTAATATATGAACACTACTCCGATATGCAAATACCAATTTCTCTTCTGTCGTGCCCGTTCTTTAGCGATAAGGCTCCTAGTGTTCTCATTTCTCAGCTTTACTCTCTCTCTCTCTCTCTGTGTCTGTCTCTCTGTCTGTCTGTCTCTCTCTGTGTCTCTCTGTCTGTCTCTCTGTGTCTGTCTGGCTCTAAACCAGTTTCTGTTCTTCATTAATATATTCCTGACTTCACTAGAAGTTTAATCACAGTAGGCGTGACTGCATGATCAGTATTAATCCACTCCTATAGACTTCCTGTGTATTCAGTGCCATGTTAAGGTGCATTTATCCCTTAAGTCCCTTTTTTACTAAAGATAGCCTGGAAAAGAATGAGCATCTGACTGTACATCTGATGAGCATTTCCTTTTATTCATTATCATTTACTGATTTTCATATAACAGAAAAAGAAAATACAGTAGGTAGTAACATTAGATGTTAAAATCACATCATAACTGGCACAATAACAGTCAAATAACTATCCCAGTAATACACCATAGGTAACAGTTGGTCAGTGTAGGACTGTGAGAACTTGTGTACAAATTCCACTCCTCCTCAAAGCAATATCTGCCCCCAGAAGGAGGTGTGGGATTGCGGGTGTGTTGGGAAGGAAGATAAAGGTTACCAGGATCAGTAAATGATGATAAATTTAGACTGATATGATCAATATTTATTGAGCTGCACATACAGAAGTCTGTCTCTCAGTATGGTGTCGGGCCGCCGTGTTTGTTGTAGAGGTTCCTAATGGTGTCCTGTGATAATCCATCCCATGCAGCTTGAATATCCTCACACAGTTCCTGCAGATGGTGCGGTAGGGGTGGAGGTGGAGTGACACCAGGCCTTCTGGACGTGTGACGCGTGACAACAAACCGTTCATCTTGGCGCTGACCACGGTGCCTCCACACACGGATTCATTGTTCGTCTCCACCAAGACAAAAGCGGGACTCTGCCACTCCATGACAGTCTGGCACGACACCATTGCAGTCGTTGGTGACGGTGACGTGGTGTTAAGGACAGTCGTTGTAACGGTCTGTGTGGATGTAGTCCTGTGTGGTGCAGCCGTCTGCCAATGGTGCTGCACTAACAGGATGACTCATGGAGGACATCACTGCTCGCTGGATGTCTGTAATCGTGACTGTTGTCAGTCAGGTACAGAGATAAGACCCGTCCTTGCTTATGTCACATGTGCAATCGAGCGTGAAACTTGAATCTCTCACAATGTCAAACCTACACAACCTACACATTCCTGTAGGTTGATTCCTTCTGGGTGCAGATATTTTTTGGAAGATGAGTGTATGTACCATAAAGAACTAAATTTCACCTTGGGTAAAGTTACATGACCTACAGGTTTGATGACAGTGTAGCACTGGGCATGTCGCATTGCAAAGGCCTTTAAGTATAACACGAATATTGTCATGGTTTTCACTCGATCATGCCTGCCTCGAATAAAGCCTCATGTGTGACTCAGCTGTGACAAAGAAAACCTGGGAGCCTGCTGACAGCTGTGATACCGTGCGTCACTCTGTCCTTATTACCGCTATATAACACTATAGAGTTCCTCTAGATTTCATCAGGTGCAGTTGACCTATGGCTGTGACTGATGAGTAATGGCTACAAGGGGCATTCGAGGTCAGTTAGATTCAAGTCAGGACAAAGAAACAAGCACCGTGTTCGTGTGTAATACCTGGAGGCCTTTGGCATTCCCTCTATAAAGGATCCACAGCATCATCTTTGGCAGAAATGTGCGCGACATGAATTCAACTATATGTGACCCAACAGTCACGAATGTGAAGTCCTGCAAGGCTGCTGTAATCTTTCCCCTAAAGATCCCCGTGTTACCATAACGACCTGGGGCATTGCAACCAGTCATGCAGCCAGCTGTGTGACCGGTGTGGAGTCAGCAGCGGGCAATAACATGAAATTCCACAAGGTCTTCGTGATCCGTTCCCAGAAGTATTCCACGTAACAGCGTCTTTAGTGTTGCTGAAGCTGCTTGAGGCTGTCTCCCTGGTCATGTGGCCAGCTTGAAGTCAGCAGTGTGACTTAATAGGCAAAAATGCAAAATCCCAAAAGGCCTTCGCAAGCCACTGCTAGAAATGTCCCGTCATCAGAACAGCATGAGGGTGTGTGACCAGTTGTGCGGTCAACTTAACAGGGGAACATGCAAAATCCCATGCGGCCTCTGTGATCCCCTCCCAGATGCTGTCTTTAAAGGCACCATAGAAACATTTATTCAGTGTTTATATTGTGTTCTGATGTTCTACATAGAAGGTATGTGGTTGCCCTAATGTGGTTCTACACTGTGCCCATTTCCACCCTCTGATCTGGTTCTAGAATGAAACGAGTTGTTTTCCCTTATTTTGTGAGCTCATGAATAATTAGATGAGATCTGCTCTGATTGGCTGATGATAACACAGAAGCACCGTGTGGAAATAGACTAAATAAAATGAGCCTCTGTGTAAATAAGCTCCGCCCTCATACTATTTAGTTAGCTATGCTAGTTACTTGGAGCTAATGCTAGTAGCTAACGTTCCCTGTACTAGCTACTGGCTTTCCATCTGGACATCAACACACAGTAGATTAAAGTTGTACCTCACTATGGAACTCTCAGTTTAAGATGATCTGCTCCAACCGGCACACACGGATACAATCACACAGCATGGCTGCTACTTACAGGCTGCTGTTGGGGGTGTGGTGCTAATAAAGGTGGCGCTGCTCCTCTCTTCAGTCTCTTCAGGGTCAGACGCTGAGCGGAGCTGCTCCATATTGTCCAAGAGTTTGGGAAACTGTCCGGAGTGAAATGTGCAGACTGCAGGATTAAAGTTGTTCCGGAATCCTGTTAAAGATGTGGGAGCTGAACTTCCTGTTCTCCAGCTTGTTTTGGGAATTTTCTTTTCCACCTTAAATTGTGTTCCAGCTACACTCCGGCACATGTACAAGCTGCAGCATTTAAGGTGGAACGGAGCATTGGATTAAGAAGCTGGTGAATAGGAAGAACTTCAGCCTGGATTAAAGATGAACATCAACCATGTACCGCTGACAGTTGGGTTCCTTGGAAAGGGAGTGAAAAGTGCCGACATCTCCTTCCCAGCCTGGAACGCTGGATTTCTCCACATAGTCCACCATGTTGGTTCTGTAGCTCCGTTGTGGTTGTATGTAAATGTTGGGGGTGTGAATATTAAAGAGTCTGTTCCGTAACAGTTTAGGATTTTGGAATCGGCCCGTTTTCCCATCCTCTTTTGGAAATGCAGGATTTGGATTTGAAGGAGGAACAACAGTGTTTGAGGTTCATGGTATGTGGGTTCTAGGTACTGAACTCTCTTTATTCAAATACATCAAAGTAGTTTTCAGTCCAAAACGGCTTACGGCAATGCCACCAGTTGTGCAACCAATATGAAGTCAGCAACGGGCAGAAACATGAAAACCACACAGTCTTTGCCACCATCTTTCAAAAATGCCCATTTTTGATGCCACCAAACAGCTTGAAGATGTGACCAACAGGTGATTTAATGCTGGTCACACAGATGAAATCCCACAAGGCCTTTATGATCCACTCTCAGAGGTGTCCGGCACGGCACTGTCTTTGGTGACTCTGACCGGTCGTGCAACCAGCAGGAAGTCAGCAGTGTGGCTTAACATGCAAAAATGCAAAATCCTGGAAATCCTTCACAACCCACTCTTAGAAGTGTCCAACATCATCTTTAGTGTCAGCAAAATGTTCCCAACACTTTATCGTCTTTGGTGTTACCATAACGGCCTGACGCAGTGGAACCAGTCACGCAACCAGTTGTGTGACTAAAGTGAGGTCAGCAGTGGGAAAAACATGAAATTCCACAAGGCTTTTGTGATCCGCTGCCAGAGGTATCCCACATAACATCGTCTGTGGTGTCATGCATGAAGTCAGTGGAGTAACTTAACCAGCAAAAATACAAAATGCCGAAAGGCCTTTGGGAACAACTCTCAGAAATGTCTGATGCAGCATCATCGAAACAGCATAAGGCTGTGTGACCAGTCATCCGGTCAACATGAAGTCAGCACTGTGAGTTAACAGGTGAAAATGCAAAATCCCAAAACGCCACTGCAATCCACTCTCAGGAGTGTCCAACACAACCTCATGTTTGATTTCATCTAAATGACATACAGCAGGACAACCGGTTGTGTGACCAACACGATGTTGGCTGAGGTATTGTAGCGTAAGTAGTGTCCTCAGTAAACTCCTCAGAGACACAGGTCTGATCCATAACTTGACCTTTTATTCCAGCTAGAAAGCTAATTTTATTCCAAGGTAAAACACAACCTGTCTTAGCTCAGAGCTGAAAACACAGCGTCTCTTAGCTCAAAGCTAAAAAAACACAGCGTCTCTTAGCTCAAAGCTAAAAACACAGCGTCTCTTAGCTCAAAGCTAAAAACACAGCCTCTCTTAGCTCAAAGCTAAAAACACAGCCTCTCTTAGCTCAGAGCTAAAAACACAGCCGTACGCATCATTACTTCCTTTTACTAACACTAAAAAATAACCAGCATGAGCTCAGCAGAGTGATCTAACATGCAAAAATGCTAAACTCCATGAGGCCTGTGTGCTCCTCTCCAAGGAGGGCTCAGTGCAAGGTCCTTTATGGTACCCCTGGATCTGTTTGAGGCTGTGTGAGCAGTAGTGCGGCCAGCGCAAAGTCAGCAGTGTAACTAATCGCAGTGTTGTCTTAGGTGTCACCAAAGCTGCTTGAGACCGCATGACCTGACGTGCAACCCAAATGATGTCTGTTTTGTCTGACTCATCGTCAGGTGCAACATGGTAAGAAGGTATGGACTGTAGCCTAGAGGTGTGGATTCAGTGCAAACAGCTAATGCAGCAGGATGCCATGGATTGGCATGCCTTGACGCAGAACGGCTTGAGGAACAGACTTGCCGGCTGCCTGTTTGAAGAGAGCGTTTGAAATCCGAAGCTGTGGGTTTGGCTGTAGAACACAGGTTCTGAAACATCAATGCGTGACTGTGGAGTTTGGGGCATTCCTGATGCACTTCATCTGGTGGAGAAGTACAAACACAAGCTC
Source organism: Semaprochilodus insignis (assembly GCA_034552555.1). Lineage (NCBI taxonomy): Eukaryota > Metazoa > Chordata > Actinopteri > Characiformes > Prochilodontidae > Semaprochilodus > Semaprochilodus insignis. Next base: position 22,078,837 of record CM067488.1, read on the forward strand.
ATGCTTTATTTATTAGTGTTTAGAAGAGCAGTGCTTTCAGCCGGTCTGGCTCCCTCATGTACTGTACCCCACTCGCTTTGTATCTTTAGTCAAGGCCAAAGACCTTCGGTCACTTTTGAAGAGTTTCTTGTGAAACATGGGACAAAAACACCTGCGGGGAGGGGAGAGTGCTGCAGCGCCTCCTACTTTCAGGACTGCTCTGCAACTTCATAATAAACAAGAACAGACTTTAAAATACCATATTACTCCTATTATACCTTACTCTGCCCTATAGAGGTGCTGCAGTAGACAGCAGTGAGAGATTCACTAGTAAAACCCCTTCTGATGACATATCCCGAAGGTAGGAGGGGGACATCTTTAGTGCTTGGGTAATATAAACACTCATCATCAAAAAAATAGCTGCACCCAGAAGGAGTCAACCCATAGGAGTGAAACTTGGTGTGTGGGTTTGATATCATGAGACATGCTAATGATTCAAGTTTCACACTCGACCGCACATGTGACGTAAGCAAGGACGGGTCTTATCTCTGTACCTGACTGACCCTACCGCCACGACTGTGGACATCCAGCGAGCAGTGATGTCCTCCATGAGTCATCCTGTTAGTGCAGCACCATTGGCAGACGGCTGCACCACGCAGGACTACATGCACGCAGACCGTTACCACGACTGTCCTTAACACCACGTCACCGTCACCAACGACTGCAATGGTGTCGTGCCAGACTGTCATGGAGTGACTCAGAACGGCAGCAGGTCATCTTCAGTGACGAGTCCCGCTTTTGTCTTGGTGGAGACGACCAACGAATCCGTGTGTGGAGGCACCGTGGTCAACACCAAGATGAATGGTTTGTTGTCACGCAGCACACGTCCAGAAGGCCTGGTGTCACTCCATCTCCACCCCTACAGCACCATCTGCAGGAACTGTGTGAGGATATTCAAGCTGCATGGGATCACAGGACACCATCAGGAACCTCTACAGCTCCATGCCGAGACGTCTGGTGTGTTGGGTTAGCAAACACGGTGGCCCGACGCCATACTGAGACACTACTTCTGTATGTGTAGCTCAATAAATATTGATCATATCAGTCTAAATTTATCATCATTTATTGATCCTGGTAACGTTTATCTTCCTTCCCAACAGACCTGCAACCCCACACCTCCTTCTGGGAGAAGCTGTTCTACTGATGATGAGGGTATATATATGTATTGTTGGTACTTTACTCTCTCTGTAATTACATTAAATGTAGTTTCACTTGGGCATAAGTACAAACTTCTCAGTTTCAACATTTTGTTATTTATTTAGAACACTTTACACTAGACAAAATAAACCCCTCACTACCCCCACCTTACCAACTGTACCAAGACCTTCAAAGACAGCAGACAATACAAGAAGCATCGCTATCGACAGAAGCCAGTGCTGTCTGCATACAGAGCACTGCAGCATGCTGTTGGATTGTAAACCACAGGGCCGCTGACCTTGACGTTATCCCCCAAACGAAAGCGTCCTGACGCGAGCAGTCGACTCAGAACGGCAAACGCAGGCAAATGAGCCTCGGCTCGGCTTCGCCTGCATGAATAACAGCCTGAACAGAAAACAGATCAACGTTCACAAACACATCTGACATGATAAATGAAGGAGCGGAAACCAGGAAACCAGATGAATTAGTGCAGATGAGGGTTGAACGTTCAAGTGGAAATGGAGAAATGTAAATGTGACCCTAATATAATGATCCTTTCATGCATGAAATTCAATTTGGATGAGTTTTTCCTGTGAAATTGGCAGAAACCACTCGCTATAAACAAAATCACCCACTCCCACTTGGAGACACTTCTGCAGCAGCTGCTTGGATCTCGTCTGCTGGTCCCATATCTTCAACTGGTACCATGATTTTTACGATCTTGACTTGGTTATCCCGTGTGCCTCTCTGCTGTACTGCATTTGGTGTCAGTTACCTGAGGAATTCTATTAAATGAGGATCTGTGGATGTAGAACTTGATGAGTCATTTTAAACTTTTCATTTCCAACCACCTCCACTCCGCCTGTACCTGTTTTACTTCAGTTATATATAATATCTGCACCCAGGAGGAGTCAACCCACAGGAGTGAAACTTGGTGTGTAGGTTTGACATTGTGAGACATGCTAATGATTCAAGTTTCACACTAGACTGCACATGTGATATACATAAGAACTGGTCTTATCTCTGTACCTGACTGACCCAACAGCCACGACTGTGGACATCCAGCGAGCAGTGGTGTCCTCCATGAGTCATCCTGTTGGTGCAGCACCATTGGCAGACGGCTGCACCACGCAGGACTACATGTACACAGACCGTTACCACGACTGTCCTTAACACCACGTCACCATCACCAAAGACTGCAATGGTGTCGTGCCAGACTGTCATGGAGTGACTCAGAACGGCAGCGGGTCATCTTCAGTGACGAGTCCCGCTTTTGTCTTGGTGGAGATGACCAACGAATCCGTGTGTGGAGGCACCGTGGTCAGCGCCAAGATGAACGGTTTGACATCACACGTCCAGAAGGCCTGGTGTCACTCCACCTCCAACCCCTACCGCACCATCTGCAGGAACTGTGTGAGGATATTCAAGCTGCATGGGATGGATTATCACAGGACACCATTAGGAACCTCTACAGCTCCATGCCGAGATGTCTGGCGTGTTGGGTTAGCAAACACGGTGGCCCGACGCCATACTGAGAGACACTACTTCTGTATGTGTAGCTCAATAAATATTGATCATATCAGTCTAAATTTATCATCAGTTATTGATCCTGGTAACCTTCATCTTCCTTCCCAACACACCTGCAACCCCACACCTCCTTCTGGGGCAGCTGTTCTACTGATGATGGGTGTAGTTTAACTGCTTTACAGTCCTGTAATTTAAAGGATCCAGGGACATTTTGGGGACAGTTGTATGTACCTGTGGTTTGGAACTATTTTCTGAAGAGAGGACATGATGGCAGCAACGTTCAGGAATGTTAATTTATTTTTCGCTGTAGAGAAATTTGCATAGGCCTGTTATCGGCATCATGTCCACAACAAAATGCCCATATTAGCTGCACGTCCAGCAACACTTTCTTCACAGAATGTCTGTTTGGATGTTCCAGGATACATGCACTTTTTTGGGAACATTGAGGTTTATTTCAAATTCCGAGATGCCCGAATGAAAGGATTGGGGTGAATTAAACAAAATCATTCAGAGCTGCAGCTGAAAGTCACGTTGGAAGTCATGCCTTTAGATTCTGCTCACACCTCACCATGGATTAAGCATATTTCTCTTTTCCCTCTGTGGCATTAAGCGTCAGATAAATGGGGATTAGTGTTCAGATTTAGACATACGTGCGTTTTAATGGGAGTCATCGGTTAAGCTCTGCTCCTACAGGCTTTCAGCTTATTGTGGGGAATGCTGGACAGAGCGGGGAACTCTCTTATCGTTCTGGATAAAAATTCATGCGAGTCAAACGAAGAGATTGTCTCTGAAAGACCAGTTGAGTGTGAGCGAGAAAAGTGGTGAGAAAGAGCAGATGAAAGAATGGAGGGAGAAAAGGGGTTTTCACGTCTGGAGGGATGTGAGGCACAGAGACTTTAGTTACCTCAACACGCTTTCAGCTTCACTGCCCTCTGCACCCATCTACCCCAAACACCCTCCAAACACAAGACTGTCAGTTCAATCTACAGATACTCGACCACCACCCCTACCTGGGCTTGTTGAGATCCCATTCCAAACCCGTGGGCGTTAATATGGAGTTGGACGACTCTCACAATTGATGTTCCAGGTCATCCCAAAGGTGTCCAGTGGGGTTGAGGAGGTCAGGGCTCTGTGCAGCCACTGGAGTTCCTCCACCCCAAACTCCTCAGTACATGTCTTTCTGGATCTGGCTTGGTGCACAGGGACACAGTCCCCACACTGCTGCTACAGAGCTGGAAGCATAGAACTGTGTAGAATGTCTTTGTGTGCTGTAGCATGTGTGCCATTCATTTTTGGCCCCACGCAAACCCCACTGTCTCCTCTCTGTTCTCACTCAGAACCCCAAACTCTAATCCACAGACATACTGACCCTCACTCCTCTATGTGTCATTTATTCAGCCTTCGTTCCTCCCATAGACTTCCATTCATTTTTCAGTAACTAGCACCAGCTGCGCTATCGCTCTGCGTTTCCTTCAGGAAGTGCTGTTCTCTAGATGAATGTGTAATGGCTAAATGAATAATGTGGTGCGCTGTGACATGCTGAGGAATACAGAGCCACAGAGCGGCTGCTCGGATCGACGTGCTGTGTCAGTGTAAAAATAATGGTTTGGAATTTTTGGAGTGTTAAATGCACAACAAGCATTTTCGCTGTGAACTGCTCATAGAACTGAATCAGGCCTAATG
>CM067488.1:22083256-22119652 GCA_034552555.1 Semaprochilodus insignis
CCCCCCCCCCCCCCCCCACCCCAGTTCATCTTCATATTCAGACAGCAGATTAAGTCTGTGTGAAGAGAGGCAGAGCCAGAGAGAGAAGGAAGGAGGCTGAATGGAGGGAATAAGGGAAAGAGTGAGAGCACAGATTTCCTGTAATGGTTTGACCTTTGCATTCTAATATTTCACTGTGATTACTGAGCAGTACCGTCAGCGTCTCTCCTGCTTGCTCTGTCTCCCTCTTTCTCCTCCTTACGCAGTCCCTTTGTTCACTGGGTGTTTAGGGCTATAAAGACTTTATAACAGGCTAGTATATCTTATTGGTCTGTATTACAGAAATCTCCTACCTTCAGCCTGATGCTGAGATCTGATCAGCTCAAGCTAAGACTCTCACAGGTTCCTGATGTGGAAGTAAATCCTGTCCTGTGTGTGGGATGACGTACTTGTATGTGGCTGTTGGACTGGACGCACGGTTTATGTACAGTGTTGGGATGAATGGCTGAAATATGTGCCCCCCACTTACATCACCAAAACACGCGCATCCTTACAACCATCTAAGACATCTACTACAAGCGCCCTGCAGCAGCCTAGCGACCATCATAGATCCCTTAGCAATCACCCGATATCACCCTAGCAACCACAAGAGATACCACAGCAACAAACCTGCAACACCCCAGCAACCACCGGAGATACCGTAGCAACCACCTGCAGCTCCCTAACGACCACCAGGAATACCATAGCAACCACCCTGCAGCACCCTAGTGACCATCAGAGATACCACAGCAACAACCCTGAAACACTCTTGCAACCATCGGAGATACCATAGCCACCACCCTGCAGCACCCTAGCAACCAGTTAGCACCAATTTAGTGCAATTAACCTGATTAGCTGTGACATGTTCCTCCAGGTGTTTCAGCGTTACACAACCCGATCAGTCTTCTGCTTCTCCTGTCCGACATTAGAATCCTGTTTCTGGTCTGGACTGGTGGATCTCGGATGTGTTATACTGCAGTATATTCCGGTCACTCAGATCGGAGATGTAGAGGTGATTGGAGGTCAGTGGAGATGGAAATGCTGCTGTAGGTCTCTGACTGCATGAAAATCTCTTTGTGCTTTTTCTTTGATTCCCTCCCCGATCCCAGAGTGTCCGCAGGCGCTGATTTTCACTCTGAGGTAATCATACAGTAGCGAACGCTCCATGCCAGTGATTCCTGCTCTGATTTACTCTGGAAGATTGCAGCTGGTTTAGACCAGCAGGACTGTCAGGGTCCAGTTCTGATGGGGTTATTCCAGGGTTTCCTTATTCTTCATTATCATCATCATCATCATCATCTTCCTCTAATTCATCATGTTCTTCTTCATCTTTTTCATCATCCATCATTTCATTCGTCTTTTATCTTCATCATCTTCATTCATCTTCTACTGCTACTCCGTCTGCTTCATCGTTTTCTTAATCGTCTTCATTGTCTTCATTAGCGTCACACCTTCTCCTTCTTCGTATGTACACAGATATTTGTGTATGCTGTCAGATACTGTTCTTACAGAGACAGGAAATCCGAGGCAATTAAAACCGGACCCAACAGGTCGGTCTGGAATCAGCCGAGTTGACTACAGTCAGTGTAGCTGTGACGGTAATGATATCAGTGTTATGGTACTGAACAAAACCTGTCATGACCACATATGAAAGAGTTTGATATTTTAATGTTGTTCACTGATTAAGGTGTTGCGGAGATACGTGGATTTACATAATTACACGTGTAACTGTCCTGTGTATTCCGGTCCTGTATGTATCACTCTGTTTCTCTCGGTGTGTGTGTGCTTATGTAGCGCAGAGGTTTCAGTAGGGATGTATTATAGATGACGGCAGGCAGGAGGAGCAGGCTGAAGCATATGGAGCCATCCTGTTCCTGCAGTATTTAGCAACCCCAGCGTCCACAGGGCTCTCTCTCTCTCTCTCTCTCTCTCTCTCTCTCTCTCTCACTCACTCTCTCCCTCTCTCTCTCTCTGTCATATATATATATATATATTCATATACACACATTCACTCTCTTTCTCTCACTCACACCCTCTCTATAGCTATCTCTCTCAACCATCTCTCTCTCACACTGCAAGAGTGCTATAATCTGTCTCTGTCTCTCGTCCCTTTGTTTCATCACTCAATCTGAAATAGCTCCTCCCCTGCGAGGGGTGCAGCCCTTGTCATTTATTCATCATCCCATGCTCCCGCGAGCCAAAAGAGAGATTTAGAAAGGGCAGAAACAGATGAGTGTAAGTGAGAAAGAGTGGAGCAATCAAGAGACACTGCATGCTAGTGTTACCACACTCAAATGTCCGTGGGGTTCTTTGCTAGCACCACCGGTTTGTGGGTAGTCTGAGAAGTGTGCAAAAGTCCCTTCATTTATTTCATTCTCTGCCTTCAAGTTCTGAGGAGGTATAAACCAATCCAGATAAAACAGGAGCTTCAAACCTGGAGTTCAATCAGGCTCTACCTTACAACCACCTGGAAGACCTGGTAGACCCGTTAACACTGTCCCCATCGGATAAACAGCTCTTAAAGCTTTCATCTCTGAGAGAGAGGAGAACATCCAGCTCCACTCCTGCTTCAGATCTGAGAACATCCACAGATGTCTCTGTCAGTCCTTCTTCCAAGACTCCTCAACACTATGGAGGTCTGAAAGGAGGTGTAGCTGTTCAAGAAGCTCCTCACTGAGAAAACGAGACACACACATCAAACAGAGAAGCTGCTGGTGTTCTCAGAACAATGGACTGACAACCCTAGAGTCCAGAACCTCAACACCACTGAGAGTGTTTGGGGTTATCTGGATGGTGAGAAGAAGCAGGAGATGCGGAACCAGCTTCTAAGACTGAACTTTGGAGGTGAGTCTCTCTGAGGAGCTGAGTCTCCTGAGAAGAATGGAAGCTGGAATGAATGCTGTGTAATCTTAATAGTCGTTTTGACTGGAAAAGAAATAAACCAGTTGCGGCCTCTGACTGTGCCAGACCCCCTTGGGCCCTAATGAGAGTCGCCATAGACAGCCGGAACAGCCGCCAGAGACCATGTCCACCAGGGACAGTGGTAGGAAACCATTAGCCAAGAGAAATGACTGGCGGTGACTGACAGCCTGGAGAGCCAGTGGGAACACAATGAGAGTCGTGAGTGGTGTGAGGGCCACGCCTATGCCACAAACCCTGGCTCCTGGGCCCAGGTGTACATCAGGTGTAATAGAGCGACCTTGTGACCTACGGAAGAGGAGGCAGGCCCTAGGAGGGTCTCGTCCTCACACCCCTTGGGGCTCTTGTCATCTTCCTGCCTCTTCTGCTGGCTGTCCTCAGCATGTAGAGTTCAGGCGCCACGTTCCTGCTGCATCTCATGGCTTTCCTTGGTGCCCAAGGGACGTGACCCTGGCATGATTACATATATCTATATTGCAAAGTTGCAATGTGTGGTCCTGACCAGAACCTGACTAGTGATGAATGGAGCAGAGGGGGGCTGATAAGTTCTGGGATACAGATGATCTGTGACTGAGAGCCTGTTTAGTGGAGTTACACGGCAGTGCTGTATGGATATGTTATCATTCCTTTTCTCTCCTCGTCCTGATTCTGACGTTATGGTGTTGGTCTATTAGTATTGTCATAACTCAGAACTCGGTTGTTAAGTCAGGTTCTCCTTGAATTGCATTGTGTATGAGGATCTGAAACTGCTTTGTGTCACAAGTATGCAAACACAGAGGAAGTCAGGACTGTATGCAGAGCCCTGAAATGAAAATACAGCTGCAGGTGATCACAGGGGCTGGGTTGGCTGGACATGCAAAGATCCAGCTCATTGTGGGATTGTTTTGGGGGTGTTCTCGCCCACATACCTCCTATTATAACCTGAAAAATGTGCAATATGATGAAAAACACACGGGCAGAGTGAAAACACTGCAGGCAGACACTGAAACGTCTTTTCCACCTTTTCTTTCTCTCAACCATCAACCATCCCTTCTAGACGTCTCCTCTCCAATGTCCTGCTGCTAGCAGAGAAACTTTTTATCTATAGAGTATATACACTCTTCGTGCAAAGACTAGCTGCACCCAGAAAGGAATCAACCCACAGGAATGAAACTTGGTGTGTAGGTTTGACATCCTGAGACATGCTAATGATTCTAGTTTCACACTTGACCACACAAGGATGGGCCTTATCGCTGTACCTGACTGACCCAACAGCCACGATTACAGACATCCAGCGAGCAGTGATGTCCTCCATGAGTCATCCTGTTAGTGCAGCACCATTGGCAGGACTACATGCACGCAGACCGTTACGATAACTGTCCTTAACACCACGTCAACATGGAAGATAAAGAATATTTACATCCTTCATTTTGCCAAGCATGTACTTTCAGTGTCGCTCCAAAAGTGTTGTTGCCGTCCCACGTTTGCTGTACTCTGTACTCTGTTTTCACACATGATCAGAATGAGAAAACCGAATGGTAAATCAGAGTAAAGGCTCCTTCATGTTCCACTTCAAACGATGTAACCACATACATCAAAGAGTCCTTTTATGGTGGCATGGACGTTAAGCAATGGCTACATCCACTGAAGGGCAGTCCAGAGTCAATCGTTTCTGATGACCACAAACATGGTGGCAGAGGTCATAATAATGGACCTACCACAAAAGTGATGATAGCTGGTGTTGTGGATGACAGTGTGCTGTGAGGACATTAAATGTTTGTGATGTGGACAGATAATTGTTTACTTATTTTAACAATGGCAGGTAATGATGTTGTGTCTCGCTTGAGCTGCTGGCTACGCTGCCCCCATCCTGCTCTCTTTGATTTGTGAGTTTGGATTTCTAGACCCTAATCTGATCTAAAAAAATAAATCTGAATATGCTGTGTACACAACCACTAATCAGATAACTACTGAAATCTGACAGTGATCTGATTATTGATGTGCATGTAAACACACTCAGTATATATATATACATATATATACAGTTAATCACTACAACATACTGATACAGTGCAAATCAGGATGGTCCATTACTATCATCTGGTTAACCACATGAGATATCACCAACCACCTAGCAACCTAGCATCAGCAACCACCTAGCAACCCCATGGCAACCACCTATCAACTTCATATCAGCGACTCATGATACCATAGAAACCACTTAACACCTTAGCAACCATTTGTGATACCACCTGTCCACACTAAATCAGCCACTCACAATAACATAGCAACTACTTAGCAATGCCTTAGTGACCACTTGATGTACCAAAGCAACCACTGAGCAACACCTTTATGGGGTACCATAACACCTACCTAACAAGACCCTAGCAACAACTTGAGATACCATAGCGACCACCTGTCAACACTATTTCAGCCACTCAGGATTTCATAGCAGCCACTTAACAACGCCTTACTGATCACCTGAGGTACCATAGTAACCACTTAGCAACACCTTATGGGGTACCATAGCACCCACCTAACAACACCCTAGCAATCACTTGGGATACCATAGCAATTCTTCTTATCATTAAACTAAACTAAGTGGCACTATCAATGGGTGATTTATTTAGTTTTCATTTTCTGAAGATTAGAATCAGAATTTAGAGTTTAGAATTATTCCTCTACAGTGAAACTCAATTCTGCACCTTTTAATACACAGTTAATTTAATAATCATACGGAATTTTATTTAATCCAATTACTCATTTAATTTAATCTATTATTTATTTACTGATCATTTACCAAATCTAACACACAGGAGAAAAATGAAACATACGGTTTGTGCTGTGAGTTGTGCTGTGAACTCTAGTTAGCAACAAACACTGTGATATCACAACTACTGGAGTCACTGTTATCACTAAAAACCTCGCGTCACAGCATGTGACAGAATACACCGTGTTTATGGTCGTGCCAGTGTTATGGAGCCGCATACAAGTGAAGTGTAACTGAGGTACATGTATTTGCATGATCGCATGTATCTTCTTAGTGTCCCCTCGTCCCCTCGTCCACTCCTCCCATTAACGTCTGGTTAAGTCCATGTTATGCAAATTACTAAGCATGAATTATCATCTTATAAATGTACAATAGACAGACTTGGGTTCCTGCAGGTTCTAGGTAGAGGGAATTGATCTCTGGAGTTAATTGGAGGTAATGGAGCATTGGAGTTAATGAGTTTGATAGTACGAATCGTCATGTTACTGAAGAGAAGACTTTAAGACACTTCCAGGTGTATAACTCGCCCCCAGTTAGAATGGAAGTAGCTCCTGAAAAGAGGACTAATAGGCGTCTGTCCAGGTATTGCACCGGACAGAGGACTGGGAGTTGAAAACCTGGACTGTCCAGCCTAAAACCGTACATGTGGCCACCCTGACCATAACAAGTAAAACATTGTTAATAACAGATCATGTTCTGTTTGGGGCTGTAATGTCAAATATTCCGGAGTATGTACTGCATTTATTCCCGTTCTTCCCGTTTTCCAGCTTTCTAAAGCAGGTAGAGCTGCTGTATTAGCCTCACTGAGGATCCCCTGTGTTTGCTAACATTAGCAGCTGAAGCTAATCCCAGTTTAGTGAATCCTTTACTCTCCAGATGGAGATGAAGTTCCACCAGAACTATCATACTCTATCATACCAATAAGAGCTCCAGAGTGTAAACTACGACGGGTTGATGATGTTCTGATCCATATGTTTAGAGTTATTACTCTGTAGAGAGCATTACTACATCAGGAGACCAGCTAGGAGGAGCTAACGCTGTTAGCGCTAGTGGCCACAGAAAGAGTGTTTCTGCTCATATTAACACTCGACGGAGAAAAATAAAAGCTGTGTTTGATTCTCCACACGGTTCTGTGTACATGTAGACGCGTGTGTGTGTGCGCACGTGTGTGTGTGCGTGTGCAGAGTAGAGCAATATCAATTCATTTCAGCTAATAAGCTAAACGGCTAGTAAGTTAGCTAATTAGCCTATTTAGATGCTTTAGAGGGGCATAAAATGACTAATAAGACCATTAATCCATTTAGTCGCAGTGAATTTGAATGGTTCTGTCTCTCGAGTAGGTGGGAAATGCGACCGTAAACTCAATTGGTGTGCAGTAAAACGTCTTTATACAGTGAATATTTCTACATTACACTCTGCAGGTACAGGTGTGTCTGTTGTAAATGAACCACACTAAGGTGTGAGGTTATTGATCTGGGAAGACTGTTTCCAGTATCTTGGTTTAATAACTCTCCGGAATGGTATAAAATCCTGCTGTATCAGTGCAGCACTGGCCTTGTTATCCACCAGGATGTAAGACCTTTGCTGCTGTGATGTAACACTGTGATTGTCCTGTAAGTCACTAATACTTCATCACGTGTTGCATGTTCTAAAGTACAGTTTTAGTCACCCATTAGACTTTAAATCCATTTGTATCACAAATTAACAAGTTTAATCACAAACTGAGAGGCTGTTTATAGGTACAGTAGTGACCCAGTACGGGCTGTAGTACAGGCTTAGTGCTGGGGTTAGTTTTTGGGTTGTTAGTTTCAAGTTTCAGGTTTATTTGTCATTTGCACAACATGTCAGGACATGTATACATTGAAATGCTTGTGGTGAGGCTCAGGTTGATACTCTACAGCAGGGCAACATTATATACATACTAACTAAATATAATATTAATAAAGAGATGTAAAGAGATATATTAAATAAATATAAAATACACAAAATATACACAAAACACAGAATATACAAAGACAGGAGGGGTCTGTAGAAATTCTCTGATGTATACATTATTAGACAAGGACAGTCTGAGAGAGAGTGGGTACATATCTTTATATCGTCGTAGTCCAAAGAAAAACATGTATCTCCATTTTTGTTGCTTTTTACTTTTATGCCTCATTTGATCACATGAGTTGCTATTTACACTGTGTGGAAATCTTATGAAGAATGGACCAACAGAAATGGCCCAAAACTGCTTGGAAAAATGTCTGGTTCCATTGACTTCCATGTCTGTTGTTTAAAGTGACTTGTGATATTGTCCATAGCGGTGATATATTAATAATAATAATAATAATAAAGTGTCAGAGTGCAGTGGTATTGATGGTATTGATGGTATTGGTGGTATTGATGGTATTGGTGGTATTGATGGTATTGGTGGTATTGGTGGTATTGATGGTATTGGTGGTATTGGTGTATTGATGGTATTGATGGTATTGATGGTATTGGTGGTATTGATGGTATTGGTGGTATTGGTGTATTGGTGGTATTGATGGTATTGCTGGTATTGATGGTATTGGTGTATTGGTGGTATTGGCGGTATTGATGGTATTGCTGGTATTGATGGTATTGGGGGTATTGATAGTATTGGTGGTAATGGTGGTATTGATGGTATTGGTGGTATTGGTGTATTGGTGGTATTGCTGGTATTGTTGGTATTGGTGGTATTGGTGGTATTGATGGTATTGGTGGTATTGGTGTATTGGTGTTATTGATGGTATTGGTGGTAATGGTGGTATTGATGGTATTGGTGGTATTGGTGTATTGGTGTTATTGATGGTAATGGTGGTATTGATGGTATTGATGGTATTGGTGGTATTGGTGTTATTGATGGTATTGGTGGTAATGGTGGTATTGATGGTATTGCTGGCATTGATGGTATTGGTGGTAATGGTGGTATTGGTGGTATTGGTGTATTGGTGGTATTGGTGTATTGGTGGTATTGATGGTATTGCTGGTATTGATGGTATTGGTGGTATTGGTGTATTGGTGTTATTGATGGTAATGGTGGTATTGATGGTATTGGTGGTATTGCTGGTATTGGTGGTATTGATGGTATTGGTGGTATTGGTGGTATTGATGGTATTGGTGTATTGATGGTATTGGTGGTATTGGTGATATTGATGGTATTGGTGGTATTGATGGTATTGGTGGTATTGATGGTATTGCTGGTATTGGTGGTGTTGGTGGTATTGGTGTATTGGTGGTATTGGTGAAAGGCTCACAGCTTGTCCAGGAACCTGATGGCCTGTGGGTATAAACTGTTAATTAGCCGGTTTGTTCTGGCCTGGATGCTGCGGTACCTCCTGCCTGATGGCAGTAAGGTGAACAGGCCGTGTGCTGGGTGGCTACAGTTCAACCCGATCTTCTGGATTTTCCTCAGGCAGCGGGACTGGTAGATGTCCTGCAAGTCTGGAAGTTTGCTGCCTATGATGGATTCCACTATCCTCACCACTCTCTTCAGGGCCTTGCGGCCGTAGGCAGTGCAGCTGCCATACCAGACAGTGTTAGTGCTTTATCTGTGGCGTTATGTTGGGTAGTTGGGTATTGTGGGTGTGTTTGTGCTGGGGGTTGGTGTAGTCCAGTGCTCTGTATGTGCCTATCCTGCTGTGTGTTCAACAAAGAGTGCATCTAGTAGTAGGATCGTGGCCTCAAACGTCTTTCTCCACAGTATGTAGGTTGGCACAAAGGTGGAATACTCCACTAATATGCCGGAATGTGTTCCATACAGTGACTGAAACAGCACTTTAGAACCTGGAACACGTCTTGAAGTATCCGTGATAATTACACCCTTATTAGTTCTCATTAGCAAACTGGAATTAAGCTAATAATCTAGAGCCGGTAGGATTTAAATGCTGCCAGTTACACACTAATAAGATGTACATTTAGACAATATGTGCAAATTTGGATGATTATTTTGGTAATGCATTAATAAAATAATGGAGATTGTTGACATGCTCTATAATTTGCATAACAGTGTGTTAGTGTTTATCACAGACAATAATGCATTTAAGATCTGCGGTTATGTACTAATACATGTCAGAATGAACAGAACTTAATGCACCGTGAATAATCTACTCTAAAATCTTTCAATTGGACTTTATCAGCAAACAAGCCCCCCAATATCTGTTCCTTAAAAATACAGTGATCTCTTCCTGTCTTATATTAATGTTAGTTTGAATAGTCTCTAACTCTCTCTCTCTTTCTCTCTCTCTCTCTTTCTCTCTCTCTAGCTCTCTCTCTCTCTCTTTCTTTCTTTCTTTCTTTCTCTCTTTCTTTCTTTCTTTCTTTCTTTCTCTCTCTTTTTTCTCTTTCTCTTTCTCTTTCTCTCTCTCTCTCTCTCTCTCTCTTTCTCTCTCTCTCTCTCTCTCTCTCTCTCTCTCTCTCTCTCTCAGGTTAATAGCTGCTATTTGTGGATAAGTGCTGCTTGTTCAATAGAACCTTCCACTGTGGGTTATATGGGGTAGTACAGACACACTTATACACTTATACACTCACTGTATGTCACTTTACTGTTCATGAATGCTTGCACCGTTACACACACACACACACACACACACACACACACACACACACAGATGTGCCGTCAGGACGAGTGGTCACATTCTCGTTATTCTGTATATAATGTAAAATGGTTTGAAAGATTTGGTGTGAGGTGGTTCATATGTTCTTTACAGTGGTGGTGTTGGGAAGCAGGGTTCTCCACGTCTAGAACACCCATATAGACTTTTTATTGACTATCTAGACCACCAGTGAACCTACACGTGTCTTCTGAGTGTTATATAGAATTTTGATGATGGAAAATCTGGAAAACCTGGAAATAATAAGTTTCTTTGGGGGACTATTTTACCTCACAGCGCCCTGCAGCATGTATCCCTCCACCATGAATGGAGTTTAAGGCTGAAATCTTCTCCACACTATCATAAACAGCGTCTCAGACATCAGGCAGCGTATTCGGAACCACCTCATGTAGGAACTTTCTGTGAGGGAGCTTTTAGAAGGGGACGTCTGGTTACCTTCACCACCACTAGGAACAGTTCTGATTTTATCTAGAACCGATCGTTTCGCACTAAACTTCTCTGTTTGCGTCTTTTGCACTTTTAATGAAGGTTTGTACACCAGTGTGAAGGTGTTAGTGTCCATGATTCTGAAGACTGTTCAATTTCAGCATGTCACATTGTAATTTTGATGTTTTGCTCTTTTCTGTTAGTGACCGTATGAGATTGTAGTGTGATGAGATGTTGGTGTTACTCTCATCCAGATGAAACATGGACATTTGAAAGACGTTCCATTTGTTTTGTGTGAAACTTGTAACAGACATAAACATATGTATTGGTGGGGGGTGGGGGGGTGTTATATAAAGTACAGGCTGAATCTTCCCTGCCTACGTGACGAGCGATAATGGTTTACTATAGCTTCACACACCATGGTCGGCACACACACAACCCTCGGGGATCAAATGGTGGTCTGCGGCCACTCTGTGTCTCATTCTGACACTTTTGCCAAGATGCTAATTTGTTATGAATAATCATGAATCATTATGAATAATTATGAGCATGCTAAATGTCAAATGTTTCCTCAGCCGCTTTGCTGGAGTGCTGAGGGGCTGACTGTGGACCACCGCTATTCTGCAGAACTGTACACGAGTGTGTGTATGTGTGTGTGTGTGTGTGTGTGTGTGTGTGTGAGTGAGAGAGAGAGAGAGAGAGAGAAAGAGAGAGAGAGATAATGCATATCGATCCCAAACAGCCCTGCTCATCTCTGATGGGACTTGTGTTTATTTTCAATAATGTCCCTTCAGACTGTGCAATGTTCTGTTTACTGAAGGCCCTGGGATATTTATCAGAAGAAGAGAGAGAGAGGGAGCGAGAGACTAGGGAGCGAGAGAGAGGGAGAGAGGGGGTGGGGGGATAATCAGAATAGCAGAGTAGGTGAGAGATGTGTGAATACCTACTGTGGCCACTTTATTAGAAATACCTACCTTGTACTTCCACTCACTGGCCATTTTATTAGAAACACCTACCTTGTACTTCCACGCAGTGGCCACTTTATTAGAAACACCTACTGTGCACACCCACTAACTGGCCACTTTATTAGAAACACCTACCTAAAGTCAAACCACCATGAGTCAAAACAGCTGATCAGTGGCTCGCCCCCCCCCCCCCCCCGCGCACATGCCTAGACCCCCAGTGGATGACCAGCCTGTATATGATGGTAGTAAGAGGAGAAATAAGAGCCTTTTCCTGTTAGTTCTGTCTTTCTCTCCTCCTCGACCTGAGGAGGATGGGTTCCCCCCTCGAGCCTGGTTCCTCTCCAGGGTTCTTCCTCACTCTAAGGGAGTTTTTCCTCGCCACTGTTGCCTCTGGCTTGCTCACGGCGGGGCATGGACCCGGATTTCCTTTCCTACGTCTGTACATGGACTCTGTGTTTTTCTTTTCCTTAAACTGCTTTTCTGTGAAGCTGCTTTGAGACGTTAGATGTAAAAAGCGCTATACAAATAAATATTGATTGATTGAAAGTACTTTATTATACGGTCCAGTGACTACAGTGTTTCCACACTCTCACAGAGGACCTACCAGTACACAGACCACAGAATACCGGTACTGTACTGGAATACCGGTTCTGACTCCGTTCACCACTGTTTCTTTGCATCATTACAGGAGTGCTGAATCACTAAAGGCTGATATGTATTACTGGTGGAAATTAAAGGGGGGGCAGGAGGTCAGGATAGGTCAGGGGTTAGAGAAGGAGCATCATGCCCTATATTCCTGTCCTGTAAGTCCTGTAAAGACCTCCGCAGAACCTACACAGAACCACCACAACAGTCTAGGGTGCAGTTTAGTGAGATTCCAGTATCAGGCCCCCTCGACACCCCCCCCCATGGTCTGTAGTCTGGGCGGAGAGGATCGATCGGGCTCTAAGCAGAGTCGTTATTCTATAAATAAAATATGAAGATGTGTTCTCTGTCCATTTCACTCTTTCTTTCCTTCTCCCTGCCTTCTCTTTCTCTCACTCTCCTTCTCTCTCTATTCTCTCACCCCTTTTTCCTTCTACTTTTTCTCTCTTCTTCTTTGTCTGTTTCCCTTCTGTACCTCTGTTTACCTCATTTTCTCTTCTCTCTTTCCCCTTTTTTATTTCTCTTATCTCTCTTCTCTCACTGCCCTTCTCTCCCTCCCTATGTGTTCACTTACTCTCCTCTCTCCTCTCTCTCTCTCTCTCTCTCCCTCTCTCACTGTATAAACGATGCCTAAATGATAATTTACTCTTACGATTTGTTTACATGTTTGTTGTTTACCTATTTAGTTTATTTGACCTTGAAATAAACAGTATGATGATCCAGATTTGGCAGCAGTAGGAGTTCATCTCTCAGCTGATGGGGTGTGTGTGTGTGTGTGTGTGTGTAGGGGTGTGTGTGTGGATGTGTGTGTGTGTAGGGGTGTGTGTGTATTTGGGTCAGTTCACTTATCGATTCCAGCAGATCATTTTCTCACAGAATTCTTTGCTCAACTGGCGCATGCAGTCTCGTCTCTGATTGGCTGCTTATCGAACTCCAGCCTGGAGATAAAGGGGTGTGTGTGTGTGTATTTGGGGTGTGTGTGTGTGTATTTGGGGTGTGTGTGTGTGTGTGTGTGTGTGTGTGTGTGTATTTGGTGTGTGTTTATTTGGGGTGTGTGTGTGTGTGTGTGTGTGTGTGTGTGTGTGTTTGTGTGTGTATTTGGGGTGTGTGTGTGTGTGTGTATTTGGTGTGTGTTTATTTGGGGTGTGTGTGTGTGTGTATTTGGTGTGTGTGTATATTTGGGGTGTGTGTGTGTATTTATTTGGTGTGTGTGTGTATATTTGGTGTGTGTTTATTTGGGGTGGGTGGGTGTGTGTGTGTGTGTGTGTATGTATTAGGGATGAAAATGAGTAAGAACTGTGATATCGGCGGTCGATTAAGCAGGTCAGCAGCGCTGTTGAACACACTGCAGGTCATTTCAGTGTTAATACGTTTTCCCCCTCCGATATCAGGGTTTGGGCTCGGACCCTTAGTTCTAGTGAAGGGTGGTGTTAATGCTGCAGCACACAAAGACATTCTACACAGTTCTATACTTCCAGCTCTGTAGCAACAGTTTGGGGAAGAACCCTTTCCTGTTCCAGCAGGACTGTGTCCCTGTGCACAAAGCCAGATCCAGAAAGACATGGACTGAGGAGTTTGGGGTGGAGGAACTCCAGTGGCTGCACAGAGCCCTAACCTCAACCCCACTGAACACCTTTGGGATGAACTCGAACATCGACATCAGTGCCTGACCTCACTAATGCTCTTTTGACTGAACGGAGACGATTTTTCACAGGAAGCGTTCCCAGATGAGTGGAGGCTGTTATAGCTGCAAAGGGGAACCAACTCTGGATCGATGCCCATGGTTTTGGAATGAGATGGCCAAGCAGCTCGTCCACATACTTTTGGCCATATCATGTAAACAGATATACACATATACACATAGTGAATATTGTCTGTCACTGTATTTATTTCTCATCAGCTT
The DNA here is from genome assembly GCA_034552555.1 of Semaprochilodus insignis. Classification (NCBI taxonomy): domain Eukaryota; kingdom Metazoa; phylum Chordata; class Actinopteri; order Characiformes; family Prochilodontidae; genus Semaprochilodus; species Semaprochilodus insignis. The sequence continues at coordinate 22,097,501 of CM067488.1, forward strand.
CATTTTTTCATGTTCTCTGTTCCAGTTTATGGCCCAGCGTGTCCTGAACTTTGGGTTCTATTTTCATTTCAGTGCTACATGGTTGTATTTACACAGCAAGGCAGCAGAATGTATTGGTCACCGACCTCTATTAGTGTTGTATCTCTTGGTGGAAGCACACACACTGGGTCAGTCCCTCAGGTGTTGTAAAGAAAGGTCACCTTTCTTTATCTGACATTTCCCCCCAATGGACAATGTCCACTGGGTCTCTCTCTCTCTCTCTCTCTCTCTCTCACACATTCAGAAGAGGACGACGGTACCCACCAGGCTTTTCATGCCTTATTTAAAGCTGGTCCTCTCTGCAGCATTCATAGAACACATTGTATTATTCACCAGCCTGCAGTCTAATAGCATTCATGTAAATGACTGAAGCTCCTGCAGTATTTAGTCATCAGCTGTTTGTTTATAATTACAGTTTTATGCTGTGAATGTGTCTGAAAGTAGATGTGGTAGGGTGTTTGTGGTGTTTGGAATGGGAAGGGCTGGACTGGGAACTGATTTCAGCTCTGGACTTGTCTAGACCAGCCCACTACAACCACAGTGAGCCATCCCTCCAGCCAACATGGGCCCAGCTTCCAGTAAGTGGGCATGTGTTGTGAAATAGCAATAAACACGCACTTCACATCTCTGTAAAATACATGAGCATCAACACGCCCAAGATGCAGTAGCTCAGCTGAGACTGGGGGTGACTGCTAGTTAGCTAGCTAGTTAATTAGCTTGTGGCTGCTAACGTCCAGCTGGTCTCCTGTAGCCTTAAGGCTGATTTTTGCTGCTGTGTCGAATCAGTGCAGAGTCTACACCAGAGCCTACGCAGGTGGCCTACGCAGGTGTGAGCATTTGTGTGTCTGTGTGTCTGCATCGCTCTGCAATTACACCACCAAAACGCTAGATGGCGATGATGTGCCATTGTGCTTATTTCTTCGGTGTTCCACAAACGATGGCAGCTGAGTAGATTATGTTGGAGTTGGCGCTAACAGCTGTTGAACAACAGGTACTGTTAGTGTCTTCCTTGTTCGTGCAGTCACTGGTCCGTCCAACTGACTTTAAATTTGGCGGCAAAGGTGGGAATGCCAAGGTGGAATGACGTCTCTACCAAGTGGAGCAACCAAAGCTGTTGCGGTCTGCACCGCCGTGACGTATAGTTACATTTCTGGGAATTGTGCATCAGACTATGGCATAGGGTATGTGGCTACATGGTACCTGCGCTGTGTTTACGGTGTAGGGTTGATGCAGCAGCATAAGTCAACCCTTAGTGTCCAAGTACACTGAATTAACTGGTGAATTAACCCTTCCAGGACTTTGGCCCTTCACTCCATCTAAAATCCAGTTAAACTGTATGTTCATCATGCCCCCTTGTTATGCTTCATCCATCTCGCTTTAGCTAGCATAACTATTGCTGCCATAAGTGGCTCATTTTGAATCATCCTCCCAACAATACAAGCAGCAAATCTATATTAAGTCTTCTAATCAACATTCCTTAATCACTTTTCCCAGGTTTGATGGTCGATGGTGGAGATACGATGTGCAGCTAGTTAGTGTAGCTGAGCAGCCGTTGCCCAGAGTCACTGGTTTACAGTGAGGGTCCAGACTCTTGCTGCATTCGACTACTAAGCCCTTTCCTCATATATCTCTAGCTGCTCTGCATGGTTGAACTTTCCCACCTGTTGTCATTAAGCTTGGTTCTGGGTCTGTTTCCGCAGTTGGTCCATGGCCACACTCTGAGTATACATTGAGAATGTCAGTGGATATGTGCACTCCAGTATTCGCCCGGCACATGCCATTTGTCCTGTATGCTCTCCATTCATTTTTCATAGAGCTAGGGCAGAATAACAAGCATGCATTTCTCTCGTTCTCATTCTATCAGTGGCCCACTCACATGGCAGCCCACCAGGGAACTGTCTTGGTCCTATTGATGGCCAGTCCTGCCCTGTGACTGCCCTACTAGAACTGTTATGAATGTTAAACCTCAGCAGCTGGTTGTGCTTCAACCAAACCCCAGTTTCTAAATGTTAAACCAGCACGGTTAAACCAGGAGAGATTAGCTGCAGCTATGGTTAGCATTAGCTGAGCTAGCATGTTAGCAGCTTTACTCACCACAAAACAGGTGCAGTTTCCTGGTGCTCTGCCATCACAGTTGTTCATGCTAAACATGTATAACAGCGAGAAAAAAAGGTTGACTGGTTGGTGTTGGAGTGACAGGAGCCCGAAATCAAACTTGTTCTGCTGTGTTTTAAGCTGCTAGACTAAGCTAACACATGCGTATTGTCTCCTCCAGAATGAAGCTGAATATGTGCTAGTGTCTCCAGTCTATCCTTTTATATTAGAACTTAAACCACCCCTAAAGTTAATATCCCACCAGACCCTGTGGTATGTTGGTTATTACGTACTGGATGCAGGAGTTAAACCTAGCTGTTAGCTGCTAGCTGTTCCACCATGTGATGTACAGCTGTATTATAGAGGGTGAGTTCACAGCATTAGCCTACACAAGGAGCTTCTATCCGCTTGTCAAAGAAGAGAAATCTAGATTTTGATTTGTGTATTTATGATGCATAATGATGGTGACCAGCGGCGTCTGGCTAGAACTGTCCGTGTAAACAGACAAGCGAATCACATCCACATTCACTGCAGGAGCCCCACACGCATATCCCGCAGGTCAGTGCTGCGTTTTTTAGCTTCCATGGGACATGGGAGCAGAAGACCCACCAGAGTACCTGTGTTAACACCACCACACTGGACACAGCGCCTCACCTGGGCTCCTGAGGTTGCTAACTGCACCCCAGAGGACTGGCAACATGTGGCGTTGTCCTATGAGTCACATAGTTGTCAACAAGGCACTGTGCAGGCTGGTGGTGGTTCCATACTGGCGTGGGGTGAGTTCTAATGGCATGGGTTGGGTCTACGGGTCCGCCTAAACGTGTCCTTGAATGGTACCCCCATTGCGTCCAAGTTGTCCAGAATTGGTTCAAGGAGCATTCCGGAGAGTTCTGATGAATGTTGTGGCCTGCATGTTTGCCCAGCATGAGCCCAATCAAAGTATTCCACTATCATGCCTCGTTCAAACTCTGATCATTCCCGTCTCCTAGCGATGAGCATGCTGGCCAGGGTTCAGCGGTCTTAACGGGGCTCACAGAGATCTGCTCTGTTCCTTCTCAGCTTTGGTGAACCTCTGACGGATCAGGTGCGGATTTCTGTGCGGAATAAACTCCACCATCCGAACACAGCTGCTTTCACACTGAACACAGAAAAGCTTCACAGATGCGCTATCAAACACATTGTTTCCCAGTGGGACGTGAGACACAGGTGTGGATTTTGCCTACGTATGGCGCTTCCAGACACGACGACTGCTCTCCTATTGTCTGCGGAAGGAAGATTCCGAGGGAGGCTGAAAACCGGGGAGACTCCGTAGCTGTTTTGGCAAACAGTGCAAGCAGCAGTTCGGCTTCTATGCCTACTATTCACAGCTGGTGACGGGGAGTCGACCTTGTTGTTCACCGTGATCAGCTGGAGGGACATTCTGATGGAGGAAAGAGTTTGAGTTGCCCAAGTGTGCTTGAATACCAATCTTTATGATACGCCAACACTGTTTACCTGCCTCTCTGATACAGCTGCCTCCCCCTGCACCCTAACTCTGCTTATGGGATACTGAATAAAAACCAAAAACCAGAAATAAGGAATACTGTTCACAGAGCGTAGAAGTGAGGCTAAAATTGGCTTCTCATTCAAATTCCCATTCCCCCTTAAACCGCTGCAATATTTAAGGTGGAATGGAAATTTGTAAAAGAAGCCAGTTTTAGGCTTGTGTAAAAGAGAACAGAAGATAAGACTGGTCTGGATTTAAATCTGGCCCACAACAGTAAAACACCCACCCACACACACACATACTCTAGTGAACCCACACTAGGGGGCAGTGAGCACCCTTGCCTGAAGTGGTGGGCAGCCTTATCCACAATGCCCGGGAGCAGTTGGGGTTGAGGTGTCTTGTTCAAGGGCACTAGTAGTCTCCTATTGGCTCAGGGGAATAAAGCTGTGCCATTCCGTGTACAGTCGTATGTGAGCATTTAGGTGCCCCGATCCAATGACATGGCTTGTTGATGTTGAGGTGAGACACGGGAGGCAAATGCATCGCTTTATCATTCTCTGGTCAGTTTTGAGGTTTTGGGCGTTTTGCTCCTAAGTTTACAGAGAGTTAGCGCTCGAATGCAGCAGCTGTGACTGCTGCTCTCTCTCTCTCTCTCTCTCTCTCTCTCTCTCTCTCCTGCACATATTATCAGTGTTAACAGATGCTAATAATCAGGAAAGAGAAAGGGGGATTTCAACCTGAGCCTGAATCCTCACTGACTGGTGTTGATTTGTGACATCGTGATTTGCTCAGGTGCATCATGTGGCATGCTCTGACACTTCTTGGTGTGTCTTTGTGTGGGAGCTTTATAATCTCAGCATGCTGAAAGAAGAGCGTCTAACACCTTCGGGAAGACCACAGCAGCTGTCACTCATGAGGAAATGGAGGAAAACAGACTAATGAAGCAGATGATGAAATGCCTTTACCTGCTGCATTGATGTGCAGTCTGGCATGGTGATGTGTAGCTAGCACGCAGGAGGCATGGATGAGGACATCAACACAAACGGTAGCTGCTGTTCATGTGTGTATTATTACAGATGTTGGATACTGTAGTTGTAGGATGAAGCATGGTTTCCGTACATGGTGGTTTTATAACACAGATCTTTAAAGGCACCAGACTCTCCAGCTGTATTTGTATCTAAATCTGGAAAGTTCTATGGAGGGGACAGATCGTATATCACCCGTAGTCTGAGTTCTAGAACAGTCTAGAACAGCCTAAAACCATGCTGAGAATGGGTGTTTATGGCTGTTGACCGTGTTTTCTGATTAATGAAGTGATCATAAAGAGAGATCCAGAATTCCCCCCTCTGTAAAAACCTTGAATTCTAATGTGTCAGCAGAATGAAACAGGAATTCTGACCCTGACTTTCTCCACTGTTCAGACTTCTGTTCTTGAAATGTATGCAAATTGTCACGCTTCCGGGTCTTCACACCTCCTGTGCTTCCCGAGACTCAACTTCCCAGAGGGCAGTATTTTCCAATCTGGTTTCGATCTTCTTTGTCCCTGACTACCCCTTTTGCTATTCCCTTACTGGCTTTGTCTGCTGTTACTCTCTGGCTTTCGACCTCCGTTTTCGGTCATCGATTCTTCCTCTCGCCTAGCCCTTCTAACTTGGTTACCCTCGCTGCTTGTTTATCCTGGTTCTGACCTTTGCCTGTCCCTGACTTCGTATTTTGCCTTGCCCTTCATGTTGATTCGTGTGTTGCTGCTTTGTTGGACTGCTCGATTGTGTAATAAAACCAAATCGAGTTTTAGCTCTGCTCATGTCGTTCCGAGTTCTTTGTTTCGGACACAAATTTGTACATATTTAATTAGATAATGTCTCATTTACATATTCAAACATATATAATTACAACTAACTTGTAATACAGAACCTGTCAGTGTAAGTAATCAACTGGGGAGGATTCATGGTGATCTCTTGTTACCGTACCCTGAGCTGCAGTGACTTGCCTTAATGCTTCAACACTGTTTACTGTGCATTTTCTGGATTAAGCAAAATAAGAAAAACATAACATATGGCCCATTTTGTGTTTTATTATTGTTCTGATATTTTCAACTCTTTAAAAGCAAATTCTAAAACCTGAAAAATGCCATATTTAAGCTGGTTGACTGTAGAGGACATGCTGACATGTTTTCTCTTAGAAATTCAACAAGGCGTCTAAGAACTTTCCGTAGCAGTGGGATGTAAGGCAGCTGATCTTATAGAATATGGAAAGCCAGGCTTTATTGACAGCGCTTGATGGTGTGGGTCCTCATCTTGCCAGCGGTAGCATCGGAACAGGTCATAAACGGTCATACAGAACCTTTAAAATGGTAAAATACACAGAAAAGATTGGGAGTTTTGAGGTGGGCGGAGGCCTTCAGTGTGCTCTTGGCCCTGACGTTGGCTTTGCCATCCCCAGACGAGCCCAAGGAGAAAGCAAAACGAAAATAACAGCACAAACACTTTCAGCAATTACCTGTCAAACCTGGAGTGTGGAAGCTCCGCCGCTGGTTAGCTGAGCGTTAGTCATCAGGGCAAACATTCACACAGTGGCTGTTATTACTTTCCCGTTTCTGCCTCTCGTCGTGATGACCATTTCAGGAAGCTGCCCGTCTTTCTGTCTGGCTGTGTGCTCCTGCATTCTCTTCCTCTGCAGCCGTTTAAGCCGTAGGATCAGTAATGAGATGAAAGCCCCCGATGAGATTAGTGGGATGTTTTCTATTTGATTACTTGCTGTGATTTCCACTCCTGGCGGGAAGAGTCCCTTTCAATTCCACCACACGACCACATGACGCTACACGTTTCACATTGTGGCCACTAAAAAGAAGTTATTTTCCCCCTGTAACAAACCAGTTATACCAGTTCAGCTCTTTATCAACTTAGGCCGGTTTAATCTGTCAGTTAGCAACCTCAGGAGCCCAGGTGAGGCGCTGTGTCCGGTGTGGAGGTGTTAACAGAGGGACTCTGGTGGGTCTTCTGCTCCCATGTCCCATGGAAGCTAAAGAACACTGCACTGACCTGCGGGATATGCGTGTGGGGCCTCCTCTATGATGCATGCCCGGTACACACGTGACACTGTGAATCAAAGAATGTTAAATGCCCAAATGTCATGTCTCATACGTCTGGCACTTACTGTCATGCCTCGTTCATAATAGTTTATCATTCATAATTGGTTTGCAATCTTCACAAATTCACAGATGAAGATTGATTCCCTTTCTCACTGTTCATTTCAAGCCTCGTAGCATCTGATGGGGCTTTCTGTGGTCTCGATATGGCTTCAATGTAACATAGCAAAAAACTGATTGTCCCTTTGGGATGTGCTGAGAAATTGAACAGTGCTCTGAGTCACCAAGTGCCATCATGTTTCCATGACGAATGTTAGTGTGTACCATCATCAATTCCAGGATCAATTCCAGGATGATTGGGTGGTGAAACCTGATGTACCTGGTGTGGAGTGGCTCCTTAGCTGGAGTCAGTGTGGTAGATCATGGAGCTAGGCTGTGCAGGATGGTAGATCTTCAGGAGTTGGTGACGGCTGGTGCAGTGTGACCGCAGCTTAACGTTACGTTTGGTTTCCTCTGAAACGTGATTACAGCGTCTCTCTCAAATTAGGTGTTATTCATGTGCAGGTTGGCCTCCGCTCCCCTGCCGAGCCCCACAGGCCCGGGACTGGCATGAAATCCAGTTTTTCTCCCAATGTTGCCAACTGCTTTAAGTGGGTCTCTAGTTTGTTGTGTGACAGCATCATCGGTGTGTGAAGGTTGAGGGCTCATGCACACGCTACGTCACCCAGCAGCTCAAAACGCTTGAAGGGGATCATGAACTGTCTGATTCCATCTGTGTTACACAGGAAAAGCCCACACTGACCTCGCAGCAGAGTTCCTACACTGTTTTAAAGGCCAAATTCCAAAACATGAAGATTTCCATTATTTCAGCACCATATTTCACAGCTGCAATACAGGCAGAGTGTAAGCAGTGGGATGATGGGAGGAGGTTCCAATTAGAACCATAATAGAGCCATAATAAATCATGCTCCTGTTACTCTCCATACTTAAGTACATTTGAAGGGAAATACTTTAGTACTGTTACTCCAGTGGAGGTCTAAAGGGAGGAACTGACACTGACGCTGGAGGAGTAGTTTACCCTGGGGATCTCTACTTTAACTCCATCACTGGTGCAGAGGGAAAATTCATGGAAGCTAGTCACCTTCTTTGACCTCTTCCATGAACAAGGAGCACTGGATAGTGCTATCAACACTCAGTCCCACGGTTTGACGGTTCAGCAGTCATTAAAGCCCTAGTGGCCCTGTAGAGCCCTGTTCTTATTGATTTGTCCAGCCGCACAATGAGAACATGCTCAGATGTGGTCTTATGGGTTCTCTGAGTGGTGTTTCAGTGGTGCATCTCGACTGTATTATATTAGATTGCTATAAAAGATGGCCGTGAAATGGTAAGCAGAGGTTTGACCCTCTCAGTCCTACAGTTTAAACGTCCTGCTGTCATGTAAGCCTCAGGAACCCCGATGAGCAGAAGACTTTAGTGGGACAGTGGCTAGTTTGATCACATGCTGTCAAAGTCCATTGAGAGGGAAGATGATAGCTCTGCTCTCATTGTTCCCAGCAGATATGATTCCCAAGGCATAGATGACTGATGGCACCACTAAGTCTAATGTAGGACGAGCACTGGGTACTGCACTCAGCTTGGCACAAAGATGACCATGAAACAGCAGCAGGCGGATCATTTTGAACTCGTGGTCCACAGTAAATGATCTGAACACTTTCAGAGGCTTTTGCAAAACCAGGCTTTGATTAGAGTCTGTCTGTGGATCTTACAAAACTTTGTGAAGGGTTAGTTCAGAAGACTGTTGTTAGATAATCAAGCCTTTATGATAACCGAGTCCAATTTGTAGAATGTCAGAGCTTATGGCAGACTCAGAGATAATTAATAGTGATTGTGTGTAATTACTGTGTGTACGTGTGTGTGTGTGTGTGTGTGTGTGTGTGTGTGTGTGTGTATGTGTGTGTGGGAATATGCACAGCACTCCACAAGTAATTGAAGTTTATGTGAAGTCCAGAATATCTGCTTCACTTTGAGGATATTTGCTTCTCTCCTGGCTGAAATTCCTACTTGTTATGATGGATAGTGTTCTCTGTTAGCAATAGTAAATGAGCAGTTAGCTCTTCAGTTGTGTATCTGACCAGCTGCATTAGTAATTAGTTGGGTGGCCACACATCCGGTTTTAGGCCGGACAATCCCTTTTTCCAACTCCCAGTTTTCCGTCTGGCGCAGTGCCTGGACGAATGCCTTTTAGTCCTCTTTTCGGGATGAATTATTTAAAATCTCCACTTGCCAACAATATTATGTGTGCCATTGGCTCACGTCCGTGTCAAAAGACATGCCTCGTTGGTTTAACAGTGTATGCAATCAGTACTCTGGAGAGGCGGGGCGTGGGAATGAGGTGTGATTGGGTGACTGGGAACGTGTGAGGGTGATGTCATCGGGTAGTGCACTCTGGGAGATGGAGTTCGGGAGATCGGCGGTATCAGGGAAACCCGGAGGCGTGACAATCGACAGGTAAATTTCACCTTTGCAGAGTAAAACAGAAAAAGCCCACCCCCCTGCAGGAATTAGCAAGAACTGCAAATACTCTAATTGGAGTGACCCTCACCTTACATGTAGAAGAATCTTTACTGCTCATATCCAGCCAAAGGCCTTGCAGCAGAACCAGAAAGATTCAGCTAAAGCAAAACCTGACAGCCGAGATCAGTGACCCAAAGTGGTCCATAGTGAGGGGAAGACTGAAGCTGAAGAGCCTCTGAAAAGCCTGAGACTGCCTCATAGGACTGGCAGAGCATTACTGTAGACGATGTAGAGTGATATCTATGTGTCCAAGTGCTGCACCAATTTCATTTAACCCTCTCCACCCAGTTACAGACCACAGCTACACGGTTCACCCAGTCTGGAGGTAAATACCCTGAAATTAAAGCTGACGTTCTGCCCCCTAACCTCACAGTCACTGCTTCATTCCCAACCCCTGACCTCAGGCGTTCCCCGACGCCCTCTCACAGCGAGATCTGCAGTCAGACGGGAGGAAGGCCTTTCCTGCCATTCTCACTTACCCTGTAACCGAACCGACAAACTCCAGAAACAGCTACCAGTCTGTTCTGCTCTGGGTCGAAGGCCTTTTGTGTGTCCATGTGAGAGAGACAGAGACAGAGAGAGGGAGGGAGAGAAACGAACAGACGGCTGGAGAGAGGCGTAATATCTTACGGGAGCTCAAAAGATAATTGCGCCTACACTAAATGGGGGGAAAAATGATTTAATAAGACTAAATAGTTTCTTGGAAGCGATTATTCCCAGACACAACGCACGTTAGTGGAGCATGATGACCCAACGGGGGAAAGTGAGATGCACGGAAATGGAAATTTTACAGGCTGTAATTGCGCCTACATGGAGCAATCACTGGTTCAAATTGTTCCTACCTTAGGTTCTCCTGTTCATACTTCGTTCGCCTTAATAGGCTCCGGAGTGATACTGTACCAGCACGGAAATAGGGAAAAGCCTTAATCTTCCGGTTGCACAGCTGTGAAAACACTTCGTGAACAAACCAGTCATGTCTTGGTTTCACATCATGATGTGGACCCACCCATCCATTGTCAGCCAGACATGGCCACACGTGACACTACCTCCACCATGCTTCACAGATGATCTGATATGCTTTGGCTCATGAACAGCTCCCTCTCTTTTCCCTGCTCTTCTCTTCCCATCATTCTAGGATGAGTTGATCTGTGCCTCTTATGACGAACTCTAATCTGGTGTTTTCGTTTTGAAGGTTGCTAATGCTTTATATCTTGTTGTGAACGGTCTGTGTTGTGAAGAGGTTCTTCTTCACCAGGCAAAGAATTTCTCTGCCATCCAACGCCACTGTTTTCCACTGTGTTCTGGGAATTGTTGGTGTTCCTGAGTTCACCAGTGCCCTCTTTCTTTTTAGGAATATACTAAATAGTTGGTTTGGCCATGCCTAATGTTCCTGGGATCTCTCTGATGGGTTTATTTAGTTTTTTCCAGTTTAGCGGTTGTTAGCTTTGCTCGATTGTGACTTCATATTGAGAGGAAACAGAAACACATTCCAAATGCAAATTGCACACCTGAAATCAGCTCTAGACGAGTAAAGCAATGAGGGAGTAGATCACACCTGGCCATTGTCAGATTGCTTTAGAGCCCCTAAAGAGTAATGGGGGAGGGGACTGTGTGTATTATATAGCATGTTATAGCAGCAGCACCATTCGACCCGTCTGGAGGTAAATACACAGCTGGACGGCTGTAGAATGAGCTGATAGTCATTATGTAAAGCTGGAGTAGGTGAGTCTGTACACACCAGGAAGTGGAAGCTAGATTCTGAAAAAATCCACCAAAAAAAATCCCACCGCCCCCCTTCTGTAGCCACTCCCCCAAAACACATAACCACACACTGCCTGACTAGTCCTGCAGAGAGTGTTGGGGAGAGATGTACAGTGTGGTGTGGAAGCTGAAGAATGTTTCTCAGAACTCCAGATAAACTCATCAGCTCTTTTTAAAGCATCCCGTTCGGACTCAGTACAGACTAACAGGAGATACACACTGTACCATGGGCTACGTCATCCAGAACCTCAGAGGCCCCGGTCTGAACCAGGCTCGGCTTCATCTCCAAAGTCACCACAGAACACAGCAGAACCACAGGAGCGCTTGCTACTGGACCCCCTCACTAGAACCTAAACCCACCCACATAAAAGTCCTTGTAGAAGTGAAGCTGGTAAAGTTGCTAGAACCTAAACACACCCCGCCCCCGTATTCAGGCTCTACAACATAAAAGTCCTTGTAGAAGTGAAGCTGATTCAGTCGGGCAGGTCCTGAGGTAGACAGACAGGCAGGGATGCCGTCCAATCTGATTGAAATGATTGGATGGGGTTTATAGTTCTGTGACTCCACAGAGGAGCTTTTTATTCTCTTTTATTGTCAGCACATTTGATTTATTGATCACTGTCGGGATATAAAGACATACAAACCAAGTGTGTCTAAGACACTCTGTCATCTACTCCATCTGTAATTTCAACTCTGATAGAAGAGTTTTAGGCTGGTCAGATACATCCAGCCTTCCCCCCCTACATACCTAAAGCACCTGAACTGGCTAAACTCCATTACCGCGTTAACACATCCGATTGAGCTGATGGAGCTTCAGGAGAGTCTGAATGTTGGAATCAGGTGGATCTGATTACAGCTGCAATAAAACTCTGCAGGAGAATCAGCAGGATCTCAACTCGCTAACGCACTACTGCTGAACACAATCAGATGTTTTTGCTAACCTCTTGCTGCAGGCGGCCGACAGATTGGAAATCAACATGTTTATTCCTGATTAAAATAATCAAATCAAACTATTTTGGTCCCATAACTCTGTTATCAAATGAACGACCTGGCTTTGATTAGTTTTTGCACACTGCGTCATTCCATATGTGTTATTAATTCATTCCTTCATCTTCTAAGCCGCTTATCCTTCTGGATCACCGGCAGGGCTAGAGCCTGTTGCAGAGCCTGTTCCAGAGCTTATAGGGCGGAAGGCAAGAAAGACACTGGATGGGCTGCCAGTCCATCACAAGGCAGACACACACTCACACCTGACTGCATGTGTTTGGGCTGTGGGATGAGCACCCGGAGGGGGAAACACAGACACCGCGAGAACCCCGGACACCCCAGCCGGGAATCACACCCAGACCCTTCAGACCCAGATCTGTGCCTGGTTAAAGTTGATGAGTGTGTTGAATGTGCACGCTCATTAACGTGTGTGAGCCAATCAGCTGCGTCGGCTGGTAGAGTGGACCTAAGTAGCTGTATTTGTCAGAAGGTCTGTATGTGTGTTTATTATTTCACAGTTTGAATGTTTTCAGTTTTATTCTACAAACAGTACAAATAAACAGCTACCCCGCTAAGAGTGACCAAACTTTTGACCGCTACTGTATCTACAGAACCGAGGAGTTACTAGCATGTTTGGGGGTCACTGATTGGTTGATTGAGACTCGTTTCTGGAACATTTTCGAATTTCAAGTCCCTTATCCCCCAAGCCTGTTCCCACTGGGTCTTTTTGAGATTAACTGTCCATTACAGCGGCCAAGCTTCAGACAGCAGCCCAGAATAGGGGGCAGAAGGAAGGAGGGGGGGATGGGAGGAAGGGATAGAGGAGGATGGGGTGCTATCTCATGCCTTTATCATTCCATCCACCCACTCCATTTTCACTCAGGTGGAGCGTGAGGTGATGGCCTGGGTTTTTTTTTTTTTTACCCTGCCAGGGCATGTGGACAAATATGTGTATATTATACAAACACTATATGGCCAAAAGTACGTGGACAACTGGCAATCACCTCTTTATGAGGGTGCTGAACATCCCATTCCCAATCCATGGGCAGTAGTATGAAGTTTCCCCACTTTGGAAGCTAAAACAGCCTTCAGTCTTCTGGGAAGACCTTCCGCAAGGTTTTGGAGTGTGTCTGTGGGAATTTGGGTCCGTTCAGTCAGAGGAGCATTTGTGAGGTTAGGCACTGACGTTGATTGGGAGGTCCTGGATTGCAGCCAGTGTTCTCGCGGAGTGCAGGCCACTCGAGTTCCTCCACCTTAAACTCCTCAGTCCATGTGTTTCTGGACTGGTCTGGCTTTGTGCACAGGGACACAGTCCTACTGGAACAGGAAAGGGTTCCTCCCCAAACCGCTGCTACAGAGCTGGAAGTATAGAACTGTGTAGAATGTCTCTGTGTGCTGCAGCATTAACACCACCCTTCACTGGAACTAAGGGTCCGAGCCCAAACCCTGAAACCCCGCAGACCATTATCCCCCCCTCCACCAAACTATACTGTGGGCACTCTGCATTCCGGTAGGGAGCGTTCTCCTGGATTCATCCACCAAACCCAGATTCCTCCATCAGACTGCCAGATAGTGAAGCGTGATCCATCAGTCCAGAGAACACAGTTCCACTGCTCCAGAGTCCAGTGGTGGAGCTTTACACCACTCCAGTTGACACTCGACATTGAGCATAGTGATCTTAGGCTCGTGTGCAGCTGCTCAGCCATGGAGACCCAGTTCATAAGGCTCCTGATGTTCAGATCTTGTGCTGATTATTAGTGAATGATTCCTCGGAGGACAGACCATTTCTATGCACTTGAGGCGTTGCTGCTCTTGGACACTTCCATATAGCACTTACAGTTGATACAGCACATCTAACGGGGTAGGTAATGCTATCCATGACGTATTCCTGGTACACACGTGACTATCACCTACTATCCTGCCTCATTCAAACTATTCTTAAATGATAATTCCCATCTTTCGACGATGAGCACGCTGGCCAGTGTTCAACCTCACTCGCAGGATAACACCTTGGGGGGAGGGCTATACAGATGTGGACGCTCCCAAGTCACCCCTCCCCTGAGATAACACCCCTTCATGACCAGTCTACTGATATCACAGACTTCTGACATGAAGCCAAAGCTCGTTTGAGAAATGGCTCTGGAGATTGTGCTCCTGGAATTGTTTGATCTATTCGCGTTCCCAGATGCAAGGTGGACGTTGTTGGGTGTGGTGCAGAGATTTCAGCCCTCATTAGGTGGGCACTGCTCATCCTGTCTGACCTCTCTGAGCTGCAACACGCCCATAAAAAGATGGTGAATATATGCAGAGGTAATTCTATGCAGCCCCTAACTGTGGTAGCTTAAGCTTTCTTCTCATGTCTGTAGCGGATGGAAACAAGTTTTTGTAAAGTTTGGAAGTGCGGAAGTGCGGATAACCTTTGTGAAATGTTTGAATGGAAGCCCGGCTACAGTCTTCCACACACAGAGCTGCAGAATAGGACTAGCTCACTGTTTTCTTCTTGTGTTGGCAATTGGATTCTTGTTTTTCTGTGTGTGTGTGTGTGTGTGTGTGTGTGTGTGTGTAGGTTAGGTGTCACTCACGCTGTGCAGAGTCTCTGATGTTCTCCCTCTCTTATCTTCCAGTAGACAGTGGAACTGGACTAGTATTTCTGAGTCTTATCTCTGTGCGCACACATTCACACTGGTGTGTTTACTCTTACGCACCCCTCTGTGTGTGTGTGCGTGTGTGTGTGTGATTGCAGGTATTTGATGTGAGCTTTAGTCTGCTTTAGATGTTGTGGTCTAGCTAAACGTAATTGTATTATCTGTGCCTCATTCTCGGCTCCAGTGTGGCTGCTCTATATGTTTGTGTTGTAAACTGCAGAAGGCCAATTTGCATCTGATTCACAGTAATAGCTGGTGCTGACCACCATTACTGAGATGGACGACTGAGAGAGAGAGAGAGAGAGAGAGAGAGAGAGAGGTTAACTCTCAGTGGAACATCACAGTGTAATTTAATTTCTGACCCTTTGGGTAAATGGATCATTAATATGAAACTGGCTCAAAGTCACGTTTGGGACTTTTAACGGACTTTAAGCTAAAATCAATTAACCTTGAGCGACCGTATACCTTACTTACATTACCAGTACAAGACATAGAAGGTTCTCCTTATTTTGAGCTCAGTGCTTTACTATAGAATAACAGTGAAGACATCAAACTACACTCAGCATTGAAAGAATAGCTGCACCCAGAAGCAATCAGCTGACAGGAATGAAACTTGATGGGTAGTTACGTAAGTAAGGATGGGCCTTATCGCTGTACCTGAATGACTCTTCTGACTCGTGCTGTTGTGTTGGTAACATCCTTTGCTAGGGAAGTATGCTTTCAAAGAGTTCAAAAGCAATTCCAGCAGTTGGAGGAGTTGGAGAGGGCTTGCGTCTTAGGGCTCCAGGAAGCGGGATGGTCCTATTAATGTGTTGCCTGCCGTAGTGCTTGTGCATAGTGAAGGATCTAGGAGACCTACACGAACAACAGAGAAAGAGAACCGGCAGATTGTCTGACATGTACAGACTGACCCAGCAGCCACGATTGCAGACATCCAGCGAGCAGTGATGTCCTCCATGAGTCATCCTGTTAGTGCAGCACCATCGGCAGACGGCTGCACCACGCAGGACTACATGCATACAGACCGTTACGACGACTGTCCTTACCACGTCACCGTCACCAAAGACTGCAATGGTGTCGTGCCAGACTGTCATGGTGGGACTCAGAATGGCAGCGGGTCATCTTCAGTGACGAGTCCCGCTTTTGTCTTGGTGGAGACAACCAACGAATCCGCGTGTGGAGGCACCGTGGTCAGCACCAAGATGAACGGTTTGTTGTCACACGTCACACGTCCAGAAGGCCTGGTGTCACTCCACCTCCACCCCTACCGCACCATCTGCAGGAACTGTGTGAGGATATTCAAGCTGCATGGGATGGATTATCACAGGACACCATTAGGAACCTCTACAGCTCCATGCCGAGACGTCTGGCATGTTGGTTTAGCAAACACGGCGGCCCGACGCCATACTGAGAGACACTACTTCTGTATGTGTAGCTCAATAAATATTGATCATATCAGTCTATTTATTTATCATCAGTTATTGATCCTGGTAACCTTTATCTTCCTTCCCAACACACCTGCAATCCCACACCTCCTTCTGGGAGCAGATATTACTTTGGTGATGAGTGTATAAAATAGCCCTTATGGAAATACAGTCCACCTTAAAACCCTTCAGAATGGAGCTTTACAGGAGGATAGAACAGCTTTCTTAACCTGCAGTGGAGGCTGATAGAACAAAGTTTATTTCTAAGCAGGTTTGGAGCAATTCAATTGGTCTGTCCATCATGAATATTCACTAAACTGAAAGGAGTTTTGGTGATGACTCCTTCAGTACTGACTGTTTTGGTGATGACTCAGTACTGACTGTTTTGGTGATGACTCAGTACTGACTGTTTTGGTGATGACTGTTTCAGTACTGACTGTTGTGGTGATGACTCAGTATTGACTGTTTTGGTGATGACTGTTTCAGTACTGACTGTTTTGGTGATGACTGTTTCAGTACTGACTGTTTTGGTGATGACTCAGTACTGACTGTTTTGGTGATGACTCAGTACTGACTGTTTTGGTGATGACTGTTTCAGTACTGACTGTTGTGGTGATGACTCAGTATTGACTGTTTTGGTGATGACTGTTTCAGTACTGACTGTTTTGGTGATGACTCAGTACTGACTGTTTTGGTGATGACTGTTTCAGTACTGACTGTTTTGGTGATGACTCAGTACTGACTGTTTTGGTGATGACTGTTTTGATGATGACTGTTTCAGTACTGACTGTTTCGGTGATGACTGTTTCAGTACTGACTGTTTCAGTGATGACTGTTTCAGTACTGACGGTTTCTGTGATGACTGATTCAGTACTGACTGTTTCGATGATGACTGTTTCAGTACTGACTGTTTCGATGATGACTGTTTCAGTACTGACTGTTTCGGTGATGACTCAGTACTGACTGTTTAGGTGATGACTCAGTACTGACTGTTTTGGTGATGACTTTCAGTACTGACTGTTTTGGTGATGACTCAGTACTGACTGTTTTGGTGATAACTGATTCAGTACTGACTGTTTCGGTGATGACTGTTTCAGTACTGACTGGTTCGGTGATGACTCAGTACTGACTGGTTCGGTGATGACTTTCAGTACTGACTGGTTCGGTGATGACTCAGTACTGACTGGTTCGGTGATCACTGATTCAGTACTGACTGGTTCAGTGATGACTCAGTACTGACTGTTTTGGTGATGACTGATTCAGTACTGACTGTTTCGGTGATGACTGTTTCAGTACTGACTGGTTCGGTGATGACTGATTCAGTACTCACTGGTTCAGTGATGACTCAGTACTGACTGTTTCGAGGGTTGACTGATTCAGTACTCACTGGTTCAGTGATGACTGATTCAGTACTGACTGGTTTATTTTCATTAGAACACAAAGTTTACTGAACTGCTTAAAACCTGTTTTGGTAGTGACGGTTCTTAACGTTACATCAGGCTGCCAGATTTTTAGTTGATGATTAATTGCCAGATTAATTATTGCCATTAGCTGTGTTTACATAATTATTTGTACTGGTGTACAGTTACACAGAATTATGTTGTCACGTCTCCCGGGTCCCCCTCTGCTCATGCTTCCCCTCTGCACTGCAACTCCCAGGATTCACTGGTGTATGATGTTACAGACACATGTCCCACAGCCACCGATCAGGGAGCAGTCTCCAGACCACTCTCTCCAGAATACTAATGACTCTCACCTGTTCCCAGTCCCCGTCTGGGTATATATACCAGTTTGTTTCAGTCAGTTCTTTGAGGGATGTTGCCAAAACGTTCAGAATGTCTTGTTTGTGGGTGAGCAGTGGTTCATATTAAAGTACTCCATGTTTTTGATATAGCTGGCAATAACCGTGACCTCGAAGGGTTAAAGAATCTTGGAGCTTTGACTATACAGCAGCTTGTCCGTTGTGTCTGTATGTAGCGAAGGATTTGCCGTTCCGCTGTTCCTAATACGGCTGATGGGAAAAGTCTTTTTTCTGTAATTACAGCTGATCTTGGTTATGCACATGAGGTCCCTTTATCTCAATTACACTAACAAGGGTCATTAAAACTTTTGAATTGGACTGAACTAACTCTGGAGCTGTGGGGACACGTCTGTTCAGGCATTCACCGGTCACTTTATTAGAAACCCCTTCCTCATAGCATTGCAATAGCATGCCAGGTGGATGCTCAGGTGTTGCTAGGCCATTGCTATGGTGTTCTAGGTGGATGTTGAGGTGTAGCTAGGCCATTGCTATGGTGACTCAGCTGGATGCTAAGGTGTTACTAGACCATTGCTATGGTGTCCCTGGTGGTTGCTAAGGTGTTGCTAGGCCATTGCTATGGTGTTCTGGGTGTATGCTAAGGAGTTGCTAGGCCACTGCTAAAGTGTTCCGGGTGTATGCTAAGGAGTTGCTGGGCCATTGCTAAGGTGTTCCAGGTGTATGCTAAGGAGTTGCTAGGCCATTGCTATGGTGTTCTAGGTGGATGCTGAGGTGTAGCTAGGCCATTGCTATGGTGTCCCTGGTGATTGCTAAGGTGTAGCTAGGCCATTGCTATAGTGTTCCGGGTGTATGCTAAGGAGTTGCTAGGCCATTGCTATGGTGTTCCGGGTGTATGCTAAGGAGTTGCTAGGCCATTGCTATGGTGTTCTAGGTGGATGCTGAGGTGTTGCTTGGCCATTGCTTAGGTGTTCCGGGTGTATGCTAAGGCGTTGCTAGGCCATTTCCATGGTGTGCCAGGTGGATGCTCAGGTGTAGCTAGACCATGCTATTGTGTCCCAGGTGGTTGCCAAAGTGTAGCTAGGCAATTATTATGGCGTCCTAGGAGGATGATAAGGTTGTTGCTAGGTCAGAGTTTCTGGACGCAGCCCCAGTCAGACCTGGCGTTTGAACCCACAACATTCCTTTTCTTGGCTCATCTGTTCTAGAACTAGGCTGCAGCCACCCTGTGGCCTGTGGACAGTTTTAAGGGGAATGGCGTAACTTTCGGAATCAAAGGTTTTAGATTTTTTCTTTTTCTGGCTGTAAGAAACGAAAATGTTGCACTTCCTGGATGAAATTATGTTGCATCCCTGACTGAGATGAGCCAGCAGCAGAGTGGACTCGAGTAGAGAGGAGGGTTCTGGGCTGGTGTGTATGTGTGTGTGTAGTGGGGAGTTTGTCCACTGGGCTAGCTGTTCTGAAATGGAAAGGTTCCGGTTGAATCCGCTCGATTAGGAGAGATCAGGGCTCCTCAAGTGGCAAATCCGAGCACAACTGCCAGTCATGCATGCTAAGCCCTGAGTTAACCCTACCAGCAGGAACCTGGGCCAGTGCTGGCAGGTTGATGACCTGCAGGGGCCAAGCTGGGGCGTGCGCTGGTCCTGAATGAGATGCCACGGCTTAGAGTCCTCCAGGTTGTGTGTGTGTGGAATTAAAGGAGGCTGTAGATAAGGAGTTGAAGCCAGAAGTTTTTGGCACAGGCTTGCAGGAAGTTAAGAAGCTTGACAAAACTCAGGCTTATCTTTTAAAAGGCCCTGCAGAATTACTGACTGGGCACATTTTTAACCTTCCAGACTTTCTACACACACACAGCAGCCCAGTACAGGGTACAGTCAGATTCATAAGTATGTGGACGTTGACCAAGTCATTGCTATTTTAGCCGTGTGCTTCAGCATTTCAGAGATTATTAAGTGAAATGATGGACATTTGAATATGAATAGTGCAGACTTTCAGCTCTGCGTTGAGGGTACAACCAAATCAGAAGAATGGTGTAGAAATTACAACTACGTATAAATAGACCACCATTTTTAGGCGTACCAAATTTCCCTGAAAGCTATACTGGGTATCCCAATTAGTTCCAGCAGCTTTAATTTATCAACCCACCAATTTAAGCTTTCAGAATCACAGAGCTGATTGGGCGACCAGACGGGTTTAAATCACCCTGTCAACCACTTTCAGGTTCATCAGTATTAAAGAATTGGTCTATAAGCAGTTGGACAGTGACAGGCACATTCTCATTAACAATGAGTGCCAAACACGCCACCAGCATGATGCCACCATGGCCCCATGGTCCCTATGGGGGTCCTGCCAAACTGGACCAGTTTGACAGCCAATTTTACAACCCAACGGTATGAAACCCTTACCTACTTTCTTTAGCATCGTTCAGGCAGAGCTATCCTGCTGAGCTGGCTGTGCAGGGTGTACTCGACACAAACTACTGTGTGCAGTCATATTACTGCTGCTCCCTGAGGTACATACTGAGGAGCGTGTACACTACAAGCAGCGACTATGACACAGATTTAGCCAGTAGATGAGTAGCAGCAGTCAGCTGAACAACTGGAGATGTGAGATTGGCCTGAGCTTGGCGGTATGGCTCCATTCTGGGACTTCTCTACCCTTCCATGTGTAGAGAGCAGCAGAAAAGACCCCCAGGATATCCAGCAGGTAACCTCTGGCCAGCAGGAGGACGCAAAGTGGCTGCGGAGGTAGTGGAGTGAGTGGCCAGGCTAAAGCAGCCTAAATAAGCACCCTGCAATCATATGTGCAGCCGAGCTGTCAGCTGATCGAGACTGACTTTGTGGCCTGTCTGAATTAACGCTATGCTCAATTTGATACGTTCTGGTGAAGGAAGAGTTCAGTTAATGAGCTCCGAAACATCCAGTGACCTAGAAGACACCAGAAAACGTCTGTGGTGTGGACCCTCCAGGATGTCTCTGTGTATCTGGGTCAAAAGCAACCATCAAGAGGAGACCTGGCCAGTTAATACAGGGAGTTTGCTATAAGGTGTAAACCAGAGTCAAGCCTCAAAAACAGGAAGCCCAGATTAGAGTTCACCAGAGAACCAGAGATTAGAGTATGGAGACGGAAAGGAACTGCTCGTAATGTGAAGCATACCACCCCTAACATGGCGGAGGTAGTGTTACAGTGCGAACATGATGGATGATCTGCTTCAACCGGCAAACACGGATGCAATCGCACAGCATGGCTGCTACTTACAGGCTGCTGTTGGGGCTGTGATGCTAATAAAGGTGGAGCTGCTCCTCTCTTCAGTCTCTTCAGGGTCAAACGCTGAGCGGAGCTGCTCCATATTGTCCAAGAGTTTGGGAAACTGTCCGGAGTGAAATGTGCAGACTGCAGGATTAAAGTTGTTCCGGGATCCTGTTAAAGATGTGGGAGCTGAACTTCCTGTTCTCCAGCTTGTTTTTGGGAATTTTCTGTTCCACCTTAAATGGTACTGCAGGACATTCTGGTGCCTGTACAAGCTGCAGCATTTAAGGTGGAACGAAGCATTGGGTTAAGAAGCTGGTGAATGGGAAGAACTTCAGTCTGGCTTAAAGATGAACATCCACCATGTACTGCTGACAGTTGGGTCGCTTGGGAAGGGAGTGAAAAGTGCCGACATCTCCTTCCCAGCCGGGAATGCTGGATTTCTCCACATAGTCCACCATGTTGGTTCTGTAGCTCCGTTCTGGTTGTATGTAAATGTTGGGGGTGCGAATATTAATGAGTCTGTTCTGTAACAGTTTAGGATTTTGGAGTCGGCCCGTTTTCCCGTCCTCTTTTGGAAATGCAGGATTTGGATTTGAAGGAGGAACAACAGTGTTTGAGGTTCACGGTATGTGGGTTCTAGGTACTGGACTGTCCTGATTAGACCATCACAGTGTACATACAGGTGGGAGCTGTAAACCCTCAGACGGCGTGTGTAGGTTCTCTGGCTGTTTTAGATGTGCACTGTAGACGTTGTGGCGCCGGTGTGTATCACTGTAAAGACATCAGTGTGGTTTTCTACAGATAAACCACTTTCAATGATCTTATGAAACCGACCAATTAAATTGCACTCCACATTTCGAAACTTGTATGTGATGTTTTTCCTGGGAAGTGACTTGGAATATGACCCCACACACACACACACACATACCCCGAGCTGCTCTCTCGTTCCTTGTCAAACACTAGTAAACCCCCAAAACGCAGAAGTTATTTATTTCCCTAATGGACTCAATCTGGAGAGTGTGTGTGTGTGTGTGTGTGTGTGTGTG
>CM067488.1:22129537-22147091 GCA_034552555.1 Semaprochilodus insignis
CTCTCTCTCTCTCTCTCTCTCTCTCTATCTATCTCTCTCTCTCTCTCTCTCTCTCTCTCTCTCTGTCTCTGTCTCTCTCTGTCTCTCACTCTCTCTCTGTCTCTCTCTATCTCTCTCTCTCATCAGCAGACGAGAAGATACAAGAAGATAACGGATTTAGAAAGTTTAACATCAGTCTCTGAAGCTAGTGTCCGTTGATATACATGTCCAAAACCACGTTAGCATACCAAACTTGTGAAACAGTCAAAAAAATGCATCACGTTGTTCATGTAAAGACACCTAACCGTGTGTGCCCTACAGACCACATGTAGGATAAGGTCATTTTGGAGTCGTAAGTCTTTCCTCTGCATGCACGTCGGTTCTGACCCACAATGTCATGGCTGCGCTTTTTGCTGAACTCTGGTCATGTGGCCTGTTACACTCACCATCACAATAAACCCTTATACAGAAACTGTATTTTAACCAAATGTTATTTTATGGGTCATGCGTTTTAGATACAATTCTTTTGTCATTTTAACATTTTTCTCTTACAATGGATTTTTTAAACAGTTGTATGAACACAAAATCATAAATTAAAAATAGAAACTAAATAACCATTTCAAAGGAATACGTCTCCCAGTGACTTAAACTGTCTCTTTGGCCATTTTCTCTGCTAATTCATGCTGAATTCTTGCTCCTCTGTTTCGGTCTTCCCAGCAGGGTTATCCCACACTCTTGAGTGAATTAGCTCAATAGCTGCTAACTAGCTCATCGCTAATAAGGACACACAAGGGAGGAGGTCTCTGCAGTCTGCTGGGTCTGGAGACGCACTGACGTTTCTTTCTGTGCTGCTGGTCCGATCATCTCCTAGTCTGACTGCTAAAGTGTCTAACTTCGCTAATTAGTTACCTTTCTGCTATTTAGCTTTACATACTGGCTAATATGAAACCATGTACTGTACTGCTCTGCACACACTCTCAAGTCCTTATTCCAGACAGTGCACAGTCCTGTACGCAGTCAGGGGTATGAATTAATGTGTTAGCTATCAGATAGATGTATATACTGATCTGCTGGCTTGATCAGGTCAGCACCCTGCTGACTGTTTCCCACTGCTGGTTCACCTTCGACTAGTTTTTACTCTCATCACACTGATTTTAAATATGTACGGCCTTCAGTTCTAGACAATGAGACGAATATTACAAACCACTGAAAATTATTCACTAATTTATTAATGAGAATGAAAGTAAGAAATGAAGCAAGAATACAAGCAATGAAAAATGGCATATTGTCTAAGAAAAGCTGAGCAAGTGGACCAGCAGCTTTACAGCGAATGGGCCAACAGTGGTCCACTATCCTTGCTATCAGGGTACTAGTCCTACGCTACCATCTCTCACTAACAAACAGGATACTCCGCAGTTTACTCGATCTAATGCTGGAGAATATTCAGTGTTTTTACAGCTGAATTGTCATGGTTACAGTGATTATTGATTTTATTGTCTTTTTTGGTCATTTTATGCCACTCTAAAGCACCTAATTTGGCTAATTAGCTACCTTGTTTGGTAGTTAGCTTAACTTACTGGCTATTTACTAACCATATACGAACTATACACCGTTTTCTGCATATATATATGGTATATGGGATGGTTGTACTGCGTATAATCATATGCTGCACTGTTCTGGACTTTTGTGTGGACAAGCTTCATTGTCTTCTCTTGAGTGAATTAGCTCAATAGCTTCTAACTAGCACTGCGCTAATAAGGAAACACAAGGGAGGAGGTTTCTGCAGTCTGCTTTGTCTGGAGGCTCATTGGAAGAACTGTTTGAGCTAGTTCTGACACACATTTTGTTCTTCAAATTGTCCGTCCTTCTAATTTTTCCCTCTCTCGGAATGATTCACACGGCTTAGCGAAGTGCTGTGGTGTTTTCCTGGGTTATCAGCACCAACATTCAAACTTCTTTCCGAGCTCAGGTGTTTGTGCTTGTAGCTGGGAGAGTGATAGCGATCTGGAGAGGGATGGGAAAAGTGCTATCACGCATGCCGGAGGGAATAACAGATTCTGATGGAGGAGAGGAAAGCGTGGAAATGGATGGTGATATGAAGCTCAGAGACCCAGTCGATTATGGAGCAGATGATCAGGGTTATGGGCTCAGAACAAAGCTCTTAGAGGAACAGGAGAAAGGATGACGCCAACGGAGTGTACCTGAGGAGAAAGGAATGGAAAACGGAGAGCGACGGAGATAAACAGACAGTGTTCTGTCCCGATTTTGTCGAATCAAGACGGCCACCTGGCATCTCGGTGTCTGGAGCACTCTGATGTCATCATCGCGAGACAGCTGACACTTCCTGTCTGGGAGACTGACACTGATCTTCTTAGATCCCCAATCCACACCATCAGCTCTGCTTCAAAGACATCAACAACACAGAGGTAGTTTTCTACCGCACATTCAAAAACAGGAACTGACCCAAATAAGAACCAAACTTAAGGTTCTAGTAGCTAGCTAGCTCATTTTCCACCAATGTACTGCACCGTTCTGCATGCACACTCACAATCATCTTCATTTACACAGCGTATACTAGCGTATACAACCTTAGCCAAGTCTTTATGAAGTAATAATTCTAGAAACAGCAATTAATACACCAATTAACACCTCAATTAACATAATATTTACACCAATTAATATACCAATTAACACATAAATGAATACACCAATTAATACATCAAGTAACACATCAGTTAATACACAAATTAATATGCCAACCAACACATCATTTAACATCCAAATCAATATACCAACGAATACATCAATATAACATACTAATTGGTATACCAATTAACACATCCTGAACACACAAATTAATATACCAATTAACATACCAATTAATAATCAATTAACACAAAAACAAACACACCAAATAACATACCAATGATCATAACCAGTTAGCATAGCTTAACATGGCTGGCTTCAGGTGCAAGCAGTACTAAAGAGGGGTACCTATCCAGTACTACCAGGTGCAGTCTGTTCAGGTACCAATGGAAGCTTTCTGGAATGAAATGTTCCTGTACTTGGTGTAGTAGAACAGAGTTTCTATCTTTGCGGTCTGTGCCAAAACAAAAACAGCACAGGCCAAAACTGCATGCTGGTCTGAGCTAGTCTGGAGTGGTTCCTCCGGTTCTGGTGCTGGTTTACCATCCATCTTCACGTTAGTAGTCTTTGTTAGCCACTAGCTGTGCTATGCTAATGCTAATTTTCCTCATTTCTGAGAGAGTTTAAATGTTATGTTAGTGCTAAGCTAACAGTGCTATACATTCACGTTCTGGTAAAGGCAGGAACTCCTCGTGGCCTTTCTGGTTCCAGCATCGGTAACATTCTTCACTTGTTTATTGCAGTTTGAGACACGTTGAGTTTGTCCACCGGTAGGTAGATCAGGAGTGTAGATTGATACACAGACGCTGTGATGTTGAGGGCTTGCCAGTGCGTGTTCAGTGGACTGGCTGTAGCTGTGTGAGGAGCTGTCCTGACTGGGGGCTGTGAATGAGATGGGCGGCAGGCTGTTTGTGTGCTGTGTGATTAGGCTGTGTTCTGAGCTAATAACGGAGTGATTACTGATATTTACCAGGCTTTGCAGAATTTGTGTTTGTGTAGAGGGGATTGGGACGCAGGGCTGAGTGGCTGTCTATGCTCTGAATCGGCCAACTCTGAATGTTGACTCCCGGAGTCCTGCAGGGACGGATTACTGTCGGCCACTTCACCAGCAGCAAAAGCATTTATCTAGAACTTCAGAGGTATTTACTGGAACTGTAAGTGTGTGTGTGTGTGTGTGTGTGTGTGTGTGCTCCTGGTTAATGTACAGGATACAGAGTTCATGTTTGTTTGCATGCAGGAGGAGTAAAGAGAGGTGTGTTCTCCACACAGTGTGGTACACTTCATATTCTTCACTATTTAAATTACAGATAATGATGAACAGCCGAACTGCAGAACTGTGTGTGAGGTGAGATTTATGTGTGAATTAGTTTGTATGAACAAGAAGAGAGAGAGAGAGAGAGAGAGAGAGAGAATGAGAGAGCGAGAGAGAGTGAGTGCCCACTAGATGGCGGTATGGGAAAGGATAGCATTTTGAATGAGCCTCTACAGGGGTCTCTCTCTCTCTCTCTCTCTCTCTCTCTCTCTCTCTCTCTCTCTCTCTGTTTCTCTCCTGCTCTCTCTGTTTCTCTCTCAGGATCTCTCTCTCTCTCTCTCTGTCTCTCTTGCACTCTCTGTTTCTCTCTCAGGATCTCTCTCTCTCTCTCTCTCTCTCTCTCTCTCTCTCTCTCTGTATATGTTTGATGTGATAATGAAGAAGTCCTCTCCTGCAGTCCTGTGTGTCTGTCTCTCTCAGGTCCTCAGTGGGGACTCGGTTCTCCTCTGAAGTCATTCTGAAGAGGAGTGTGTGTGTGTGTGTGTGTGGAGGGGTGTTTGGGGGAGAAGATGGATCTACTGGGGCGTTTGCTCGGGGTGTTGTTTGTCTGTTTGTTCTGTTTCAGGTGACCAGAATTTATCTTCTACCTGAGACAGGCTGATTTTACAGCTTCCTCCTTACACATCCATCATCCTCAGCACTGTGTGTGTTGGTTTTATTGCTTTGTGGGGACCAGATGTTCCCATTCTAATGGAGAACAGAAGCACTTTGAGCTGGTGTTTTGGTTGCTAAGATTAAAGGGATAGTTCAGACAATTCTAAAGCTGGCAGTTTCTACTCGATCAGGCAAGTTTAAATTTGTTCTGGCTCTGTGGAGATGCTGACAGGTAATATGAGCCTGTTTACTCCAGTTACTCCAGTGTGTGGGATTTAGAGGGGACCTATTATCAGAGGTATACAGAACTGTGTCCTCATTAGTGTATAATTACCTGTAACTACAGATGGCTGTGTGTTCTGGTTATCTTAGAATGAGCTTCATATCTACATAGGAGCAGCTTCAGCAGAGACTACCACCGCCACGGTTCTACAGTAGCCCAGAACAGACACCACACACTGGCTGTAGAGAGAGACTCTCACACTGTTACACTGAAGCAGCAGCTTGAACTAGGTGGCGCTACAGCACCGACTGGAAGGCGAAGAAAGAAGGAGAACCCTTGTTGGAACGTTGAAATCTGAATGAGTCATGAACCAAGGCTGAAGGTCTGATGTTACATTTACATTTAGGCATTTGGACATTTATGGCATTTAGCAGACGCTCTTATCCAGAGTGACTTACAACCGTGTTTAGTTGGTAGAGAGATTATTCTCTCTAGAGAGATCAAGTTGCAAAGGCCCGCTCTCCCTTTGATTTAAGGTCGGTTCAGGGGACCAGTAAAACCTATAAATCCTAACAGGGACACTAAGGATTCTTTAGGAACAGGAATATCAAAGACAGAGTTTAGGGTGTTGCAGGCAGGCAGTGGCACCCAGCCAATGCAGATGAAGCAGCAGCATCAGACCACACAGGGTGAGCAGTAGTTCAGCATCAGACCACACAGGATGGGCAGCAGTTCAGCATCAGACCACACAGGATGGGCAGTAGTTCAGCATCAGACCACGCAGGATGGGCAGTAGTTCAGCATCAGACCACGCAGGATGGGCAGTAGTTCAGCATCAGACCACATAGGATGGGCAGTAGTTCAGCATCAGACCACACAGAATGGGCAGTAGTTCAGCATCAGACCACACAGGATGGGCAGTAGTTCAGCATCAGACCACACAGGATGGGCAGTAGTTCAGCTTCAGACCACACAGGATGGGCAGTAGTTCAGCATCAGACCACACAGGATGGGCAGTAGCTCCGCATCAGACCACACAGGATGGGCAGTAGCTCCGCATCAGACCACACAGGATGGGCAGTAGTTGAGCATCAGAGCACACAGGATGGGCAGTAGTTCAGCATCAGACCGCACAGGATGGACAGTAGTTGAGCATCAGACCGCACAGGATGGGCAGTAGTTCAGCATCAGAGCACACAGGATGGGCAGTAGTTCAGCCACAGACCGCACAGGATGGGCAGTAGTTCAGCATCAGACTGCACAGGATGGGCAGCAGTTCAGCATCAGAGCACACAGGATGGGCAGTAGTTCAGCATCAGAGCACACAGGATGGGCAGTAGTTGAGCATCAGGGAACACAGGATGGGCAGTAGTTGAGCATCAGACCACACAGGATGGGCAGTAGTTCAGCATCAGACCGCACAGGATGGGCAGTAGTTCAGCTTCAGACCGCACAGGATGGGCAGTAGTTCAGCATCAGGGAACACAGGATGGGCAGTAGTTGAGCATCAGACCACACAGGATGGGCAGTAGTTCAGCATCAGACCGCACAGGATGGGCAGCAGTTCAGCATCAGAGCGCACAGGATGGGCAGTAGTTCAGCACCAGACTGCACAGGATGAGCAGTAGTTGAGCATCAGACCGCACAGGATGGGCAGTAGTTCAGCATCAGACCGCACAGGATGGGCAGTAGTTCAGCATCAGACCACACAGGATGGGCAGTAGCTCCGCATCAGACCACACAGGATGGGCAGTAGCTGAGACGTTGGCGCCCCTCTGCTCCACCGCCAGCAAACCCGAGTGAATGTGTGAGAGCAGCGGGACGACAGCACCAACATTCTCAGTTTACCGTAATACCCCCTGTCAGTGCACCCCCAAATCTGCAATGTCGATCTAAATGCTGAAACTAATGTTTTGTAAATTTCGCATAGTGTGGAACATGAACTGTGAGGAAGTGCGTTAGTCGGTTTATCCCAGTAAAAGCATTTGCTGGATTAGTGAGCTGCAGCTCCCCTCACTGTTCTGCCCCCCAGTCAGCCTCCTCCTCCCCAGCGAGTGGAGATTTTGATTTTCTGTCTGCTTGTGCCAGCAGGTCAGCAGTACATGTAGTAAAGAGCTCAGTCAGACATTGGTGGGGCATTGCCCCCGTATATGAGTAAGTGGTGGGTCAAGTGTGTTAAGCTGTACAAAATACTGCGATTGATCACAGTTCATTATTTTAGTTTGACATGCCTCGTATATTTACCTAATGCTGTAGCGCGGCCTTTTGTTTTGGTCTCTGGAGGTTTGCTCTGGCTTCTGTAAGGAAAATAATGGTTTAATGGATATTGATCGTGTGTCTGTCTGCATGTATTTAGCTCTTTGTGGGGACAGAATATCCTGTCCCTGCAGAGAATGTTTTAGAGTTGCGAGCACATTCGGCTGGTAACGTTCGTCTTGCTGCCACTCCTGACAGGCCAGATTAACAGTCAGCTATGCACTGCATATATGCAGTATATGATACAATGGATAACCCGCAGACTCATCATGTTAAGGTGGATTTCTTTCTGACGAGACGTTCGTTAATAATGTGTCAGCAGGAATTCTGTCCTTTTTCAACGTCCCTTCAGTTTTAGCTCTGTCTGCATCCTCCCCCACCGTCTCCACTTCTGTCTCCATTGGCAGACCCGTCCTCCATGTCTCGGGAGGAAATGAGCCCGCTGTACGCCAACTAAGCTGCCACCTGGGATACCACAGCAATGGCCTAGAAACACCTCAGCAACCACCTGAAGGTGTTGAAGGGGGTGAAGGTGCTGAAGGGACCGAAAAGGCTGAAGGTGCTTAGGATGTTGAAGGTGTTGAAGGTGCTGACGGTGCTGACGGTGCTAACAGTGCTGATGGTGCTGAAGGGAGTGAAAAGGGTGAAGGGGGTGGGGGTGCCAAAAGGGCTGAAGGGGGTGAAGGCACTAAAGCAGCTGAAGATGCTGAAGGGGTCAAAGTGCTGAAAGGGTTGAAGGTGCTAAAGGGGGTGAAGATGCTGACAGTGCTGAAAGGGCTGAAGGGGATGAAGGCACTGAAGGGGCTGAAGATGCTGAAGGGCTGAAGGTGCTCACGGTGCCAAAGGGGGTGAAGGCACTGAAGGGGCTGTAGGTTCTGATGGTGCTGAACCAGCTGAAGAGGCTGAAAGGGTTGAAGAGGGTGAGGCTACTGAAGGGACTGATGGGTGTGAGGCTGCTGAAGGGGCTGAAGGTGCTGAAGAAGCTGAAGGTGATGAAGGTACTGAAGGTGCTGAAGAAGCTAAGGGGCTGAAGAGGCTGAAGGTGATGAAGGTACTGAAGGTGATGAAGGTACTGAAGGTGATGAAGGTGCTGAAGAAGCTAAGGGGCTGAAGAGGCTGAATGTGCTGAAAGTGATGAAGGTACTGAAAGAGCTGAAGCGGTGTAAGGTGCTGAAGAGGCTGATGGTGCTGAAGGCGCTGAAGGTACGGAAAGTGCTGAAGCGGTGTAAGGTGCTAAAGGTGTGAAGGGGCTGAAGTGGCTAAAGGAACACTGGACATTGAAAAGAACAAAAACGGCTCAGGAAGAACCTGCAGGCTGCAGCTATATTGTGGAAGACCAGCTTATCTATTTACAGGGCAGTGTACTGTTGACGCATACAGTGGTGCAACTTCATCTGTCAATTACATATGACATTTGCTTGTGTTGCAATAACATGATATACAGAAGGGTAAAGCGAGCTGTGCTGGTTCACTTCTCCAAGCTGAGCCATTTCTCCAAGTGAGGCTGTTCTAGTGTTGGTTTCTCCTCCGCAGAATGGTATTATGGAGCGCAGCTGCGCTCGGATCATTCTGTGTTCTGATGTTGAAGCGAAATACCCCTCCTACTCCGGTGACTGTGACATATGAACATATCACACTACTCATATGGTGTGTCTGTTATTGCAGTGGTCATGATCTATATCCATGGATCAGCTGCCACACCACTATCACAAAGTAAACAAAGATGGCTGCTCCCGTGCTGGCATGGAAAGTCACGTAAATGGTTTTCCGCGGTACTTGCGTCCCTTTTCGTGCCCATTGTTGCGAGTGCTGGAAGGACGTTTCTCTGTTTAATCAGATTACGTGTAGATGGACTGCTGCTGCTGAAAATGTCCTCAATCTGCTGTCGTATTTTGTCGGAATTGTCCATTTTAAATTGCATTATGAGGTAGAGGCTTGTCAGAGCGTGGGGCCACCACCTTTCCCAGTCACCATGGGCTTGAACAAAAGCTCCAGGCTGTTCGGAAGCCCTTCAGGAAATAAACTGAGAGCGAGGAAAAAAATGTTCTGGTAATTTCACGGTAAATTACAGCCAGGTTTACTTGCAGGCGTAGTGTAAACGCATATTCAGCTCCACCAAGCTGAACTGGTGTGGACACACTCCAAGACACACACACACACACACACACACACACACACACACACACTGTTCTACCACCTGCAGCTCCCCACCCCCCCCCTTAAAAGTCACCATAATTTACCAAATTGCCGTGCAGCGATTGCAGTCACTCTGCGTGTGTGGTCAGTGCCACCTGACCTCTGGCTCTCTGGAGACCATGTTAGCCTTGGGAGTAACGCTAGCTGGCTGTGTATGTGTGTTTCGGAATGTCAGATTCAGTCAGGTTTAACTATAAAGCAGTGGATAGTCAACGTAAATGGGACCATTGGGAAACCATGTCGAGACCGTGGAACAGTCATTTCGAGCCTCTGTTGCAGACTAACACTGTATTTTCCTGTATTAGGAACTTCATAATAAATACATGAGGATTGAATAACATGTTTATGAAGCAGTACGTTCAACTCAACTTTCAATATAACAGCTGTAATAATTCATGTACTCAGTGTTTATATCAGTTTCTGATGTTCTACATAGAAGGTATGTGACTTTGTTCACCCAGATGTGGTTCTACACTGTGCTCATTTCCACCCTATGATCTGGTTCTAGACTGAAACGAGCTGTTTTGCCTTTGTTGTTGAGCTCATGAATAATTAAATGAGCTCTGCTCTGATGAGACCCCACCCCCGATGATCACACAGAAGTACCGTGTGGAAATAGACTAAATAAAATGAGCCTCTGTGTAAATGAGCTATTTAGTTAGCTATGCTAGTTATTGGTGCTAATACTAGTAGCTAACGTTCCCTGTACTAGCTACTGGCTTTCCATCTGGACATCAACACACAGTAGATTAAAGTTGATCCTCACTATGGAACTCTCAGTTTAAGATGATCTGCTTCAACCGGCAAACACGGATACAATCACACAGCATGGCTGCTACTTACAGGCTGCTGTTGGGGTGGTGATGCTAATAAAGGTGGAGCTGCTCCTCTCTTCAGTCTCTTCAGGGTCAGACACTGAGCGGAGCTGCTCCATATTGTCCAAGAGTTTGGGAAACTGTCCGGAGTGAAATGTGCAGACTGCAGGATTAAAGTTGTTCCGGGATCCTGTTAAAGATGTGGGAGCTGAAGTTCCTGTTCTCCGGCTTGGTGTTACAGTTTCATGGTCTCAGCATGGATTCCCAATGTTCCTATTTCTCTTTACTGTGAGGTAAAATTAAACCTAACTGAATCTGACGTTCGGAAACGCACATCCACAGCCAGGGAACATGATTCACAGAGCTCAGGTCAGGTGGCGCTGACCACACACCCAGAGTGACCGCAGTCACAGTACTGCAGTATGTTCTCTTCTCTGGGTGTACATGGTATAAGGACAAGAACTGAATCATGAATGGGGCTTTCGAAAACCAACGAGGGGGAGAAGAGTTTTGTGGGGGTGTGGGAGTGTGGGTGTGTGGGGGGACGGGGGATGTTGAAGGGGCAATATCTATACAAATTGAGGAGTCACAGCAGCCAATCAGACGCAGCCTGGGTTAATAACACTGAGCAGGTTGAGACTGAGGGGCGAGACATGAAAAGCTTTCTGAATGATGTTAATTAAAATGGTGTGTGTGTGTGTGTGTGTGTGTGTGTGTGTGTGTGTGTGTGTGTGTGAAAGAGAGAGTTTGTGTGTGTGTGTGTGTGAGAATCTATTGCTAATCCATTCTGACAGGTTGTTCCCCTGCAGCATCGGAAACATGCTGAGACTGTTTCATGCTTCTCTGTGTATATTTGTATATGTGTGTGTCTGTGTGTGTCTGTGTGTGTGTGTGTGTCTCCTCTTTAAGGTCTTATGCTGGTGAATGGAATGTGAGATTGACCCTCTAGCGTGACAATGCATGATGGGAAAATTACTGTGCCATTAACACCCCTCAGGCTTTAGGACGCCATGGCAACCGGTTGCAGCGGCCAAACGCCATTCTCTTATCCTCCATCCTCCGCTTTTCCTCCCTGACGTCTTTCGTTTCTCAATCACCCTCTCTATGAAGACTC
Organism: Semaprochilodus insignis; assembly: GCA_034552555.1. Classification (NCBI taxonomy): domain Eukaryota; kingdom Metazoa; phylum Chordata; class Actinopteri; order Characiformes; family Prochilodontidae; genus Semaprochilodus; species Semaprochilodus insignis. The sequence goes on from CM067488.1 coordinate 22,140,673, forward strand.
AGCTTCAACCATCTCTCTCTCTTTCACTCTCTTTCACTCTCTTTCACTCTCTTTCACTCTCTCTTTCACTCTCTTTCACTCTCTTTCACTCTCTCTTTCACTCTCTCTCTCTTTCTCTCTCTCTCTTTTTTTCTCTCTCTCTCTTTCACTCTCTCTCTCTTTCTCTCTCTCTCTCTCTTTCTCTTTCACTCTCTTTCTCTCTCTCTCTCTTTCTCTCTCTTTCTCTCTCTGTCTCTCTCTCTCTCACTCTCTCTCTCTTTCACTCTCTCTCTCTCTCTCTTTCACAATTTTGGGAAATTAATCTACATAGATAGATGTACAGTGCTGTATGTAAGTGAAGGGTGGTCTCTGATTCTGCACAGCGCTGTGTGTAAGTGAAGGGTGGTCTCTGATTCTGTACAGCGCTGTATGTAAGTGAAGGGTGGTCTCTTTGCTAGATGGAGAGATGGAGGAGAGAGGAGTAATTTGGGAGAAATTGTCTGTGACATGCGAACGATCAGAGAAGAAACATTTGTATGGTAAACGCTCATGTTTACACACTGAACACACACAGACACACACACACACACACACACACACACGTACGCAGTACAGGTACTTCAGCTGTGATTTAGAGTGAGTGTTCAATCAGCTCACACAGCAGGTGGGAGAAGAGGAGGTGTTCTCTGGTCACACACCTCAGGGAGGCATGCACTACCCCACAGGCACACACACACACACACACACAGCCAGAAGTTTCAAATCATTGTTAGCTGGTCAGTACTGTGGTCAGCAGTCATCAGGTACCACCACAGAGCCCTTTCGATCTACTGCATGCGCTCTCTCTCTGTCAATCAATCAATAGCTTTACTGGCATGACCGTGTGAGTTACAGTATTGCCAAAGCATTACAACAGTAACAATAACAGTGACAATAACAACATAAATATACCACAAACAATAATAAACAACATTTTAACTGTTTATGACAACGAAAAGAATTATCATTCTAATTTTTAAGTTTGGAGATGAATGATTTTGTGTACACACACACACACACATAAATACATACATACATATATATTTATATGCACATGTATATACACATTTGTATTTATAAGGGATGATGTATGTAGCTGGAGTGTTACCCACTGTCTCTCAGGCTGTGACATGCAGTCACATATTTAGTGGCGAGGGGGCGCTGTGTCCCTCCCCGAGAATGATTCCTAATTTTTCGATTTAGGTTAGTTTTTCCAAATTTGGGACAATTTTTTGAAATTTGTCAGTGTAAAATTCCCGTGTTTGTTTGAATCTCTCACAGTGAAGTAGAAAATGCATCTCTGTCTCAACCTCACCTGTCATGCAGTGACCACACCTCCTCTCCTCTCTGGGCAGCCAGGACTGTTTATACCTGCCCCTCTCTATGGCCAGGCTGTGGTCACTGAGTCTGTACCTGGTCAGGATCTGTCTCTGCTCTGGATCTCTGACAGTCCGGAGATACTCTTCCAGTCCATATTGTGTTTTTAGGGCCCGATAACATTCCAGTTTACTCTGAGTTTGAACTTCTCTCCCCCAGTGTTTGATGATCTGATTGGTGTTTAGTGTGGGGGGTAAAGCAGTGCTGGAGCGTTAGGTGGTGTTAGAGGGTTAATAAGCCTCAGGACCAGCTGACTGAGGGAACTCTGCTCAGGGTTCAGTTCTTGGTTCTGTAGTGCCTTAAAATGCAGCGTTTCTCTGGGACTCGTCTTTAAATACATCCAGAAATTTAGAGCTCTTTTTTGGAAGTTGATTAACAGAGGGAATTGACCTAATTCTGCCCTGCATGCATTAATTGGAGTTTTCCTTTGGACTGTTCATTCTGCAGAATTCTGCATGCAGGACTTCTGTTGGATGCCTGTCCCATCTAGTGTAGCTGTGCTGACTGAGTGGACCCCATACCTCACTCCCATACAGCGCAATGGGCTGAATCACACTATCAAATACTTTACACCAGATTGGGATGGGAATGTCGGTGTTGTAGAACTTCCTCCTGATGGCGTACAACGCTCTGCAAGCTTTTTCCTTTAGTGCATTCACTGCCTTACTGAAACTCCCGGATGCAGTAATGATGAGGCCAAGGTAAGTGTACTGCATCGTGTGCTTTCCCGTTCTTTGTTTGGTGTACGTGTTTGTTAATGAGGGTGTGTAGGGTGTAAATGTGGTCAGTAGTTTTTTCCAGATTTCACTGTTTTGTGTAGGTGTGTGTTGTGGTTTTGTTGTGCTCAAGTTATTCCACATCTCCCAGAACTGATTTAATAGAATCTTCTGTGTCCCTCAGAGTTCTGTCTGTATGGTTCTGTCTTTTGATTTGAATTAGATGTTTATATTGTTTGAGGGTTTCACAGTATTTTGTTCTCAGATCTTGGTTTTCAGGTTGTGTGCGTTTCAGATTTGACAGTTTTCGTAATTCTTTTCTAATTGATTGGCATTCAAAATCAAACCCTTTTTCTTTTTCCAATTTTTTGACTTGTTTTCTTTTATTTCTCTGAAGGTCGGCCATAGAAGATGCTATATGAAGAATGCTGCTGATTTCATTTACAGCGAGATTTATGCCACTCATACTATTTTCAAACTGAGTGTTAATAAAGTTAGTGACTTTGTTAGTTATATGTACAGATTGAAGTGCATGAATTAATTTTCCCATCTGTAGGTCCTGTGGACGGGGTACAGCTTACTGGACTGACAGTGAATGCGTTGAAGGAGGAGGGATCCGTGTCAGTGATGGCATAATCCACTACACTAGCTCCAAGAGCTGAACAATACGTGAACCTCCCTAAAGAGTCCCCTCTGATCCTGCCGTTAAGCATGTACAGACCTAAGGCTCGACAGAGATGCACCAGCTCTTTGCCACTCTTATTTGTAGAGCAGTCGAGGTTGTTTCTGTTTCTGAGGGTTGGTGTTAGGTACAGGGAGCTCTGGCCAAACACGTTTGTTGCCCTGTGGGTCTATATAGTCCAATTTGGATCCAGTTCGTGCGTTGAAATCCCCACACAGCAGCACATTTCCCTGGGCCTGGAAATGGCTGATCTCAGTGTGGAGGTTGTTTAGGTCCTCCTCATCATGATAAGGGGATTCTACTTTCTCTCTCTCTCTCTCTCTCTCTCTTCCTCCAGAATCCCATCTCTTATTCAATCTATTCTTCACTTCAACTCTTCCTCTGTTTCTCCTCCGTCTGTTTTATCAGCTCTGCGCTTTTATTATCCGTCTGTTTCTCTCTCTCTCTCTCTCTCTCTCTCTCTCTCTCTCTTTCTCCCTCTCTCTGTCTCTGTTCTTTATCTCCAGTATGTGTATCTTTACTCTCTCCCCCTCTGCTCTTCCACATCTTCCTGTCTTAAATCCCTTTCTATCCATCGCTCTCCCTCTCCCCATTCTGTCCTCTCATTTCCCCCTTTCTCTGCTCGTTAACATTCTCTCCATCAATCCTTCCATCTCTCCATTCTCTCGCTCATCTTCTGTCTCTCAGAGTGAGATTTATTCCCCTGAGCTCTTTTCATCTGTTACTGGTTTACGACAGGAACGGCCTTAAAATCAGCAGCAGAATTAACCTCTGGCCATCTGGAGGACATTCTGTTCGCTCTCTGTCATCCATCACCCTCTCTCTGTCTCTCTCTCTCTCTCTCTCTCTCTCTTTCTCTTTCTCTCTCTCTCTTTTCCTTTCTCTCTCTCTCTCTCTTCCCCCCCTCTCTTTCTCTTTGTCTTTCTCTCTCTCTCTTTTCCTTTCCCCCTCTCTCTCTTTCTCTCTCTGTCTCTCTCTCCCTCTCTCTCTCTCTCTCTCTCACTCTCTCTCTCTCTCTGTCTCAGTTCAGTTCAGTAGTGCTTTATTGGCATGAATGTCGTAGATACACTATTGCCAAAGCATTTAACAATAAATACATAAACACAGAAAACAATAATATTATATATATACAACAATACGACACAACAGCAATTAAGTTATTTACAGGATTGATGGTAGTCAGAAAAAAAATAAATAAATGAAAGAATTTCTAAATGGTTAATGATCAGTAATAATCAGTAATGATCAGTAATAATCAGTAATGATCAGTAATTTTCAGTAATGATCAGTAATGATCAGTAGTGATCAGTAATGATCAGTAGTGATCAGTAATAATCAGTAATAATCAGTAGTGATCAGTAATGATCAGTAATAATCAGTGATGATCAGTAATAATCAGTGATGATCAGTAATGATCAGTAATGATCAGTAATAATCAGTAATAATCAGTAGTGATCAGTAATAATCAGTAATGATCAGTAATAATCAGTAATAATCAGTAGTGATCAGTAGTGATCAGTAATGATCAGTAATGATCAGTAATAATCAGTAATAATCAGTGATGATCAGTAATAATCAGTAATAATCAGTAATAATCAGTAATGATGAGTAATGATGAGTAATGATGAGTAATGATCAGTAATGATCAGTAATAATCAGTAGTGATCAGTAATAATCAGTAATAGTCAGTGATGATGAGTAATAATCAGTAATGATCAGTAATAATCAGTGGTGATCAGTAATAATCAGTAATAGTCAGTGATGATGAGTAATAATCAGTAATGATCAGTAATAATCAGTAGTGATCAGTAATAATCAGTAATAGTCAGTGATGATGAGTAATAATCAGTAATGATCAGTGATGAGTAATAATCAGTAATGATCAGTAATTTTCAGTAATAATCAGTAATGATCAGTGGTGATCAGTAATAATCAGTAATGATCAGTGGTGATCAGTAATAATCAGTGGTGATCAGTAATGATCAGTGGTGATCAGTAATAATCAGTAATTATCAGTAATAATCAGTAATGATCAGTAATAATCAGTGGTGATCAGTAATGATCAGTAATAATCAGTAATGATCAGTAATAATCAGTGGTGATCAGTAATGATCAGTGGTGATCAGTAATAATCAGTGGTGATAAGTAATGATCAGTGGTGATCAGTAATAATCAGTAATGATCAGTGATTTTCAGTAATAATCAGTAATGATCAGTAATAATCAGTAATGATCAGTAATGATCAGTAATGATCAGTAATTTTCAGTAATTTTCAGTAATGATCAGTAATTTTCAGTAATGATCAGTAATAATCAGTAATAATCAGTAATAATCAGTAATGATCAGTGGTGACCAGTAATAATCAGTGGTGATCAGTAATAATCAGTAATGATCAGTAATAATCAGTGGTGTTCAGTAATAATCAGTGGTGATCAGTAATAATCAGTGGTGATCAGTAATAATCAGTGGTGATCAGTAATGATCAGTGGTGGGTTGTTGAGTGTGGTCACTGGTTGTCCCTCAGGTTGTGACAGGCTGTCACGTATCTGGCTGCGTGTAAGGTCAGCTCACTCTTCCCTCCTAATATGTACGGGAGCTTTTCATGGTCCCTGCAGAGCTGGAACTCAGGACACACGCTGCTCACTGTCTCATAGAACCGGGTTCTGACAGACTCGTATCTAGAGCACTCTGTTAGGAAGTGCAGCTCTGTCTCCACCACTGAGAGCTCACAGTGAGAGCACAGCCTGGCCTCTTTGGGTACCCAGTTCTGTCTGCGCTGGCCGGTTTGGATGGCCAGACTGTGCTCACTGAGTCTGTACCTGGTCAGCACCCTCCTCAGTGTTTGGTCTCTGATGGTGGTCAGGTAGGGCGCTAGTGTGTAGTCCCGGTTTAGGGCCGAATAGCACTGTAGTTTGTGTTGGTGTTGTGTAGTTTGGGTCCAGTAGTTGATGTAATTGTGTTTTTGGTGGGTCATAATTTGGTTGGGTCTGATGTTCTGAGTGAGCGTGTGGTGCGGATGTTTGGTGTTGGAGGTGTGTGATTTGGTTGGTTTTGATGTTCTGAGTGAGTGTGTGGTGAGGATGTTTGGTGTTGGTGATGTCATTGGGTTGTAGGTCTCTGAGTTTGAGGACCAGCTGGCTCAGGGGACTCCTTTCAGTGTTCAGCTCCTGACTGGCCAGTGCTCTGTAGTGCAGTGATCGGGGGTCACTGGGTTTGATGTGTTTCCAGAAGTTTAGGGCTCGTCTGTGAATGTTCAGCAGCAGTCTCTCTCTCTCTCTCTCCCTCCCTCTCTCTGTCTCTCTCTCTCCCCCTCTCTCTGTCTGTCTCTCTCTCTCCCCCTCTCTCTGTCTGTCTCTCTCTCTATCTGTCTCTCTCTCTCTCCCTCTCTCTCTCTCCCTCCCTCTCTCTCTGTGTCTCTACCTCTCTCTCTCCCTCTCTCTCTGTCTCTCCCTCTCCCTCCCTCCCTCTGTGTCTCTCCCTCTCTCTGTCTCTCTCTCTCTGTCTCTCACTCTGTCTCTCTCTCTCTCCCTCTCTCTGTCTGTCTCTCTCTCTCTCTCTCCCTCCCTCTCTCTCTGTCTCTCTCTCCGTCTCTCTCTCTCTCTCTCTCTCTCTCTGTCTCTCTCTCT
>CM067488.1:22180269-22187769 GCA_034552555.1 Semaprochilodus insignis
ACTGAGAGACAGACTTCTGTATGTGTAGCTCAATAAATATTGATCATATCAGTCTAAATTTATCATCAGTTATTGATCCTGGTAACCTTTATCTTCCTTCCCAACACACCTGCAATCCCACACCTCCTTCTGGGTGCAGATACTCTCCGGACGATGAGTGTGTCCACAATTGTGGCTGTTGGGTCAGTCAGGCACAGTGATAAGGCCTGTCCTTGCTTACTCCATTCCTGTAGGTTGATTCCTTCTGGGTGCAGCTATTCTTGATGAGTGTATTTTCTTTGACACTGTGGTCCAGACTGATATGGTTCACATGGAGTCCCTGAAAATGGTGGTCTATGTGTATGTGTGTGTGTGTGTGTGTGTGTGTGTGTGTGTGTGTGTGTGTGTGTGGTGGGATGTGAGGAGTGTGTGTAGATGTGTATGGACAGGTCAATGATGATCCTGTCAATACACTGATTATGGTCAGAGCTGCTGGTTGGAAAAGGCTGAATTAGCTGTTTTGTGTGTGTGTGTGTGTGTGTGTGTGTGTGTGTGTGTGTGTGTGTGTGTGTTATTCAGCCCTGAGGCGACAATTTCAGCAATTCATCCACACAGACAGTTTGTTTAACTGTGTGTGCAGCAGGTATCATGTGAAACAGCTGTAGACACCTCTCTCTCTACCTCCCTCCCTCTCTCTCTCTCTCTCTCTGTCTCTCTCTCTCTCCCTCTCTCTCTCTCTGTCTCTCTCTCTCTCTCTCTCTACCTCCCTCTCTCTCTCTCTCTCTGTCTCTCTCTCTCTGTCTCTCTCTCTCTCTCTCTCTACCTCACTCTCTCTCTCTCTGTCTCTCTCTCTGTGTCTCTCTCTCTGTGTCTCTCTCTCTCTCTCTGTCTCTCTCTCTCTCTCTCTACCTCTCTCTCTCTCTCTCTGTATTAGTCTCTCTCTCTCTCTCTCTATTAGTCTCTCTCTCTACCTCCCTCCCTCTCTCTCTACCTCTCTATTAGTCTCTCTGTCTCTCTCTTTCTCCCTCTCTATCTGTCTATCTCTCTCTCTCTCTCTATTAGTCTCGCTCTCTCTTTCCCTCCATCCCTCTCTCTGTCTTTCTCTCTCTCTCCCTCTCCTTCTTTCTCTCTCTCTTTCTCTCCATCCCTCTCTCTCTCTCTCCCTCTCTTTCTTTCTTTCTCTCTCTCCCTCCCTCTCTCTCTCCCTCACCCTCACCCTCTTTGTCTCTCTGTCTCTTGCCCTTTTGTCTTATCCTCTTTAGGTTTGTGTGTATGTCATACTGCAGATCCCCTGTGGCTTAACTGTGTGTTTGTGTGTGTGTGTGTGTGTGTGTGTGTGTGTGTGCATGCATGCGTGTGTGTATATATGTGTATATATGTGTGTGTGAGCGTGCGTGTGCTTGCGTGTGTGTGTGTATATGTGTATGTGTGTGCGTGTGCGTGCGTGTGTGTGTGTGTGAGGCTGTAATTACTTGTTTCTGTGGGTTCTGGGAAGCCATGAGAGTTGATTAAACCTGGGGTCTAATTGAAATGTTTTGGCATGCGCTCAGATCAGGTATCGACATGACTTTGTGTGTGTGTGAGTGTGTGTGAGTGTGTGTGTGTGGGTGCACACTGTACTTTCCAGAGCTGCAGGGGTTTTAGGGGCGTGGCCTCAGAGGAAACATTATCCTATACTTTGGCATTTATGTGGTTCACTAGCATTATTTTTCTCAGACCACACACACTACGTGTGGTAAAACCGTGGTAACTTATTGCTTTTAAATTAGGGCTGACTGAAATAATTAATCACAAATAATGGCTAAAAGCTAATATCCACTGATTTCCTGTTTTCCCCAGTTTGACCCTAAAGAAACATTTCTCAACATGTTTTCATAGCTGTGTGTGTGAGTGAGTTTGTGTGTGTGTGTGTGTGTGTGTGTGTCTGTCTCTCTGAGTGTGTGTGTGTGTGTGTGTGTGTGTGTGTGTGTCTGTCTGAGGGTGTGTGTGTGTGTGTGTGTGTGTGTGTGTGTGTGTGTGTGTGTGTGTGTGTGTCTGTCTCTCTGAGTGTGTGTGTCTGTCTGCCTGTGTGTCTGAGAGTGTGTGTGAGTGTGTGTGTGTGTGTGTGTGTGTGTGTACAGTGCAAAAGTCAGAGACAAGCCTTCATGTATTTACTTTCCAGACTAAAAGTAATTCAAGGTCAGAAAGAGAAATGTTCAGTCATGTTCAGTTCCAGTTCAGTTCCAGCTCCTCTGTGATCGTAGCCTCTTGTCCAGCTGGTGTGTTCTTGTTACGGTGGAGGATCTCCGGGGAGGGTTCCTCTTTGTTGCTGCTGTTGTTTGTTTGCTGCTCATTGATTTATCCACTGTTCTCCTGTGATCAGTGTCCAAAGCATGGCTATAAAAGAGCTTTATAAGCTGTGTATGAACGAGAGCACTGCACAGTGCCCTGCAGCTGGGCTTCAGCCTGGAATACTATGGATGGATCGGAAGGGTCAAACAAAGAATATAAGCTAACGGCCAGCAAAATACAATACGATAAAACGTACCAGTGCTATTAATAAAACAATCACTTCACAGTTCTTTGTAGTTTGTTGGCGTTAGACTGTGGTCCCTAAGTTCTTTACCCTTATTAAAAGAAGTATATTTAAAGTTAATTCTGTTCTGTAAACTTAAGTACAGTTGAAGTATATTTTCGAGGTTTGCTTTATGTAGTAAGTATACTAAAACACGTGTACTAGTGGTGAACTTGTAAGTGTACTATTTCAGTACTTCTTGGGACTAAATTGGGCAGTTTTTTCGTTCACTCTAAGTAGACTTCAGGTGTGAGAGTAATAAACTTTGAGTCCACACCTTACATCTAAGTCTTTATTTTATACTACACCTATACTGAAAGTAAACTAGTTATACACTTTAGTACACTTTTAAGTATATTCACTCAGTAAACTACTGGTTTAGTAGTTTTTAAACAGTTTTTAATTTAGGAAAATACACTTTTAAGCATCTCAGTAAACTACTAAAAAGTTACTACTAAAAAAAGTTTTTATACTGCAAATATACATTTATGTTTTATTTAAGTGAACTAACATATGTACTTATAGTTTACTACTTATGTATTCATTTTGCAGTGTACAATTAATTTAAAGTGTACAATTAATCTTTTAATTTAGGTATTATTTTTATATATAAATATACTTTTAACTGTACCTCAAGATGACCTACCAGAGGACTACACATATAAACAAAAACAAGATATACTCAGGATTAGGAACATTTTCTTTATAAAGATAGTATATGTCACTATAAGCCAAATATACCTAAGTATAACTGTGTTTATTATATCGCAGATAAATACATAAGGAGTTTATTAAAAGTTTACTTCTTGTACACCTGAATAAACATTGGAGCTACAAGGCTAGTGTAGCTAATGCAATAGGGACTTATTGGCTTTCCTGAACAAGAGCTAATGGGAAGTGTAGTAGCTGTAGCAGCACCTGGAAGCCTGAATCCTGGAAGTAATTTTGTTGGGTTGGTGATTGAGCCCCTTTGCCGTTGCTCCTGTTCTGACCTCTCTGGAGTCGACTAGGTGACCCCTGGGGAATCAGGCGGAGGCGAACCGAGTCAGTTTCTGTAATTGCTGCTCTTTTGGCGAGCCTTCTGAAGATGAAGCGCGAGGGCATTTAAATTTTCATGAGGCCGTTTTTTTAGCGCTGGGGTTTCCCTGCCGCTCCGATTGCCGCTTTCAGAGGAGATTAAAGTAAAACGCGGCATAAATGACACCAACCTCCCTGTCTTTTATCTGGCTGAACAAATTAGTGCCTTCACGTTCTGATCGCTCAGAGAGACCGGGCACTGACGGCTCAGAGACAGAGGCAGCGTTTAACTGTGGGAGGCCTTATTTGTGTTAGGTTAGCTTTAATATGTACTCAGTATGTACTTAAGTATACCTGGTTGAATCTTAACTGTCTCAAAATAGTACAGTGTCGTACAGTTAGTTCTGTTTAAGGATATGTTTACTTACTAATGATAATATTTAGTATACTAAGTACATAGTTAGAATATGAAAATAGTACACTTTCAGTACAGTAATCATAAGTGCAAGGAAGTACACTAAGTATACTTAAATTACATATATGCATACTGCTGTGTACGTTTTGCTCCTGGGAGTTGACTGCGGTTAACCCAATATTATTTGGGCGAGTAAATCATTTTATTAATACAGAGTAACTAATTTTTATTGTTTGTTTGAATTGTGTTCATGAGCTCCTTCTGGTTTGGGTTCATGTTATCTTGCATGCCTGAACACCCCCTGGTGAAGGAACTGGGATTTATGAAGAAATACTTGGCGGAGAGAAAGGGGGGGTACATTTATGGAAGCTCGTGTGAATAGCTGTAAAGCACTTTTATTGGGGAGTCTGAATTGGCACCCAGTGGTAGAATAGAGCATTGCAGCTTCATTGCATAAACCATCCTCCCACGTACCCATTCATACCAAATTATCTCCGTAATTTTGCCACCCAGTAAAGTCAGGGATGTTGGTGATGCCACTACTGCAGCCACCAAACATCAGATTTCATTTATTACCTTCATCTCCAAAACAACATCTTCCATCTCACATTCTCCAAAAGATTTTCTTCTTAGTCTTTCCTTCCTTCATCGCACCACTATCCTTGTCTGGCATTGCCGGACTCTGTAGTGAGAGCCTGGTACCCGGTTCACCACTTAATGAGAGCAAGAAACGCCTACTACTGCAGGATAAGGAAATTTGACTGACATGTAAAATGGCCAATCACAACCGGCTGGCAGGCATGACTCACTCCATCGCTAACAGTCACATTATTAGTGTTCAGTAACCTGTCTGCTGCTGGCAAACCATTAGGATACCTGGAGAAGACATCCAGAAGATCCACATGCCTATATTCCTACACCTGACCCCACTATGCTAACGGTCACTGTCTGCCACCAGTTAAGCCCCGCCCACAAAACACATCACCTCTGTTTACAAACACAAATATTGTCTATACAGGGGTGTGTTTCCCAAAACGATGACGCAGTAGAAACAGACCTGTCACTGAGCTAAAATAATTTGTTATTTTCTGGTACGGACATTTAGAACACCAAATGCTGTAAACGTGTTGTTCGTAATGTATGTCCTAATATAGATCTGTGTTTATGAGTACAGTTGGATTTATCAAACCGCTATAACTCATGTGTGGGTCAGCTGTGTAACGTTAGCCTAGGTCTACGAAAAAAATATCAAGTTAGTCTTCATTACAAACATATGTCATAAAAGACAACGTGGAAAACTTTACAGTGCTTTAATAAATCAGTTCTTAATCACTGAGAGCTTTCATTACCATTACCAAAAAAAAAAAAAAAAAACCGAAAACAAAGTCACCTGGGTTTCGAACACACGTCCATATGAGACACTCGGTCTTCACCACTGTGTCATATCACATTTACACGTTTATCAGACCGTACCACTCTGACAGGCTGTGGGGGGCTGTTAATATTATTTTAATTATGTTGTTGTTATATTATGTCTAATACTATGACTGGTAGTGGTGATGGAAAGTTATTTGTTTACAATATGAATAAATATGAGTAGCCTAAATAGTGCAATAAATATGTATACTGATTCTCATATTTTGGCCTTATATTACAAGGTTTGTGAGTTTTTGCACATTTCCGTTATGAAAGTCGGACCAAACATATTTGGAACCATGATGGTTAACAAAGTACGCTTTCGGGAAACGGTCGTACTTCAGATGTTAGTTTAACGATGCATCGTACCACGTTAGTTCAATGCTAACCTCCGTCGTTGTACGGGAAACGCACCCCTGCTTTGTATACATGTCCTCTCGTCTTTAACCATTTAGCCTGACACCACTGAATTGATATTTTACGATTTTGATTTGATCAATTAAAAAAATTAAATAATAAAAAATCTGAATTTCCTCGAAAATACTCAGCAGCTGCGATTATGTTGTTAACTAGAGAGAGAGAGAGACTTAGTACGGAGATGGAGGGCTTTAGGACCCTGGGCGTTAACAAACACTGGAACTCTGATGCAGAGAGGGAGAGGGAGAAGAGGAGCGAGCGCGCGTGCAGTCAGTGCGTTCTCCGCTCTCTCGTACAGCGCACGCGGCCGTGTGTGTATGTATGCGCGCGTGTGTGAGTGTGTTTGTGTATGAAAGACAGAGTGTGTGTGTACGCCTCGCTCCGGACTCGCGCGCGTCCTCGTTCCGAGCTTTGAGCCGGCAGGTGGGAATGACATGAGCACCCATGAGAGGAAGAGAGGAAGAGACGTGTAAGAGAACTCACTCTCACTCACTCACATAAGGGTCTTCCACAGCAGTTTGGAATATGTGTGTACATACCTTTGAGTGCGTGAGTGTCTGTGTGTGCGCGCGTGAGTGAGTGTGTGTGTGTGTGTGTGTGTGTGAGTGTGAGTGTGTGTGTGCGCGCGCACACGCTCCGCGCGCTGAGCGGAGGCAGACAGCAGTGGAGTGTCAGAGAGGCAGAAGTGCGCTCGTCCACTCTCTCGCGCGGTCAGCATGGTGCTCCTGCAGCACGCGCTCATTGCACTCGTTTATCTTTACAGACGAGGACAGCAGGTCTTCCTGAGAGCCGAGGAGCCGCCCGCCTTCTCCACCACCGTACAGGTAGGACACCTTTACTATCTCTCTCTCTCTCTCTCTCTCTCTCTCTCTCTTTCATCTCTCTTCTCTCCTCCTCGTTCTCACTCTTTCTTCTTCTCTCTTTGAAACTTGTTTCCGTTTTGTTATCTGTCCACCTCCTCCCTCTCTCTTATCCCTTCTCTCTGTCTCTCTTTCCTCTACCTCTCTGAACTCTGTCCTTTTCTCTTTCTGACTTCTCGTTTCATCAATTTTGTCATAGCTGTTCATCTTCACTCTGTATTTCTCTCTTTGCCACTTTCTATTTCTCTCTCTCTCTCTCTCTCTCTCCTGCTTGTGTGGTGTGATTTCTCTTTTTGTGCTGTGATAAAAACTCTCAACTTTTCTCATCAGTCTTTCTGTCGTCACTCCATCTCTCTCTCTCTCTACTACACATACACACGCACACACACACACACACAGATGTTGAGTGTTTTCTTTTTGTGTTTCACCTGCTGAGAAGGTCAAAAAAGATCAAGAGAGACAGAAAGAGAGAGACAGAGACAGACAGGTGGAGGACAGAACAAACACATACAGAAGGGGGAGAGAGACAGGTGTGTTAGATGTGTATGACAGAGCAAATGCAGAGAGAGAGATGGTGAGAGAGAGAGAAAGAGACATAGAGATGGTGAGAGAGAGAGAGAAAGAGACAGAGAGATGGTGAGAGAGGGGGAGAGAGAGATGGTGAGGGACAGCGAGAGAGAAAGAGCGATGGTGAGAGAGAGAAAGAGACAGAGAGATGTGAGAGAGAGATGGTGAGAGAGAGACAGAGAGAGATGTGAGAGAGAGATGGTAAGAGAGATGGTGAGAGAGAGACAGAGAGAGATGTGAGAGAGAAAGGTAGGGGGAGAGAGCGAGAGAGAGAG
>CM067488.1:22192769-22196493 GCA_034552555.1 Semaprochilodus insignis
TGTCTACTTAATTCATAAAGTGAATCACTGCCAGCTAGTCACTTCACCATACCTGCTTCTAAACAGGTCACAAACAAGGGTTTCATTCCATGTGTCGAAACAGTTCCTCCTCCCGTACGCACTACAGTATGTGTAGGTGCAGATTAATGTTTGGCTCCACACTTCCTTTCTCTTTCCCCACTGGACTTTCTACTATGTACAGTCTTCCTGGACCTGTTCCACCACCTGCTTGTCCTATGGAGGAGAAGAAAGAACAGTGATATTAGGTATTAAACAGCAGTGCAATGCATGATCGCTCCCAGACACAAGGTGCACTGCCTGGTTAATGGAAATTTTCCAAGCTATTTTATGCATTTTCCGTGTTTTCAAGGTCGTAGAGAGTTTTATCCTCTGGTACAGAGCAGAGGGAAACACAGCCTTATTTGGATACAGGACTGTGTAGAAGCCAGACCACCTTTAATTTCTTTAATCCTCAGTTAAATCAGCCTTTAGGTACGAGTCAGTCATTTTCCAGGAGACACTTCTGAGGAGATACCATATCCATACGGGCACACAAACACAGTATCAGTATCGGTGATGGGGATACGGACACCTATGACGGACACTCTAAAGTGTACATGTGCACCGGTAGACAGATCTTAACAGTGTATCGGCGGTGTTGGAGACGAGCAGCTGATGTGTGAATCTGTATTTGCAGTGTCTGGTGGTGTAGAGATGCTAGCGGGAGCTGCTCACCTGACCGTCTGAGCTGCTCCTCTCAGTAATCCCTCACCTGCTGCTGTGGAGCTCTTACAGTCTGAGGTACTGTTAGTCCAGACGGGGACTGAGGAGCGGGAGAACCGCCGGACTCTCAGAGTAACGACAGACTTTAGCCTTCAGTTAGCCTTTAGCACAGTAGCCTGCTAGCCAGGTTTGTGTGTCCGCTACCCCTGCATGTGGTACAGCTCTGTCAGTCAGCTGTATCACTCAGCATTGGGGTCTCACTGCTTCTACCAAGCTGAAAGTCTCTGCTACTGTCAGCGTGAAGGACGGTGATGTTTACTCCAGCAGAGTCTGCCTTTTCCCTCTTTTGGTGACCTCATGAATAATCAGATGAGCTCTGCTCTGATTGGCTGGTTTACAGCAAGATGCCGCCCACGGTGATCACACAGAAGCACCATGTGGAAATAGACTAAATAAAATGAGCCTCTGTGTAAATAAGCTCCGCCCTCATACTGTTTAGTTAGCTATGCTAGTTACTTGGAGCTAATGCTAGTCGCTAACGTTACCTGTACTAGCTACTGTCTTTCCATCTGGACATCAACACACAATAGATTAAAGTTGTACCTCACTATGGAACTCTCAGTTTAAGATGATCTGCTCCAACCGGCAAACACGGATACAATCACACAGCATGGCTGCTACTTACAGGCTGCTGTTGGGGCTGTGATGCTAATAAAGGTGGAGCTGCTCCTCTCTTCAGTCTCTTCAGGGTCAGACGCTGAGCGGAGCTGCTCCATATTGTCCAAGAGTTTGGGAAACTGTCCGGAGTGAAATGTGCAGACTGCAGGAGTAAACTTGTTCCGGGATCCTGTTAAAGATGTGGGAGCTGAAGCTGCTGTTCTCCAGCTTGTTTTTGGGAATTTTCTGTTCCACCTTAAATGGTGCAACAGTTACACTCTAGCTGCAGCATTTAAGGTGGAATGGAAGATTGTATTAAGAAGCTGGTGAATAGGAAGCGGCTTCAGCCTGGTTTAAAGATGAACATCAACCATGTACCGCTGACAGTTGGGTTCCTTTGGAAGGGAATGGAAGGTGCCGACATCTCTTTCCCAGCCTGGAGCACTGGTGTTCTCCACATAGTCCACCATGTTGGTTCTGTAGCTCCATTGTGGTTGTATGTAAATGTTGGGGGTGTGAATATTAATGAGTCTGTTCTGTAACAGTTTAGTATTTTGGAATCTGCCCGTTTTCCCGTCCTCTTTTGGAAATGCAGGATTTGTATTTGAAGGAGGAACAGCAGTGTTTGAGGTTCACGGTATGTGGGTTCTAGGTACTGGACTCTCCTCATTACACCATCACAGTGTACATACAGGTTTACAGTCTATGGGAGCTCTAATTATGGTGGGCTGGAAGAGTGGTTGGTGATGGCGGGATAGATGGGGGAAGAAGGCATGCAGAGGGTATGTGCGGACGTCCCATTGGGACTGTCTCCTCAGGACGTCCCACCCCAGGGGTTGGTGCACAATGGCAGCTGTTAATCCTGTCACAGCCAGCTTTCTGCGTGCACTCAGACCAGATGTGCTGGATTAATATTAAAATAGACGAGTCCTAGAAAGTGGTCAGAAAGGTCAAGTTGGCACGCGGCTGGTTCTGTCAGTCTTTGTACGTGTATGTGTGTGCGCGTCTTTGACCATAGCAGCTGCGTCTTGGGGAGGCGTGCCGTCCCGCTTGGTCATTTTTTATTTGTCGTCCGTCCTGTTCGGTCCACTCGTCCCCTCGGCCCTTCTCCTCGCCTCTCCTCCATCACTCTCTTTTTGTCCTTTAACAGCGCTGAGTGTGTCCCAATGCAGAGCCGACGGTGCAACCATTCGCCCGACATGCACCACCTGACCGTCCAGGTATGTCTCACATACACGTACAGACGTACGCTCATATATTAATATAGGTATATGTATTTATACTTCCACTGCTGCAGTCCTTCCTGCCGCTTTCTGGTCGCATGTGCCGTCCGACACTTTGACTGTCCGTTTATCAGTGTGTGTTGCTGGTTGCTGTCCCTGTAACGACTGTTGTCCAGTATCAGGTACCTTAGTACAGTCCTATCCATCAGTGTTGATGTTGTAGGTGAATATAAGCTGCATGTCATGTACAGGGAACATATTAAACGTGATATTTTAACATATTTTAACAAAAAAAAATAGAAAATGTGCCGTAACTTTAGCTCACGACACATTTTCTGATTCGTTGGTTGTTAAATTGAGTAAATAAAGTGAGACTGTGGTTTAAATGTGGTTACGTGTTCTGTGTAGAGGACGATGTGTGCTTATGTTTAATATAAAAACTTTCATTCATGAAAAGCTTTTGCGTATGACTGTAGCCGTGATTAAGACGTCACCACAAGGGTCACTCGTTGTTGTGCCGTGTTTGAGTTTAGTTGTTTTTGTGTGTTTATGTAAACAGTGGTGTTTTTGCGTTGTTCGTTTGGTGCTGTTTACATGCTATAATCTCTGCATATTAATGATCACATCTTTTATGGTGGTGCCAGGTTTCAATAAGGTGATTAAATCAATGGAAATTTAGAAATGGTCAATTAAAAAATAATCAATTAAATAAATATGAAATGATAATAACATATAAAACACTAATCAAATAAAAATACTTTTTGTGCTTCTAATTTAAGTTTAAGTAACAAAAAAAGTTTAAAAAATGTAAAAATGTAAGTAAAAAAATGTAAATAAAGCAAAAAAGGGTTCAGGAATAAACAAATAACTACTACAAAAGAAATGAATTTAAGGGAAAAAACGTACATTTCAGTAAAGCATAAATATAATATAATATAATGTTTTGTGTGTCTTGTACATGTTTCTATTTATGTTCGTAGTAAAACAATATAAATTATACAAAATAAGGTCATATTAATAAATAAATAAGTTAACAACTGTATCACTATGGTATCTCAGTGATGCTATAAAGTATCAAATATAACACAAAATAATAATAATGATAATAATAATAATAATAA
>CM067488.1:22201493-22211493 GCA_034552555.1 Semaprochilodus insignis
GAAACAGACACTATCAAAACAGACACTACTGAAACAGACACTACTGAAACAGACACTACTAAAACAGTCACTACTGAAACAGACACTACCGAAACAGACACTACTGAAACAGCTACTGAAACAGACACTACCGAAATAGACACTACTGAAGCAGTCACTACTGAAACAGTCACTACTGAAACAGACACTATCGAAACAGACACTACTGAAACAGACACTTCTGAAACAGACACTACTGAAACAGACTACTGAAACAGACACTACTGAAACAGACACTACTGAAACAGACACTACTGAAACAGACACTACCGAAACAGTCACTACTGAAACAGACACTACTGAAACAGACACTATCGAAACAGTCAGGAAGTAAATGACCTGCAACAGTCCCCGGGGAAACCTTACATAGGGACCTGGTTTTGTTTGATTGCTTCTTCTAAGCGACTGCAACTTGGATGATCAACTTGGCAGATAGCTAGCAGGCTAATAGGCTGCAGTCCCCAGCTTTGATGGACGGAGTGACTGTAAAACTGCAGTATACCATATAAAGAATGTCTTGCAAGCTTCAAACACTCCTTGCCTCAGTGCCCCATACTTGGTTGACAGCGTATATAAAATCACCTTGCTCATAAAGTGAGCTCTGACATGGTGGAATGAAGTCTTGATGATTTAAACTGTCCATTTCTGACAGCACACTGTTGAATGCCCCTGGTCAGGGTAATCAATACTCATTTAATCAACATGCACATCAGTCACTAGGCTAATCAATTGGCCAGATTGCCCTTGAATTAATGCTAGCTCTTTTAAATGCGCCTACAGTCACTCGTCATTTTAGCGAACAGAAATGCACATGAGCAACATTGACAAAACAGACACAGCAGTGCTGCTGGAGTGTTTAAACACTGTGCCCACTCACTGTCCACTCTATTAGACACTCCTACCTTGCTGGTCCACCTTGTAGATGTACAGTCAGAGACGATAGCTCATCTGCTGCTGCACAGTGCAGTGTTGGTCATCCTCTAGTCCTTCATCAGTGCCCACAGGACGCCGCCCCACAGGACACCGCCCCACAGGACACCGCCCCACAGGACGCCGCACCACAGGACGCTGTTGGCTGGACAGTTTTGGTTGGTGGACGATTCTCAGTTCTTGTCCAGCAGCACTGCTGTATCTGATCCACTCACCTCAGCACAACACACACTAACACACCACCACCACGTCAGTGTCACTGCAGTGCTGAGAATGATCCACCACCCACATAGTACCTGCTCTGTGGTGGTCCTGTGGGGGTCCTGACCATTGAAGAACAGGGTAATACAGTATACAGAGAAAGAGATGGACTACAGTCTGGACCTGTACAACTACAGAGTGTCCTGTATGGTCAGTGGAGCTGATGCAGTGGACAGTGAGTGGAGATACGTGGAGGTGTACCTAATGAAGAGGCCGGTGGGTGTATAACACACCTATAGATATATACTGTACTTCAAATTCAGCTATACCTCATATCCATGGATGGATAGATTGATGTATGAGTTGCTGTCTAGGTGGCTGGAGAAAATCTGTTAGTCCATCTGCCAGATTTTCCACACTGTGGGACTGTCTGTCCCCTGTCGTGTCCTATAGCTGCAGGCATTCAGTGCCATTACATGACCGCTTCCCCACACCTACAAAAAGGAAAATATATGTTTAGCAACACTGAGCTCATCTCCGTGCTACAAGCAATAGAAATGGCTCCCAATCTCACCGGTCATTCGTAGAACAGTCCACTTTAATAAGAGGTGACTATATTGCACTGAACTCGCAGGCCAAGGTCAAGCTAATCAAGACGTGTTTTTAGCTAGCTTAGGAAGCTAAAGCAGACTGCCCAGCACCAGCTGTACACAAGGACACAAGTGTTTGTTGGTTATAACGTGAGTCAAATTTTAGGTTCGCTTTTTTCTGGACCCTGGTCCACTTGCTCCGGGAGTTCGGTACGTTTGGTCCAGTGTGAAAGCTGTTCTGGAGCTTGGGAGTGGTCCAGATCATCGATCTCTGGTTCTTCTGTAATTGGTGGTCTGGGGTTCTCTTCTAGTGGTCTGCTGCAGGTGTGAAGCTCTCTGCTCCCGTTGCTGTGTGTGAGGATACGTGATTGGTTCATTTTGTAAAGTGCCTGCTTCAAATTATCCCGTTACGCCCCTTTAGTCCAGCGTTATCACTGTTACACATCAGTATATACCTAATAGACCACACGGTCATAGGACTGGACTGGGCTGTAATAAGCTTACTTGGTGGAGTGAGGCCATGAACTAAGAGCATGGCGAAGAACATCCGTCTCGCGCTGCCTGCATGGCTAAACATCTCCTACAGGAACGGCGCCTTGTCTGCAGGAGCTCCTGCATGGTGAAATGTCATGCATCCCAATGCATTCCTTTCCGCCTGAGTGTTTGTATCCAAGCTACATAATAAACAGTAGCAAACAGATGTAGCTTCTTCCTACCAGTTTGTGGACCTACTGCAAAGACGTGGCGTATGGAATTGCACAATTGATCCAGGGTTTAGATGGGGTTCCTGTGAGTGGAAGCCAACCAGCGATAATGAACCCCTCCTCCAAACCGAGCCCAGAATCGCCCTGGGTGTGGACTCGAGCTGTGAGTCGAGACAAATCGAGTTATGAATTAAGTGTAAGTCAAGTCAAGGATCAACTAAGGGTGAGCTGGAGTGGAAAGTCCGTCTGGTTTTCAAGAGTCATGACTCAGTTAAGAGAGAAGTCATGTGTCAGATCAAGTCACGAATCATTTAAGGTAGAATCTGAGTCAAGTTATGAGTCAGTTTAAGATGAGTCATGAGTCTAGTCATGAGTCATTTATGAGTGGTGAGTCTGTTAAGTGTGAGTGAGAGTTGAGTCACAAGTCAGTCATGGATGAATGGGAGTTGAGTCAGTTAAAGGCAACTTTGTTATAAGCTGCAAGTAATTTAAGGATGAGTGTGAGTTGAGTTGAGTTGAGTTGTGAGTCAGTAAAGGCAGAGTGCAAGTCGAGTCACGGGACAGACTAGGATGAGTCTGAGTTAAGTTTGGAGTTAGCTTCGGGTAACTCCGAGTCAAGCTGTCAGATAATGGCGAGATCGACTTGAGCTGCAAGTCAGTAAACATTTGACTGGAGTGTGACTGGAATCTGAGTCGCTGGCTCTCCAGGACAGAGAGAGACAGATTTAGATGTCTGATGTCCCAGAAAAGCAGAGGTGTATGTGAGGGTGAAGGGAAAGGCCTACAGCCTGCAGGGACAGAAATGACAAGAGACATAATAAAGAGTGACATCAGAGAGAGAGAAGTGTGAAAATTATGGAAGAGAATTCATCGTGTTTTCTGGAATGGGGTGTGTGTGTGTGTTTGGGAATGTTATGCTTTGTGAAATAAATCCTCGGCTCGTTATTTAGTGAACACGTCACGGTTAACTTGTCTGAGTTCGCTAGTTCTGTTTCCTCACGATAAAAAGACAGGTCAAATAATACCCACGAGCAAGAAATGAAAAGACAACAAAGACACTTTGACACGTAGAATAACATCAAAGCTGGTTTAAAATGTCTGCTACACACACGGGCAGACGGAAGACAAACCGTATCGCTGACATCCTCTGATTGTTCTGTTAACAGACGGTTAACGTAGGTTCAGAAGGTACCGCTGTGCTGAGAGAGTCAGGCAGAAAGGGAAAGTGAGCGGGAGATGGAGTGAGCGAGAGGGAGATAATGCCCTGCAGTGATTCTTTCTTGTCCTCTTAAAAGGAAAAAAGGAAGAAAAGAACAAAAGCAAATTGACACATGAAGGTCGCTTGTCAAAACAGGCTGCAAAACCAGACGTGGCAGCGGGCTATGAAAACAAGAGAGGGAGTGGTTGGTGGTTCTGAAAGGGAAGATGGACATTTCTGTCCACTTTACTGGACCTTTATATCTCTGCGCTGCTTCTGTACTGCCCTGTACTGATGGGTAACTGTAGTAAAGGGCTTTGATGGTCATAAAGGAATTTATTGTACTGCTAATAAACTAAGAGGGTGACTAAGAGGGCGGTAACCATGTAATAGGGTGACTAGGCAGGCAGTGCTGTGCTGATACAACAGGATTTAGTACCAATCCAGAGAGTTATTTAACCGGGATACTGGATACAATCTTCCCAGTTCAATAACCTCACACCTTAGTGTGGTTCATTTACACCAGACACACCTGTACCTGCAGAGTGTAATGTAGAACTATTCACTGTATTAAGAGGTTTATCCACATACACACTGCAGAAACAAGAACCCAAACAGGAACCAACTGAACTTACGGGTCTAATGTTAGTACATTTTTTACCTGCTCGAGAGGCAGAACCATTATAACCACCATGATTAACCACTTTACTGCTCTTTTATGCCACTGTAAAGCAGCTAACTAGGCTAATTAGCTAGCTAGCTAACAGCCCATTTAGCTTATTGGCTGCATGGAACCGATATACAGCTCACACACACACACACGTCTAGATTTACACAGACCCGTGTGGAGAATCACAGCTTTTATTTTTCTCCGTCGAGTGTTAATATGAGCAGAAACACTCGCTCTGTGGTCGGTAGCATAAGTGCTAACAGCGTTAGCTTCTCCTAGCTGGTCTCCTGATGTATTAATGCTCTCTACAGAGTAATAACTCTAAACATATGGATCAGAACATCATCACACCGTCCTAGTTCACACTCTGGAGCTCTTTATGGTGTATGATAGTGCTGGTGGAACATCTTCATCTGGAGAGTAAAGGATTCACTAAACTGGGATTAGCTTCAGCTGCTAATGTTAGCAAACACAGAGGATCCTCAGTGCTAATACAGCAGGTCTACCTGCTTTAGAAAGCTGGAAAACGGGAAGAACGGGAATAAATCCAGTACATACTCTGGGATATTTAACATTACAGCCTCAAACTCAGAGTAACTTTACTGTTTCTGATGATGTTTTATCTGTTATGATTGATTATAAGGTAAATTGTGGTATAAATTGAGCTACTTCCATTCCACCCCCATGTGTCTTAACACCCTCTGTTTACAAACAGTCAGTATTTAAAACACTGAGCTGCATGTTTAACTGGATTTGATGGTGACTTTTAAATGTAGTACTACCGGATCTGTTTTCTCAGTTCCAGCGTCATATAGAAAAAAATAAATATTATAACATTTTGTGAAAATGTCTTCAAGTACTGCAATATTATTTTTGCTCCATCATCCTTTATTCATACGTCCTATTCAGGAATAGTCAGTGGGGAAATCATAGCAATGGCCTAGTAACGTCCGGAGCAATCACCTGGCATGCAATAGCAGCAGCCCAGCAATACCTTAGCAGAACCATAAAGCTGCAGGACTGTAGACCACAAACCTGAATAGTCTGCTTGTGCTTTTTTAATGGATTTGGTTTACGGTGTTTGTACAGTGTTTGTTCAAACGCACGATTCTTTTTCCATATGAATGAATATGGGATATCCTGAAACATTCCACCATGTATATTACACACACGTGTATGCACATTCCTCTTACTTCACCATCATCAAGGGAGTTTTTCCTCGCCGCTCGCTCACGGGGGGCTTGGACCCGGATTCCCTTTTCTACGTCTGTACATGGACTCTTTGTACATAGCTGCTTTGAGGCAACGTTAGTTGTAAAAAGCGCTATACAAATAAATAAATATTGATTGATTGATTGATATAATCATTCAACCAGCCAAAAGGGTTTGTGTGATAGAACTAAATGGAATAAGAAAAAGGCAAATGAATAAGAATAAGGAAAAGAGGAACGAGTGGAACGAAAGGAAAAGGGTCTGTTTTTCCGCCGTTTTGTTCAGATGAATTCCTGAAGATAAAGAAGGTACTTTGTCCTGAAGCAGATCAGAATAGGCCGACTCCTAAATGACATGTAAATAGAGGTGAAATTGGCCGAGCGTGAGAAGGAAAATGGAAATGGGAAATTATTCCACTATGACCAGTTACGCTTCTGAAATGTGTGGAAGGCGGTAATGAAAGGTGGTGGCACGTCTGCATCATGTTCACCCAACGCTTTCCTTAGATGCATGAATAACATCTTGACTGTTGAGGCTCCATCACATCCTATCCGGAAGAGTCTCTGGTATTGTCTTCCTGACTTTGTCTTTATGATTCCTTGACTCAGATCTTTGAATTCCATTAATAAACATTTGAAATATTATAGTATTTAAAAATGCAAATCAGTAGAGGATGAATCTGAGTTGAATTACGAGTCAGTAGAGGGTGAATCTAAGTTGAGTTACGAGTCAGTAGAGGGTGAATCTGAGTTGAGTTACGAGTCACTAGAGGACGATTCACGATTCAATTAAGGGTGAGTGAGATTTGAGTCACGAGTCAGTTAGTTGAGTAATGGTCAGTTAAGGACGAGTCCATGTCGAGTTGTGAATCAGTACAGCGTGAATCTGTGTTGAGTTACGAGTCAGTAGAGGGTGAATCTGAGTTGCATCATGAGTCAGTAGAGGTTGCACCTCAGTCTAATCACGACTCACTTAAGGATGAGCAAGATTTGAGTCACAAGTCAGTTAAGTAGCGGTCAGTTAAGGGCAAGTCCATGTCGATTTGTGAGTCAGTAGAGGGTGAATCTGAGTCAAGTTGTAAATCAGTTAAGGCTAAGTGAGAGTTGAGTCACTAGTCAGTAATAGACTACTTTGAGGTGAGTCATGGTCAGTTATTGGCAAGTCTCTGTTGAGTCATGATCATTTGGGGGCGAGTCTGAGTCCAGTTGTGAGCCAGTAAAGGCAGAGTGCAAGTCGTGCCTGGGTCTGAGTCAAATCAGTTAGTTATGGTTAAGTCCGAGTCAAGTTGTCAGTTAATGGTGAGACTGGGTCGAGTTGACTAGAGTGAGTTGCTGAGTCTCTGGGATAGAGATCCACGGATGTAGATTTAGAATGTCTGTATTCCTTTCAAGATGTCGGAGAAAAGGTTCTAAGTCAGTGAATGATGAATATTCTGATATTTTGGATTGTTCAGTGAAGCAGAACACAAGCAAAAGCATTTGGAACAGGAATTTTATGGGTTGGGTGAACTTTGAATTTCCCTCTCTTGGGAGAGAGGGAAACTTTGTCCTATTGGATAGTCTGCCAAGTTCCGTCATTTAGAACAAGGAAGAAAACCGAATCTAAGAAAACTAGACTTGTTTTAAACAAAGCAACCAACTACTCTGTGAGTTTATGTGTCTGCTGATTCGTGGCTGAGCTGTTGTTGCTCCTAAATATTCCCATGTTACAAGACAAGGCCTTACAGTAGTCCGGGGTGGCTCTAGCAGGGGGCCGACTTGTGGCGAAGGTGTCATTCTGTGACAGAGGCATGTTTAAAGTCACTGAGCACAGTCATACCACCCCCGCTGGCCAGTGCTCATACCCTGACTCTCTAGGCAGTTTGTGTAATGCCTCTGCTATTGCGGAACCAAAGGAGTCAGGGCAAACGGATTCAGCAAAAATTCCAGGAGAGGATTTCGATCAAGTTTCAGTTGCTGTTATTCTGGCTTTTTCCGTCTGCTCTCTCTCTTGCTCCTTTGCTCCCACTTTCTCTACACCTCTCTGTATCTCCTTCAACTGTTATCCTCTACCTGCATGTCCCATTTTCCTCCTTTTGCTCTCTCTCTCTCCGGGGACGTAATTACCTCTTGTTATTCGTCTCTCCGTTCTACCTTTTTCCTCCCCTGCTTCAGGATTCTGGACAAATCGCTAACTTGCATTATTCATCCAAATAGCTCCACGCTCTGTCACTTCTCCTTCTTCTCCCGTGTAACAGAACCCTCCGCGTTCTTTCTTTCGGCTCGTGGCGCAGTGCGGATTTGATAGGAGAAAGCCTAGAATAGGAATGGGGCTGTTTAGACTCTATACGCTAATGCAAACAGCTTGCTAAGCACTAAGCAGATTCGGCGGTAGGCCGCATTAAAGTCCTTCACACAAATGCATGGCATTTGCTCTTGAAAAGCCCCATGATTGCTTGTGGAAACTCAATTTGCAGCCTGTGCAGGAGCCGGAGCACAAGCAAAACTCCAGGTCAGAAAACGGAAAACCGGAACGCCGAATGAGAGCTTTGGCTGAATGGGACAAATAGTACTTATTACGCTCCATTTAAATCATAATGGAAAACACCTAGAGGAATCTGACCCCGTCTCGTAATGGCATATTCATAAGGTGACAGTGACGTTCACGCGCTTACACTCTTCATTATCTGCTATAACAGCACTTTGTTCATGCTCGTTCCGTTTCATTAAAATTCCCCGCGGACGGCGTTTAATTGCGGCTGGCACAGTGTGTGCTAACCTGTGAAGATGAAATCACGCCGAATTTTCCACTTTTCAGATTTGAAAGACTTTGTGGAAGCTCTTTGTTCATCGGGGAGGCATTGATTCCATGTGTACTAACCTAATACCGTTAATGTTGACATCGGATAAACTACAAACCCCGTATCAGGAAAAGTTGGGATTTTACAGCAAATGCCATCAAAAAAAGAAAGTGGTGTTTTCTAAAATGTACTTTCACTTGTATTTGATTGCAGACAGTATGAAGACAGGAAAACATGTATCTCCATTTCAGTCCATTTTTACTTTTATGGGCCATTTGCACACGGCACTACTGTTTACATTGTGTGAAAATTCCATGATATATGGACCACCAGAAATTACTCGGTCTGGTTCCATTGACTTACATTAAAATGAAATTAGGATTTTGCCCTCTCCTGTAAAGTTGCCATTTTGGAGGTACTTGTTTGTCTTTGGACAGCGACGAGATTAAAGGAATCTGAAGGAATTTTGGTGCGTAAGGTGTGCATGCCTAAGCTGACAACTGAGCTCTCTGATCCTTCCGACGGCACCACATCAAGAACCTTAATTTATCTACTGCATAAGCCGTAGAACCAAACAGGCTCAGGATTAAACTTCACCCAGCACTTCAATATGGGGTTCCATCCACAAACACCAGTTAGAACTTTACTGTGCTCTGAGGAAGCCCTGTATGAGCTGTCTCCAGAAGCACTGGGCTATATCTCTGGGCTATGTGGAATTGTGTATTGTGGTCAGAAGAATCAGCATTCCAGGTCTCTCTGGAAGAAATGGATGCCGTGTGCTCCAAACCAAAGATGAAAAAAAGGACCATCCAGACTGTTACCACCAAGTCTAAAGTTATAGGTTGCTCACATTTCTGCGATTAAAGCCACTAAAGCTGAGGAGTGCAGAGATTCTGGAGATAAGTAAGCAAGTGTTTATTTATATAGCACTCTAGAACAAGTCTCAAAGTGCTTTACCATACCTCACAATAAAGTACAATAAATTACAAAAATATAAAGAACACGCTTCAAATCTCCAAACGCTAGTCACAAACTACTAAAAGCAAGAGAATAAAAATAAGTCTTTTTAAAACATGAACTGAGGCTCCGCCTCCTGGATTAATCAGACTGTATCTAATAGACGTTCCGAGCTCCTTTTCCTGTTAGCTCAGTCTTTCTCTCCTCACCCGGGATCGACCTGAGGAGGATGGGTTCCCCCCTCGAGCCTGGTTCCTCTCGAGGGTTCTTCCTCTTACTCTAAGGGAGTTTCTCCTTACCACTGTTGCATCTGGCTTGCTCATTTGGGGCTTGGACCCGGATTCCCTTTCCTACGTCTGTACATGGGCTCTGTTTTTTTTTCCTTTATATAAGCTGCTTTTCTGTGAAGCTGCTTTGAGACGTTAGATGTAAAAAGCGCTATACAAATAAATATTGATTGATTGATTGATTGATTGATTGAATTTTGGGGCATATGCCTCAAAGGCCTGGTCTCCCTTTGAGTTTAGTTTAGTTCAGGGAACAGCTAATAGCCCCTGATATGCAGACCTTAAAGTTCTCCTGTTTTTAAGAGAACACAAAAGCTCAGTGAGGTATTAGGGAGCATCGTTGCGTAACACCTGATAGGTCAGCACCAGTACTTTACAATCTATCCTGTAGCTCACAGGCAGCCAATGAAGAGAGGCCGGCACTGGAGTGATA
>CM067488.1:22216493-22221388 GCA_034552555.1 Semaprochilodus insignis
ATCATACAGCAGAAACAAACATCTGGAGGGTCATCTGATTGTGTGGAACACGTCCAGGATGGCAGATACGAGAACGTAACAAGGAAGAATTTCCTTCTAAGCCAGGATTACAACTTCCATTAACGGAAAGCAACGCATGCAGGGTTGGCGCCGTAAAGCTAGCTATGAATCAGCTCAACTGTGTGGACTGAAGCTATGAGTCCTGTCAGAAGTTGGATGGAGAGCTTGTGGAAGGCTGTTCCAGTAATAATGTCATGTTTAATTGGTCCCATGATTGAAGTCTTTAATCAAGCAGGAATGCCTAGAATGAAGTTGGGAAAGCAACTTTATTCCGCATAACTAATCAACTGCTCGTTTTGGGACAATGCTAACCGGGACGTTCTTTTATAGCCGAGTAAATCCTGGCTACAAAAGGACTCATGCATCTTCGGAAAAGATATCCACCCTATAAACACGGACAACAAACACAGCGAGCGCAGAAACAATGATCCCGCAACATTGACCTCTTCTGACAGGAAGTCCCGGGCGCCTAGTTCGGCAGCCAACTCCTTCCTTCCTGCCTGTGGTGCACTCTGAAAGGAGGCTCTCTACTGGGACGGTTGCAGAAATAGGTTAGCTCAGCGGGGGACGTGGTTTGTGTGTATTTGTGAGCATGAGCATGAAAGTACGAAGGGTATGTTTCTCTCGGATAATGGTTCAGGGTAACTCTGTCAGTCGGGAAGTCCCGCTGTAACTAGACCGCTGTTTAGCTTTCTGGCCGTATCTCTTCCCTTCTCCCTTGGTATTCCTGTCCCCTTCTCACCTGTCTCTTCCCTTTCCTCCTTCCCTTTCTGTCTCTCAGATCCTGTACCATGCTGGTATTATTCTGCCTGTCTTTCTGTCTCTCAGATCCCTTTAATACACCTTGCTCTGCCGCAGTTTATCTGTTTACACCTGTCATCTCCTAAACAGATAAGATTTATCCGCATTTCATTTATTCCCAGCTACGGGAAATGTGTCTCAGTTAGACAGGCTGCATGCAAGTCTAATGAATTCTTTCCGGACTCCTGCGAGATGATGCCGGGACTCACAGAAATTGTATTTTAGGCATTTCATAAGACCTTAAAGAAAGTAACCAGCTCCAGTTTGGATGATATTATGTTGGTGGACGCAGTTCCAGCTTTACTTGGCCTTCATTAACGACACACCTCCACAGGTGAGAGAGAGAGGAGTTGACACTGGTGGGAGAGGAACGTGCTGGATGCTTTCCCTGACACTGGCTTGATAACTAGCTAGAACGTTTGATTTCAACTGTGACTTTATTATGTACAGCACCGACAGAGGCCCGATCCAAATGTATGTGGTGCTCAGGAATATCTGGGGAAGAGAAGAATGATGGAGGTACTCTTTGGCAGGAAGCACTGTGATGAACAGTGGGATAAACAAGCCCCTCCTCACGCCCTGAAGAAGGCTTTGCGGCTGCTACATGTGGACTGTCGCCTAAATATGGATCACTGTGAGAGTCACCTGCTCTTGGTGTTAGATTTCCTATTTAGCAGTTTTCCGATTGGTGTAGTTTTGTTTGGGAAGAGTAAAGAATGGATGCCTCTACACTCCAAAGAACGTGCCTCCAAGGGACGCGCATGGGTACTTGATTCTTAGGGTTAACTATTAGAGGTGGCAGGATAGCGCTATGCATTATGTTGCATTGCAGGAGAACATCTAAAGGCACATCATTCAGTGAAGCACCACTTATCAAGCCCATCATGTGATTTTAGAGCTAGGGCTGGACTGATGTGACTGAGCTAGCGGAGATGGCTAGCTCCGGCTAGCTCATGGCTAGCTCTGGTATGGCTTTTTACCATGTGTAGTTAATCTAACTTGATCCAGAAAAAGTGGACCTCACGCAGACTTCCATGTAGAAGACGAGTCCTCATCAGCATCCGATGTTGCTCCAATATTAGCTTGTTATTCCGTTCTGGAGAAGCAACCTTTGTTGCTGTCGGGAAAACGACCTCTTTTCTCATGGCAACATTTTCACACGTCGTCTTCTGTGCACAGCAACATTTTAGCCTCTTGAACAATGTTATGATCCCTTAAGCAGTACGAGTTACATCCCTTAAGTCCTGTTTTCCTGAAGTTCTTTTATTCCTTTCCTGTTTTCTTGCCTGGATAACTCAAAATTAAACAGTCCGACTGTAAGGGCCTGGGTCACACAGTCTCCTCTGAACAGCTGATGTTGAGATGTGTCTGCTGCTGGAACTCTGAAACGTTTATGTGGGCTCTAATCTGTGGGTTCTGAGGCTGGTAACTTGAATCTGCAGCGGAGGTAACTCTTGGCCTTCCTGGTCGGGGGCGGTCCTCGCTTTCGTCATAGCATTTGATGGTTTTCGCGGCTGCACTTGAGGATATTCTCAAAGTTCTTGCAGTTTTCCAGACTGGCTGACCTTCATGTCCTAAAGTCATGATGGACTGTTGGTTCTCTTTACTTAGCAGAGTTGCTCTGGCCATAATATGGATTACAGGAGTGGTGGAAAAGGGCTATTCCCTACATAGGGCAACCAGTTCCACAGATCACCTCAAGGCACACCTGTTAACTGGAAACCATTCCAGGTGACTACCTCATGAAGCTAAATAATGGGAGCACCGAGAGTGTACAAAGCTGTCATCAAGGCAAAAGGTGGCTGCTCTGAAGAATCTATAGTATTAACCATATTCTGGTTTGTGTAACACTTTTAGTTTACTGCGTATCTGAATATGTGTTCCTTCATAGTTCTGATGTCTTCAATATTAATGCAGTGTTAATTCATACAGAGTAGACAATAATGAAATGAAAAGGGGTGTCCAAACTTTTGACTGGCACTGTATAATTTTTTTATTTCTATATTTAGTTATGTTATGCAAATTAATGCTAGTAATAGTAGTACTCGTCCTCAGGTCCTGACTATCTCAGCCTGTTTTGGAACACTGCCCAGTGTTTATGTTCATGTTATGGATTGACAGAGTGAAAACCGGGAATAAATGCTGTACATTGACATCAGTCTGTCGTTTTAGGGCCGAAGTTGTTCACCACCGCGGAGCTCCTTCTCCCATCTGCCCCAGTTCTCTTAGATTAATTGCTTATGTCTGGCCTCAGACTAATGAACAAGACTGCCCCAAAAACACCAAGTCCCCTGGGAATGTAGAGCACCTGATCCCTCTCCCACTTTCCTTAAGTTGGTCTCTTTTCCTCGTCCCGGTGCTCCAAGCTGCGTTTTGTTGAGCCCAGGTGTGGCCATCAGACTTTCGCTTTAATCCTGATCTGACACACCTGGCTTTGGAGCTCCGTGTGTATGTGTTTCCAATCTGCCGTAGTTGTTCGCTCCGCAGCTGCTCGGTCCGAACAGATGATCCGAGAGTCGGAGGCCAGCGAGTGTGACGAGTGTTTTGACAGTAAAATGGCAGGCAGTGGAGCTTGAAGTTCTGCCTGTTTTTTGGGGGTTGTTTTTTGCACCTGCTGCAGTTCCTTAGGTCTGCGGTTTTCCTTTTTCCAAAAGACTGAACAACCAAATTTGTTCCGGTGTTTGGAAATGTAGGACATGGTCTTACTCTCCAGATGCATTAATAGAACCCTCTTGTAGGTCCACTCTGGAGTTCGGAACTGCAGCAGACCTGTTGATGTTTGTGTTAGCCATACTGTAGTCCAGGAGAGTCCAATCCTGGTCCTGGAGATCTACCATGTCCCTGTCCCTACTGTCCTGAATAGTCGGCCACCCAAAATAATAGCTGGTCACCAGAGGTCTTTTGGTCAGAAGCATACAGGGTAGAAGGGGACTCACAGTCTGTACACTTACAGTGGTGCTTGAATGTATGTGCACCCTTTAGAATTGTCTCTCTTCTGTCTAGGTGTATGACCTTAAGCACAATCAGATGATCACTCTAGTGAGGAAGCCCACCAACATCCCAGAGTTGAAGCTGTTCTGTATGGAGGCAGGTCTGAAGTCATTGTGCAACTGACTACCAGAAGCATTTAGCTGTAGTTGTTGCTACATGAAAGAACTATTATACAGTCAGGACTACATGTACACTGACCGTTACCACGACTGTCCTTAACGCCACGTCATCGTCACCAAAGACTGCAATGGTGTCGTGCCAGACTATCATGGAGTGACTCAGAATGGCAGCGGGTCATCTTCAGTGACGAGTCCCACTTTTGTCTTGGTGGAGACGACCAACGGATCCGTGTGTGGAGGCACCGTGGTCAGCACCAAGATGAACGGTTTGTTTCCGCACCATCTGCAGGAACTGTGTGAGGATATTCAAGCTGCATGGAATGGATTATCACAGCAAACACGGCGGCCCGACGCCATACTGAGAGACACTACTTCTGTATGTGTAGCTCAATAAATATTGATCATATCAGTCTAAATTTATCATCATTTATGGATCCTGGTGACCTTTATCTTTCTTCCCAACACACCTGGATGCGAAGCAGTACATCCACTAGAGGGCAATTCAGAGTCAAAGGTTATGACAAAAACACTTCCGGTCCAGTCTCCTCCCAGCTGCTCTGTAGCAACAGTTCCTGTGTTCCTGTGCCCCAGCAATGTAATCATTTAGATGTTTAAATTCCGAACTAAGCCACAAAGTTCCTTCTTTGTCTTGTCCATTTGGCAGCGGTTGTGTTTTACTTCACTGCCCCCATGAATTCCAGTGGCACTGCTCCATTCTGTCCGTATCTGTAAGCTCTCAGAGAACCTGCACAAACACGGATGAAATGAACACAGAAGACAGAAGGCTCCGTCCATATCCGTATGTAGCATTGGGCATAAATGAGCCTTAATAAGTTGAAGACAGAATAGACTACTTGTTAGTAGTGAAGCTCCAGGCAAGTATATTTAAGCCAGCATGGATATACTGTTCCATCAAAGTAGCAC
>CM067488.1:22236377-22256599 GCA_034552555.1 Semaprochilodus insignis
TCTCTCTCTCTCTCTCTCTCTCTCTCTCTCTCTCTCTCTCTCTCTCTGTGGAGACAGAAAGCAGAAGGAGAACACATTTCTCCTTAAACTAATATAGACTGTAGCTGTAGGTCTGTACTGTATCTCATCTCTTTGTTGAACTTGGTTTTACAGGGGAAGCTAAGGACAAACGGATAGAAGGAATTTGTGGAACGAGAGTGAGATGGAGTGTGTTTTGTTTGAACAGCTCCAAACACACTCTCTAATGTCTGTGTTCCTAGAGGACAGAGGAAACACTGAGATACAGACACACAGAAATACTGTAACACTGAGATACAGAGATACTGAAACACTGGAACACTGAGATACAGAGATACTGAAACACTGGAACACTGAGATACAGAGATACTGAAACACTGAGATACTGAAACACTGAGACACTGAAATACTGAAACACTGAGATACTGAAACACTGAGATACTGAGAGACTGAACCACTGAGAGACTGAACCACTGAGAGACTGACACACTGAGATACTGAAACACTGAGACACTGAAACACTGAGATACTGAAACACTGAGACACTGAGATACTGAAACACTGAGAGACTGAACCACTGAGAGACTGAAACGCTGAGATACTGAAACACTGAGAGACTGAACCACTGAGAGACTGAAACACTGAGATACAGAGATACTGAAACACTGAGATACTGAAACACTGAGATACTGGAACACTGACATACTGAAACACTGAGATACTGAAACACAGATACTGAAACACAGATACTGAGATACTGAAACACTGAGATACTGAAACACAGATACTGAGATACTGAAACACTGAGAGACTGAGATACTGAAACGCTGACATACTGAGACACTGAGATACTGAAACGCTGACATACTGAAACACTGAGATACTGAAACACTGAGATACTGAGATACTGTGCTGTTCTCTGTGGCTGAATTCACTAACTAAGACTGGCCACTTTATTAGAAACACCTACCCTGAGCTTCTACTAATTGGCCACTTTAACAGAAACAACTACCCTGTAATTGCACTCGTAATCAAATGTAAATCCTGATAAAACCCCGAGTGGTCCAGCCTGAGGGTCCGGACTCTCCAGGTCTGTGATTGAAGGGTGAATGTCTGTAAGGCTTTACGGCACCTCGGTCAGCGGTGACGGAGAGAAGTGTTCATGTTCCCCGCTCAGCTGGAGATGGAACGGAGAGGAAGGAGATACTGAGGGCTTTAATATCCGTTTATTGTTACACAGCCTGCTGGTGCGTACCCCCCTGCCGCCACGGCGACCGTCCGCCGCCACAGCCGTCACCATAGCGATGAGGGACCAGGACGCAGGTCCTGCGCAGAGATAGATGGAGGGGAGGGGGGGATGCGGGAGGAATGAGACAGTGCCTGGGTGGGGTGGTGGTGCGTGTATGAGGGTTAGTTTAGTTTGAAGTCACTTTTCTGTCAGAACCAATCAGCAGAGGAAGAACCGGAGCAGGAGCATGGAGCAGACCTCCCTCTGAGCTCCTCTCTCTCTCTCCCTCTGAGCTCCTCTCTCTCTCTCCCTCTGAGCTCCTCTCTCTCTCTCCCTCTGAGCTCCTCTCTCTCTCTCTCTCTCTGTCTCTCCCTCCCCCCCTCTCTCTCTCCCTCTCTCTCTCTCTCTCTCTCTCCCTCTCTCTCTCTCTCCAACCTGTGCAGTCTGAGGTGAGATAACCAAAACATCATTACTGTAAATGGAGGACTCTGTTTTGAGCCAGATGACTATCAATGATCTGTGAAAACCACACACACACACACACACAGCGTGAGTTCATTTCACGTTGAGGTTTGGATAGCTTCCTACCTAAACACTGTACACGTCTAGAACCAAGAATAATAGGCATGGAATGTCCTTAACACACACACACACACACAGAGAGAGAGAGAGAGAGAGAAACGACAAATCACACCAAACCTGCACTTTAGTCTTCAGGAAAGGGTCTACACTAGCTGATATTGAACATTGCTGTGAGGATTTGATTGAGCATTAGTAAGATGGAGCTCCATCACTCACAGTTCCTCTGCTCCTCAGCCCAGTGCTGGGGACCTTACCCCTGAAGCTTAGTATTGACCTCAGTGACCTTAGGCTCATGTACAGCTAATTCTGCCAGCTTCCGTTCTTCTCAGGAGACTCCCTCTCAGCTCCTCAGAGAGACACGCCTCCAAAGTTCAGTCTTAGAAGCTGGTTCAGCATCTCCTGCTTCTTCTCACCATCCAAATAAGTGTTGGTGTGTCTACCAGGTCTTCCAGGTGGTTGTCAGGTGTCCTGTTTTCTCAGTATCTTCTTACTCCAGTTTTGATAACTCCTTCTTCCATGAGACATGAACAGTCCGTCTAGATTTCAGTGTTTACATCAAGACTAATGATTTAATTAGACCTTCAGACTTGTTTTAGTCCGCTGTGTGAACAGTGTGTATACACACCATAATACACGTGTGCTGAAAATCAGTAATCATGAAAGTCAGTGCCCTGCTGAGGTTCAAACGGCAGCCAGGCTCACAAAGCAAAGGCGGATCATCTCCGGAGAAGCTTTGATCGATCTACAGTAATTGGTGCGCCATATCAATCGGCAGAGCAGACGGTAAACGCGGCCGCACCTGTGCTCAGCCTTCAAACCGTGGGATGGATGAAGGCACCATCCCGATCAGGTGCGCTGAAACAAGATAGATAAAGCACGGCTGTCTGTAGGCAAACTATCCCCATGACAACCTCCTCCGGTTG
The DNA here is from genome assembly GCA_034552555.1 of Semaprochilodus insignis. Lineage (NCBI taxonomy): Eukaryota > Metazoa > Chordata > Actinopteri > Characiformes > Prochilodontidae > Semaprochilodus > Semaprochilodus insignis. The sequence continues at coordinate 22,239,129 of CM067488.1, forward strand.
CCGTGGTGTCAGGACTTTGATGGACGAGGGAGAAAGTTTAGCATTGGAACTTAATCAAAGCGGAAGAGGGATGATGCGCTGCCAGGGGACCAAGGTCTCCGCGTTAATTTTAGCGGCTCCGTGTGCTTTTAAAGATCGCTTCCTTCCTCCTGATTTGATCAAGCGGCAGCCTTCAGTCCTAATCCCAGAGACCCCTCCCCTTATCGCCGCCTGGACCCCATGCACTGCACATGATTGTGCTTCCTCTGCACTAAGACGTCTGATTCATCTCAGCCGGTCGTGACGTCCTTCGTGAGGAGTGGAGATGAAAACTCATGAGCAGTGACAGAAAGGTGATGGAAGCATGCCCCCTGTAGGGGGGCCCGCGGGGCAGTGGGGGTGAGGGTTCTGGTACTAACCCGGACACAATGTAACATGAACACTCAGGTGAACTCTGAGAGTAAACTGCTGGTGGGATTTTGTGTTAAGCATTTTACATGCTGACCTGTTGTGCCCACTTTGAGTGGCACCGTGGCACGGTGGGTAACGCTGTGGCCTCACAGCCGGAAGGGCTGGGTGTGATTCCCGGCTGGGGTGTCTGGAAGCTTTTCTGTGTGGAGTTTGCATGTTCTCCCCGTGTCTGTGTGGGTTTCCTCCACCAGGTGCTCCGGTTTCCGGTTTCCAGTCAGGTGAACTGGAGATGCTGAATTGTCGCCCCCGTAGGCGCGAGTGTCTGCCCTGTGGTGGTCTGGTGGCCAGTACCGGGTGTTTCCTGCCTTCATGTGTTGATCATGTGATTTGGCTGGTTCAGAGTGAGTCTATTACTCCATGTTGATTACTGAGCTGCTGATTATTACATGATTATCGTCATCTCATACAGACCGTTTATTCATTTGTGGGATTGTTCTACACGTACATGTGGCATGACGTTGACGTTTAGCTGGGACCCTCAGATGACAGCAGACCTCCATTTTCCCTGTAGTTCTTAATCAGTCTCTAAACTTCAGTTTGGGAACGTAAGCTTTTCCACTCCTTCACTTTCCTGTGACTTTCCTCCTCCGTATGTAGGTGGATTATCTCGAATCTAATCTCCTCTGCATCTGCTGAAACTCTCATTCTTATGGATAGCTGGCTTGGCAGCTGCTGGCTCTGCGTCTGCTACGTGCCGCTGTCCTGTTTCCAGATTCCAGGTTAACCCCAGGCCTGTCTTCTCCAGCAGGTGTACAGAGAGAGTAGAGGAGCAGGAACAGGAGCGAGAAGGTTGTTGAGTGACAGAACATTCAGAAGGTGACCCCCCTCCTGCCCCCCGTCACCGCGGGGTTGGTGGTCTGTAGAGGTGTAGATTGTAATGAAACAGGTTTTAGATGAAACACCTCTGTCTCCCAGTCAGAGCTCTGTCACCTGGAGCAGTGGCCTAGTCACTCTGTGTGTGTGTGTGTGTGTGTGTGTGTGTGTGTGTGCGTGTGTGTGTGCGTGTATTTAGCATTTTGCGGGGACCACAGGCCTCCCTGGATAATGAAGACATTCCATATCTGAATCATGTTCATGTGTTTCAAATAGAGCATTAGATTAATCTAAATTAGTACGACTTCACTTTTCATATTTAGTCTTTTGGTCACACAGGGGATGAATCATATTTAACATGACAATAAAACTAAAATTTGATTGTGAATAAAAGTATTACATCAGCTGATAAATACTATCGGTATCCTTTCACTGTAGTACTCTTATTCATCCTTAGTTTTATATTAATGATGTTAATACTACTTCCTTAACACAATAATTTAATTATTAATATACCTTTATTTTGTATGTGAAATTTATTGAATTTATTAATTCAGGACATTAACTTTATTCTTGTTATTAATTTTATTAGAACTTTATTCTAGATATAAATTTTTAATACATTTGTTCTGGAAATTAACTGTATTAACTGTGGTATTAATTACAGTGATTAACGTTATTATAACTCTTCTAATCATTAATTATTGTATAATTATGAATTTCCAATTTTATTACCACTTTTCAGGTTGTTGTTTTAAATTACTTAATTATTTTAATATATTTTGCTAAAACTTATTTGTATTTTAACTTCTAATTCTAACTCTAGATTATATTAGAATTAATTTTACATTAATTTTACAATTAATTTTATTAGAAATCTACCATTTTATATAATCTACAGCCTTATTGATCATTCTGAGCATGATTTTGTGACAGTTCTCTTCATACAGATTCTGTTTAAATGCTGTATTTAGTTTTTGGCCTGTGTCAGCGGTAATGCAGAATCTCCACTGACCCCAGTTTACCCCAAACCCACATTAAGTGTAATTTTGTGGGACTATTAGCTGTCCGTTGCGGCTGCTGGCCCTTTGGTCACTTTGCCAGACTATCAGAGGAAAAGTTCGCAGACAGTCATAACAGGCCTGGATCAGTATGCGACCCACAGCTCCTCTTTACTCTGTCTCTAGTAATTGGGTGTTCAGATAGCTGGAGGTCTGGCTGTGAGGTGACCTGTAGAAACGGAACCGTCTCATGGGCCACAGCACCTCGTCTTTGTGCCCTGAGATTCGCTCTGATTGGCTGAACCACTGAGCAGAGGTCTGCGGACTCAAATGAGTGGGGTCAAGTAGCCAGGGTCCATCACTTGGTGAAGAGTGTTTCGCAGTGCTCCGAGGAGCAGCACGTTTGGCCTAAAGCGTTTTCCTCCTAGATATTTCCATTTTAATGAACTGTGGAAAACATGTTTATAAAGTTGGTCACATGACTGAAGGTTTGTCCACAAAACAGCATACAGTGATATGATATAATCATCCACTACACGGCCAAAAGTATGTGGATGCCTCTGCTAAGGTTTACGATGCAGTAGATCACCCAAACCCATAAATAAACTCCCATCCTCAATCCTTCATGAACTGGGTCTCCATGGCTGAGCAGCTGCACACAAGCCTAAGATCACCATGCTCAATGCTGAGTGTCGGTTGGAGTGGTGTAAAGCTCCACCACTGGACTCTGGAGCAGTGGAACCGTGTTCTCTGGACTGATGGATCACGCTTCATTATCTGGCAGTCTGATGGAGGAATCTGGGTTTGGTGGATGAATCCAGGAGAACGCTCCCTACCGGAATGCAGAGTGCCCACAGTACAGTTTGGTGGAGGGGGGATAATGGTCTGGGGAGTTCAGGGTTTGGGCTTCCAGTGAAGGGTGGTGTTAATGCTACCGAACAGAGACACTTTCTACACAGTTCTATACTTCCAGCTCTGTAGCAGCGGTTCCAGCAGGACTGCGTCCCTGTGCACAAAGCCAGATCCATGACATGGACTGAGGAGTTTGGTGTGGGAGAACTCCAGTGGTCTGCACAGAGCCCTGACCTCAATACATTTGGGATGAAATGGAATGGAGATCGTGAGCCAGAAGACTGGAGGCTGTTGTAGCTGCAAAGAGGGGCAACTCCATATTAATGCCCACGGTTTTGGAATGAGATGGCCAAGAAGCTCAAATAGGGTTGATGGTTGGACGTCCACATACTTTTGGCCTTGTAGTGTGTGTCCAAACAGCCTGATTTATTTAGTTTTCCAAGTTTCCCAGTGTGGGGACGGGTCTATTAAACAACAATAACACTAGTATTCCCAAGAGCTCAGGATAGAGACCAACACAGACCAGGGGTGCTTTGTTTTTTGGGAAAGCCCAACATGTACAAATGACTCTAATATACACCAGCTGGGCCAGACTGCTGCGTCAGAGTGGGCAAAGTGAAAGCTCACGTATTTCAGAGTGGCAGAAGCAGGATGGAACACAATCGCTTTGCTTACAAATATGAAACAAATTCATTGTCTGCAGTTTCTGTTTGATTTGCCAAATATTAATGTGAAATAAATAAAACAGCCCCATACAGTCATAGCATTTTAGCTCTGCGTTAGTGCTGTTAATCTGTCAGATTCAATTCAGCTTCTTAATAAGACCTTCGTGAGCTGCGAAAGTGTGAGACAGCAAGGAAAACACACCAGACAACGAGGCTGGAGACAGCTTCTCAATGCTCAATACACAGCAGTGTCCCAACACGATACACAGGACAGTTCTGGTTCAGGTCGAGTTAGCATAAGTCAAGCCAATTCAATTACAGAGCACGGGGAAGGAACACTGAGCAGAACCAAGACTGAAGTAAGAAAAACAAGGACCAGTCATTGCTCATAGGACAAGGGTCAGTCATATTTCCTAGAAGGCTTGGAGGAAGTTCAGGTTTGGAGCTACTCGCTCCTGATTTCATCTATTTTCCACATTTAGAATACGAATGAAGACATCACAGCTATAAAACACCATGTACTTATTGCTCCAGATAGCCAAAAGAGCATTGGCATTTAGCGTCCCTACCAACACCACCCCCGAATGGCTCAAACTCATTAATGAGTTCCACTAATTATCATTCCATGTCTCAATAACTAATCAGTTCAGATGTAAACAGAGTGGTTTGGTGTGAAACGCTCCATTCTACATAGAGTCAGATCTGTTCACAGTGGTGGTGAAGGTAACCAGACGTCCCCCTCTAAAAGCTCCCTCACAGAAAGTTCCTACATGAGGTGGTTCTGAATACGCTGCCTGATGTCTGAGACGCTGTTTATGATAGTGTGGAGAAGATTTCAGCCTTAAACTCCATTCATGGTGGAGGGATACATGCTGCAGGGCGCTGTGAGGTAAAATAGTCCCCCAAAGGAAACTTATTATTTCCAGGTTTTCCAGATTTTCCATCGTCAACATTCCATATACACTCAGAAGACACGTGTAGGTTCACTGGTGTGTTGTAGACATGGAGACAATGTATGTTTTAACAAGGCACTAAAAGCAGTTAATGTGAATATTGATAGGATGTAGTGGAATACTAGTTTTCCAAGTTCCTGCTTCCTATTGGGGAAGCATTTACAACTGCATATATACTGTATGTTTGCATTTAAAATCCGTGTGTACATACAAATATGTTTTTTGGAAATAAATTTATGGATTATCATCCAAAACTGATTCCAAACATTTCCAAAACACATTTGTTTCAGCTCTTGTCATCAATTCTTGATACCAAGGGCTAACTAGCTAGCCAGCTAAAGCATGGTAGAAGCATCGTGTTGGCTTGGTGATTAGCTAGCTAAGTAAGTTAGTAGACTAGCTAGCCACAGTAGCTACGAGGGTTTGGGGGGTGTAACAGGAATAAGGAATAGCCACACTCTTTGAAAAGGTCCTGAACAGTTAAATAAACACATGAAATACATATATGTATTTCAGAAAGGTCACTGGTGGGTGGTTTTGTGGACCCATAGGTGTCTCTGAGGAGGGAAATCACAGCCAGGAAGAAGCATAAACATGAAAACTAAGCTAGCGGCTCAGCAGTGGCTAAGAGCTACACACACCACAGAGCACGTCCAGCTCTAAAACCAGGTACTTGACGTCTTGTGCTCTTAGATCTTCTTCAAAGTGGGGTCATTTTAGCATCGTTTAGCTGGAACCAAGCCAGTGCTGTGTTGTGTGAAACATTTGGCCTGCTTACTAAGCTCTCGTTAGCTTAGCCAAAATGCTACAGTCCCAAACAGGTTAGATTCTGTGGCTCCAACACTAGTCACCCCACTTTCACTCTCTCAGACCTCTCTCAGTGTTCACCATCTACACTCATTTCAGCAGAGCAGCAGTTCAGAATCTAACCTGTACTGTGGTGTGTGGCTCTGCTTGGACCTGCTCACTAATGTTAAATTAGCTGTTCAGGCTAAAACCGCAGAACAGGTTTGATCTGGTCTTTTCGTCCCAGAAGAATAAAGGCATCATTATCATCTAAACTTGTGTTGGTGCTTTAGTTAGAGCCAGATTCCAACATGCTCAGAGCTGTTATCATGCTAGCTAAACTAATTAGCAGCCCTGTCTAACATTTAGCAGGATTATTGTTGGCTAGAAAGTGGAATAATCCCGGATGGTATGCTGCATACCATAGTACCTGCACATGCCAGCTTTATTGAAGCCATGCAGACTTCTGCAACCTTCCAAATCCCAGTTTAACCCCCGTGTACTGTGCGTTATTCCCCTCGGCTGTCTCTAGAAGGGTTCAGAGTAATGCATGTTAAAGGACAGATCTGGCTCCTTCACTTGAAATGCTATTACTTTTCAGAACCAGCCGTCACTCGCAATGTCCCTTCCTGCATCAGTATTCGTTTCCCTCCGGACCGCGCTGCATGCGTGTGGACCTCTCCACCTGTCATCTTCTTGTTACCTGGGCGACATCCCCTCAGCACTGGGCGCCGAGTGGCCGGAGGAGATGCATTACCGAAGATACTTCTCCTTGGTCACCACGGGAACAGAGTCAGGAGTTGACAGCTAGTGATTGTGAACCTGAACACATTCCCATCCAATTACTCCCTGTTTCTGTTTTTATCTGTGCAGTTCATCTGCCCGTCCTTTTTCCTCACCTGCCTTTTTGCACTCTGTGCTGTGTAGTATCAGACGTACCATCCGACTCTTACATTCTTCTATTATTAGAGGCAGGACTCTCTAATTTGTGGTTCCTTATGGTGTCCTGTGATAATCCGTCCCATGCAGCTTGATTATCCTCACACAGTTCCTGCAGATGGTGCAGTAGGAGTGGAGGTGGAGTGACACCAGATCTTCTGGACATGTGACAACAAACCGTTCATCTTGGCGCTGACCACCGTGCCTCCACACACGGATTTGTTGGTCGCCTCCACCAAGACAAAAGCGGGACTCGCCACTGAAGATGACCCGCGGCCATTCTGAGTCACTCCATGACAGTCTGGTACGACACCATTGCAGTCTTTGGTGACGGTGACGTGGTGTTAAGGACAGTCGTCGTAACGGTCTGTGTGCATGTAGTCCTGCGTGGTGCAGCCGTCTGCCAATGGTGTTGCACTAACAGGATGACTCATGGAGGACATCATTGCTCGCTGGATGTCTGTAATCGTGGCTGTTGGGTCAGTCAGGTACAGAGATAAGGCCCGTCACATGTGCGGCTGAGTTTGAAACTAGAATGATTTGCCCACCAAATTCCATTCCTTCTAGCTGCAGCTATTCTTTTTATGATGAGTGTATTTAATCATGCAGAACGTTTGGAAAATCAGTGAAGATCATGAAAAACATGTGTCCACAGTTTTTGCCGGGTACTAGTAAGGTGAGTTATGTGTGCTTGTCTCACTGAATAAGGTTAAGCAATAAAACTCTCGCTCTTTATGAGACTGGAGAGTGCTAAAATCCATTAGCCTTCCTTTTTTTAGAACCATAAGCACGTTTTTCTGAGAAGGAACTCTTGACACCGAGGGTTGCGATTACCCACGCAGAAAAATATGCCATGCATCACTTTTGGAAAGAGGGATGCGATAACAGCAGGGCGTCCGAAAGCTTGCTGAATACGTCCTCTCTTCTGAAAGTGCTCTCATCTGGCCAAGATCAAGGTCCTGGTGGGCTGTGAGCCAGCTCTGACTTACTGTACCAATAGTTCTTGCTTTCTGTCTGTTGTTTTTTCATTGGCCTCTCTCAACATCGGGAACTCTTCATGGCTGTTGGAGAGCTCTTCACGCCAAATGACATCATTGTGGGTCAGGACTGAAGGTCACTGAGCTTGTGGGTCGTGAGCTCTACACAGGTTCTGAAAGTGGTCACTTCTACTGTTCCTCACTCGGATTATTTCACCTGACAGATGGTACAGAAGGTGTTTTTCAAAATAGCTCAAAGTTATACCACAGTCATTAGAACGTTCCCCCATTGATTTTCCACCTTTCGTTAACCCCCTAAGTCTGTGTTCACAATAGCAGACGACAAGTCGCTTACGTCGCCCCAAGTTTGTCTCTTGTGGGTGTGTTCAAGGCCGCTCATGTTGTCGCGTGTCAGCTTGTACAAAGTCCAGGAAAGCTAGCTAGTTTTAAAGCACTTATTAATATTATTGATGAATGAATTTGTATAGAAAGCTAACTGCTTGCATTCAAGGCTAGCTTGATTGGCTGGTTAGCATGGTGGCTAACCTAGCTAGCTATCAAGTGACCTAACTCACCAGAGACCCCAACAATATCCGCTACTTTCTTTCACACCTTTTTACTACTACTGTATATGTACAAAGACGCCTTTTATAAACTGGGGAAAGGAGAAACAGCGGTTCTGAGCTTCTCCTCCATGTTCGCCACCGCACTGCTGAGAACCGGAACCAAATGCTGGTAGGAGCTAAAAGCTCTGGGGACCTCTGACCCCAATGTCTACGATTGGTTCAAAGAATTTGTTCCAAACCGCCTCTAGATCCAACATCAACACTGTACAAAACTGTACATCTGTTCAGCAAGCCTAAGATCAAGACGTGTTCTGTGGAGTGATGGGTCAGGCTTCAATATCTGGCAGTCTGATGGAGGAATCTGGGTTTGGTGGATGAATCCAGGAGAACGCTCCCTACCGGAATGCAGAGTGTCCACAGTACAGTTTGGTGGAGGGGGGGATAATGGTCTGGGGGGTTTCAGGGTTTGGGCTCGGGCCCTTAGTTCTAGTGAAGGGTGGTGTTAATGCTGCAGCACACAGAGACATTTTACACAGTTCTATACTTCCAGCTCTGTAGCAGCGGTTTGGGGAAGACCCCTTTCCTGTTCCAGCAGGACTGTGTCCCTGTGCACAAAGCCAGATCCAGAAAGACACGGACTGAGGAGTTTGGGGTGGAGGAACTCCAATGGCCTCCACGGAGCCCTAACCTCAACCCCACTGCCTTTCCGATAAACCGGAATGCTGATTGTGAGCCTCGTCCAATGTCAGTGCCTCATGCTCTTATGATTGAATGGGCACAAATTTCCACCAGCTTCCCAGGAAGAGTGGAGGCTGTTATAGCCACAAGGAAGGCAGCTCCATATTTATGTGCATGGTTTTGGAATGAGATGTCCAGCGAGGTTAGTGCACTATTAGTCATGTTATTGATGTATTCTTCAGTGCACCCTAGTAATCCAGCCCAGGGCAGTTTCTCAAAAGTTTCTCCTACCTTCACCATACATCTCCGGAAGGTGCTTTCCAATCTTTGGAATGAAAAATCCCACTCTGGAGACACCTGTGCACCACAGTCGGAGGTGAGTCAGCATGGTTAGAACAGATGTACTGAGGGTTACATTTCTCATTTTGTGCCAGAGCGTCCCTTTAAATAATCATGGAATGGAAATTGAACGTGCAGCAACATCAATTAGACCCCTGGACATCTACAGAGAGAAAGAGAGTCACAGAGTCCGGAATGACACTCAGCTGGTCCATTTATGAGGTGCTGGTGTGTATCTGAAAGAGGAGAGAAAGAGACAGGAACGATGGGCGGTAGAACAAAGGTAAAGGACAGTGCGTAGGGAAAAGGGAGAGAGGGCTTGACTGCCTCCTCCTTCTGCTGTAATCAGCTCAAGCTGAAAACCCACTCTTACGAATTGAGACCTTTCGTTCATGTATTTGCAGGCGGTTTAAGGAGGCCCACTGAGACTGAAGAGCAGGGCACCAGTAAGGTGCAGCCTGGCGACGTCTCCAGCCTTCTCTAATTACTCCTTCCTCCCATCCACTGCCTTCTGCAAATTAACACCGGGGCTGACGTTACTACATGGTCTTGGAGTATTACAGGGAGATTCTGGCCAGAATAGCAAACATAGCAATCGCTACATCTGTGAACATGCTCTCTGCATCAGACTGCGGTGGCCTCAAACCGATTGACTTACTGGCCCTTATTCATCAAGGTCAAGTAAAACGTTGTGCAGATTTGATCTCATTTGTTGACGTACAAACTGCATCTGATTCCTGAAACTTTAGTAAAAGTTCAGGAAACGTTTACTTTCCATGACTTATACACTGCGCTGCTGCCCCATGAATGTACACTGGAATGCGTTCCTCTTTCACAGTGGCTTGTGTTATGGAAGCTGTATGAATGCGGGATGGCAGGTCTCTGGATTCTGACTGCAGTCAGACTTTTTGGTGACACCAGACTGAGTTATGGTTAATGAGAGAGGCCTGCTTTAAATCAGGGCAGTCTGAATCTGTACCTGGAGATGTTTTTGAGCCGCTTCTGAAGCAGATGGTGCAGGTGTTTGTGTATGTGTGAGAAACAGGCCGTGTGTTAATCTCACTTTCACGCTCACTGTGTGATTCCAGCAGATTCTGTAGATGTCAGACATGCATGGAGTGTCAGGGAGAACGAGGAGCGTGTAAGTGTGAGTATGGGATTTGCACTGACAAGGTGGGGGTGAACATAGGGAGGCCTAAATACAGGAACTGGAATGAGGTAAAAAAGCTCACCTGCAGTTAGAGTTACTGTGTTGCCAAGTGTTTCAGTAGTGTCTGTTGCAGTACTGTCTGTTTCAGTACTGACTGTTTCTGTACTGTTTGTTTCAGTACTGACTGTTTCAGTACTGTCTGTTTCAGTACTGACTGTTTCTGTACTGACTATTTCAGTACTGACTGTTTCTGTACTGTCTGTTTCAGTACTGTCTGTTTCAGTACTGACTGCTTCTGTACTGACTGTTTCAGTACTGACTGTTTCTGTACTGTTTGTTTCAGTACTGTCTGTTTCAGTACTGTCTGTTTCAGTACTGACTGTTTCTGTACTGTCTGTTCTTGTACTGTCTGTTTCAGTACTGACTGTTTCAGTACTGTCTGTTTCTGTACTGACTGTTTCAGTACTGACTGTTTCTGTACTGTCTGTTCTTGTACTGTTTGTTTCAGTACTGACTGTTTCAGTACTGTCTGTTTCTGTACTGATTGTTTCAGTACTGTCTGTTTCAGTACTGACTGTTTCTGTACTGACTGTTTTTATACTCTGTTTCAGTACTGACTGTTTTTATACTCTGTTTCAGTACTGACTGTTTCTGTACTGTTTGTTTCAGTACTGTCTGTTTCAGTACTGTTTGTTTCAGTACTGTCTGTTTCAGTACTGTCTGTTTCAGTACTGACTGTTTCTGTACTGACTGTTTCTGTACTGTCTGTTCTTGTACTGTCTGTTTCTGTACTGACTGTTTCAGTACTGTCTGTTTCTGTACTGACTGTTTCAGTACTGACTGTTTCTGTACTGTCTGTTCTTGTACTGTTTGTTTGAGTACTGACTGTTTCAGTACTGTCTGTTTCTGTACTGACTGTTTCAGTACTGTCTGTTTCGGTGGTGAAACAGATGTACACATACAATCATCGTATTTAACATCAATACACTGAACAGTTCAGAAATATTTGTTTCAGTACTGACTGTTCTTAATGTTCCAATAATTTTCAGTCTTTGGGAACACTGACTTCAGAACAATGCTAACTAACTACATAACAACATGTGGCCATGAGAGACAGGGAACCAGTCCACGTCCTGCCCTATAACGGAGGGGCGTGCCTAAAATAAGGCTGTAAATAATGCCTATTCAATCTTTCAAAAATAAACATAACAACTCTAGCAACTCTTCTTACCTTGTTTTGGACTTGCACTTGTACCCTATGCATACTTAGTTAATATCTAGAACCTGTTAGTCATTCGTTTATAATTCAGCTAGACTGTCTGGGAAGTTTATAATTTCAGCCAAACTTTGGAGACTGTACCACACACTTCTTCAGTTAATATCTAGAACCTGTTACTTTTTTGTATAATGTAGCTAGACTGTCTAGGTACTTATCATCATTTCATGGCACTTTGGAGACTGATCCCTATGCTTTCTCAGTTAATATCTAGAACCTGATAGTCATTTCAGTGTAATTTAGCTAGACCGTCTAGGTACTTATCATATTATTAACTAATTTGCATAACTAATTACACAATGCTTTTGGAGATGAACGCCGTATTTACTCAGTCAATAATGCACTCTGTTACTTTACTGCACTTATCCTGTTAATATCTAGAACCTGTTGGTTATTTCACTCAAAATAATTGCACAATGGTTTGGAGATTGTACCCGATGCTCACTCAGTTAATATCTAGAACTGACTTGGAATTCTAGTATACATATTTTAAACAGTCTATGAACTTACCATCATATTACACAAAACAATTATCTAGTACTTCGTAGCCTGTACGTCACACCTACCAGGGCAATAACAGGAACCAAGATGACTGCCAAAGAAAACGCTACCAGTTCCAAACTTGTGCCAGCGGGGCGCATGGCGAAGACCCGAAACTGTCTGATCAGAACAGAGGGGAGATGGGTCAGGTTCTCCTTCAGCATGGTGCTTTCACTCACTTCCTGTCTTATGAGTAAGAGACACTGAGGCAGAGAGGGAGAAAGTTTCTCTCCTTCCTCCTGCTGCGCGAAAACAATAAGAGAACAGACGTTCCCGCTGTTTTCTTCGTCACCGCTGTCACTCCGTATCCGTGGCAACCCTGCCCGGCAGTTTCTTGTCACCGTTTCTAACGGTTTTTAGGAGAACCTCCTAAAAACTATGCTCGACTGGAAGAGACACCCCCGTGTTATAGGATGATGACATCACACAGTCGGTGGCTGCTTTGATGGATGGGAAAGTGCTTCCTTCCCGCCCTTTGCTCTTTTCTTTCCTCCGTCCTCACCTCTGCCATTCATTCTCCGGGCCAGTCCCCTGTGAAATGAGCATGTATTGCTGACACAAGCATTCCGAAATCAGTCCATGACAGGCCGCGAGAAAACTCATCAGCTTGTCCTTAACCTTTCACATCCATTCTGGTCTTCTTCCCTTTCACGGCAGTTACTCTCTTCATCCTTTGCTCCTCATCAGATGTTCACACGGTCAGCCAAAGTGGCTTACAATCCACGGAGCGTCTGGAATGGAGAGATAGCGCTGTGTAAACGGAAATATGCACTGCATGGATTTTACGGTCGAGATGTTAAAAGCACCGGCCTACAGGTAGTGGAGCTGGGGTTCCGCTTCTAGAGGTCAGTGCCATTGTTGATATCAGCAATCAACATGAGGCCAGCATGTTCCTTCTTTCTTCAAACTGTTCCCCAAGCACTTTTACTGATTCGCTCTTTCAGAAACCTCAGCTGGAGCCCAGTGTGTAGAGCTGCTCTCATCTTTTAACCTGGCAAATCACAAATCATGCATGCGGTAAACACTAGAACACTGGAACGTCTTCAGAAGCCATGCTCGGTTCCCCTTTCTTACACCTCTTAGCAATCATGCTGCATTCTAGAACGTCTTGGAAAGACACAAACAAGTCTAAAACTTCCTAAAAAGGTACACCCCATTCTGGAACTTCTTAGAACGTCAACCTGTCAGAAAGGTTTTAGAAAGTCACGTCTCATTCTAGCACCTCTCAAATAGGCATGCACCATTCTAGAGCCTCGTAGAAAGTCTCGACTCGTTACAAAACCATTCCAAGTCCTATACCCTCTTAAAAAGACGAGCCGATTATAATTTCTCATGGAGTCAGGTCTCATTCTGGAGTTTCTTCTGCTCTGTTCCAGAACTTCTTAGAAAGTTCTGTTCCATTCCAGAAGGTCTTAGAAAGTCCTGGTTCATTCCAGAACATATTAGAAAGTCTGATCCATTCGAGAACTTCTTAGAAAGACATGCTACATTCCAGAACTCCTTAGAAAGCCATGCTCCATTCCAGAACCTCTTAGAAGGTCGGCTCCATTCCAGTATTTCTTAGAAAGTCCTGCTCCATTCCAGAACTTCTTAGAAATTCATGGTCCATTCCAGAGCTTCTTAGCAAATCTGCTCTGTTCCAGAACTTCTTAGAAAGTCAGCTACATTCCAGAATTTCTTAGAAAGTCCTGGTTCATTCCAGAACTTCTTAGAAAGTCCTGGTTCATTCCAGAACGTATTAGAAAGTCTGATCCATTCGAGAACTTCTTAGAAAGACATGCTACATTCCAGAACTCCTTAGAAGGTCTGCTCCATTCCAGAGCTTCTTAGAAGGTCTGCTCCATTCCAGTATTTCTTAGAAAGTCCTGCTCCATTCCAGAACTTTTTAGAAACTCATGCTCCATTCCAGAACTTCTTATAAAGTCTGCTCTATTCCAGAACCTCTTAGAAAAACATGGCTAATTCAGGAATGTCTAAGAAACTCATGTCCCATTACAAATTCCTAGAAAGTAATTCCCAATCCTAGAACTGCTTTAAGAGTTAAATCCTATTAGAAATATTTAGAATGTCATGTTCTTTTTAAGAACTCATGTCCGATGAGAAATAATTGGTCATAGTAAGTCATTTCCTTATCTAGAACGCCTTAGAAAGTCATGCTCAGTTCCCCATTCTTAAACCTCTTAGACATAGGCCTCTAGAAAGCTTTGTTGTTGCAGTCCTGCCACAGCCCCGGCGCTTATTCATGCAGGTTTCTGATGGACGTGAGAAGAGACACGATGGCGTTCCTGTTGTCAGTCTCCATCTCCAAAGGAGCGCTAGTCTCCATGTGTCGCTATTTGCATCCAAGATGGTGGCGTGTATGTAATCGAGCGCTCATTTGCGGGGAATATTTATGCAGTCGCGGGTCACGTCTTTGAATATGGAGTAGTTTATTTACAAAGAATGTCGTCTCAGGTTGAATATTGAATGAATATTTGCATATGCGAGGTCGCGGGTGGGTGTGCTGGGATTGTTATTATGTAAACTGCCATCTGGGTCTATTTCTCACTGTTTTTATTTTGAGCGCAGGAGAGGGAGGGAGTGGGGAGCGGGGTGGCGATGGAGAGGGAAGTGTTTGTACTCTGCAACGTCTACAGATTGCTGGGAATTTGCGACAGAATTGAACGCTGAGTAAATGATGATATTGCTGTAAAGACCAGAAACACATTGTTTCTGTCAGTATTCAAAGCATGCTGGGAAAAGTAGTCCTTCCCTTGGATATTTAGGCTCAGTGTTCAGTACATGGTGGCGGAATGGCAGAGTCGTTGTAATATCAGTGGTTGTGCTATCAGTATGCAGAGCATGCTGGGAAATGTAGTCTAGGCCTTAGGTTATGCATCAGTACGCATGGCTGGCTGCTGGTTTGCAGAAGGCGCTCCAGCTGTTACCGTGTTGGTATGCATGCTGGGATTTGTAGTTCATGTTCCTGGCGCAGAAACAGGTGGGAGTGCATGTGTACTTGGCACTGTGCCTGCATGTTAAGTAGTCTTGTAAAGACAGAATGGCCTGGAATATTCAAGTGTGGGTATGTGTGTGTGGGTGTCAGAATGCAGCACTGTGCAAAAGTCAGAGACCACCTTCTGTTTATTTACTTTCCAGACACATTATGTGATGATTTTACCTTAAAATAAGCTTCTCAATCATTCTGATGGAACTCTAACTGGGAGAACGGATTCTCTGACATTCCCACTCCGGGCCGGAACGCCTGCTAAAGCGCTGTGGAACCTTGGAGGAGCGCATACGAGACTCCTAGCGAAAACAGTATTACACTTTATGGCATCTCATCACACACCAACAACTTTGGATCTTCAGCAGGTATAAGAAGAAGCTAGCTCGGTATTCCCGGCACGGACGTTACAGCAGAAGCTGAGAAGAGATGGAAGAAGATGCTGTCGGAGGAGGAGAAAAAGAGAGAGTGACTGAGCGTAAATCAGGGACAGGTTTTTACTGGTTGGCAGAAGCTAAAACAGATAAAGGATATGGGACAGTCTCACAGCTAACGGGAACACCCACAGCAGAGTGTTCATCCCTGATACTGGTATTTATGAAAGGTTGTATCATCCCTGTCATCCCTGGAATTTTGTAGTTTTCCTGAAGCCAAAAGCACCTCAGGCTGCATGCAAAGTAATACATCCATCTCATGCCGGAAGGTTTGGTCAGTTTTTGTCCATCTCCACCTTGTAAGACCACATGGTTCCTTCTCCTCTGATGTGGTCCTTGTGTGCACGTGGAGCGGTGTTGGGATTTGGTGCCTTCAGCTTTTTAGACAAATGCACAGGTCCAGCTAAACATGGGGGGCTCAAAGTGCCGTCTGTATTTACAAGCCATATTTCCATCAGTCACAACCGTGTACAGTCCCTGTTGGTCTACCAGGTCTTCCAGATGACTGTCCACCTCCCTCATGCTGCCGGATTATCATATATCTCCAGAAACAGGAATAAGTTGTGCTGAATGGCCTTTCAGGCTGGAAACTAAATAAATGAAGGGTGGTCCCACACCTGTACACCACTTATACCTTGGTGTTTGTCTGCCTCCAGTCGAAGGTCAAGGGCACATTTGCTGCCCCAGTTCTAACTGGTTAAGGGTGTGTCCCCTGTGGGACTGGAGAGGATATCCTTATGGTGCAAACCAGGATGCTGTGGTATTGTACTAAAGACACGCTCCGTCAGCATCAACAGGATACCGGGTCACAAGCCACATACACAAAGACCCCCCGGGTCTGAAAAACAATGTCAGTTCTGTGTTTGTGTGAGTCTACAGTTGTCCAAGAGGTCATGGATGCACTTACTGCTCCACACAGTGGAAGTACCTGGACCTTTGTGCCCGACGTGCCAAACTTGATCAAGCTCATTGTGCTGGGAAACAAAATTGTTTGTCTTAAACAGATCATCTTTTCAAGAGGCGGCTGGTGTCTTTCTGATAAGGCACGTGCCCGGACGCCAGATCCCTGAGGGGGCTTCAGCCGGGGCCCTTTTACCCTCCTACTCTACAAGCGTTCTCTTGTTTGTCACATAAGCTCACCCGGCAGCAATGAGTTCCCTCTGGGATCTTTTGGGTTGCTCTAGTGACGTGGAAATGGGTTCTTTGCTTGAGGTGCCTACACTGAGCTGCTGCACAGCCATTCTCTTGCCACGGAACATAATATTCCTATCCCTGTATTCCAAGAAGAGAATGTTCACAGGGCTGCAAATGTGACTAATTGGCATGATGAACATTCAGGAGCATTCACAAATTTGGACTGGCCCGAGATTGAGATGTCCCCAGATTTGAATCCTTCTGAATATCTGTGGGACCTATCTGGAACAACCAGTAAAAGGCCAGGGAAGGCATCCACCAAATCTGGCCCAATTCTTTGATGTAAGAGTGTCTGAACATTGATGTGGCTACATCCAGAAACTTGTCCAGTACATGCCAAACCCAGTCACAGCTGTTATTGGTACTGGTGGAGGTGTTACAGGGTATCAGGTACGGTTCAGTCACAGGGGACTCGTTTACTGTCCCATATTGGCCAAGATCTTATCAGGCAAGACTCAGCTTAGTATTGCCCCAGGAACAGAGCAAATAAGTGGGCTCAGGTTCCACAAGCTTCATCACTCTTGGGTGCCCTCTGTCTCAGATGCCCGGATCACCACAGTGCTGGAAATCTAGCTCATCCTAATAAGAGTGTGCCATGGGTGCAGTGTGGGAACCATCACAGCCCAGTGTGTGGGAGAGCAGGGTTCAGATCCCTGCTTCGGCAGTAATGCAGTTTTGGCTGATGGAAGAACTCTAACACTAGACTGTCTCTCTACCATCGGTTTGGTGCTGTGTTCACATTCCTGAGAAATATCACCAATACACATGTACAGTGGCCCCAAAAATACTTTGTTTGTTTGTGTACAGACTGTGTTTGTGTACAGACTGTTTGTGTACAGACTGTGTTTGTGTACAGACTGTGTTTATGTACA
>CM067488.1:22296573-22339271 GCA_034552555.1 Semaprochilodus insignis
GGAACGAAATATAAACACAAAAACCTGGCCAATAACCCGACTGAATATTCCCGGGTCCGTCCACTTTCAGTGTCCCTCGGAAACACTTCCGTTGTGTTTTGAGGCTTTCTGCATGTGTTTTGGAAGTTGCATGTGTTTTTAGTGTTTGCTGCGCGTTTGAGACTTTGCAGCGCGTTCGGTTAATGGTTTGCAAGCGGTCTCATTTTGATGCTTGTGTTTTCAGATCTTGCAGCGCGTTTGGCTAATGTTGTGCAAGTCGTGTCATTTGATGCTTGTGGTTTGAGACTTTGCAGCGCGTTTTTAACTTGCAGTGCGTTGGGCTTTCTCGGCCACCGTACTATTTACCTCCAGTGTTTGTTAGCAACTTTAGCTTCTTTTCCATTAGGCAAAACTATTCCCAAACTATTCCCAAACTATTGGCCCTTTTTTCCAAGATTTTGCCTGTAATGGCACACCCCAAGTAAAAGGGGGCACTGTTCCCACGTACATTAGGCTACCTATCCATGCCTCTAGCTTTGCTAGCCTGCTTCACCTTACAGACACAACCAAGCCACAGCTGAATCCTAGCCTGCAGATTTGCTAGCATTTGCTTGTTTGGTGCTTATGACGCTGTGAGTGACGAAATAAATCCTGAGATTTCAGACTTTGTAGCAGAGTAATGATTCAGATTTCTGGATGGTTCAATGTCTAAAATTATGTAGCGAAACCCAGAAGTGTGTCGTCACTGGTACAGTGATCCAGAAAAAGGTTTAGGTCCATAGTAATGCAGTAAGCAAGACAACCACTGAAGATGACCCGCTGCTATTCTGAGTCACTCCATGACGGTCTGGTACGACACCATTGCAGTCTTTGGTGATGGTGACGTGGTGTTAAGGACAGTCGTGGTAACGGTCTGTGTGCATGTAGTCCTGCATGGTGCAGCCGTCTGCCAATGGTGCTGCACTAACAGAATGACTCATGGAGGACATCACTGCTCGCTGGATGTCTATAATCGTGGCTGTTGGGTCAGTCAGGTACAGGGATAAGACCCGTCCTTGCTCACGTCACATGTGTGGTCAAGTGTGAAACTTGAATCATTAGCATGTCTCACGATGTCAAACCTACCCACCAGGTTTCAATCCTGTTGGTTGGTTCCTTCTGGGTGGTTTATTTTTTTTGTTGTAGTATCAAAACTGATATCGAGAATCATAGAAGTTTAGTGGTACTGGTTCCAGCTTCTACACTTCTGGTATCGTGACATCCTTATCTGACCCTGATGCACGGAATTCCATCCTCCCCTCCTGAGCTGGTAGCTGGGGAGAGTTATAAGAAGATGTTTAGTTAAATCAGTGTGCATCCTTGAAATGGACACACTGACAGAATCAGTTAGGTAAACCGGAACATCTCGGCACTAGAGTGGACGCTCGTAAAACGTGAGCTTCAATAAGCTGGAGACCTCTATATCTCACCAAAGCACAACCCGGCGGCAGATTTATGACATCATCAATAAACACAGTGGCACATTCTGCCAGCCAGACGTGGACCATACAAATGAAACGTGTGCACAATCCTGCCTCTCTCAATGATTTAGCTTTTTAATTTATGTCCTCAATTTCCTCTCCTTCTGTCTTCCTATCTGTGTCCTCCTGCCTCCCTCGTTCTCTCCTGGCAGACGGATGAGTGCGTCCATGCTTGTCAGGCATCTATATTCAGCAGCAGATGGCTGATCAATACATCTTCCATCATCCATCCATTCATCCATGCTGTTCCTGTGTGAGTGAGTGTGTATGTGTGTGTGTGTGCGTGCATGTAGGTAAGTGATATTAATAGTGTCCAGGAGGTCACTGACCCCAGAAATCATCCATGTGAACTGAAGCAGAATCCGGTTTGATTAGCTGGTTGGGGGTCTGTGTGTATGTGTCTCTGACATAGTTGAAAATCCAGACAAAACCAGGCGATATATACGTACCACACCATCTTATCAGCTCCACTGACCATACAGGATAGTCTGTAGTTGTACAGTTCTAGACTGTAGTCCATCTGTTTCTCTGTACACTGTATTACCCTGTTCTTCAATGGTCAGGACCCCCACAGGACCACCACAGAGCAGGTATGATGTGGGAGGTGGATCATTCTCAGCACTGCAGTGACACTGACGTGGTGGTGGTGTGTTAGTGTGAGTGGATCAGACACAGCAGTGCTGCTGGAGTGTTTAAACACTGTGTCCACTCTATTAGACACTCCTACCTTGCTGGTCCACCTTGTAGATGGACAGTCAGAGATGATAGCTCATCTGCTGCTGCACACACACTAACACACCACCACCACGTCAGTGTCACTGCAGTGCTGAGAATGATCCACCACCCACATCATACCTGCTCTGTGGTGGTCCTGTGGGGGTCCTGACCATTGAAGAACAGGGTAATACAGTACACAGAGAAACAGATGGACTACAGTCTGGACCTGTACAACTACAGAGTGTCCTGTATGGTCAGTGGAGCTGATGCAGTGGACAGTGAGTGGAGATATACATATATATGTATGTGTCATGTGCCAGTATCAGAAAGGACCAGTGGTATCAGTCCATCTCTGTTTATAATATATGGAGCAAAGTATAATTACAGATCCAGGTCCGGAAGCTCTGTTTAACATTGAGCTGAAAAGGAAAATGAAAGGTATAGACTTCAAGGCCGAAGGAAGTACTTCTGTCTCATTTCACTATTCCTTTCATCAAGGGGATATTGTCTGTAAGTGACCTTTCCCACTGTCTCATCCTTTAAATCCTGACTCACAGGCTGTTGCATCCTCACCCACCTTCACCCTTTGATGTGCTTGTCAGTCATCAGTGTAGATTATATTTAAACCTGTTCTCATGGTTCTAGATTTGGTAGAAACCTCTACCTCTGCGTAGCTCCACCTTAGAGGCTGCAGACCATCTGTTGATGCAGAGTTCGTGTTAGTCATCCTCTGACCCTGTCTGACCACAGAGCTGAATATTTTTTGGGTGGCGGAGCACTCTCAACCTAAAAGCGACAGTGACGTGTTAAAAACCCAGCAACACTGCTGCGTCACGTCCTTGTCACTGTCGTTTTGAGTACGGTCCACTACCCTGGTCAACAGAAAACGGTCAAGGAAAGTGGATATGTGCATCACGCTAGCTACAGTCTACAATTGTACATCTATATGGATGAGTAAAGTGTACACCTCTCCTAATAGCTGAATTCAGGTGTTCAGAGTGCCTACAATAAAGTTTGGTGGAGGGGGGATTATGGTCTGGGTGGGGTTCAGGGTTTGGGCTCGGACCTTTAGTACCAGTGAAGGGTGGTGTTAATGCCACAGCACCCAGAGACATTCTACACAGTTCTATACTTCCAGCTCTGTAGCAGCAGTTTGGGGAGGAACCCTTTCCTGTTCCAGCAGGACTGTGTCCCTGTGTACAAAGCCATAAAGACATGGACTGAGGAGTTTGATGTGGAGGAACACCAGTGGCCTGCACAGATCCAGACCTCAACCCCACTGGACATCTTTGAGATGAACTGGAACATGATCTATATGACCTCACAAATGCACTTTTGTCTGAATATGAACAAATTCCTACATACATGCTCCAAATTCTGACGGAAAGTCTTTCCAGTAGAGTGGAGGCTGTTATAGCCCCAAACAGGGGCAGCTACATATTAGTGCCCATGGTTTTTTAATAGGATGTCCAACAAGCTCAGGAAGGTTTGATGGTCAAGTGTCCACATACTTTTGGCCATGTAGTGTATATAGTGGACCAGGTTGAGGTTGGTGAGCTGATGGCGATGAGCACTGAGGGGGCTATTTGTAATAGCATTTGGATCATCAATAAAGCCAATATTTTTCTTGTTCATAACTGGAAGTTCAATTCCCAACATTGAATTTTGGGAGGGGCTGTGACCCCTTCATCCCCCTTGGACATTAGACCTATTGGTCTAATGATCTGTAGACAAAAGGCCGTTCTAGGGTGAATTGACTTCAGAATGTTGAGATGTGGAAAGCTAGACGAGGTTGGAAGATTCCTGAGCTCAGGGGAGCTGGAGAGAGGCAATTCCACAGACAATCCGATTGGAACCCCCAGAACTGGAAAGGGAATGTGTATGTCAGCCTCCTTCACAGTGGATTATCCTTTCAGTTCTGATGGGGCCAGCTCGAATGGACAAACACACACACACAAACACACAGGAATATAACTTATACTGGTATTTAAAGGCTGAAAGTGGGACTGTCCAACTAGTCTGTGCATTCAGTCACAATTAATCGCTCATATTTGACCATAAATATCCAAAAATAACCGCTTTTCATCACAATCAGTTGATCTTATTCGACCCGTAAAGATGCTTAATCACATATTTTGTATAGTTAATTACAAATAATAACTCATAAAGATGCTAAATTCCGTTATTTTGTACAGTTAATCACAATTAATCGCTCATGTTTGACCATAAATATCCATAAATAACTGCTTTATTTTGTGCATTTCATCACAATCAGTTGCTCTTATTCGACCCGTAAAGATCCTCAATCACACATTTTGTGCAGTTAACCACAAATAATAGCTAATTTTCTACCCTACATATGCTTAATTTCATTATTTTGTACAGTTGATCACAAATAATCACTCATATTTCACCATAAATATCTTTAACTGCTTTATTTTGTGCATTTCAACACAATCAGTTGATCTTATTCGACCCATAAAGATCGTTAATCACATTTTGTATGGTCAGTTACAAATAATAGCTCATAAAGATGCTAAATTCCATTATTTTGTACAGTTAATCACAATTAATCGGTCATATTTGACCCTCAGACTCTAAATACTTTGAACTGTAACTTCCGTAAAAGCCCCAGTTTTCCAGCAGTAGCTGCAATGGAAGGGATTTGTGGGTCTAGCACGGATAGGTTGGTGGTCTGTTATGAGCCTTTTGTCTTGAAGAACACTCCGTTGTCAGAAGATCTGTCTCTCATGATGGACAGTCGGAGAGGGAGAAAAGAGTGTCGGATGGAATTCCAGTGTAAAGTTCAAACGGAATGAGGTGGTCAGTGCCGAAATCTGTGGACCGTGTCAGTCAAGAGCTGATAAATCTCTGATACTGATACATCCGCTATCTGATTCACAGCTCCATGAGAATAACAGGATGTCTATCAGTGTGTCTGACATTTCCTGCACAATGGAATCCATCTGCACTTCAGCCGGTGGATCATCATGTGGGAAAAGTTCAGGCCTTCCATCAGATCTTGCTCGGCCCTCTCCGGAGTTTGATCACTCCAGCTGCTCCCAAGTGCTACCTCGTGCTGTCTGGTCCTTGAGCTTCACCTAACATTTAGCTCCACTGTACACTGGGGGAGTTTCTGACCACTGCATCATTGTTGGCCAGATACTGTTTGGGTGGAGGCCCATTCCCAGTCCAGCAATGGAAGCTGCTGGGTTTCCACCAATGTCAGGGTCACTGCTAGGTTGAGAATGGTCCACCAACCAGAAATACCCAGTGGGATGATATCCTGTGTATAGCTGTCCTGTGGACAGACAGTGACAACTGATGAAGATGGTTTAGAGGACGGCTAAGACGAAGAGACGGGCTGTGGTCTCTAACTGTATGCCAGCAAGGGTGAATTATGAGGTGTGCCCTGAGAGTGAATAATACAAATAACCCAACAAATAGCTAGATGAAACCTTCAGGGGGCTTAGATGAAACCTTCAAGGGGCTTTGGAGCAGTTTTGACAGATGTAATATTCTGGCCGAGTATGGAGAGACCTGAGCTAATCCACAGCAGTGCGGATCTGTAAACACTGCTTTATTAAAATGGACAGAGCTGATTAAGTGCCTGGGTTCTGGCAAAAGAGCAGCAATGCCTCTCGATGTTACCGTGAGGATGTGTTTTATAGTGGGCGTGACCTCCAGAAGAGATGTCCAGTGGCATGGCCGCTCTTCTGGAATAGACCAGCAGTGGAAGAGTGCTGAAGCGTTGAAAGTCAGAGTCACTGGTGCAAATTCAGGGGAGTATGAAGGGAGACATGTCTCACTAGACCTGGACAGGGTCTGTTTTTTTTCGTGCCTTCCTGATATTTTAAGGTGTACGGTATAATATGTGTTTAATTTGGTTCTCCTGATCTACTTTTAGGACTTGTGTGGAGATCTGATGAAGTTTTAGCTCAAATTGAAGCAAGAATATAGACAATTCTAAAGGGTTCAGCACCACTGTACTGGACTCATCTGTAATTCCACAATGAGACGTTTGGCATCCATGACTTTCCAAAAAAATTGTTTCGGTTTATTTTTAGTTGGCAAAAGTTGGGAAACTCGAGCTCTTGCTGGAGCGCCCTGCTTGTGGTAGCAGAATTTTCCATTGCTGAAAACAATGAAGTATCTGCTTTGCTGCTGTCTGTTTACCGCAAACACGTCAACACAGCATTACAGTCATAGCTGCAAATTCAGGAGGCTCTGGAGGAGGCTGGGGGACAGCTTTCCACTAGTGGTGTAAAGACTACCGAAAATTCTTCTTAAGTAAGAGAACTGTTACTGTAGAGGAGGGAACATGTCCCACCTTTTTAAATAACAAGAGATTATGTTTGTGGGGTTAGCAGTATGGATTTTAATATAGCCTGATTGAAAAAACTTTCCCTTAAATTTCTTACACTAATCATTTTGAATTGTGGAAAGCTAAAACCGAGAGCGACTGCATAAACCGAGAAATGTGTATAATAAGCTGTGCCAAAATAAAATTACGTTTTGGTCAGTGTAGCAGGTAGCCTGTCAGATGACTTTTCTACCTTTTGTTTGTACCATTTTGCGGTTATTAGTTTCTACATGTGTAATACCTATTGGCAATTTGGTTTTTGTGTTTTAATATTAACATACATGTACATATACATCGTACAACCTTTGGGAATCCTGTCTGCAAGGCTAACAACTGATAAAAACACAGGCTCTCTTAGCTCAAAGCTAAAAACACAGCCCATCTTAGCTCAAAGCTAAAAACACAGCCTCTCTTAGCTCAAAGCTAAAAACACAGCCCATCTTAGCTCAAAGCTAAAAACACAGCCCATCTTAGCTCAGAGCTAAAAACACAGGCTCTGTTTTTCTTCCTTTAGCAAAGCTCTGCCCACTGCTATTCGGTATCCTGGTCTAAATGAACTTAGAAATCCCCAAATAAACATTTCTTTTGTCTTTTTCTCTGACTGAACTACATAAATGTGGTGTACAGTCCCATACACGTACGTGTCAGTGCACAGTGTTAGCCGAGCTGCTGTAGCTCAGTCTCTCAACGTGTTTGTTCAGTACTCGGTGTGCAGCATGTTGTTTTGAATTAAACCGTATGGATGGAGCGTTATGGTATCGGACTCAGTATCAGCGAGTACTAAAAATAGGTATTTGGACTTTGGAAAAGGTATCAAACATCCCAACGTCCTAGAAGTAACACTAGTTTCTGGATCTGCTTTCTGTCTGCTTTCACCAGCTATCACACAGATACCTACGTTCTAGACAGCACACCCTGAAAAATCTACCCCAGGGTATCTTTACACACCGACACTTACATTCCTGCCTAAAGGGAGTCGGTTGTAGCTGGAAAGTGAATATTCCTTATGGGGTGAATCGTCTCTCTCAAAAGTCATGCGCTTCAGAAGACAAACCACACACTCGGGTATACGGTAAGAGGCTCAGTGGGGGATCAAAGCCAGGCTGAAGGATTACTCCTCTCGGAGAGCGCTACCTGAGTACCTGCACTCAGCTTCAGCCTCTCTTTTCATCTCCCCTCATCCCGTTCTCTCTCTCCATCTCTTCTCCTTTCCCTCTCCTAAAGCCCCCCTCGCCCCACCCTTCCTCTCTCTTTCCCCTGCCTTAGATCTTTAATGGAGGTTAAGGATGGTTCTAATCCCTTGGCAGAATAAACAGCTTCAGAACACTTGACATTTCTTTATTCCTGTGTAATTATTCATCCGTCGACCCACCACAGTTACAAAAGCCGATCGTTTTCATTCTTGGGGGCTCAGCTCGCTGGAATGAGTTACATCCGATACAGACCAATGTTAACGGTGTTGTTTAGCTAAAAGTCAATTGAACCCAAATTTTTAGACGATTTGTAGCTGCGATTTAGCGACAAATTGAGCTGAGATTTTCTTGAAATTTTTCCAGACATGTGGTTCCGGGGTCCCCAGCTTCTACTCTCTGGACTTTTAGTTCCTACCCGCGTTTGGCTCCGGTTCTCAGCAGTGTGGTGGTGAACATGGAGGAGAAGCTCAGAACCGCTGTTTCTTCTTCCCCCAGTTTGTATGATGTGTCTTTGTACATGTGCATCTGAAGAAAACCACACTTCAGTTTTTGACAGCCTGATGGAGGAACGCTCCCTACCGGAATGCAGAGTACCAACAGTCAAGTTAGGTGGAGGGGGGATAATGGTCAGGGTGGGTTTCAGGGTTCACAGCACACAAAGACATTCTACACAGTTCTATACTTCCAGCTCTGTAGCAGCGGTGTGGGGAAGAACCCTTTCCTGTTCCAGCAGGACTGTGTCCCTATGCACAAAGCCAGATCCATAAAGACATGGACTGAGGAGGAGTTTGGGGTGGAGGAACTCCAGTAGCCTGCACAGAGCCCTAACCTTTGCACCTTTGGGATGAACTGGAACGTTAACTGTGATCCAGGCCTTCTCGTCCAATATCAGTGCCAGCCCTCCAAATGCTCTTTTGACTGAATGAGCCTGCCCAAGAGACTGGACCTGCTCTGTGTTAATGCCCATGGTTTTGGAATGGGATGTCCAGCAAGCTCATGTAGGTGTGATGGTCAGGTGTCCACCTATTATGTAAAGCCAAAAGACATTGTGAGTAACAAAAGGGCCAGCATATTTGATTCCCCCCACAGTATCAACACTCTGGTCATGGTTCACTATCTCCGTGGCTGATAGCAGTCACACAGCGAGGGAAAACGGGTTCTAAAGCCCTTTCGGCTTGTCTCAGCCCTGTAAACAGAACCTCCGTGTCCAGAGACAAACGAGCACATTACCCAGTCTCGCTCCACTGAGCACTCTCCAGAAGACCAGGTTTTCAGAATTGCTATTCCTGCCATGTCCTGGTGATACCGGATGACTGAATTAAGGATGACAAGACGGATATGAGACCCAGGTACAGATTGTCATCCTTTATTTCTGGGTATTTCCAGGCAACGTGTTTTTTATGGCTTTTGAAATTCAAAATTTAGTCAGACAAAGCGAAGGCAGGAAGGCACGGTAGGAACGAGACGTTCACTGGTGCAATTATCAGGATATATTTATATATATACATTTGTTTTAAAATGTCTGACCACTTTCTTGTCATTTTTCCGAAAATTGAAAAAAGTCAAGCACTTAAAAAGCCACCCAAACGGCTTATTAAAGCCCAACGGAACGATATCCGCTGGCCGCCCACTAATGTGTGGCTAATTGCATTTTCATACCGTGGCACCGGCTAGCCCTCATAACCCTCCGGAGAGACGGAGATCTAGTTTCCTTGGAAACATGCAAAAGGGCCTGGCTAAAAATAAAAGGCACCTTTTTTCCGACGCCAATCAACAGTCTGTCACACACCAACAGGTGTGACATTTCGTCCACTTCCGATTGTCCCAAGACCCCCGCCAGGACCGTGCAGATAAGACTGTGTCTCTTTCTGTTTTCTTTGATTATGTAGAATGGAAAGACAATGTGTTTCTTTCTTTATAGTATCTTGAACATCATCAGAGAAGACAGTTAAAAGTAGATGTGATTTCCGCTTAGAGCAGGTGGGAATGCTTTCATGTCCGCAGGCTGATAGGATTTAATTTAAATGACCCCAGGCCTGTGTTTGGGGGCCCTAATTTAGGCCCCCCATGTACTCAAATCAGAGTAGTTTGTTTTGCAAGAATGAGTTCAGATGAATTAAGCCTGACAGCAGTAAGCTCATCAGACGAAGCATTAGTCACCTTGTCTATTTAAGATGGTAGTATCTTCAGGCTCCTGCAGATGGCGCTGCATGAGGGTGACAAGGCTATAAATCCCTGTGGGGTGTGAGTGACAGGATCCATAGATTGGGAAGAGGTGGTACAGTGCAGGGAATGTCTCGTTCCAGGTGTGGAAAGTGGGTCCATGAGGTTCTGGACTCTGGGGTGGTCAGTCCATTGTTCTGAGAACAGCAGCTGCTTCTGTGTTGGATGTGTGTGTCTCCTTTTCTCAGTGAGGAGCTTCTTGAACAGCTACACCTCCTTTCAGACCTCCGTAGTGTTGAGGTGTCTTCTCACAGTGGAAGAAGGATGGACAGGAACAGCTGTGGATGTTCTCAGATCTGAAGCAGGAGTGGAGCTGGATGTTCTCCTCTCTCTCAGAGATGAAAGTGCTGTTTGTCTAATGGGTGTTGGTCTTCCAGGTGGTTGTTAGGAGTCCAGTTTTCTCTGTGTTCGTTAATTATTTAAGTTCTGCAGGCCTTGTTAATGAGAGCGGTCACATAACCACTCCGTATGATTGTGGTGCAATAACGCATCTCAGTCCACGTCCAACCTTGAGGGCTACAACAGCAGAAGACCACGTCAGGTTCCACTTCTGACAGCCAAGAACAGAAAGCTGAGGCTGCAGTGGACACAGGCTTAGCAATACTGGACAGATGAAAACGGAAAAACTGTCATGAATCTGGAATTCTGTTGAGGCCGATATGGTAGGGTCAGGATTTGGCACCAACAGCATGAATCCATATACCCGACTAGCAGTCCAGGCTGGTGGAGGTGGTGTGATGGTGTGGGGAAATGTTTCTCAGCACCCTTTGGGCCATCAATACTAATAAGCTATTGTTTAAATGGGCACAGTCTATTTGGGTATTGCTGCCGACCAATAGGGTTCCTTCATGTCCACAAATGACCATCTTCTAATGGCAACATCCAGCGTGATGATGCACCATGCCACAAAGCGAAAGTCATCTCAGACTGGTTTCATGAACAGGGCAGTTCAGTTCTTCCCACTCAACGGATCTGAATCCAGTAGAACACTTTTAGGATGTGGTAGAACAGGAGATTCACAGCATGGAAGTGTTCCTAAACGATCTGTGGCATGGGCCAGAGCCTCAAAGGAAAGGAATCCTGTGGAACAAATGCAGACGTGTACGGTGCTCCACCTAACCCAACCCTAATCTAAACCTCAGTTACCAGTATGTCAGCCTTTTCCATAAAGATTGGAAAAGAAATTGATGGGGACCAATCAAATGTCCCCGTTTGTTCTTGTTTTCCTGCCAGTCTGGGAACGTTCATACCACACAAAGGCCTAAACGGACACAGGCACGCACACTCATTGTCCTCAGCTGTAATCAAAAGAGCCGGACGTGGATGAAATCCCATTATTGTTATTGTTTAATGATGCCACTGATAACAAACAAATCAAAACAAAATTTCATTAGCGCACCGCAATTGTGCTTATCAGCTTTGTGTTTCTATTCACAGAGACAAAGAAAAAGAGAGCAGACGGAATAAAGGAGAGACGGATATATGAATGCCATCGCTCTCTCTTTTTTTTTCATTCATTCTTTTCTGTGCAGGTGTTTGGACCTTATTGTCATTGTCATGAACTGGAGGGAATAGAATGGGAAACCAGAGAGGGAGAGGGAGAGAGAGGGAGAGAGAGAGAGAGAGAGGGAGAGAGAGAGAGAGGGAGAGAGGGAGGCCGTGAGGGCAGCTTTTGTTGTTTCATTAACATGAGAAAAACATCATTTGCATGGTGCAGACACAGGACGGAATCACTCCACACAGATAGAACTGTCTGAGTGTCTGCATGTCTCTATGTGGACGGCTGTGGATGTACCGTACCATGTGAAAGTCGGAGAACGGTATCCACTTGTCACCTTCACCATCATGGTCACCTTCACCCAACACAAGCTTCCCAAAGACCTCACTGACGTCATGGTCACCTTCACCCAACACAAGCTTCCCAAAGATCTCACCGACATCATGGTCACCTTCACCCAACACAAGCTTCCCAAAGACCTCACTGACGTCATGGTCACCTTCACCCAACACAAGCTTCCCAAAGATCTCACCAACATCATGTTCACCTTCACCCGACACAAGCTTCCCAAAGATCTCACCGACATCTTGGTCACCTTCACCAGACACAAGCTTCCCAAAGATCTCACTGACATCATGGTCACCTTCACCCAACACAAGCTTCCCAAAGATTTCACTGACATCTTGGTCACCTTTACCCAACACCAGCTTCCCAAAGATCTCCTGACATCATGTTCACCTTCACCCAACACAAGCTTCCCAAAGATCTCACCGACATCATGTTCACCTTCACCCAACACAAGCTTCCCAAAGATCTCACTGACATCATGGTCACCTTCACCCAACACAAGCTTCCCAAAGACCTCACTGACATCATGGTCACCTTCACCCAACACAAGCTTCCCAAAGACCTCACTGACATCTTGGTCACCTTGTAGAAAGTTTAGTATCTGAAAATGTGGTTGGTCTAGTCCAAACTGAGTAACTGAGAGAAATGCAGAGTGTTGCCACGGCCCCCCTGCGTCTCGCCCTATGTGTTTTTAACCATCTGCTCTGCTTTTTATCAGGAGGAGGTGGAGGTAGCGGAGGTGATGGTGTGATGGGTGATGAATGAAAAGCCTGAATAATGAATCTTTTCATTGCATGTTCATTTCCTTTCATAATCAGGCTTGTTTTTTTAACAGCGGATGCTGTGACAGCTGCACAAAGACCCAGACACCCGTCTTACGCTTTCATCTCTCTCTATCTCTCCTTTCCTCCCTCTTTTGTCCTCTCCCTCTCTTATCTTTGGGCTGTTTAGAGCATCTTCAGGCTGACCGCTCCTTGCTTTGGTTTGTGACGTACAGTTACACTGTTTTATGTCCAGCCTGCTGATCCAGAGTGTCTTCTGAAATGGAGGTCTTAATGGGGAGTGTGTGCTGCAGTAACAGCTTCTACTCTACTGGGGGAAGTTTACACTAAATGCTGGAACATTGCTGTGAGGATTTGATTGAGTGTTAGTGAGATCAGGTACTGATGTTGGAACATTGCTGTGACTCTCTGCAGTCGTGTATTGATTCAGGTGTGCAGTTTACACAATGCTAATATGTGTACATTAGCCTGTTAGCTACGTTAGCATTATCAGAGCTAACAGCGGGTAAAGGGCTATATCTGTACCAAATACAGCAGGACCAATAAACAAACATTACTGCTGAAAGTTTGTTGGCTTGGAAAGAGGGAGAGACTTGAGAGGAGGACGAGGAGAACGAATGGAGAGTCCAGATGGAGAACTGACTGTTTAATCAATGACTGTCCAAAGAGGGATAGAGAGAGATACAGAGAGAGAGCGAAAGAGAGATACAGAGAAAGAGAGGGAGAGACAGACAGACAGAGAGGTACAGAGAAAGAGAGAGACACAGAGAAAGAGAGGGAGAGACAGAGAGAGAGATACAGAGAAAGAGAGAGAGAGACAGACAGACAGAGAGAGATACAGAGAAAGAGAGGGAGAGACAGACAGAGAGAGAGATACAGAGAAAGAGAGGGAGAGAGACAGAGATACAGAGAGAGAAAGAGAGATACAGAGAAAGAGAGGGAGAGACAGACAGATACAGAGAAAGGGAGGGAGAGACAGATAGAGATACAGAGTAAGAGAAAGAGAGATACAGAGAAAGAGAGAGAGAGACAGACAGACAGACAGACAGAGAGAGATACAGAGAAAGAGAAAGAGAGAGTGAGAGAGACAGAGAGACATGGAGAGAGAGAAAGAGAGGGGACAGAGATGGCGAGAGATATATAGAGGGAGAGATAGAGATACAGAGAGAGAGAGAGGGGGCAGAGATACAGAGAGAGAGAGAGAGAGAAAGAAAGAGAGAGAGAGATATGGATACAGAGAGGGTGTGAAAAAGGAGACAGCTTGAGATTCGTTTGAGAAAGGAACGAGTGGACAGATGGACAGCAGAATGAGAGAGAGAGATTCTTGACCTTTGAAGCTTCAGACAAACACCGAGCGAGGAAACGCTTCTTACACCAGTCGTTTCAGACTGACGTTCTCCACTGTCGGCCCACTGACGCTAACACTGGCGGTCCACTGGGGCTGTGGCCCGTGGTTTCTGGGTGGTCCTCCGACCTGATCAAGCCAGCAGACTGATATATGCTCCCTATCTGGGAGGTACGGGGGATTGGATTACCCTGGAAGTCTGTACCTGAATGTTATGAAAACTGAAAAGCGTTTTAGAGGTGTACTTTCACCCGCGTGCAGTTCCTCTGTACTCTATCCAACACTGCTAGCGAGTACCGGAAGCACTGTGTAAGGTTAGCATCATTTAATGTACATGGTAATCGGGCAGCGTTTGGGTCAGTAATGAGGAAATGTGTTTATGTTGATCTCCTAATGCTGTAATAATACGGTAATTGTTCAACATATGGCAGCATATGCTAGTTAAGAAGCTAAAGCGATTAGCACAAATGCTAGCAGACATAGAGCGAGTGTTTCTGCTCATATTAACACTCGACAGAGAAAAGGCTGTGTTTCATCCTCCACACAGTTCTGTGTACATGTAGACACGTGTGTGTGTGTGTGTGTGTGTGTGTGTGTGTGTGTGTGCAGAGTAGAGCAGTATATCGATTCATTTCAGCTATTAAGCTAAACTGCAAGTAAGATAGCTAATTAGCCAAGTTAGCTGCTTTGGAATGGCATAAAACAACCAATAGACCAATAATACATTGATCACAGTGATTATAATGATTCTGTCTCTCAAGCAGGTGGGAAATGAACTAACATTAGAACCGTAAGTTCAGTTGGTTCCTGTTTGGGTTCTTGTTTTTGCATGTGCAATAAAACGTCTTTATACAGTGAATGTTTCTACATTAAACTCTGCAGGTACAGGTGTGTCTGGTGTAAACTCTGAATTAAATGACCCAAATTAACCACACAAAGTTATGACATTGTTGTCCAGGGAAACTTTCTGTCCTGTAGGAAACTCCTCATGACTGAAATATACACTCATCATCTAAAGTAATATCTGCTCCCAGAAGGAGGTGTGGGGTTGCAGGTGTGTTGGGAAGGAAGATAAAGGTTACCAGGATCAATAACTGATGATAAATTTAGACTGATATGATCAATATTTATTGCGCTACACATACAGAAGTCTGTCTCTCAGTATGGTGTCGGGCCGCCGTGTTTGCTAACCCAACATGCCAGATGTCTCAGCATGGAGCTGTAGAGGGTCCTAATGGTGTCCTGTGATAATCCATCCCATGCAGCTTGAATATCCTCACACAGTTCCTGCAGATGGTGCGGTAGGGGTGGAGGTGGAGTGACACCAGGCCTTCTGGACGTGTGACAACAAACCATTCATCTTGGCGCTGACCACGGTGCCTCCACACACGGATCCGTTGGTCGTCTCCACCAAGACAAAAGTGGGACTCGTCACTGAAGATGACCCGCTGCCATTCTGAGTAACTCCATGACAGTCTGGCACGACACCATTGCAGTCTTTGGTGACGGTGACGTGGTGTTAAGGACAGTCGTGGTAACGGTCTGTGTGCATGTAGTCCTGCGTGGTGCAGCTGTCTGCCAATGGTGCTGCACTAACAGGATGACTCATGGAGGACATCACTGCTCACTAATGAAGTAATGACCTGTATAGTGCACTACTTAGGGGACTAGTGAACAATGATAGATTTGCATCTAGATGTGAACCAGATGTTTTATTAAGAGGAGGAACCATAAAAACACGTAGTACAACATGTAGCTACCTGCACTTGCATAGCACTTCAAAGCCATCCTCTCAAGCTACTATGTCCACTGGGATAACACAAAATTAATGGAGCCCATTGTTGTCACACTTCATTATGAACATCATAAATGGGACTGGGACTACTGGGATGTCCAGCGCACTCCAGACATGGATAATTCCGTAATGCTTGCCACAAGTGGCCCCCCTTAGCAGGCGTGGGCTCTACATGTCCACAAGAGAACCTCCACTGGCTGTACAGAAGCTCATAGAAAGGCCCCACAAAGATATGAATACGAGGTGTGAGCTTCTCTGCAAAAGCTGCTTTGGCTCTTCCCTAAATTCTTCTGCTATGCCGGCACTTTCCGAGTTGAACCTATCCAGTGTGTGTGGGTGTTTCGCGTGTGTATGTGCATATGTGTGTGCGCGCGTATGTTTGTGTGGGTCCAGCTATAGCTAATCACAGCACACACTGAGTTGTCATGGGAACCTGCTGCTTTGCTGAACTTCACTTAGATTTGCGTGGGCTAGTGAGCCTGTCATTAGCCGTCTCTTATGTTCTCCAACCTTTTGTTCTTTCTCTCCATCCATCTGCCTGGTTTCGCTTTCTTCCTTCACTGGAACCATGCAGAGTCCCAGGAATCTGGAAACTCTCTGACATTCCAGCAAAATTCCTAGATTGCAGGGGGAAGAGTGATGAGAGATGGGAGATTAGCTGTACCGTTTCTCTCTCTTTCTCTCTCTATCAGTTTGCCTCTCCTCCAAGCTGGGCCGGTCATTTTCTGTCTCGTATTTCATCTTGTTTCATGACAAAACACTCATACATCCTAAATGATTGGGTAAGAATGAATCTTTCATTTCACGTTTATGAAAGCACAATAGCGTTTTGTCTGAGTGAGTCCGTGTGTGCGTGTGCGTATCTTCCCATGAGAGTCTTGAGGGGTAAACAAATTGCTGGAGGAAAAAGTAATTACACAAATGTTTATCTGTTTGGTTGTTTTGTTATATCTCTTGTTTACCTAATGTTTTGTAGACAACAGGCAATTTGAACATTGCATGAGGTGCATATTAAGTTCACCAAGGAGCACAGACGTTCAAGTCTCTTTGGCTCTTCGGAGTCTGAATCGTGTATCGACTCTCTGGGAAGCAAGTCCAAGTTGAATGTCTGGAGGGTAGAGGTCTGATTCGAGTCTCAAGTATCTGAGGTGGAATTCCACAGAAAGTCAGGGGTGGGGTGGGGTGGGGGAGTAGTGGGTTAGATGCTGCTTGGAACTAAACACTGTCGGAAAAGAAAGTCTACAACAGGAGGGACGGTGACCACTGGTGTGAGTCCAATCCAAATCATAAGTCTTGAGTCCCTTAGGTACAAGTCTGTGGGTTCTCGAGACTCTAATGCAAGACTCTTGGGTGTCTGAATCCTGGAGTATCAGGCCGAGTTGAGTCCTAAGTCTTTTCACTAGTCTTTTCGCTATCTGAATTTGTCTTGAGTCGATGTGGTGCGAGTCAAGTCGCGAGTCTTTGGGGTGCATAACCGAGTCAAGCCTTGAGTCTCTTTCAGTACGAGTCTTTTGAGTGTTTGGGTTGCCTGCTTGAGTTGAGTCTTGAGTCTTTAGGGTTCTAGCTTGAGTTGAGCCTTGAGTTTCTGGGATGCAAGACCAAATCGAGTCTTGAGTTTCTGGGGTAAAAGGGCCGAGACAGATCTCAAGTCTGTTTGGTACGAGTCTGAGTTGGGTCTTGAGTCTTGGGGGGGCAAGTCTGAGTCAAGTCTCGAGTATCTGAAGTGGGGAGGGGAGCCAGTGTGTTAGATGCTGGTTGGAACTAAACACTGTAGGTACAAGTCAGTTGAGTTTACAGACAATGAAAGACTCTTGGGTACTCTCAGGGTCCTGGAGTATCAGAGTCGAGTCTTAGTATGAGTCCGAGTTGAGCCTTGAGTTTCTGGGGTGTAAGGAAGAGTCAAGTGTTGAGTTTCCGAGGTGCAAGCAAGTCTGAGTTGAGTCTTAAGTCTATTGAGGTGCGAGTCCAAGTCAAAACACACAAGTGTCTGTGGTGCAAGTCTGAGTCTTGAGTCTTTGGGGTGCCTGCTTGAATTGAGTCTTGGGTCTTTGAGGTGTTTGTCCAAGCCGAGTGACGAGTTTCTGTCGTGCAAATCTCAGTTGAGTCTTGAGTCTTTAGGGTTCGAGCTTGAATTGAGTCTTGAGTCTTTGAGCTGCGAGTCTAAGTTGAGTCTTGAGTGTTGGCTCTGAGTTGATACAAGTTGATTCTTGAGTTGTGCATTTGGTACGAGTCTGAGTTGAGTCTTGAGTCTTTGGGGTGCAAGTCTGAGTCAAGTTTTGAGTCTCTTCAGTCCAACTCTAAGCTGAGTCTCTAGGTTGTAAGTCTGAGTTTAGTCTCAACTCTTTGAGTTATAAATCCAACTCGAGTCACGAGTTGAGTCTTGAGTCTTGGGTCTGAATTGAGTCTCAAGTCTTAGGTGCGAGTACAAGTCAAGTATCAAGTCTCTGGGGTGCAAATCTAGGTCAAGTCTCGAGTCTTGAGTCTTAGTTGAGTCTTGAGTCTCTTTGGTACAAGTCTGAGTCATTTCTTTAGACTTTGAAGTGCATGTTTGAATTGAATCTTAAGCCTCTGGGCTACAAGTTGATGGGGTGTCCTTGAGTCTTTGGTAAATCTGTCCGAGTTGAGTCTCGAGTCTCTAAAACTCTGGGATGCAAGTTGATTGGGTGTTCTTCAGTCTCTGGTGAGTCAGTATGAGTCTCTCTAGTCTCTCTGGTCTTTGGGATGCAAGTAGGAATTGAGTCTCTAGTCTAG
This sequence comes from Semaprochilodus insignis, assembly GCA_034552555.1. NCBI lineage: Eukaryota > Metazoa > Chordata > Actinopteri > Characiformes > Prochilodontidae > Semaprochilodus > Semaprochilodus insignis. The sequence goes on from CM067488.1 coordinate 22,315,088, forward strand.
TAGGTACCAACCTTGGTCCTGGAGGTCTGCCTTACTGTGGAGTGTAGTTGAACCACAATCTTCCACATCTGCTTCACTTCTTGAAAAGTTTCTGACTGTCTGGACCAGGCACAATAATGTGGAGTAATGTGGAAGCAGCATGTTAGAGGCAGGTTAAAGTAGTGGATCTGCAGATTATACTTATTCTCTGTTGAATAGTTCAGCCCCCCAAAAGATATAGGCACTAGTTCATTCCATACGTCATCACATTCGGAAGTTTTGAACCAGATGTCATAAGCTGTGAAGCATATTTCACACATTTCTGATAGACCTTTTCGGTAAATCTCTTCTGAACTGATGATTAACTCTCAAGTGAATCATGACTTTCACTCATGAATGGAAGTGTGTGAAGCTTAAGATCAACCATTGCTCAACCGGTTCTCTAATACAGCTCAGAGGTGCATCTCATGAACTTTCCTTTGGCAAGTGAATACAGGCAGAGAACAAAAGAGAAGAGGAGGAGTAAGGATGTGTGATGGAAGGGTAAGGATGAAAACAGAGGAAGAGCTAGAAGAGACCAAGGACATGGGCTTGTTCCAGATGAAATAAGAACCACAATTGTGGGCCATGTTAGTGGATCATGTTATCAGTTATGGCTGTACAGTGTCCTAAGCTGGTCAAAGGGAGAACAGCTGTGTCCTCAATTATTCACACATGCACAGATCACCCTGCTGGCTGCCATGGATGCAGCATAGACACCTGCAGACCCGGATAAGACGGGTAAGGGAAGGTGTCTGCTGTGATGTGGATTGTTTATAAGTTGCGTTAATGTTCTATTTTAAACATCGTAAACATCTAAACATCCTCCAAGACCCTCAGAACTGTGCTGCAGGTGTAGACCCTGTAGCTGTTGCTTCCACCAAAAACGTTATCTCTTCACCAAACCCCTTCTCTTTCATCGCCACATCCACAGCATCTGTTTGATGCAGCCCGTTTCGGTCAGGCTGAGTCCGTTCGGGTCATCCCCAGTCTGCTCGTGTCTTTGATTCGGAGATCAGACAGATCAGACCTTTATATGACATCAAAAGAGTGAGCAGAAAAAAGAGCTGAAAAAGGAGAAAAACACCTTATGAAAATCCCCCCGAGAAGAGCCCCCGCAGCCCTCTCCAAACATTCCTCTGATCCGCACACATCCCCCGCACACACATCCCTCACGTAAGAGCCGCTGTGAAGAACACGGCCCCCGTTAAAGAAGGAGGAGATCTAAACCCACCGAGCAGCCAGCATCGTCCCTAACCCAGCATTGTCCAGGGGAACTGAAGAGAATGAGAATATGAAGATAGATAGAGAGATGGACAGATAGACAGACAGGTAAATAGAGACAGATGGATGGAGGAATGGATGGATAAATACATAGACAGGTGGACAGACAGACAAATAAATTCATTACTCAGTTAACAGAGTAAATCTGAGTCGTGAGTCAGTTAAGTAGGAGTTGATTCGTTACTCAGTTAACAGAGTAAATCTAGTCTTCCTACAAGATCACGTCCAGCCTCGAAGGACTGTTCTACTGTTCTACTGTTTAACTGGACCATCTCCCTCTCTCTCTCTCTCTCTCTCTCTCTCTCTCTCTCTCTATTTCTCTCTCTCCCAGGGAGTTGTTGGTGCAGAAGAAGAGGGTGGTCTGTGGCGGTTTGCCTTCTACAGAACTGCAGGAGAAACAGAGAAGCAGCCTCGCAGCACCTCTCCCACCTGACAAACGAGGTGAGAGAGAGGCAGAAAAAGACACGGCGATAAATAAGAGGGAGAATAAACTCAAAAATGAAACAGAGAAATTGAAAGAGATGAGGAACAAGAGAAAATAAGTGAGCACACAAGAAACAGAGAAAAGCAGGAGAAAGTGAGCGCAAAAAGGAGAGAAACGACAGAGGGAGAAAGGAGAGAGAGAAGAGATAGAAGATAGAGGAAGATTGTGGAAAGTGAGGGTGAGGATGAGAAAAATAGGAGGAAGAGAAAGAAGGAGAAAAAGAGAGCTCCCTAGATAGAGTTTAGAGAGAGGGAGAGAGAGAGAGAGATAAAGAGGGAGAGTGAGAGATGAGAGTGAGAGAGATGGAGAGAGAGACAGAGGGAAAGAGAGAGAGGAAGAGAGAGAGATAGAGGGAGGAAAAGAGAGAGAGAGAGAGAGAGAGAGAGAGACAGAGTTTAGCCCACTTCTTCCGAACTTTAACTCAAACTTCTCTCTCTGGTTCCCATGGTGACTGTGGATGTGCAGCTTCACTCTGATCCCTATTTTTACCACGGTAACAATGGAACTCACACCGCAGCAACGTGAAGCAGCCCCCCTTTGTGTGCGCGTACGTGGGTGGGCTTGTGTGGGAGTGCTATTGTACTGTACACTTGCTGACCCCTCCTCCGCAGCTCCACCTGGCTGGTGTACAAACCCTGTAGATCATCTGTTGGTGTGCAGTCTGAATTCAGCATCATCCACCATCTTACTGTCACTGCTGTGTTGAGGATCGACCACTCTCACACCAAACCCGCTCTCAGTCACTCTGTTTACACCTCACACCAAACCACACTCACAATCACTCTGTTTACACCTCACACCAAACCCGCTCTCAATCGCTCTGTTTACACCTCACACCAAACCACATTCTCAATCACTCTGTTTACACCTCACACCAAACCCGCTCTCAATCACTCTGTTTACACCTCACACCAAACCCACTCTCAATCACTCTGAACTATGGAGAAGAATTGATGGAATTTTCCTACTATAAACACTTAATATGAATGGGCGGGGCTAAACTGTGATAGGCTAAGCTGGTTCTTGTGTCATCACAGAAATAACCACTCTCCCGCTGTTTGTTTTTTCATAAACAAATGTCAATTGTTTGTTTTGAAACGAATGTTTTCTAAGGCATATATTCCCTGATGTACTGTCTCCGTCTCCGTGTCTCTCTCCAGTGCTGATCCTTCCTTTGGTTGATGATGATAAAGACATGGTTCTTTCTCTTGTGCTGGTGAGTCAAACTTTATTGTCATTTCTCTTTGTATGCATGTGTTGATGTATATAGTGTTCTGGTTTAAAGACTAGGAAAACCACCTTGGGCAGGACGGTGGTGCAGTGGGTGGCGCTGTTGTCTCTCAGTAAGAAGAGTCTGGGTGTGATTCCCGGCTGGGGTGTCCGGCGTCCTTCCTGTGTGGACCGTGCATGTTCTCCCCATGTCTGTGTGGGTTTCCTTCTCCGGGTGGTTTGGTTTCCTCCCACAGTCCAAACACATGCAGTCAGGTGAACTGGAGATGGTAAATTGCGCCCCCTAGTTGTGAGTGTGTGTGGGACTGTGATGGACTAGCAGGCTGTCCAGTGAGCACTGGAATAGACTCCAGCACCCCATGTGACCTAGAAGAATACGCAGCTCAGAAGAGGAATGAAATGAATGACATCCACCTTCTGGTGGTGTAGTCTAAAGGTGGGAGGAACAATGTGCAAGGCATGCTGGGAATTGTGGTATAAGAACACTGATGGATGAAAACACCAGAAGCATTGACAACGGTAATGCTGTCAAGCCGCTGAGGCTGAGGGACACAATGCCACTCATGTAATGGAGAACAAAAGCCGTAAAAGATCTCAATGACGTACAGTGTTGTGCAAAAGTCAGAGACCACCCTGAAAAACCTGAACCACCCTGGAAAACATGGTATACCCCTAAAACTGTCCCCATCATTTCAGCAACACCTAAAGCTTTCATGTTAGAGAGAGAGAGGAGAACGTCAAGCTCCACTTCTGCTCCAGATCTGAGAACATCCGCAGGTGTTTCTCTGAATCTGAATCCATATTCAGCTGTTTTCTGTTAAATGTGTGTTTTCCATTTTTTCCATTTGCCGTTTTGGAGATATGAGCTCTCTGGTTCCCTGATATGAAATGAACATCGTATAAAATGTCATACTGGGTGCGCTAGATGAAGAGCAGAGCGGCAGTCAGTAGCTCGGAAAGCAAGCCAAAAATAATAAATAAATAAATAAAAAGTAAATCATTTTCCATACACACATCTACAGATGACTCAAATCATTCCGGCCCACGTCTCCATCAGAAGCCACCAGGAGCCCCGTTTCTGAAGTGCGTCGTCTCAGATTTGAAGTTCTGGAATCAATTAAAGGAGCATTCCTCTCCAAATCCGTGATTNAAAAAAAAAAAAAAAAAAAAAAAAAAAAAAAAAAAAAAATCAAGTGACACATCTACAGATGACTCAAATCATTCCGGCCCATGTCTCCATCAGAAGCCACCAGGAGCCCCGTTTCTGAAGTGCGTCGTCTCAGATTTGAAGTTCTGGAATCAATTAAAGGAGCATTCCTCTCCAAATCCGTGATTTAATATGTGACTCCTCACAGCAAACAGACAGTTTGGAGAGCTACAGCCAATGGAAAATCAGCTAGCAGTGAATTATCTCCCATGTGAAATGCTGATTTAAGATAAGGAAATTAACATCTCCAAAAGACAAAAAAACATTTTGGATTCAGGAGAATAAGTGACCTTATGAAACCTCAGAATAAGCGCCCTGAGCCTCTGTTTGCCTGATATGATTTCTGAAGAACCCTTCGGAAGTCTTTTCCTGCTTATTGGTCGGGCATGATTCATTTGGAAGCTAACTGAAACAGAATGTTCCTGAGCTGGCTTGGTTTATTTGTAGTGTGCCAAAAATGAATGGACTGTATGATGGCTAGCACTTAGCATGCTGCACCAGCTTCGACCAGCAGGGGGCAGCTCTCTTCTTCCCTTGCCTTTCAGGGACCAGGTAGGAAATAAATAAATAAATAAACAAATAAGTGGTGAACAGTTAGCATAGCCATACCAGCTTGTACCACAACAGGGCAGCAGATTTACCCCCTTACCCTTCATGAACCAGGGCTGCGTTCAACCCCGACGCAACGTGCCAAAACACTTGTCTAAACTGCAGTGGTGCGGGGTTGAGCAGTGTGTGGTACTAACATTATCTGTTGTCATGTACACCAACCTGCAGCAGCTGCGTTTGTAGAGGCCTTTATTAGAATCCAATAGGGCGGGGTTTATATACATGTACTTTCTGATTGGGTAACACGTCTGACACGCCCATTTAACCAGAGAAAACCTACTTCAAAGCCCACAGCACACTGTTTTGCACCGTTCGTTCGGAGAAGAGAGGAGAGACGGAGGTGCTAAACAGCTGCTCGGTTAAGTCACAGCTCATAAATCTTTACAGCTCTTCTTATATCAGTATTTCCATCACTCTGGATTTGACATCACTGTTGTTTCTTGTGTTGAAATCCGCTGGTGAGTGAGTGATCAGAGCTTCCAGACTGACTTCTCTTGGAATCACATGTCAAACCAACTTCAAGTGTGGTTTGGATCCGATTAGCAAATATCAGATTTCGTGTGACTGTCAAAAAATCAATCTGGAACTGAAACACATTATCTTTCTCATACTGCACACCCTCTTATGCTCTGTTAGAGCGCCTCTGTCTTTAAGCCCCGCCTCCCGATGAGCCCAGTGTGTTCTGGTCAGCTTGCCTACTTTCTGCTGCTTGGTCAATTGTCAGAGCAGTTGAAAGTGGTAGTGTTGTGTGAGGCCATGTCAAGCTTGCTGGTAGGCGGGCAGTAAGCACTATGTTACGAGATGATGTCACCTTGTAACAGAGAAAAGGGCTGGAATACCAAAATGGCGTTTCAGGGAGTTGGGAGAAGTGGTTTCTGTGAGTTTCTCCTTCTGACTGACCCAACAGCCATGAATGCAGACATCCAGCGAGCAGTGATGTCCTCCATGAGTCATCCTGTTAGTACAGCACCATTGGCAGACGGCTGCACCACGCAGGACTACATGCACACAGACCATTAAGACGACTGTCCTTAACACCACGTCGCCGTCACCAAAGACTGCAATGGTGTCGTGCCAGACTGTCATGAAGTGACTCAGAATGGCAGCGGGTCATCTTCAGTGACGAGTCCCGCTTTTGTCTTGGTGGAGACGACCAACGAATCTGTGTGTGGAGGCACCGTGGTCAGCCCCAAGATCAACGGTTTGTTGTCATGTGTCACACGTCCAGAAGGCCTGGTGTCACTCCACCTCCACCCCTTCCGCACCATCTGCAGGAACTGTGTGAGGATATTCAAGCTGCATGGGATGGATTATCACAGGACACCATTAGGAACCTCTACAGCTCCATGCCGAGACGTCTGGTATGTTGAGTTAGCCAACACGGCGGCCCGACGCCATACTGAGAGACAGACTTCTGTATGTGTAGCTCAATAAATATTGATCATATCAGTCTAAATTTATCATCAGTTATTGTTCCTGGTGATCTTTATCTTCCTTCCAGGATGTTAGCTGAATTAGCCTTGCAGCTGTTTTTAAACACTAAGTGCCAGACTGTCACTTCACTTCACTGTCAGTTCTCCAGTAGTTGGCCTCTGCTGTCCCTCGTTTCAACGAAGCTCATTAAATGTCATTAACTTGCCGCCTTGTAATGCTTTAATGAGTCCCCACATAACATTCCGAAGAAACTTCCCATAAAACTCTGGCGGCTTGATTCTCAGCGTGCCGATTTATTTGGATCATAAATGTTTATGCTCCTCTGAGACTTTGAGGGATGAGATAGCGAGTGTTTTTATTCACTGGAGTGAAGGAGGGGGAAGGGTTGCGAGGAGGGGGAGAGAACATTGACTCAAAAGCTCAGCAAGGTTATAATGCATCTTTTATGATTATGGAGATGATTATGCCGTTTAATAGTGAGCAGAGCAGCAGGCATCTCAAACACTAGTTAGATACAATACACAATGCAATCACTTTGCCCTGCTGTCATTTCGGAATATTATGAGCTGATCACATACAGGGAAAGCCATGATTAGAGGGCCTACATCATGGAAAACTGAATCCCCCCCTCTGTTTTTAAACGTAGCCATCTAAAGTGATATGCCATTACGCATTCAGTTCAATTCAATTCAATTAAACTTTATTGTCATTCTGCCGATACAGTATACCGATACAGGCCTGTACAGTATAATGAAGCCCGGTGTGTATGTGCTGGGGTGATCAGGGCTGGATCTGTACAGTCTATAGTGATGCAGTCATGTTCTGGTAGTCCAGTGGGCTAGTGGAGCCCAGTGTGTATGGGCTGGGGTGGGGTAGATGTCCTTTATGGGTGGGAGGGCAGCTGCGATGATGTGCTGTGTAGTCTTTACTACCCTCTGCAGGGCCTTGTCCTCATGGTCAGTGGAGCTGATACAGTGGACAGTCAGAGCAGACAGTGACCATGTATCAGTAACAACATCTACTAATCTACCAATAAGACCGTCCGTACGAAGTGCTCGTATGAAGGCCGAGCCAGGCGGGCTGAAGATGAAGACGTGTTTGAAACGTGTTTATGGATTCACAGTCTGTATGTGGAACTTCTTTCCATCTTGTCACCCACCTCTCCCAGATGTTTCCTTGAACTGGACTCCATATTGCAGGAATTGCTCCCAGATCCAGAACGGGCTTCCAACATACCAAGACCCTGATGGAATCTCACAGGCCTCTCAATTATTCCTCATATTTTCAGTGCCAATGCTCACATGCACATGTACGTTTCATCAGGCTGTACGACATGTAGCTCAGCAGGTTATGGGCTATAACACTAAATTAAGCTGAATGGAATATCTGCACCTCTGCTTCCGGCTGTTGGTCTAGTTAGTCCATCAGAACGTGTGGAAGATCACATAAGCAAAGCTGCTGAACAATAACACTGCAGGATGACTCAGGACTCAGGGCCCGAGTCTTCACACTCTCACTCACTCTGTGTGTTAATGTAGACTTCTAAACGTTCGTTGGGACCCTGTTATTATGAAGTCGGAAGCAGAATTCCGGGCTGAAGTTCAGGCGCCCTCGGCCAAATGGCATGTATGGTTGAGAATCAGTTCTTCACAAGTCTGCACTGTTTACTGCACAGGTACTGTTTACTTACAGAACTGAACTGAACACAGTGAGGGGGAGAGACTGAATCAACTGTCAGGTACTGAGAGTTTTCACTGAAATGGGAAAATCTGCTTTTAGTGACAGTGCACCAGAATTCACTACAGGAGCCCCTAAAACTTGGCTGGCTGGCGTCACTCAGTCATTTGAAACTGAGTTTCTAGCCACCTTTCAAATCAAATCAAATCAAATCAAATCACTTTTATTGTCACGTCACATTTTCACAGGTGTGAAGGTGAGTGAAAAACTTAGGTGCGAAGTCCCTTACAGTACTTAGATACAGAAAATATACATTAGACAATAAATATATACAATACTAAACACAAAATCTCTGTTATCCTAATATATATTATAAATTATATATATTTATATAACAGTAATATAAAGTTATGAATAAAACCTATGATATATTCAGATGTACACATTTCCATATAGCACTATGGTGAGGCTGAGGTAGATGAGAGATGCAGGGTATATACAGGGCATAGAATATTNCATTTCCCATAATGCATCTGTCAGTCATCTCTGATCCAGCCCTCCAATCAGAGTATGCTCAGTCGGCCTCAGTCACCTGAATTCTGATTTTCCTCAGTTTGTAAGCCAGTCTGTTAGGCTGTGTGTTTGTGAAGTGTTGCCGGTGGTTCCTCTAGTGCAGACCGAGCGGTTCTCTGTTCCTCGGTTCCGGGTTTAGGTTAAGGTAACCTGTCTGACTGTGTCCTGGTTTTTCTCTCCTGCCTGCCGCTTGACTGCTCTCCATGATTTGTCCTGTGTTGTGTGTTGTTGCTGACTCGGACTGGTTTAACTCTGGATTGCCCTTTTTAATAAACCTTCAGATTAGTTTTGTATCTGCGAGCGTCTGTCCTTTTTTGACCAGCATTACATTTATGTTATGTTATGACTTATTATTTATTCATTCAAAATGTTAGTTATCCATATTTATCCTTCTGTCTTAATCTTATTAATCTTATTAATTTATATCTTAATTAAAATGATCTTATTATAATTTTTTATTATAATTTATCTTTTATTATTTATCTATTTATTATATTATTTATCTTGTTTAATTTTATTTTCTGTCTTTCTTTTTTTAGTGTAACCAGATAAAATTCCATTTTAATGAATTAATTTATTTTAATCCCTTAAAGCTGTGAAAGCTGGGCTGCAGTGAAAATGAGGGTCACCCTGAATGTTTTTTGGAGGGAAAATAAAGATTGATTGAATTGATTAATTGAGAAGTAATAAATTGACTGTGGAAAATTTTGGTACACTTTATAGTTTTCCAGTACATTGAACTTGGCAAGTCCCCAGACTTTTGCACATTGCTGCATGTCTTTATGTTTCATAAATCATAAAACAGTCTTACATGTGTGTTGATGAAATTTCTTTAGATCCTAATTTTATCCTTAATTTTAATGTGACTTTTACTTTTTAACTTTATCACCAAAGGAAATAAAAGATTTCATTTGATTTCATTTTATTTTATTTATTTGGGGCATTAATAATAATAATAAAGCAAGTAATCAGTTTTAATTACAGTAGCTTAGCATAGACACCTTTAACGTAAAGAAACATTATATAATAAGTTACATAATTCTGTTCATCAAAATCTCTGAAACTATAATATACCAATAGAATGAGCCTCTAAATTCCACCAAAAACAGCCCACATGCAGAGAGATTTACTAGTTGCTTTAATCCTCTATGGATGAGAACAGTAAGGGCGTATCCATTGAAAGACTCTCTAGTGGCCTCTAGTGGATATTTTTAGCCTAACATTCCTCTGCCGATTGGTAGAGATGGCATAATCAGGTTCAGCTAGTTACTTACTTACTTACTTACTTCAGTAAGATATAGTGACTCCAAATCTGCTCTACCAGAAAGTTGAGCGGAATGTTGAAGGGTCAAAAAGACTAGTATAAAAGTGGCGGAAGTGAATCAGATTACAGTACTGCAATATAGTGGTTCACTGGGTTACACTGTATCATGTGAGATGATATCAGAGCAGGAATCTGTACTAGGACACAGCATTAACGTTCCTGCATCTTTTCTTTTTTCTCATCCCAACAGGTCAGCTGCCGACAGCTCATGGACCAGGATGAGCAGAACCTCAATCTTCTGGAGCCACATGTAAGACACAATCACACACACAGTGTACACACTGCAGACAAAGTATTTCCAGCATGAAGCGAGCAGATAGAACGCTAGTGGTCTTGTGTTCCTGCACCACTGTCCTTGAATCTTCTTAGTTCAGCATGGAGAACTTTGGTCTAAGATCTAGCTGGAGGCACATTGTCGCTGTCCAAAGACAAACACGTATCTCCATTTTTAATGATTTTTACTTGTATGCATCATTTGAACACAGTTGCTGCCGTTTCCACTGTGGGACAGTTTCATGATGGACCAAAAGAAATGACCCAGAATAGCCTGGAGAAAAGTCTGGTTCCACTGACTAACGTTGAAGCTGAATCAGGTTTTTGCCCTCTCCTGTGAAGTTAGAAGAAACTGGTTCAGATGTCTAGAACACACATATAGACATTTTATTGACTATCTAAACCACCAGTGAACCTACACGTGTCTTCTGAGTGTTATACACTCATGATCAAAAGAATAGCTGCACCCAGAAGGAATCAACCCACAGGACTGAAACTTGGTGTGTAGGTTTGACATGGTGAGACATGCTAATGATTCAAGTTTCACACTCGGCTGCACATGTGACGTAAGCAAGGGGGGGCTTATCTCTGTACCTGACTGACCCAACAGCCACGATTACAGACACTCAGCGAGCAGTGACGCCTCAATGTGTCATCCTGTTAGTGCAGCACCATTGGTCAGTCCGGCCTTCTGCTCAGTAGAGATTGAAATTGTGTACGTTGCAAATCGTGAGAAGTCAGTCCCTTTTTTTTCTGGGACTTGAGTTCGCTGGCAGTCATGCGAAGTGGATGCCATTTGAACTGACATGTTTGAAAAGTGTTTATGGATTCACACTTTGTATGTGGAACTGTTTTTTCCATCTTGTCACCTCTCGCAGATGTTTCCATGATCCAGCCTCACTAGTCTGGAAATTGGTCCCAGATTCAGCACAAATGCCAAAACTCTGATTAAATATTCCCAGGCGTCTATAGTCCAACTGATATTGCTGGTAGATACATACACGGGGTTAGACATTTATCAAGTTGTGCAGCTGTTTCTGGGTGCTGTCCTGGCTGGAGTATCCAGTGAGAGTCTGATAAACAGCGGTACTTTAGAATGACCTTGCAGGAACCCACTCAAGTTTACAGCATGACAAGCCTTGGGCAACATTAGCAGAGAAGCCTCATAAGTGCCGAGTTCTGCTTCAGAGCAGAGCTAGAAAGAAGCCCTTCGTTTCTCTTTGTTGTGTCGTGCGTAATACCGAACTGCAAGATGAAGTAATCGTGATTATGATCACGCTATGATTCTTTCTGAGACTCAAGGGTCCCCAGTTGGCCTCACGCCTTTGGGCTGAAGCTCCAGTAAGGCCATGTGTTAATGGGGTCCCAATGTGTTCTGTAAACATGCCATAGAATCTGAATGAGGTCCACGGTCTCTAGCCATTCTGAGTCAAGTGCCGAGGTTCTGGCTGTGGAATATGAATCGAATCCAGAGTCCCTGGCTGTGGAGTCCAGGTCATGTGTCCTTATCTGTAGAGTCAAAGTCAACTCTGTTGACTGTCAAGTCCTGAGTTCTTAGCTATAGATTCCATAGTCCATAAACTCTATCCGTAGAATCTGCATCAAGTCTGGAATTCAGAGTCCAGCTTATGTCCAGAGTCATAAACTAGATTCCAAAACAGTCCATGGAGTCTGAAATGAGCTCAGAGTCTCTAGCTGCAGACCCTGAATGGAGATCAGAGTAATATAAGATAATCAGATTTTTGTATTGACACAATTTATGGGACAGAGAAGATTTGACAGTAAAATTTATTTTCATGTGCAGTTTGAGTTAGTTAATATGTGTGTAAGAAGTACAATATGAATTTCAAATCTGAGTTGAGCCATGACTCATAAGCTCTGAAGCTCTTATGAGTAGGTGGCAAGTCACAAGCTTTGAAGTCTGTGTTGAGTTGCAACACATAAACTTGGTCTGAGTTACCGCTGATAAACTTGGATGTCTGAGTTGCATTGCATTTGAAGCTTTGAAGTTGGATATGAGTTTGAGTAGAGATGAGTAGCAAGTCTGAGCTGAGTTACAAGTCATATGATTTGAGGTCTGATTAAAGTTGTGTGTAATAAGCTTTTACATTTGAGTTGAGTTGTTACTCATTAGCTTTGAAGTCTGAATGGAGTTGTTATTTCTAAGCTTTGTAATCTGATTTGAGTTACGAGTCACAATCCTTGAAGTCGATCCTTGATTCGAGTTGGGGGTCATAGCCTTAGAAACCTGAGTTGGGGGTCATAGCCTTAGACATCTGGGTCCAGTTGGGGGTCATAACCTTTTATGTCTGAGTTGAGTTGGGGGCCATAACCTTTGAAATCTGTGTTGAGTTGGGGGTCATAGCCTTAGAAATCTGGGTCCAGTTGGGGGTCATAACGTTTTATGTCTGAGTCGAGTTGGGGGTCTTAATCTTGTATGTCTGAATTGAGTTGGGGGTCATAACCTTTGAAGTGTAAGTCGAGTTGGGGGTCATAACCTTTGAAGTGTGAGTTGAGTTGGGGGTCATAACCTTTGAAGTGTGAGTTGAGTTGCAGGTCACAAGCTATGAAATATAAGTGACATGTCAATAAATTAGCAACTCAAGTTGCAAGCTTGGGACTCAGGTCCTCATCTCTGGGCTAAGTGTCTCTGGAGAGAGGCAGCAGAAGTCCAGAGCTTCAGCCGAAAAGGACCGTGTACTTGTGTCACCCTGCATTTGCTTTGTTTGGCCATCTACAGAGCTGCGCTGGACAAGAGCTGACTTTGGCTTCTCCGCAGGGTGCCCTAAGTGTAGAGACTTCAAGTAGAGAGAGGGCTGGAGGGAGAGAGAGAGAGACTCAGAGCAACCAATCCCCCGAGAGGGTAGGATCATAGAGAGAGAGAGGGGGATAACAAGAGAAAGTGAGCGTGGGAGAGAAAGGAATGACCTTTCTGGAGTAAAATAACAAAGACAGAAATAAAAAAGCCCCGGGGAACGAGATGAAGGCCTTTCCAAAAACACTGTTTTCAAAAGCGAAAAAAGGCAGCGAAAGGAGAACCATAACTGCAATGACTTCGATGGGAGATCATTTCCCACCTCCGCTGAATAATATGCAGTTTTCAGACTCTCTCATTTCAGCTTCTTTGGAAAAGCCCAGTCACGATAATCTAGCCGGAATCTAAGTGGACACACTGGGGCTGGAGCTTTCATGTCCTCCTAATAACTGGCCTCTGTATTCCGTCTTCCAGTCTGTGTATTCTGACTGCCTTTTGTCTGTTCTGTCTGTTCCTGCTAGCTTACCGTAGCCTGCAAAAGAGTGCAGGCACTACAGGGGACCTCAGCATGGCCGACATCCCAATCCCACGATGCACCACTCAAAGCCAACTCCGCCACTACAAAGGAGAAAGACTACAGAGAATTAGATCGCAAGATCCTGCAGCTTTGTGGTACGACACACTCACATTTACACCCTATCAGACAAATCTAGAGCTTTTTTAAGTCATGCACACCAGTGGTTACAGGTTAGCGGGGCCAGCCAGGAGCACCCTCAGCTAACCTCCATCACTGTAGCTTCCCTAACAGCCCTGCTAGACGTACCAGTGCAGGCCAGCATAGCTGGTCACCAGCAAAACCAGGTTGGGTTGTGTTTTGGATGCTGGTACGCACCGTGACCATGCTGGGTGACCAGCTAAACCAGCACCTGCCCAACGTAAACCAGCTTAGATCATCATGGACTGTTCAAAAGGGTCAATGTGCTAGGTAAGCTAATCAGCTTTTAGATAGCTAGCTAGTGTTAAATAGGTTAGCTAACTTCACCGCTAGTTAATATATATGGTAGGTAGAATAGACATATAGCTCTTGCACTGGTTCACAGGTCTTAATACAGCTCAGCAGCTCTTATCATATTTAAGTAATAGACCATTCACACATTTCAGTGTTTGGTAACAACAACAAACTATTATGAGCCATAAATATCGCCACACACATCATACGCCTTCCCACACACAGCCTGTCCAGCCTAAACAATGAGGCTATTTTAAGAAGGACTCTCACAGTAATGACTGTGCTAATGGGCGCTTTCAGGGGAAGTGGTTGATAAATAGGTCACATGGGTTCTGGGGATGGGTTCTGTGGCCTGTACTTTGTGTCTGATTTCTGTATGTCCCAACACTGTGTATGAACAGCACAGGCTGTGAAAACAGATCTCCTCTTTGGAGGGCAGTAAAGAACATTGGCTAAGCCCACTGCCAGGAATCATTGGGGCGTTCCTAAATTCAGTCGTAATTCCACCAAACAGCCCCATTTAGGTTTCGTTTACATAAGACGACGAATAAATCTGTTTCACACGCTGTACCCACCGCTGCCCGTATACAGTAATACACTGCATCTTTCACATGGGCATGGATGTTAAGCAGTACATCCACTAGAGGGCAGTACAGAGTCAGAAGTATCTGACAACATCAAACATGGTGCCCAGGTGAAGTAGAGAGCAAGTTCTGATCAATTTGCAGGAAAAGTTCCACCATTTTTAAATGTTCTCCTTCTTGTCGTGTCCATAGACACACGGCCCATAAACCTGTTGTAATAAGGCTGTGGTCGTGTCTCTCTTGAGCTACTGGCTACACTGCCCCCACAGTTTCCGGTGGTCTTTCTCCAGTTCGGCCATATCTGTAAGCTTCCAGAGAACATGCACACATTTGGACCAAAGGAATGGGAACAGTACGAACGGTAGACTCCGTCCGTATCCGTTTTTCACGGTGAGCATAAATCAGCCTTTTCCTGAGATTCCACTGAATCAAACTGAAAAGTGTTCAGCTTTACCAGAACAGCTCTGCACTCCATGTCACTTAATGACCCTGAGGAACAGAGTCGACTTCGCTGCTGTAGCTTTTACATCAGTGTAGGAATATGGTGTTGTATCTGTTTGCTAGCTGTGCTGTTTAGGGCACCTGCTAGCTACGTTTGCTAACGTCCACATGGGCTGAGAAGGGAGAACTGACCCGTATGGACCTTTTCTCCTCTGAAGTAATTCTTTAGTCTGTCCTTGTAGTGTGACGTGTTATTAAGTGTCCATCTTCCTGCCCCTAAAACTGCTCATAAAGATTTGCTCCTAAAGATTTTCCGCTTTTGTAAAACTTCACAAAGATGGATTCATTGCTGTTCCGACTTGGAATTCTGTGTGGAATACGCAACACTGTGTCAGCCCAGCTGCCTCCACACTGATCGTGTAAAATTCACAGATGTGCTTTCAAACGCATTATTTCCCAGCGGGATGTGCAGTGCAGATTTTGGCTATGTGGAGTTCAGCGGGAAATGCTTTAAATGTTCCGAGTCCGAATGTTTTGACTTGTGTGGGATGCACTGGATCAAACTAGCCTTTCCTCTATGTTGGAGGGAGCTACCCGAAGTGCCAACCTCTCTCCTATTTGGCCACACAGGCCGGAGGAAGCACCGCCACTAGAAGCGCCACTGATTTCAGAAGGACCAGAGAACAGTGCTGTGGACAGCTCCCGGGCTCCAAAACAGCTTTCACACTGGACCAAACATACTGAACTCACGGAGCAATCGGACCTGGGTCCGGAAAAATGCTCTTATGTGAAAACACCCTAATGTTACCGCTCACAACAACGCACTGATCACTGTCTTATTCCTATAACTGTAAAGGAGTACAGTTATGATTTTTGTACTGTGATTACGTAACGGCTTTCCAAGCATTCCATTCCTTCCCAACCCTGTACATGTGTTCAGTTTCAGAATAAAGGACTTAGAGTTGACCTTGAATTGGTGATGAAGCTAATGATACTCAGTGTTCTGATGTATTGTTAGAGTAGCCTACAGTAGCCCTACAGTAAGGTTTCTGAGAGTGTAATCTGTCTGAACTTCCCAGAATTCCCAGAATTTAACACAGTATTCCTTATAAACCACACTGGCATGAACGCAGGACATTACTCTATTGCCTTTACAGAGTACTTTTCAGTGCAGCAGGTGATTCAGAAAGTATGTACCTGCTAATTTGTTATTCCCTAGCCGGCTACACGGATAGCAAAATGACCTAAACCTAAGCATAAGGCCATAGTTCACTTCATACTCCTCATATGATATCAATACAGGAAACAAACAGGCCTACATACCCCGGAACGCGGCACTCCCAGCTGGAATTTGCACTTCTGAACTCAGTACAGTTGCTAATGAGCCTTACATATGTTTGTAAGTGTTTCAAGAGCCTATGAATTTTAACAAGGACACGGTCTCCCCTGCATAACATCACTGGGTCACATGAGCCGCTGCAATTATCATTACATGGAGAGAAGCCCATGTGTAAAGACTGAACGACAGCCAGACAAAGACGTTCACGTTTCACAATCGGAATCGTTCCACAATTCCACCAGAAACTTCCCTGTGCAGGAAAACCGTTCACAAACAGCAGCTGTAACGAAAGCGTGCACTAGCCAGACATAAATAAGCTAATCAAATATAAACTCGGCTCCAAAAGTACTGATCAAACATACCGAAATCGCGGAGCAAGCGGGCCTGGGTCCAGTATGAAAACACCCTAACATTACCACTCTGGAGAACGTGCTTCCGGTTCAGTAATCAGAATTAAAGAGTGCTCAGGGTCTTTAGACAAAGACAGATAAGCACATTACATGTAAACCCAGCTCCAAACACGTCGGGGCAGTGTGTGAAATACAGAAAGCAGTGATCAGCAAACTCAGTTTGACCTGCTCTGGACTGAACACAGTACAAAACACTATAGCTGATGTTTTATCAGTGGTGGTTCTAGAGTCTGTTGGGGCCCTAAGTAGAAATTCACAAGGGCCCCCTCCAGCCAGCGGTCATCACCAGTATGTTATACTCAGGGGAGGCCAGTCACTCTCTGGATGGAGAGTTCAGATCCATTTTGTACCATTTGTGTTTTTACACACAGAGGAATTTGTCTTCCGCATTTAACACATCCGTGAAGTGAAACACACACACACACACACACACACACACACACACACACACACACACACACACACACACACACGCACACACACTAGTCAGTGCCCAGGGAGCAGTTGGGGGTTAGGTGCCTTGCTGAAGGGACTTCAGTCGTTATTGTCGGTTCAGGGAATCGAACCGCCCATGAAAAATTGTGCTTACACACAGAGGAATTCAACCTCCACATTTAACCCTATCTGTGCAGTGAAACACCTACACACTAGTGAACACACACACACACTAGGGGGTAGTGAGCACACTTGCCCAGAGCGGTAGGAAACCCTGTCCATTATTTGCTGATACTGTTTTTGTGCCGAACCTTGATTCGTCCTTGCTCATAAAGGACTGATGACATCACCTTGTTTTTGGAACATTTAACAACATTCCCAGTCTTATTCCCAGGCTTAAATGACTCCTGTTCCGACTTTGCAACGTGTTGCAGGTGTGCAGAATGAACGCATATTGGTTACAGTACAGGCCAGACTGAATTCACTAATCACCGCTTACTGTTTGCATGTCTCATTGGTCAGTTTCTGGCCACAGGACCGCTGCAGATATCGTTTGGTGGTCCACCTCTCAAACTGTCCAGCCAAGAGTGGCTCTGTGGTCAGAAACTGACAATGATGGAGAGCTTGATGATAGCTAACTAGCAAGGTTCTATAAGTAAGAGTGTTAAAGCATTACCACGATCTCATGCTTAGCGCTATGCTATTGCATTAGCATGTAGCCCGATTCTCTCTCGGCTAAGGGAATTCCCACAATCTTGTCTTGACCACACTGTTATAAACTAAATTCACCCAATGACCACATTTTAGAAACGAACCCAAGAACAACCAGCAGGCTTCACAAGGACTTCACACCCCGTCAAACAGGCCTCTGGTATGCAGACAATGGTAACAATTGTCCGTTTAGCACAAACAAGCCCAATTAGTGCTGATCTGGAGTCAGTCGTTCCCCTTTAATACGTCACACGGAGCCCAATAACATCAACCTGGTCTTGCGTCAGGACTCTGCTGAGTTTGATGGGTTTGGAGCTGGTTGCTTACTCGCAGGCCAAACAGTGAGCTTTACGACTCTTCCTGTCCTGCTGATGAACTGCTGAACCAAACTGAAGGAGGTCAGGGGTGTTGTTGACTTTGCCCAGCCCCACAGTGTGTGTGTGTTCGCTCTGTAGTCCAGCACATTGAAATGGAACAGTGGTCAGAAGGTTGTAGAACAGAATATCAGCTGTAATTCAGAGTTATGTACATTCATACTGCAAGTAATACTTCTTATTTTATAAGGTTCATTTAGCTATATATCCTATTTTAGAAGGATCTTTTCAGTAACTTTTCTATTTTAGAAGGTTCTTTTAGATATATTTATTATTTAAGAATGTTCTTTTAGCTATATTTCTTATTTTAGAAGGTTCTTTTAGATATGTTTCTTATTTTAGAAGGTTATTGTAGCTATATATCTTTTCTATATATTCTCTTTTCTATATATTCTCTATATATCATATGTTCTTTTTGGGTTTTTTTCCATATTTTAGAAGTTTCTTCTCAGCCGTATTTATTTTAGTGTTTTATTTAGCTAAGTACTGTACAGCCTGGGTGTGTCTGTATATAATGGTATATAATGCATGTTTGAAAGGCTTCACTGTAAAACAGGCTCACAGTCTTTAATACGCTTCATATTATAAAGTTCAGAGGGGTTTATTATTATTATTATTATTATTGTTTTTAGCTGTTGCAGTTCAGGGGTGCCGCAGCCCCCACGTTCCTTGCTCAGGTGTTTGGTCTTCTAGTGCTTGCTGGTTTTTAAGTCTCTAGCTCGGTTCTCGGTTCTTCAGAACATTTAGCCACACTTGTGATTTTAGAAGGCTTCTTGCTCAGCTATCTGGTCTCAGAGTGATTAGCTACGAGTGCTGTTTCCTGATTGGCTGTTCAGGCTCTAAACAATGAACTGTGTTTGCCTTTGTCGGTGTCTTTCTGGTGTGTTCAGTCCCTGAATTATTATTTATGTTTGACATTTCAGAAAACGCCTGGGTTGGCCACTTGGTCCCCGAATGATTAGTTCTGTGTCGGTTCCTTATGGGCCAGCTTGACATGCTTATTGGCTTCACGGGAAACAGCTCCACAGGTTTATAATAACTGTAGGAGGTTACATTGTGGTCACCAAACAATTAGGTGATATGTCATCTCTGCCTGGACCGGCTCCACACAATACACTTATTTTCTGTTTCCTCGATGTCCCTAATGAGGTTCTGAGTGCAGGAGGTAACCCTCCCGTTCCCCAAACACAGGATGTGCCAGTTTCTCAGGGGTCAGCTTGCCATTCTCTCCAGTTCCATGGGACTTAATTATGTGCCTGGCGAAGCAAATGACTGTTTAGCCTACGCTTTATATCCTACGCTGCTCTGATCATGAGCGTGTCTAAAAAAAGTCCTAAAGCTCCAAAGAGCGAGATATGAGCTACAGGGAACCAGCCCAGGAGCTGGACTGGAGAATATAGGGGGAACCAAACGTAAACGAGGTGGAACCTTCTCCTGATCAGGAACACATAGCAGTGTACAGTACAGTATAGGACACTCAGGTGGTCTACCTGGAAGCTGGTGTACTGTACATAACGTTTCATCAGTATCCGGTCAGCAGTGAACATTCTCCAGACCATTGCTCTGGACCAACTGGAGTGCTGTAGTGGTTTAATTCAGGTCACATTTACTGTAGTAGCTGACATTGTCCTAAAGCAGAACCGAGGAACCAACACTCGAAAGGAGAACCTCCCTAAAAGTATAAGGAAGAATATCTGAGAGAAACCAAGACCCAAAAGGAGTACCTCCTTAAGAGCATAAGGAAGAACCATTGAGAGGATCTGAAACTCAAAATGAGAACCTCCATAAGAGCACAAGGAAGAAACTGTGAGAAGAACCAAGACTGAAAAGGGGATCGTCCCTGACAACTGGCAGGACCTGAGACTCAAAAAGAGAACCCTGTAGGAACATGAAGAACCAAAGAGCCTAAGAGAGATCATGACTCTAATGGAGAACCTCCCTAAGAGTATTAGGGAACCAAGACACAAAAAGAGAACCTCCTGAAGAAAATGAGGTAAAAACACAGAGAGGAACCAAAACACAAAAGGGAAACCTCCAGAAGAGCATAAGAAAGAACAACTAAGTGGAACCAAGACAGAAAGTGAGAACCTCCCTAAGAGCATAAGGAAGAAACGCTGAGAAGAACCCATCCTTATTTGGTTCCCACCGGAGAGCGTGGTTAGGATATAAGCAGGCCGTGTTTAGAATGAGGATTAAACAGACACTGAGATCCTTGTGAGGAATGTGGAGGGAGATAAACCAGCCACAGCAGGTAGTCTGTCAAACATCTGGAGGACCTGCTGATGGTGTAGGAGATGACCAGGGTGGAGATAGGAGGAGCAGGAGTTCATGTGTAGGCTACGTGTGCTCAGTGAGACAGTGATTAGTGTCTGGCTGATCTGAAGGTTCTGATTGCTGATAGGAGATAATTCCCTGCAGTCTAGATGGAACTCCAGCAGTGCGTCGCTGGTGTGTGGGTACGTCAGGCTGTAGGTTGTAGGTTTGTATTGTTGTATACGTTTGTATGAAACAGTGTAAAAGTTGTGTGCAGTGGTTTGGGCACCGCGGTTTCATGTTGTTGTTGTTGATTTGTGTTGTTAAAGTGTAAATAAACCAAAAAACACTTTTAATACACGATTCACAGATTATTAACTTTAACATACTGGGAAAAACATATACTTTTAATCTGTCTGTCTGTCTGTCTGTCTGGCTCTCTTCAGTCTATCCGTCTGTCTGTCTGTCAGTCTGTCTGTCACATCTGTATGACTGTCTGTCTGTTTGTCGCTTTGTCGGTCTGTCTGTCTGTTGGTCTGTCAGTCGGTCTGTCTGACTATCTGTGTCCGTTTGTCTGTGTATCTATCTAGCTGTCTGTCTGTCTAGCTGACTGTCTGTTGGTTTGTCTGTCTGTCTGTCATTCGGTCTGTCTGTCTGTCTGTCTGTCTGTCTGTCTGTCTTTCTGTCTGTCTGTCTGTCTGTCATTCGATCTATCTATCTATCTATCTATCTGTCTGTCTGTCTGTCTATCTATCTATCTATCTGTCTGTCTATCTGCCTGTCTGTCTGTCTGTCTATCTATCTATCTATCTATCTATCTGTCTATCTATCTATCTGTGTCTGTCTGTCTGTCTGTCTATCTGTCTGTCTGTCTATCTGTCTGTCTGTCTGCCTGCCTGCCTGTCTGTCTGTCACTGTCATAAATACAGAGAAGAGTTTGAGCTCCTCATGTACACATGCCAGCTTGAAATAGGACTGAGGTTAGATAGTTTTGGAATCTGGAAAAACTACATCAGGATGATTTAGTAGCTGGTAATTTAAGGTACAGTTTTCACATAATGACAGAAAGAGTCTGTCAGGAGGATCTGAGTGTCAGGCATCTCCTTAACCACGTTCTGGATAGGAAACAATGCTGTTCGACATGATCATGTGATCTGAGCTTGGGTTCCTCTAACCTGTTTCCCGATCCGAGACGGCAGCAGCCGCTCTGGCTGAGTGTCAAACGGGTCGCAAATGAATTGCAGGACACTTTACATTCATCTTAACTGGGTCACAGCGGGGCAAGATGACCCAAAACTGAACCAAATACATGAGCACGTATTAGAAGGCATGACAAGCCAACACAACACACACACACCTTCAAGCACTCGTCTCTCGCGGTTTCTGAGCACCTGCTCAGTTTCCCACTCTGATTACTGAGCTGCAGTGATGACAGCTCTTCCTTATCACACACACACACACACACTGTGGCTAAATCCCTGTATCACTGACAGACACACACACACATTCCTAATCCTGAGCTGGTAGACACTAACAAGTTTATCTGACTGTGTGTGTGTGTGTGTGTGTGTGTTTAGCGCCGGAGGGCAGGCGCTGTCTGTATTCATGATTTATAAGCGTGATCTGCACCTGATACAGTACATTATTCAGTCACGCTTTACTCCTGACAGGCCGTGTTCCACTGTAACACTGCCAGGTTACCATTAGCAGAAAGTGTCACGGCAGAGATTCACACGTTTTGACGTCATGATGCTACAATGAGTAACCCTAGCATAAGCGGTAATGGTAACGTGAGACTGAACATTATATTACTGAGCAAAATCTGTCATCACAACTCAACACCGCTAATCACATGGTATCATGTTCCAGCCATCTCTGTTTATCTCTGTCATGATGTATGGATATGTGTGATTAGTTGATTTGGTCTGATTACTCTGTGTAATTACTGTGTTTGGTCTGATTGACAGGGGAGCTGTATGATCTGGATGCTGCTTCGCTCCAGCTCAAAGTCATCAACTATGTGAGTAACCCCAATACCCCAACCGAAATGACACTGGGGCGAAATGACACTGGGGCCCTGACTCAACTGTGAACTCATAACTCAGAAAGAGTTCTTAAGAACTGATAATGTAGACTACATCACCAAGTGCAGACTACATATATTGCAGACTATATAGAGTGCAGACTATGTAAAGTGCAGACTACATGAAGTGCAGACTATATAGAGTGCAGACTATATTAAGTACAGACTGTATAAAGTGCAGACTATGTAAAGTGCAGACTACATATAGTGCAGACCATATAGAGTGCAGACTATGCAAAGTGCAGACTACATAAAGTGCAGACTATGTTAAGGACAGACTGTATATAGTGCAGACTGTGTGAAGTGCAAACTATATAAAGTACAGACTGTGTAAAGTGCAGACTACATGAAGTGCAGACTACATAAAGTGCAGACTACATGAAGTGCAGACTACATGAAGTGCAGACTATGTAAAGTGCAGACTACATAAAGTGCAGACTACATGAAGTGCAGACTATATAGAGTGCAGACTATATTAAGTAGAGACTGTATAAAGTGCAGACTATAAAGTGCAGACTATGTAAAGTGTAGACTGTGTAAAGTGCAGACTATAAAGTGCAGACTATGTAAAGTACAGACTGTGTAAAGTGCAGACTACATAAAGTGCAGACTACATAAAGTGCAGACTATGTAAAGTACAGACTGTAAAGTGCAGACTATAAAGTGCAGACTATGTAAAGTACAGACTGCGGAAAGTGCAGACTATGTAAAGTGCAAACTATGTAAAGTACAGAATAAGTAAAGTGCAGACTACATAAAGTGCAGACTATATAGAATGCAGTCTATATTAAGTTCAGACCGTTTAAAGTGCAGACTATAAAGTGCAGACTATGTAAAGTACAGACTGTGTAAAGTGCAGACTATGTAAAGTGCAGACTATGTAAAGTACAGACTGCGGAAAGTTCAGACTATGTAAAGTGCAGAATAAGTAAAGTGCAGACTACATAAAGTGCAGACTATATAGAATGCAGTCTATATTAAGTACAGACTGTGTAAAGTGCAGACTATAAAGTGCAGACTATGTAACGTACAGACTGCGTAAAGTGCAGACTATGTAAAGTACAGACTGCGTAAAGTGCAGACTATGTAACATACAGACTGCGTAAAGTGCATACTATGTAAAGTATAGACTGCGTAAAGTGCAGACTATATAGAGTGCAGTCTATGTTAAGTACAGACTGTGTAAAGTGCAGACTATATAGAATGCAGTCTATATTAAGTACAAACTGTATAAAGCGCAGACTATGTAAAGTACAGACTGTGTAAAGTGCAGACTACATAGAGTGCAGTCTATATTAAGTACAGACTGTGTAAAGTACAGACTATAAAGTGCAGCCTATGTAAAGTGCAGACTATGTAAAGTACAGACTGTGTAAACTGCAGACTATAAAGTGCAGACTATGTAAAGTGCAGACTATAAAGTGCAAACTATATAAAGTACAGACTGTGTAAAGTACAAAGTGTGGAAAGTGCAGACTATGGAAGGTGCAGACTATGTAAAGTACAGAATATGTAAAGTGCAGACTACATAAAGTGCAGACTATATAGAGTCCAGTCTATATTAAGTACAGACTGTGTAAGGTGCAGACTGTGTAAAGTACAGACTGTGTAAAGTGCAGACTATGTAAAGTACAGCCTGTGTAACGTGCAGACTATGTAAAGTACAGACTATGTAAA